>NW_026847660.1:12524516-12556608 GCF_025583915.1 Anolis sagrei ordinatus
CGCGCGCTCACCCCTACAACCGGCCTCCGCGCGCCATCCAATCGGCTCCGGCTCCTCGCCCTCCTCCTCCTCCTCCTCCTCCTGGCACTTTCTGCGGCAGCGGGGGAGGAGGAGGAGGAGGAGGGCGCAGGAGCCGAGCCGGATGGCGCGCGGAGGCCGGTTGTAAGGGTGAGCGCGCACTTCCTGCAACACAGCTGGGAGGAGGAGGAGGAGGAGGAGGGCGCAGGAGCCGGAGCCGATTGGATGGCGCGCGGAGGCCGGTTGGATGGCGCGCGGAGGCGCGGAGGCCCCGCCCGCCCCATTTACAAAACGGGCGAAAGCTCGTAAATACTTTGGGAGTTGCTGTTTCGATATTTAAAAACCCTTCCGGGTTTAAAAATGTGTTTTGAAATCGCGTCGGATATGGTAAAAATAACGAATTAATAACGAAATAACGAAATAACGAACGAAACCGCACAGGCCTACTATAAAGCCCTAAATGGTTCAAGCCCAGCTTATCTGTCCAAACATATTCCCCTCCCCCATGAACCATCAAAGAGGTTAAGATCTTCTGGTGAGGCCCTGCTCTTGGTCCCACCTCCTTAGCAGGCACTGTTAGTAGGGACGAGAGACAGGGCCTTCTCAGTGGTGGCCCCTCGGCTGTGAAACTCCCTCCCCAGTGATATTCAGTCAGCTCCTTCCCTTCTAACCTTGAGAAAGAAAGCTAAAACATGGCTACGGAACCAGAATAACTGCAGTGAAATAAATTAATGTAGAATCCGTGCAATGACCATTGGAATGGGCCTGAATTACGACCGTGGACTATGTGATTTTAATAATTGATCTAACTGTTTTTATATGTTTTAATTCTTTGGTTTTAATGTAGATTGTCATGAACTCATACCTTTTCGTAGGCCACAGTTTGGCAGACAGTAGGCTGGCATCCATGTTAGGAAAGGCAGAGAGGCAAGGGAGGAATCAACTCTCTTCTGATTGGGTCTGACTCAAGGGAGAGGAGTTGTAGGAGTGTAAAGTAGCTTGTCAGCTCTGACAGGGGGGAAGAAGGAATGTAATCTTGAACAAAGCAAGATTAGATCAGAGAGAAGAGAGGTTAGGATTTCAGTCAGGGTTTAGTGATACATTTTCTTAGGAGCTAGCCTGGAAGGAGATTAGTTTAGAACAGGGATCTTCAGAAGAATCTGGCTAGGAAAGTCAGAGTGAGAGCCTGTTACTTGTGCTGAGACATAGTATAAGGGGGAATTATCTCTCAGGTTGCAGAGTAGAGACTCTGTGTGACAGCCAGGGAAATTGGCTGGTGAACTTCACTGCTACATAGTAATAGGGTAGAGTGAAGAGAAAATTTAGCTCCAGTTATAGTAAAGTAACCCATCCTGAAGAAACTGCCTTATTTAAGAAGAAGATTGTGCTTTAGAAACCAATTAAGCTTATTGTGCCTCGTAGCAGTCTGTTATTCACCTCATGTTACTCAATAAACTCAGTCTTTATTTTCATTGTTAACTAGCCTCAGCCTTGGTTCTTTGTATAGCCTCAGGTCTAACAATTCTATATACTTTCACAGTCCAGTCACGTTTCATAGGGAGCCAGTAGAAAGAAGCAGTGTATTGGGAGAATTCACCTCAGGAGTTCCAGTCAAACAATTCCTCATAATTTAACATTGAGGTGGTGGCAGCTTACCAAACAGCACACACGCACGTTACAACAACAACACATGTGTTGAATCACTTTGGGTCTGACAGGAGGGAGTAGAGAAGGTGTTTTGTCTCCCCTGCCTGTGAAAACCACTTGTGTGTCATTAATCCTTCGTTATAGTGGTGTGTGTAGATAGGAGGGGATCTGTTAAAGGGAATATTAGCCTCGGATCTCCCCATCATTCTTTCACAGTGGTGGCAGCGGTGGGATTGAAAAGAAAGATCTCCCTTGCCAGTAAAACCACCCAGTTATCCTTTACATAGATGTTTACCAATTGTATGTTTTAAGGCACTGAGTAGTTTCCAACATGTAAGGCCGCTCTGAGTCCCCCTCAGGGTTAAGAAGAGTGGGCTACAAAAAATGGTAAATAAATAAATAAATAAATATTGATGGGTTTCATTTACAAAAAAAGGTTGAAAAACAATATAAACCGAAACCAATACTAGTTGAGATATGGAAAGAGGAGTTAAACTGCAATGAGTCAGATACTGAACAATGGATTAATTCAATTTAAAAAAAAACCTAAACATATTAGGCCCAGAGAAGCACAGGAGGAAAATATTGACCAAATGGTACAGAACCCCATTTAAATTAGCCCATATAACTAAATCATTGCCAAAACTACATTGGCGCAAATGTGGCAAAGTTGGCTTTTTTAATGCATATGTGGTGGGCTGTGACAAGATACAAAAAAATTATAATAAAATAAAGAAATATATGGAAGATTTAATGGGGCAAAAGGGGATGTGTAATTGCCCCAGCGTTACTCTCCATCTTCATCGCTATGATACTGCACCTTGCTGACAGCATGGAAATCATCTATCAGACAGATGGCAAGCTATTTAATCTCAGCAGACTGAAAGCCAAAACCAGGTTCACAACAACATTTGTTACAGAAGTTCAATATGTTGATGATAATGTGGTCTGTGTTCATTCAGATGAAGACCTACAAGCCACTCTAAACATCTTTGCAGAAGTATACAAAAAGCTTGGTCTCTTACTGAACATTGAGAAAACCAAAGTGCTCTTTCAAAAGGGACCAACCTATTCCTCTGCAATGCCAGAAATATAGCTAAATGGTGTAATGTTAGAAAATGTTGACCATTTCCACTATATGTATGCAGATAACACACAACTATATTACTTGTTTTCACCTCAATCCAAGGAAGCTCCTTGAGTTGTAGACCAGTGCCTGGCAGCTGTGATGGGCTGGATGAGGACTAACAACCTCCTGGTCAGTCATGAGGCCAATTGGGATATAGGGTGGCCACCTGTGCTCAACAGGGTAACACTTCCCCTGAGAACACAGGTCTGCAGTTTGGGGGTCCTCCCAGACTCAACACTGTTGTCGGCACTGACTGGGAGGGCCTACACACAATTAAAGCTTGTACGCCTATTGCGACCATACCACAAAAAGCTAGATCTGGCCACGGTGGTCCATGTCTGAGTTACATCTCATTGGGATTACTGCAATGCACTCTACACAGGGATGCCTCTGAAGATGGCTCGGAAGCTTCAACTAGTACAATGATTAGCAGCCAGGCTGCTGATGGGGGCGGGTTATAGAGAAGATACCATCCCCCTCCTGAAGCAGCTTCATCAGTTGCCTATTTGCTTCCGGACCCAATTCAAAATACAGGTTATCACTATAAAGCTCGGTACAGTTCAGGTCCCGTCTATTTCTGTGATGACATCCCCCATTATGAACCTATGAAGGCTTTAAGATTGGCTGGGGAGGCCCTCCTCTTGATCCCGCCCCCATTGCAAGTAAGGCTGGTGGGGATGATGGAGAGGGCCTTCTCAGTAGTGGCCCCCTGGCTCTGAAATGACCTCTCCAGGGAGATTAGACAAGCAACCACTCTCACAATATTTAGGAGGGATCATCATCATCTTGGCAGCTACCTCTCCATAAAAACATTGACAATGAAATGCAACACCATCTGAGCTCTGTGAGTGCGACATTCATCCAAATGAAGCAGAGAGTGTTTCAGGATTGGCACATTCGTAGGGAGACCAAGATGCTTGTTTATAAGGCTATTGTCATTCCAACCCTGTTATATGCTTGTGAAATGTGGATCATCTACAGATGTCACACTCAATTCCTGGAACGATCCCATCAATGTTGCCTCTGGAAAATCCTGCAATTTGCTTGGGAAGACAGCTGGACAAACAACAGCATGCTGGAAGAAGCAAAGACCACCAGCAGTGAAGTGATGATCTTCCGCCATCAACACCACTGGACTGGCCACATTGTCCGAATGCCTAATCACCATCTCCCAAAGCAGTTACTCTACTCCCAACTGAAGAATGGAAAATGGAAGATTGGTGGACAGGAAAAGATGGGCCTAAACCCAACCTTAAAAACTGTGGCATAGACACCAAGTACTGGGAAGCCCAGGCCCATGAGCATTCTCACTGAAGGTCAGCTGTTACCAACAGTTCTGTGGAATTCGAAGAGACACGAATGGAGGGCAAAAGGGAGAAACGCATCAAGAGGAAGGCGCATCAAGCAACCCTGACCTAAATTGCCTTCCATCTGGAAACTGATGTCCACACTGTGGAAGAACATGCAGGTCAAGAATAGATCTCCACAGTCACTTACGGACCCACCACCAAGGCTTGGAAGGCCATCCTACTAGGACACAAGTGATCACTAGGAAGTTACCACAAAGTCACCCTAGGTAAAGGTAAAGGTAAAGGTAGTCCCCTGACATTAAGTTCAGTCATGTCTGACTCTGGGGTGTGGTGTGTGAAGATCCCTTACCTTGCCAGCCAGGGTGGCAGGGCCCAGGAAGAGACAGGCTAGGTAGTTTCAGCTTAGAAGGCCTGGCAGAGAGCTGCTGGAGCCATCTTAGTTTAGGGAAAAGCTCCAGTTCAGAGAGGGGGAGTGGCCTAGGCCTGAGCCAGCCCAGCATCAGCCAGGATTGGTTTGGAAAAGGGGGGCGGAGTTAGGCAGTTGGAGGGAAAGAGAGCAGCTCAATTTTGACAGTTCAGTTTAGTCCAGTTGAGTTCTGAGTGAGGTTAGAGTAGGATTTGGGAGTTTTAGGAGTCTCTGTTAGGAATAGGCAGCTTGCCTGTAGTTTGCACAGCAAAGTAGGCTGTGGCAGACTGAGTTACAGCTATTTTAGAAAAGAAAATAGCTGGGTTTTGTGTTATGAATTGTAACAAAGAATAGAACCATTCTCTCAAGTAACCGTTACGCTTCTAAGAACTAAGAACACTTTTATGGTAACAGCCAAGCCTCTGAACCTGCATTCACTTTTATTCTGTTACTTGTATTCAATAAACTCTTTCTTGTTATTTTTAAAATTTAAGCCTGAGTCAAGAGCCATTTTTGGTTTGAGTCCTTTTCCGTGTTGAATCAACCTCTCCTGTTTTCCCTCAAAGAAAGCCCTTGATAATACACAGTATTTGGTGGAGTAAAAAAGCCTCTTAATAATTTAAACAGCCTTTTAGCATTCTAAATAGCTAGAGGGTTCGTGATTCTTCAGTTTATGGTGGCAGCGAAGGTTTTAAATAAAGAGACATCCCCTCAAACGCTACAAGAGCCAAAGTGGTGTGAATTCCTTATTGTCAGGAGGGACAGTGTTGGGATCTGCTTGCCCCCTGTCCAGTGATATTGTTTGGTCATCAAAGAAATTATATCATTATAATTTGGTGGCAGTGGTGGGATTCTGTGACCCCCCTGCCCAGACGGCCAATCAAGGAGTTATCATATGGTGCTCATCTCCATTTCTAAGCCGAAGAGCCAGCGTTGTCCATAGACACCTCCAAGGTCATGTGGCCAGCATGACTGCATGGAGCGCCGTTACCTTCCCGCCGGAGCAGTACCTATTGATCTACTCACATTTGCATGTTTTCGAACTGCTAAGTTGGCAGAAGCTAGGGCTGACAGCGGAAGCTCACGCTGCTCCCCGGAATCGAACCTGCGACCTTTCGATCAACAAGCTCAGCAGCTCAGTGCTTTAACCCACTGCGCCACTTTAAAAATTCCTAGAAAAGATACCTCTTCAGGAATTTTTAGATCCTCCTAGGGAACTCTATGATGGCTTGGAAGTAACCATAGACATTCTTTTCAACAAGGTTTGGTATTGTCCACAGATTCCTGTTTCTATGATTACTTAACAAATGTGTACACTATGGATATGGAGTTCATACTGTAGAGTCAACATGGGAAATTAAGGTCCCCTAGCCCGTAACTTACTTGTTCTCCTAAAAACTGATATCAAAGAAAACTTTTGCTGAGATGTGACAAACATGTTTTCCTTTCTTGCAGACTCTACAATCCAAAACAAGCCATTTTCTCCTCTCCATAATTACTTCTGTTTTCCTGTCCCTAAAGAATTCCAGTGGTAATGCAAACAATTGTAAAGGAAGACCTATGGTTCATATCGCATGTGTCCTCTCTGGAAATGGGCTATAGATACACACAGAGTGCTCTTGGTCCAGCTACTGCTTCTTGACACCTCACCATTCTGGCTTTGAATCTGCAGAGGACGTAACCAGGCAAACCAGGTTTTCCTAAACAGAAGTCCTAGAATGCCATTGTGGAAAGAGACAGGTTACATACATTTCATATTGTCTTGGAAGATTAGTGTATTTGTGGTATTGCTGTTAATGTTAATGTCCCAAGTGGTAGGACAGAACCGCAGTGCTCTATGTTCCGTCCGAGAGCCTATCCTTACACAACATCAGTATTTTCTTCCTGGAGAAGTCATCATTGGTGGAATCATGTCTCAGCTGTACTTACAGCACAACACAATGCCATTTATAATAAATCCAACTAAGGAACCTTCTGTGGATCCTCTGTGAGTATGTCCTTGGTATGTCATTATATCATGCATTTATACTGGATGCAATTTTCAATTAGCCTGCTAATATATGATCTTATTAAATGTAAATGAATCCAGAGTAAAGTAGTTTATAATTTTACAATAATTTAGACTCAAGCCACTGATTTCAGTGACTAACAAATTCTGATGTCTTGGTAATTTTCTCCTCTTTATTATACTTGTAAGCAAGGAGGGCTCAGACTCCTTTTTGCTTCTGGCTATGCTGGCTTTATGGTGGGGCTTTCAAAATTGTATAGCTCATGCCAGTATGGAGCCACAAAGTACAATACATCCAAGCCTAATTTTTCACATTCCTATTATTAATACTCTAATATTCTGTGCTTTAAAAGCATATATTAAAATATCTCCTTAAGGATTTCTATTTCGAATAACTAGGTTTTGTGTATTCATTATTGTTTTGCACTGTACATATTATTTACTCCTTTATTCATGCAAAAAGAACATATAACACTTTGCTCTGGGTTTCTCTTACTTTTGCTATTTGCCATGAGATGGGAGAATTTAAGCACACAGCTTAATGATATTTTCTTAGACATGCATAATATTGTGAAAAAGATTCTTCATCTGGAGGAATTTTTAACAGATTAGGTATTATTATTATTATTATTATTATTATTATTATTATTATTATTTATTCATTTATTTATTTCATACACTTGTACCCTGCCCTTTTCACCCCCGAGGGGGAACTCTGGACTGCCTCACAGCAAGTGCCATTCGGTGCCAACATAATCATAAAAACTTTCAATAAATTCAGTAAAACAACATTAAAAACACACCAGTTAAAACCAAAGTCTGGGTCAGTTCATTGTCACTTCAAATTGTTTATGTCTTATTCTCACTTGCTGCTATTCAGTGATCAAACTCTTGGTCTCACAACCAACTCTTGAGTTTCCTTCTAAAGGACAGGAGGGAAGTGGCCAATCTGATGTCCCTGGGGAGGGAATTACACAGGCAGGGGGCCACTGCTGAGAAGGCCCTGTCCCTCTTCCCCACCAATCATGTCATAACAGGAGATACATTCGGACAGGTAATAATAATAATAATAATAATAATAATAATAATAATAATAATAGTAATAATTTATTTGTAGGGTTGTTGTAGGTTTTTTCGGGCTGTATGGCCATGGTCTAAGGGCATTCTCTCCTGACGTTTCGCCTGCACTTTGGCAAGCATCCTCAGAGGTAGTGAGGCCTGTTGGAGCTAGGCAAAAGGGTTTATAGATCTGTGGGTGACCAGGGTTTTTATTTGTCGTGTCAGAACAACCAGTGAAATTATATTACATTTCTAACAGAAACAAAGAAAACAAGCAAGTTACAAAATTTGTGAGTTTGGTAGTTGATTAAATGTCCTTTGACCAGTAGCTGGCCACTTGGAGTGCTTCTGGTGTTGCTGCAAGAAGGTCCTCCATTGTGCATGTGGCAGGGCTCAGGTTGCATTGCAGCAGGTGGTCAGTGGTTTGCTCTTCTCCACACTCGCATGTCGTGGATTCCACTTTGTGGCCCCATTTCTTAAGGTTGGCTCTGCATCTCGTGGTGCCAGAGCGCAGTCTGTTCAGCGCCTTCCAGGTCGCCCAGTCCTCTGTGTGCCCAGGGGGGAGTCTCTCATTTGGTATGAGCCATTGGTTGAGGTTCTGGGTTTGAGCCTGCCACTTTTGGACTCTCGCTTGCTGAGGTGTTCCAGCGAGTGTCTCTGTAGATCTTAGAAAACTATTTCTAGATTTAAGGTGTTGACGTGCTGATGACCAAACAAGGGATGGCTGGAGATGTCACTGCCTTGGTCCTTTCACTATTGGCTGCTACTTCCCGGCGGATGTCAGGTGGTGCAATACCGGCTAGCAGTGTAATTTCTCCAGTGGTGTAGGGCGCAGACACCCCGTGATAATGCGGCATGTCTCATTAAGAGCCACATCCACTGTTTTAGCGTGGTGAGATGTGTTCCACACTGGGCATGCATACTCAGCAGCAGAGTAGCACAGCGCAAGTGCAGATGTCTTCACTGTATCTGGTTGTGATCCCCAGGTTGTGCCAGTCAGCTTTCGTATGATATTGTTTCTAGCACCCACTTTTTGCTTGATGTTCAGGCAGTGCTTCTTGTAGGTCAGAGCACGGTCCAGAGTGACTCCCAGGTATTTGGGTGCGCTGCAATGCTCCAGTGGGATTCCTTCCCATGTGATCCTCAGAGCTCGGGATGCTTGTCTGTTCTTGAGATGAAAGGCACATGTCTGTGTTTTAGATGGGTTAGGGATCTGCTGGTTTTCCCTGTAATAGGCAGTAAGAGCACCTAGAGCTTCGGAGAGCTTCTGTTCAACCATCTCAAAGCTCCCTGCTTGAGCGGTGATGGCACGATCATCAGCATAGATGAAGCTCTCTGTCCCTTCTGGCAGTGGCTGGTCATTTGTGTAGATGTTGAACATGGATGGAGCAAGCACGCTCCCCTGAGGCAGGCCATTCTTCTGTTTCCGCCATCTGCTTCTCTGGCCCTGGAACTCAACAAAAAAGCTCCTGTTTTGTAGCAGGTTTTCTATGAGGCGGGTGAGGTGGTAGTCCTTTGTGATATTATACATTTTTCTCAGGAGGAGGCGGTGGTTCACAGGTATCATAAGCCACTGACAGGTCTATGAAGACAGCTCCTGTGATCTGCTGCCTTTCAAAACCATCTTCTATGTGCTGAGTCAGGTTCAACACTTGCGATGTGCAGCTTTTGCCAGCTTGCTGTGGGATCAGACATGGGTCTATTTTTTCCATAATTCTATGCAAAATAAGTCTCTCCAGAACTTTGTAGAGGTGGCACAACAGGGAGATTGGTCTGTAGCTTTTTGGGTCATTACGGTCTTTGCCTGGCTTCAAGATGGCGATGACTCTTGCTTTCCTCCAGATTTTGGGGGTCTGACAGGATGCAGTGCAGTTGTTCATCAGCTCCAGCAGCCAGCGCCTTGCTTTGGGACCAAAGTTCTTGATTTTTTTCCATCCGTAGGTCATCCAGGCCAGCTGCTTTGCCATTTTTACATTTATTGAGAGCCAATTCAGTAGATGTAAAGGGTTCATGAAGGTTGTTGTTCTCAATCTCTGGTTGCCTGGCTATTGGTTTCTTTCCTACTTTGGTGGCAAAGTTGGGTTTCCCATTCTTCAAGAGTTGGTGTGCTATCTGATCTGCCTTTATGTTGGCATGGGTATTAGTTTGTGAGGGGTCGTTGCTCAACCGTCTTAGCAGCCTCCACGCCTTCTGGCTGCTCCTGCCCATGTCGACTTCTGTGATCAACTTGATCCACTGTTCTTTCTTGGCTTCAGAGATGGAGGACACAATGCTCTGCGCTGCGCTGAATGACCAGGGTGAGACAAAGGACTCTTCTCTGTTAGAGCTAGGTGTGAGTGTTCCAACTGACACCTTGATTAGCATACAATGGCCTGACTGCGCCTGGGGCAAACTTTTGTTGAGAGGTAATTAGATGTCCCTGCCTGTTTCCTCTCTGTTGTGCTGTTGCAATTTTAGAGTTTTTTAATACTGGTAGCCAGATTTTGTTCATTTTCATGGTTTCCTCCTTTCTGTTGAAATTGTCCACATGCTTTGTGGATTTCAATGGCTTCTCTGTGTAGTCTGACATGGTGGTTGTGAGAGTGGTCCAGCATTTCTGTGTTCTCAAATAATATGCTGTGTCCAGGTTGGTTCATCAGGTGCTCTGCTATGGCTGATTTCTCTGGTTGAAGGAGTCTGCAGTGCCTTTCATGTTCCTTGATTCGTGTTTGGGCAATGCTGCGTTTGGTGGTCCCTATGTAGACTTGTCCACAGCTGCATGGTATACGGTAGACTCCTGCAGAGGTGAGAGGATCCCTCTTGTCCTTTGCTGAACGTAGCATTTGTTGGATTTTCTTGGTGGGTCTGTAGATGGTTTGTATGTTGTGTTTCCTCATCAGCTTCCGTATGCGGTCAGTGGTTCCCTTGATGTATGGCAAGAACACTTTTCCTCTGGGTGGATCTTCGTCTTTACTCGTGGCTTGTTCTTGGTCTTGCAGCTCTTCTGATGTCTGAGGTGGAGTATCCATTGGCCTGTAGAGCCCAGTTGAGGTGGTTCCGTTCATCTTGGATACAATTTATTTGTATCTCACCACCATGTCTCCAAAAGGACTCGGGGTGGCATATGGTGTGGTTTGACAGATGTTACAATGCATTTCCTTTTCAAAACCTGCAGCAGAAATATCAGGAGTAAAAAAAATACATATAGAACAATAGAATTTGAGATATACTCATGTACTTATAGTAGCATCCAAAGCCATACTAGACTTTGGAAGTGGCATGTAGTTGAAAAGGAACAAATGCTCTCATTTGAAGAAGATAGTTTACATTGTAAATATTCCTCCTTACAGGATAATGACACAACTCTATCAGCATATTGTGGCCTTTGTGTTTGCTGTCAAGGAGACCAATGAAAATCATCATCTCTTGCCCAATGTCACCCTGGGTTTCCACATCTATAACAATGGTTTCAGTGGAAGTTGGACTTACATTGCTGCAATGGAACTGATGTCTAGAGGGCACCAATTCCTTGCCAATTACAAATGTGGCATTGAGAATCTCCCAGCAGCGGTGATTGCGGGGCCAAACAATGACTATTGCCTTCACATGTCAACAATCCTGTATATATACAAGATGTCACAAGTAAGACGTGTACAAAGCATAGGTCTTTCTTTCGCCAGACGTTTTAAATGGATACATTTATATATATGTAATGGTGTTTTTCATGCTTTTGATCTCTTCAGGCTTTACCTGAATGCCTATATTCAAAAACATGCAGGGTATAAATGAGTAAAATGCTATTAATACTAATGCCAATGCATGTGAAATGTTGAAACTTAATCAGATCCTTTGTGTTTGATCATACAAAATACAGAAATAATTTGCAGATGATTTTTTCTCAAAGATAAATAATTTATGACCTCTGTCAAATAGAACTACATTTTTCACATTCGGGTGATGGAGCCCACAAGACAAATTAGAGACATAGACTGCAGGGAGAAAAATAATCCATTGGAGACTTTAATGCAATTCGGAAATTTACTTAAAACAATCACACATTTATAACGGTGTTTCTAGGAAGTGTAATGGGAACAAATAATACAAAACTGTTGGCAATATTTAGTACCCATTGTGCCTTTATATGTAGTAATCATACCTTATGATGCTTTGGATTAGTTAGTTTTATATCCTGAATGATATATGTCAAACCAACACTTTGCGTGTGTGTGTGCATGTGTGTGTGTATATATATACTGTATATACTTGAGTATAAGCCTAGTTTTTCAGCCCCCTTTTTAGGCTGAAAAAGCTTCCCTCAGCTTATACTCGAGTCAAGGTTATTTATTATTTTATTCTGTTATTAGTATTATTTTTATTTCATGTATTATTTTACTTTATTATTATTACATTTACAGTATTTTACCCTATTATTATTATTACATTTATTATACTTTATTATTATTGCATTTATTATTTTACTCTATAATAATAATAATAATAATAATAATAATAATAAACCTTTATTTATACCCCATTACCATCTCCCAAAGGACTCGGTGCGGCTTACAAGAGGCCGAGCAAAAACACATCAGTAAAAACAACAACAACAACAACAACAACAACAATACAGACAATAAATAAAATCATAAACAAAGCAGTAAACATTAACAATAACACCATGACGCATTAAAAACCCGTGGCAGGGCTAAATGTAGTAGTTATTACATTTATTATTACATTTATTATTTTGCTCTATTATTACTATTATTATTGCATTTCCATTATTTTACTTTAATTATTATTATTGTTATTATTATTGTTATTATTACATTCATTATTTTACTCTCTATTATTGTTGGAAGGATACGTAAATTCATTTACATTGAAGAAGGTTAGAATAATGGTTTAATCAGAGTTGGGCAGTCTTATCTCAAATTACAATTTTATGTAAATATTCAAAAACATTTCACCTCCTGGTGCCTCAATTAATGTAATGTTATTGGTATTTATTTTTATTTTGAAATTTATCTGCAGCGGCTGCATTTCCACCCTCGGCTTATACTCGAGTCAATATGTTTTCCCAGTTTTTTGTGGTAAAATTAGGTGCCTCGGCTTATATTCGGGTCAGCTTATACTCGAGTATATATGGTATATATATATATATTCATTATTCAATCATACGTATCTCTGTTAACATAAATTCAGCCCTCCCTATTCACAGTTGGTACCCACAGATTCAACCACCCACACATTTAAAATACATCGCGCGCCCCCCTCCAAGTATCCAAATAGCAAACTTTGTTTTTTGTCATTTTATATAAGACATACCATGCCATTATTACTCCATTGTATATAATAAGACTTAAGTATTCATGGAGTCCTTTTGGACTCATCACAGAGCATGGATCCTCAGGCTGCAGCGGTGGCCAGGGGGGCTTTTGCACAATTAAAACTTGTGTGCCAGCTGCACCCGTACCTTGGGAAGTCAGACTAGACCACGGTGGTCCACGCTCTCATTACATCCAGGATAGACTACTGCAATGCGCTCTATGTGGGGTTGCTTCTGAAGATTGTCTGGAAGCTTCAAATAGTCCAACAAGAGGCAGCCAGGTTAATAACTGGGGCGACATACAGGGAGCATACCCCTCCCATGTTACGTCAGCTCCACTGGCTTCCTGTTTGCTACTGGGCACAAATCAAAGTGCTGGCTTTGACCTATAAAGCCCTAAACGGCCCCGTTTCCCTGTCTGAATGCATCTCCTTTTTCGAACCACTGCGGAAAGTAAGATCTTCTGGGGAGGCCCAGCTCTCGGTCCCACCACCATCATAGGCACGTTTGGTGGGGACGAGAGACAGGGCCTTCTCAGTGATTTGCCCCCGGTTATGGAACTCCCTTCCTTGCAATTTTAGATCAGCCCCCTCTCTCCTGTCCTTCAGAAGGATGGCGAAGACCTGGCTGTGGGACTAAGCCTTTGGGGCAGTGCAAGGAGGCAAAATGGTGTCCTGAGATGGTTTTTAAGCAACTTTTAATCTGAATATAAGTGATTTTAATGTTTGTATATATTTATGGTTGTATGTCCTGGCATTGAATGTTTGCCATATATATATTCTGCTCCGCCCTGAGTCCCCTGCGGGGTGAGATGGGTGGAATATAAATGTTTTAAATAATAAACAATAATTGATTTTGATATCAACTGGAGGTACTGCAACCAAAATATCTGAAAATGCCAGGATCTACTTCTTTTCTTACGTGTGTGTGTTACTGTGAGAAGGCATCAGCACTGTAGGAGAACAGGAAATAATGTATATTTCTATCTATTGCTGTTGAATTTCAACAGAAAAACCAGTTTTCAAAAATATTTTTCTAATCAAAGACAAGTTGTAATAATACAGTTTTTATGGATGACCATATGTGCAACAGGAACGGTAGCTATCTGTGTCATGCTCTGGGGTGGATAGACATACAACACACTGTTTTTGAACACTTCAAATTCTGGATGGGATTATGTAAGTCAAAACAGTTTTTCAGATATCCTAGGGTGAAAAACATTCCGAATGTGAGTGTGGCTACAAACATGGAACTAGACCAGTTGATTAGAGTTTCTAATAATTTTATATTACTGTTCATATTCTTGGACACTGAATACCAGTGTTTCTAGGAAGGATAATGGGTACAAATAATATAAAACTGTTGGTAATATTGAGTAGACATTATGAATTTTATTCATTTATTGTATCAAAAGCAAACCGAGGGTACAGTTGCAATGTATTTTTTTAAAAAAAACATGAAGTTTAAAAACTTGGCATAATATTAAATGTCCTTTGTCCAGTAGCTGGCCACTTGGAGTGCCTCTGATGTTGCTATAAAAAGGTCCTCCATTGTGCATGTGGCAGGGCTCAGATTGCATTGTAGTAGCTGGCCTGTGGTTTGTTCTTCTCCACACTCACATGTCGTGGACTCCACTTTGTGGCCCCATTTCTTAAGGTTGGCTCTGCATCTCATGGTGCCAGAGTGCAGTCTGTTCAGTGCCTTCCAAATCACCCAGTCTTCTGTGTGCCCAGGGGGGAGTCTCTCATTTGGTATCAGCCATTGATTGAGGTTCCAGGTTTTCGCCTGGCACTTTTGGACTCTTGCTTGCTGAGGTGTTCCTGCAAGTATCTCTGTAGATCTTAGAAAACTATTTCTTGATTTAAGGCATTGGCGGGCTGGCTGTGATATCTGAACAGGGAGTGGGTCAGAGATGCCACAGCCTTGGTCCTCTCATTATTGGCTGCTACTTCCCGACAAATGTCAGATGATGCAATACCGGCTAAACAGTATAATTTTTCCAGCAGCGTAAAGCATAAACATCCTGTGATAATGTGGCATGTCTCATTAAGAGCTACATCTACTGTTTTAGCGTGGTGAGATGTGTTCCATACTGGGCATGTGTACTCAACAGCAGAGTAGGAAAGCGCAAGGGCAGATGTCTTCACTGTATCAGGTTGTGATCTCCAGGGTGTGCCAGTCAGCTTTTATATGATATTATTTCTAGCACCCACTTTTTGCTTGATATTCAAGCAGTGCTTCTTGTAGGCCAAACACAATCTAGGGTAACTCCCAGGTATTTAGATGTGCTGCAATGCTCTTGTGGGATTCCAGAAGCGACCAGATTATGCATTGATATGACTAGCTATCATACCTTGTGATGTTTTGGATTAGTTAGTTTTATGCATTGAATGATAGATTTCAAACCAGCACTTGTGTATGCGTATTTATTCATATATATCTATGTTAACATAAATTCAGCCCTCCCAATTCAGACTCAGTATCCACAGATTCAACCATGTGCAAATTTAAAATACCCCCTTTCCCAAAAATATCCAAATAGCAAACTTTGTTTTATATAAGAGACTAGCTGTACCCACCACGCATTGCTGTGGCCAACCTTTCTACTTTCTTTCTCTCCTTCCTTCCCTTTTTTTTTCTTTCCTCCTCTCCTCTCCTTCCTTCCTTCCTTCCTTCCTTCCTTCCTTCCTTCCTTCCTTCCTTCCTTCCTCTTCCCTTCCTTCCCCCCTTTTCTTTCCCTTCCTCTTTTGCCTCGTTCTTCCTTCTCTACCTATTCTTGGACTACAACTTCCAGCAGTCCTCCTGATCATTCTATCTACCTACCTATCTATCTCTATCTAATCTATCTATCTGGAAGATTGCTGGGAGTTCCAGTCCAGGAATTGGAAATTGGAAATATGCAAGGATTGGGATGCTCTCAAAGAGATCCAAGGAGAAGAAAGCTTGCAGCCTGGAAGCAGTGCATTTGGATCATCCTCCTCTCCTAAAGAGCCTGGTCTAGGTGATGCTGGGAGCCGGAAGTAGTCCGGAAGAGAGCGTGGATATGCTATTTTGTGTTTTGTTTGCTGGGGGAGTCATTTTTGTACATGTGCTGTAGAATCTTTTTTTGTTTTTAAGTCCCTTCTGCTGTGTTTTTCAGTGTTTTTATGAGTATTGGTCACTCATTGGCCTGATAGATGTATTGTGTCCAAATTTGGTGTCAATTCATCCAGTGGTTTTTGAGTTATGCTAATCCCACAAACTAACATTACATTTTTATTTATAGACTAGCTGTCCCCTGCCACACATTGCTGTGGCCCAGTTTGTATATGTGTTTTGTGTGTGTTTGCGGATATATGTGTGTGTGGTTTTGCACATGCATTGTAATATAATTTTTATTTTTGGGATTTTTAAGTCCCTTCTGCTGTGTTTTTCAGTGTTTTTATGAGTGATGGTCACTCGTTGGCCTGATCGGTGTATTGTGTCCAAATTTGGTGTCAATTTGGTCAGTGGTTTTTGAGTTATGTTAATCCCACAAACGAACATTACATTTTTATTTATATAGATATCATACTTTTACTCCATTGGATATAATGAGACGTAAGTATTCATGGCTTTTGATATCAGTATATTTATTTACTGTATTGTTATAAGTGTCTTATTTTAACTTACTACGTGGAGTGTGATCAGGTCTTGTCAGGCCTTGTTGTTCTGTTTCTTATTGTGATATGGCCTAAGGGCTAATCAATAAAATTACTACTAACTGGAGGTCCTGGAACCAAAATCTTATAACTCTATCTATCTTTGTTCCAACTCAAAAACCAGTTTTCAAAAATTATTTTTAAAACCAAAGACAAGTTCTCCTCTCTTGTGGCACATGATAGTTGGGATTTTGATTCTGAGAACACATTCTTGTGTTTTAGTAAAAACTTTTTTTAAATTCCCAAGAATCATGGGAGATGGAAACTGGACTGAAAATGTCATGGTTTTTTGCTGTGTTGCATGCCCCTACTGCTCAGGTTCATGGACTTCCACCATACAAGTTACTTGTGCTATGGACTTTTCTCATGTCTTACATGTCAGAATTATTTTGATATTGATTAATGTTGATTGGGAGTCCAACAATATCTGGAGGACCAGACACTCCCCACCCTAATATAAAGTCAATTTTAACAAGAATGTATTTTACAAAAGTAGCATAAATATTCCTATGCATTGTGTTGTTCATTCATTCAGTCGTCTCCGACTCTTCGTGACCTCATGGACCAGTCCACACCAGCGCTCCCTGTTGGCCATCACCACCCTCAGCTCCTTCAAGGTCAGCCCAGTCGCTTCAAGGATGCCATCCATCCATCTTGCCCTTGGTCGGCCCCTCTTCCTTTTACCTTCTACTTTCCCCAGCATAATTGTCTTCCCTAGGCTTTGCTGTCTCCTCATGATGTGGCCAAAGTTCTTAACTTTGTCTCTAGTATCCTTCCATCCAATGAGCAGTCGGGCTTTATTTCCTGGAGGATGGACTGGTTGGTTCTTCTCGCAGTCCAAGGCACTCCAACAACTTTCCTCCAACACCGCAGTTCAAAAGCATCTATCTTCCTTCGCTCAGCCTTCCCTAAGGTCCAGCTCTCACATCCGTAGGTGACTACAGGGAATACCATGGCTTTGACTATGTGGATCTTTGTTGCCAGTGTGATGTCTCTACTCTTTACTATTTTATCGAGATTGGACATTGCTCTCCTCCCAAGAAGTAAGCGTCTTCTGATTTCCTGGCCACAGTCTGCATCTGCAGTAATCTTTGCACCTAGAAATACAAAGTCTGTCACGGCCTCCACATTTTCTCCCTCTATTTTCCATTTGTCAATCATTCTTTGCCATAATCTTGGGGGTTTTTTTGTTTAGCTGCAACCCAGCTTTTGCGCTTTCTTCTTTCACCTTGATTAGAAGGCTCCTCAGCTCCTCCTCGCTTTCGGCCATCAGAGTGGTGTCATCTGCATATCTGAGGTTGTGAATGTTTCTTCCAGCAATTTTTACCCCAGCCTTGCATTCATCAAGCCCTGCACATCACATGATGTGTTCTGCATACAAGTTGAATAGGTTGGGTGAGAGTATGCAACCCTGCCGTACGCCTTTCCCAATCTTGAACCAGTCTGTTGTTCCATGGTCAGTTCTTACTGTTGCTACTTGGTCCTTGTACAGATTCCTCAGGAGAGAGACAAGGTGGCTTGGGATGCCCATCCCACCAAGAACTTGCCACAATTTATTATGATCCACACAGTCAAAGGCTTTAGAATAGTCAATGAAACAGAAGTAGATGTTTTTCTGAAACTCCCTGCCTTTCTCCATTCTCCAGGCAGATATTGGCAATCTGGTCTCTCGTTCCTCTGCCTTTTCTAAACCCAGCTTGAACATCTGGCAACTCTCGCTCCATGTATTGCTGGAGTCTTCCTTGCAGGATCTTGAGCATTACCTTCCTGGCATGAGAAATAAGGGCCACTGTACGGAAGTTTGAGCAGTCTTTCGCATTTCCCTTTTTTGGTATGGGGATATAAGTTGATTTTTTCCAGTCTGATGGCCATTCTTGTGTTTTCCATATTTGCTGGCATATGGCATGCATCACCTTGACAGCATCATCTTTTAAGATTTTAAACAGTTCAGCTGGGATCCCGTCGTCTCCTGCTGCCTTGTTGTTAGCAGTGCTTCTTAAGGCCCATTCCACCTCACTCCTCAGGATGTCTGGTTCTAATTCATTCACCATACCATCAAAACTATCCTCGATATTATTATCCTTCCTATACAGATCTTCTGTATAGTCTCTTCAGCTTCTGTTAGGTCCCTGCCATCTTTGTTTCTTATCATACCACTTTTTGCCTGAAATTTACCTCCAATGTTTCTAATTTTCTGGAAGAGGTCTCTTGTCCTTCCTATTCTGTTGTCTTCTTCCACTTCCATGCATTGCTTATTTAAAAATAGTTCCTTATCTCTTCTGGCTAACCTCTGGAATTGCGCATTTAACTGGGCATATCTCCCCTTTCCACTGTTTCCTTTTGCTTTCCTTCTTTCTTGGGCTACTTCCAGTGTCTCAGCAGACAACCATTTTGCCTTCTTGGTTTTCTTTTTCTTTGGGACGTACTTTGTTGCCGCCTCCTGAACAATGTCGCGGACTTCTGTCCATAGTTCTTCTGGGACTCTGTTTACTAAATCTAGTCCTTCAAATCTGTTCTTCACTTCCACTGTATATTCGCTAGGAATGTTAGTGAGATCATATCTAACTGGTCTCTGTGTATTTTCCCTGATCTCTTTAGTTTTATTCTAAATTGAGCAATAAGAAGTTCGTGATCCGAGCTACAGTCAGCCCCAGGTCTTGTTTTCACTGACTGGATGGATGTCCGCCACCTTTGGCTGCAAAGGATGTAGTCAATCTGATTTCGGTGTTGACCATCTGGTGAGGTCCATGTATAAAGCCGTCTTTTAGGTTGTTGGAAGAGAGTATTCGTTATACACTGCGAGTTTTCCTGGCAAAATTCTATCAGCCTGCGTCCCGCTTCATTTTGTTCTCCCAGACCATGCTTGCCTGTGATCCCAGTTGTCATTTGACTTCCCACCTTGGCATTCCACCTTCCCACCTTGGCATTCCTGTAATGAAAATAATGTCTCTTTTTGGTGTATTATCCAGTAGGTCCTGCAGATCCTCATAGAACTGATCTACTTCTGCTTCTTCAGCAGCTGCGGTTGGGGCATATATTTGGATCACTGTAATGTTGAAAGGCTTTCCTTGCACTCGAATTGAGATCATTCTGTCATTTTTTGGGTTGTATCCAAGCACCGCTTTAGCGAATTTCTTATTAATTATGAAGGCTACTCCATTTCTTCGATGTTCCTCTTGTCCGCAGTAGTAGATCTGGTGGTCATCTGATGTGAAGTGGCCCATTCCAGTCCATTTCAGTTCGCTGACCCCCAGAATGTCTATCTTTAGTCTTGACATCTCACCAATAACAACATCCAATTTGCCCTGGCTCATAGATCTTACATTCCAGGTTCCTACGGTGTGTTGATCTTTAGAGCATCTGATTCGTCGTTCACCTCCAGTACCGTCAGCCGCTAGCCTTCCTTTCGGCTTTGAGCTAGCTGCGTCATCACATCTGGGGCTAGTTGAACTTATCCTCTGCTCCTCCCCAGTAGCATTTTGGCCATCTTCCGACCTGGGAGTCCCATCTTCCAATGGCATACCGACATATCTCTGGTTGTACTGGTCCATTTAGTTTTCTTGGCAAGGATACATTACATTATGCATTAGCATCATTAAAAATAATATTCCATTAACCTAATATAACAGTTGAAGAAATTAGAAAGTTTTGATTCATATTTAATTGGTGTTTATGTTTGATATCACTTTATTTTTTCTCTCTCTTTATAGCTCATCTTTGGATCATCTCCTGTGGTGAATAAGGAAGTACAAAGCCATTTCTTCCACCGCATGTTCCCAAACATTGGTTATCAGTATGAAGGGCTTGTCCAGTTACTCTTGCATTTCAACTGGATATGGATTGGTGTAGTTACTATGGATGATGATACTGGAGAGGGATTTGTACAAAACGTTCTTCCTACATTTGCTCAGAAAGGAATTTGCTTCCAATTTGTAGCAAAGTTGCCCCAAATTGCCTTTTCTGATGGAATTCAGAAATTAATAAATGAATTTGATGAAATGATTAAGATTATTGCTGGAAGTACTGCCAGTGTGGTGGTTGTGCATGGCGAAATTCATAGCGTTATGGTAATAAGATTCATGGAAAATATTGCACAATTGACTGATACACCCCTGCAAAGCAGCCCAAAAGTTTGGATTATGACAGCTCAGATGGAGTTTTCTTCACTCTCTTCTCATAGACGCATGAGTATGCATTTCCTTCATGGGGCTCTATCCTTTGCAGTTCATTCAAAGGAACCTTCAGGATTCAAACAGTTTCTACAGATACGAAACCCTGCCTTAGAAAAAGAAGACAAGTTTTTGTGGGCTTTCTGGGAAGAGGCATTTAACTGTTTTTTATCTGATCATTTGTTGGGTGAGGAAGATAAGCCACCCTGCACTTGGAAGGAGAAGTTCGAGACTCTTCCTGTGTCTGTTTTTGAAATGAGCATGACCAGCCATAGCTACAGTGTCTACAATGCTGTCTATGCAGTTGCACATGCTTTGCAGGCCATGTATTCATCCAAATTCAAGCACAATTCAGTGCTGAATGGCAGAAGAAAGGAACTTTGGAATAGACACCCATGGCAGGTACTCTCACTAATGCAGAAGAGTTTATTGTATGGATAGCACTAGGTAACAAAATTTGGGGGGAAAAAATCTGAATCTGATTTGAAAGTGTTATTACCTGTTTAACTGTGTGGTATTTACTTGGAAAGTAGTTGTTATACTCCAGAAACTTCGTTTTTGTGACCGTCACAAACTATGTTGAATTGGTTGAGATTCTATCAGAAAGTCATGGAAAAACTATGGGGAAATGTGTTGGAGGATGTCCTTCAAAAACAAAGTTTGTGCAGTTTAACAAAGTTTTCCCATTTTGTAATGATAGACCCAATTAGGAAATGACATTCATAACCCAGTAACAAAAACCTTTTTTACATACTGTAGTAGAAGAATAGATCCCTCACAATGTCAGGAGGCATCTTTGTAAAAGCTGGAATATGGGTTTCTTTCTACCTGATGTGTTGCCTGTTATTTCTTCCAGTTTACAACTGTTTGAAAATGTTCTGCTTACATTAAGAGCCAAATCATACTTCATTCTTTTGATGGTGGTTGGTGTATTCTGTGCATATTTGAATTTTCAGAGTGCTATCTTACTTGTTATTTGTTGTTCATTCGTTCAGTCATCTCCGACTCTTCGTGACCTCATGGACCAGTCCACGCCAGCGCTCCCTGTTGGCCGTCACCACCCTCAGCTCCTTCAAGGTCAGTCCAGTCGCTTCAAGGATGCCATCCATCCATCTTGCCCTTGGTCGGCCCCTCTTCCTTTTACCTTCTACTTTCCCCAGCATAATTGTCTTCTCTAGGCTTTGCTGTCTCCTCATGATGTGGCCAAAGTACTTCAACTTTGTCTCTAGTATCCTTCCCTCCAGTGAGCAGTCGGGCTTTATTTCCTGGAGGATGGACTGGTTGGATCTTCTCGCAGTCCAAGGCACTCTCAGAACTTTCCTCCAACACCACAGTTCAAAAGCATCTATCTTCCTTCACTCCGCCTTCCCTAAGGTCCAGCTCTCACATCCGTAGGTTACTACAGGGAATACCATGGCTTTGACTATGCGGATCTTTGTTGCCAGTGTGATGTCTCTACTCTTTACTATTTTATCGAGACTGGACATTGCTCTCCTCCCAAGAAGGAAGCGTCTTCTGATTTCCTGGCCACAGTCTGCATCTGCAGTCATCTTTGCACCTAGAAATACAAAGTCTGTCACGGCCTCCACATTTTCTCCCTCTATTTCCCAGTTGTCAATCATTCTTGTTGCCATAATCTTGGGTTTTTTTATGTTTAGCTGCAGCCCAGTTTTTGCACTTTCTTCTTTCACCTTGATTAGAAGGCTCCTCAGCTCTTCCTCGCTTTCGGCCATCAGAGTGGTGTCATCTGCATATCTGAGGTTGTTAATGTTTCTTCCAGCAATTTTCACCCCAGCTTTGCATTCATCGCATGATGTGTTCTGCATACAAGTTAAAAAGGTTGGGTGAGAGTATGAACCCCGTACGCCTTTCCCAATCTTGAACCAGTCTGTTGTTCCGTGGTCAGTTCTTACTGTTGCTACTTGGTCCTTGTACAGATTCCTCAGGAGAGAGACAAGGTGGCTTGGGATGCCCATCCCACCAAGAACTTGCCACAATTTATTATGATCCACACAGTCAAAGGCTTTAGAATAGTCAATGAAACAGAAGTAGATGCTTTTCTGAAACTCCCTGCCTTTCTCCATTCTCCAGCATCAGGATATTGGCAATCTGGTCTCTCGTTCCTCTGTCTTTTCTGAACCCAGCTTGAACATCTGGCAACTCTCACTCCATGTATTGCTGGAGTCTTCCTCGCAGGATCTTGAGCATGACCTTACTGGCATGAGAAATAAGGGCCACTGTACAGAAGTTTGAGCAGTCTTTCGCATTTCCCTTTTTTGGTATGGGGATATAAGTTGATTTTTTCCAGTCTGATGGCCATTCTTGTGTTTTCCATATTTGCTGGCATATGGCATGCATCACCTTGACAGCACATCTTTTAAGATTTTAAACAGTTCAGCTGGGATCCCGTCGTCTCCTGCTGCCTTGTTGTTAGCAATGCTTCTTAAGGCCCATTCAACCTCACTCCTCAGGATGTCTGGTTCTAATTCATTCACCACACCATCAAAACTATCCTCGATATTATTATCCTTCCTATACAGATCTTCTGTATAGTCTCGCCACCTTCTCTTGATCTCTTCAGCTTCTGTTAGGTCCCTGCCATCTTTGTTTCTTATCATACCAATTTTTGCCTGAAATTTGCCTCCAATGTTTCTAATTTTCTGGAAGAGGTCTCTTGTCCTTCCTATTCTATTGTCTTCTTCCACTTCCATGCATTGCTTATTTAAAAATAGTTCCTTATCTCTTCGTGACCTCATGGACCAGCCCACGCCAGAGCTCCCTGTCCGCCGTCACCACCCCCAGCTCCTTCAAGGTCAGTCCCGTCACCTTGTTATACTTTAGATAAATAATAACATACAGTGGTTTTGCATTAAATAGTATTGACAGCCTTTAATACAGCATATACCAACTCAATACCGCTCAATATACTATCACCCAAAGCTTTTAAAGGGCCAGACTTCAAGTGGAGATATATGTCTTCATAAAAGTCCTCATTTATGTGGGAAATAGAATAGAGCTGTTTAATTTCATTCCCATTCAACAAAAGATTGTTGTAACATGATTGCACAAAACACCTAGTAATTGTGGAGGCTTGTGCAATCCAGGTATACCTTTACCCATTTTATGTCCTGGCTTTTGGTGGTCATTTTAGGCATTTAAGCTGATTCTATTCTAGAGGAGAGGCGCTCAGTTGCAGGCAGGTATGTGCTTTAAGGAGGCTTCTTACCTGTTTCTCTACTCTAGAGGAGAGGTACTCAATTGCAAGCAGGTGCTCACGCTTTCTGGGCTGCATGCCACACACACATTCTTTCCAAGGCAAGGAGGCAAGTTCTGTTTCTTACTCTAGAGGAGGTGCTTGGCTGCAGGCAGGCACATGTGCTTTCTGGGTCTGCATGCCACACACACATTCTTTCCAAGGCAAGGAGGCAAGTTCTGTTTCTTACTCTAGAGGAGGCACTCAGCTGCAGGCAGGTGTGCACACTTCTGGGCCTGCATGCCACACACATGCACTCCTTTTAAGGCAAGGATGCTGCTCACAAAAAGCTTTCATATCAAGCTGGTTTTTGTACTTTCCATTACGTGCTCCCAAAGGTAATGAAAGTAACGAAAGAATGGGTGTAACAAAGGAAAACGGATCTGCGTACAACTCTAGTAATGTGATCATAGCACATTGAGATTTATGCTCATTTGGACAGATGCAAAATGGGAGCCAATGTACAATAGCTCAGTTGTGAATTGGGATGCCAAAAGGAAGTGCTAGTGCACATTGGTAGAAGCTGTTAGACCCTGCTAGTGCAAAACATCATTTTGAGTAACATTTTATCATTTCTATGGGCCTTTCCATCATTTCTTCCATGCTCTTGTTTAGATCCACCACTTTCTGAGAAGAGTTGCATTTAATAACAGTGCTGGGGAAGAGGTTTCCTTCAATCAAAATGGGGAAATATTAACACAATTCGATATTATCAACTGGATCACATTCCCAAATAGAACTTTTGCTAGAATGAAAGTTGGGACAATGAATCCCCACGGTCCTGTAGACAAGATGTTCACCATTCAAGATGATGCCATTACATGGCCCAGACTCTTCAATCAAGTAAGTTCACATTCATAGCAATTCCAGATATTTCTCCTGTAATGAAAGTAATTATTTAGATGTTAGGGATGTCTCTCCTAAGACCTTATCACAAAGCCCGTCATAGATATGAGAGGGAAGAAGTTTGGTCGTGGCAGTGACCTAAATATGTCAAAAGAGTTATTAGGTAGTGGAAAAAGCAAGATAATACCCTTCTTAGTAATGATGGAATGAAAAATTTCACAACATTTTTTTGTTGTTGAAATAGACATACATTTGTGTTTGTTGCATAAAGTGCAATATTTTTGAGCTATTAGTGTTCCAAAATCATTTCTCAGATAATTTCTTTAAGGGGTAACAGTAGAAGATTTGAATAGTACATGTGTGACGATCCTTACCTCATTGGCCAAAGTAGGAGCCTAAGATGTCAGTAAGCCGGCCTCCATTTTGAGACGGTAAACCAGGGAGGCAGACATCTTGGGAGTGTTAGAGTAGAAGTGGGAGGAGCTGGAGCTCTCTCTGGATTGGTTAAGGCAGCTGGAAGGAGTTTTAGCCCAGAGAGGGAAAAGCTGTCAGCTTGTCACATAGGGGAGATAGATTTTTGGCTTTGAAGGGAGAGGGAGGCGGGTTTTTGGTGAGCTAAGATTTTTACTGTGAGAGAGTATTTGGGGCAGGTGATTCTACATTTATTTAGCCAGGAGGGTCAAAGTAGACACCTGTGTGCTTGTGTAGGATATATTAGACAAGTGGATTGCTCTCTGGGAGTCAGAGTAGTATAGCTGTTAGAGAACTCTGTTCAGAGTGAAGCTATTTGCTCTGGGGACAACCAGGTTAGGTTTGTCTGAGGAACTCACTGCTACTGGGTCAGGGAAGAGTGAGGAGTCTTGCTCATGTTTAAGTAAGGAAACCTATTTCAGAATATCATGCCTCTGTAACCATCTAAGCTTATGTGCCTCGTTTAAAAAGACAGTTGTTTGTTCAAATATATTAATAAACATTTCTGTAGTTTAACTCATAAGCAGCCTCAGCAGTGATTCATTCTATATGAATAGTTCCAGTGATTTTTAACATCTTTACAACTCAGTCATTGAAGAGAGCCAAAGGGAGAGCTGGTGGGTAGAAAAGAATTTACCTCAGGGACAACATCTTTAGTATTTCCCAAATTTCTTTGGGTGGTGGCAGCAACTATATCAGATTATACACGTTACCTCAACAATCATCCAAATGCTCCGTGCCAAGAAACATATCCCATCAGATGGGTAGTTGTGAGATTTGTATTATTTTGAGATCTCAGTTCATGATCCTTTAAAGTGGTGCTAGCAGGTGGGATATATTAGAGAAAGTATAATCCTCCGGGATCTCTATGATTAATGTGACTGTGTTATAACATTCATAGGCTCTAAATTAGTATCTGCTTCCTCCTTGTCCTCTATCTTATATGTCAGTGTTTCTCAACCTGGGGGCCGGGACCCCTGAGGGGGTCGTGAAGGGGTGTCAGAGGGGTCGCCAAAGACCATCAGAAAACACAGAAAATAGACCTTGATTTTTGGGAGTTGTAGTTGCTGGGATTTATAGTTCACTACAATCAAAGAACATTCTGAACTCCACCAACGATAGGATTGGCTCAAACTTCCCACATGGAATCCCCATGACCGTTTGAGCCAATTCTATCGTTGGTGGAGTTCAGAATGTTCTTTGATTGTAGTGAACTATAAATCCCAGCAACTACAACTCCCAAAAGTCAAGGTCTATTTTCCCCAGACTCCACCAGTGTTCACATTTGCACATATTGAGTATTTGTGCCAAGTTTGGTCCAGATCCACCATTGTGTGAGTCCACAGTGCTCTCTGGATATAGATGAACTACAACTCCCAAACTCAAGGTCAATGCCCACCAAACCCTTCCAGTGTTTTCCGTTGGTCATGGCAGTTCTGTGTGCCAAATTAGGTTCAAATCAATCGCTGGTGGAGTTCAGAATGCTCTTTGATTATAAGTGAACTATAAATCCCAGCAACTACAACTCCCAAATTACAAAATCAGTCCTCCCCCAACCCCACTAGCATTTACATGTGGGTGCATTGGTATTTGTGCCCAGTTTGGTCCAGTGAATGAAAATATATTTTGCATATCAGATATTCACATTATGATTTATAACAGTAGTAAAATGACTGTTATGAAGTAGCAAAAAAAACAATGTTATGGTTGGAGGTCACCACAATATGAGGGACTGTATTAAGGGGTCACGGCATTAGGAAGGTTGAGAAACACTGCTCTATGTACATTTTTAGTTTAATTTTACATTGAGATGCTGAATTACTGGTTGCCATTCATCAACAACGTTCAATTATCTTGTCAATTATTACCAAATCTGTAATGTATTTTTCCCATTCTTCTAAGGGGGAAAACCTCTGAATTTAAAATAATGCTGGCCAAAATCCTGCACCATGAGCATCATGCATATTCATAATGTTATATTTCTAAGATGTAATCCTTGCAGGTGGAGGGAGGGTCTTTCATCTGCTTCTGATCATATGTGTATTGTGCTGTTGCATGCTAGGCCTGTGTGGCAATGTCTATTTGCAGGACGTGCTTTCTGTATGCCCAGCGGGACGCCGGGGCTGCCTCAGCTAAAGGGCCTCTAGGTTTCCCAAAACAAAGTTCTGTAGAGGCTCAAAAGGTTCAACAAAGTCCTTTATTGATGCTTAAATCTTCAACAAATTCTTAAATCTTCAACGAATTAATCAAATCTATATATATAAATCTGTTATGGGTGTCCAATGGGACAGCAAAACTCAAAAAAACCCAGACGAAAATTTACCAAATTAACCATGCACATACCTCAACCCACAAGGTATGCACAAACCGATTCAAAATTCTAAACACCATATCGACACACTCACAACAACGAAAACCAACTGAGCATGCACAAAGGTGCCCCGCCGCAATTCCCTGGCGCGCGCACATGGCCGGCCGGCCAACACATCCTCCGCGCAAGGCACGCCCCCATCCTCCGTCGCCCCGCCCCTACCCTCCCATACGCCCTCTTCCCAACCCACCCTTCTTCTTCTTCCCCCGTCCACGCCCCCCATGTTCATGCCATGCCCCTCCCCCGCCCCGCCCCTAAGCGCCCATACCCCAACCTTACCTCCTCCCCCTCCTTCTACTTCCCCTGGCCCCACCCCCCATGTTCACGCCATGCCCCCACGCCCCCCACGTTCACGCCACACCCCTCCTTCCCCTGCCCACGCCCCCCACGTTCATGCCACGCCCCCCACGTTCATGCCACGCCCCCTCCCTCCCCCGCCCCAAAACGCCCATACCCCAACCTTACCTCCTCCCCTCCTTCTTCTTCCCCCGCCCACGCCCCCACCTTCACCACACCCCCTCCCTCCCCCCGCCCCCCACATTCACGCCATGCCCCCACGCCGTATCCCCGGCTCCCGCCCCACAGTTCATGCAAGCCCTACCCTCCCATACGCCCCCCTTTCCACACCACCCCCTCCTTCTTCTCCCGCCCATGCCCCCACGTTCACACCACGCCCCCCCGCCCCCCGTTCACGCCACGCCCCCACCCTCCCCCGCCCCACCCCTAAACGCCCATACCCCAACCTTACCTCCTCCCCCTCCTTCTTCTTCCCCCGCCCCCGCCCCCTCCCTCCCCCCCCCACCCCCATGTTACACGCCACACCCCCTCCCTCCCCCACCCCCCCCCCACGTTCACGCAATGCCCCCGGCCATGCCCCCCATGGAAGGAAGGAGAGAAGGAGGGAGAGAAGCAGGGAAAGAAGGAGGGAAGGAGAGAAAGAAGGAAAGAAAGAAAGGTAAAGAAGGAAGGAGAGAAGGAAGGATAGAAACAGTGAGAGAAGAAGGGAAAGAAGGAGAGAAGGAAAGAAAAAAAAAAAAAAAAAAAGAGAAAAAAAAAAAGGACTGAAAGAAGGAGAGAAGGAGGAAGAAGAGGGAAGTAGAGAAGGAAGGAAAGAAAGGTGAAGAGAAGGAAGGAGAGAAGGATGGAAGCAAGGAAGGAAGAGAAGAAGAAGAGAAAGAAGAAAGGAAAGAAGAGAGAAGGAGGAAGGAGAGAAAGAAAAAAATGAAAGGAAGGAAGGAGGGAAGGAAGGAAGGAAAGAAGGAGAGAGAAAAGAGGAAGGAAGAAGAAGGAAAAGGAAGGGGGTAAGAAGGGAGCAAAGAGGGAGGAAAGAAACAGGTAGAGAGAAGAAAGAAGGAAGAAAGAAAGAAAAAGGAGAAGAAAGAGGGGGAAGGAGATAGGAAAAAAGGAGAGAAAGAGGGAGGGAAGGTTGGCCACAGCAACACGTGGCAGGGAAAGCTAGTACTTTATAACTCTGGAGAACCAGTAGCTTTCTTAATCTAGCCACAAAGTGTGGCAACTGAATGATGAACTGTTCCTTTTCCTTGGGGAAACCTTCTCACCTCTCCTTGGGCAGTAGACCTTTATCTTACTGGCATGAGGGCCCTACTCCTGGCTCCAATCTGCTTTATGGATAGCCCAAGTGTCCCTTGCCAGATAAGGTCTTCTGTGGCTCTGCTGAGCTGGCATCCTTTAGGTTTTCCACGAGGGTTGTGGAACCATTCCCTTTGTCCAGCAAAGCTGGCTGTAACTTTCTTCCAGCAAAGCTGTGAGAAATTCATTTTCCCTTGCAAAATTGGCTGTAGCTTTCTCCCCAGCAAAGCTGTAGGAAATGAAGCTTTTTACAGCTGAGAAGAGCAAACTCATACGTCTAGGCCTGGGTAACAACGGAAAAATTTGTTTCTAATATCGTTTCGTTTTTAGGGTGCCTCAGCATTTTGTATTTAAAAATATATCCAAAATTTTCCCTAAAATTTTTTTGGTATTTACGAAATTTCATTAATATTTACAAAACGTTTTGTAAAGATGGCGCCCTTTTTTTCAATATTTTTAATATATTTATATATATATATATATATATATATATATATATATATAGATAGATAGATATGCAGTATCCTTCCCTCTGGTTTATTTCCCCTTCCTTCCTTCCTTCCTTCCTTCCTTCCTTCCTCCTTCTTTCAAATCAAATTTACCCCAGAACCGGTCATTCAGAAAAGTTGTGTTTCCGGTGGGTGATGGCGACGGGAAAGCTGCATTGAGAGGGAGCTCCGATGCAGACCAGCGTTGAGGCGCCTTAAGGGTGAGATTAAGCTCCCCCACCATCACCAGATTGAGTGTGAAGGTGTAGAGTAACCCGTGGGAGGCTCGTAGACCCCAAATACTCCCTTCCCTCAAGGAGGGGGGTAAAGAGGGTCCGAGCCGACGGGAGAACAGGCGCCCCGCTGGGATCGGGCATTGACCCGTTTCAACCGCTGCCAGCCCATGCAACAAATACGAAGAAGAAATTAAGAAACTCAAAAGAGAAATTAAAGAATATCTCAACATCAGGTAAAAGATTTGAACAGAAGAGGAGAAGGAAGGAAGAAGATAGATAAGGAGACAAAATCAAGGGGGAATCTTTCCCCCCCGAAATTTAAAGCTATATTTTAAAACCCGGAAAGGGTTATTGTGAATAGATCAATTTGGATAATACTTATCAAATTACATAGTTACTCGCCGCTTATTGATTTATTTTGGCTTAGAAAATTAACTAAACAATATTAATTAAACTAAATTAAAATAAGCATTTGGAAGACAGGGAAACGAATGAGATAAACTGAAAGAAGTGAGAAGATATTATAGGCTGTGAGAGTCCCCCTCCTCCTGCCCCCCCCCCCGATTCCCTTATCCTCCCACTCAGCCTAGTAGTTAACGAAGAAGGAAAATTCCTGACCTTGGCGCCATATTGTTGTGTCTAACTGGCACTCTTCTTTATAAACAAAAGGAAAGGACAAGGCAGGAAGTGACAAAGAGGAAGTGACGAAGAAGAAGGCTGTGGGAGGAAAGGGTGGAGAAACAAAGAAAGGGCGGAAGAGCTTCAAGAAGGGCGGAAGTTGGGAGGAGGAAGTTGGAACCATAGAGAAACCATAGAGAAACCATAGAGAAACCATAGAGAAACATCGCTACAGAGCGGCAGAGCGGCAAATACAGTGTAAATCCTAAACAAATAGATATTTAAGGACAACAGTGGCTGAAGGATAGAGAAGAACATCGGGGATAAGAAGCAGACGTGGAGCTAGGACGAGAAGCAGACGAAATTCAAGGACGAGAAGCAGACGTGGAGCCAGGACGAGAAGTAGACGAAACTCAAGGACGAGAAGCAGACGAGACCCAAGGAAGAGAAGTAGACGTAAATAACAGAAAGAGGAGAAGAAGCTGAAATTAGAATAAGAAGGAATTGAACAGGAAAGCTGCAAAGACAGGAAAGAAAAAAGAATCAGAGGAAAATATACATCAATTAATATTAATATAACTAAATTGGATTTAATGAATTTTTAAGGAATTGATCTACTCTATAATAAATTAGTTAGAAAATATTTGATGAATGAATTGATATAAGAAATTATTTGAAGAGAATAAAACAAAATTAAAATTAAAGTGATTGAGGAGGAATAAAACCAAATATTTGGACTAAAGGGATTAAAAGGTTATCCAGCTTAAAGATTTGGTTGGCAAGTTGATGTCAATGAAAGGAAAATCAGATAAAGAAAAACTTCAAGTAAGGAGAGCCTCACTAGATACCAGCTTAAGCATGGAGAATATACTTAAGGAAATTAAAAAACTATCGGAAAAACAAGATGCAACAAAGAAGGAGATGGTTGAAAAACAAGAGGAAATAAAGAAAGAGATGGTGGAGAAGCAGGAAGCACACTTTAATAAACAAGAAAAGAACTACAAAAAGCTGTCGGAAGAGTTTAAAGATATGAAAAAAGAGATGCAAGAAGAATTTGGCCAAATTAAAAAAGATATAACCCAGTTACACGGAGAAGTGAAAGAACTAAAAATTAGTAAAGAAAAATAGAGGAAACACAATCTCAGATCTTGAGGAAGATTAAAGCGAGTGATAAACAAAAGGAAAAATTGGAAATAGAACAAGAAAAATTATTACAGAGACAAATGGATTACCACCTACGGTTTAGAAATATTCAAGAAGAAAAACAGGAAGATATTGCCCAGATTATGCAAATTTTAATTGCGAAATGCCTAGAGTGTGAAGATGAAGATGAATTGGAGCAGGAATTGGACCAAATTTATAGAATATCTTCATTCTACTCAAGGAAAAATAAGACAGCGAGAGACGTGATAGTCCAGTTTATGAGAAAAAAGACTAGGGATGAAGTTTTGTTCAGAAGTAATAAAAATCCAATATATTATAAAG
>NW_026847660.1:12557096-12867356 GCF_025583915.1 Anolis sagrei ordinatus
CACCCCAGAAACGCAAAAAAGTGTGGAATAAATTACAGAAAGCAAATTGGGACATCATCCTGCTACAAGAAATGCATATCTGCCACAAACATGTGGCACATTTAGAAAATAAAAAATTGGGAAAGACATTTTATTCATCGGATGAAAAAAAGAAGAAGGGTGTGGTAACATACATAAAGGAAAATTTAACACCAGAATTGGCATTCAAGGATTTGGAAGGAAGATGTGTGGCGGTAACAATTCAACTGGGAAATTTAAAAATACTAGTATGTAATATATATGCGCCAAATGGCCCAAAGACTAAATTTATTCAATTTTTACAATCAAAATTGAGAGAAACAGAATTTGATGAACTTTTATTGATAGGAGACTTCAATGGTGTGATGGACAAACAAAAAGATAAGAATAAACTGCAAAAAAGGGGAGGAAACAGTGTTTTACCCCAAAAGTTTTTTGATTTACAAAAAGAATTTGAGCTGCAAGATACGTGGAGAAGAAAGAATGAGAAAAAAAGGATTATACTTTTTACTCACATAGACATCAAACATGGTCAAGGATTGATATGGCATGGATAACAAAAAAAATAGCTACTAAAATTGTGGAGATGGAAATATTACCTAGAGACGTTTCGGATCACTGCCCATTAGAAATACTAATTAATCATAAAAGTTTTCAAAGGAAATGGAGATTAAACGAAAATTTGATTAAAACGGAAGAAGATAAACTACATTATAATAAAATCGTTCAAGAGTATCTAGGAATTAATGACATTGAGGAGACAAAAATACAAGTGACTTGGGACGCCCTCAAAGCGGTTTTGAGAGGATGCTTTATTCAACATGGGTCCAGGAAGAATAAACACAGAAATAAAAACATGAAAGAATTGATGAATAAGATTGCTAATAAAGAAACAGAGCTAAAAAAGAAACCACAGTGTAAAAAATTGAATAAAGAATTAGCAAGACTTAATCAAGAGAAGTCTTGCTTGGAAATGGAAAGACAGGCAAGACAGTTGAAGTTTCCAAAACAACAATCTTTTGAAAATGCGAATAGATCAGGGAAATGGCTAGCAAGACAAGTAAGAAAGAAGAAACACAAATTACAAAAATAATATCGGGAGATAAAACTGTTACAACTGATAAGGAGATTATGGGAGAATTCATGAAATTCTACAGTAAATTATATACGAAAGATGGAATAAAGAAGGATGATATTACAGCATATATAGGCCAATTGAAATTGCAGAAAATTACAGAGGAAATAAGAGAAAAATTGAATAAAGAAATTATGGAAGAAGAGATTGAAAGAGCAATTAATAAAATGGATGCAGATAAAGCTCCGGGACCAGATGGATTTACAGCAGGATTTTACAAGTCAATGAAAAAAACTGTGGTACCAACATTAAAGAAAGTCTTAAACGAAGCATTAAACCACCAAAGAATCCCAGAAACCTGGAATCAAGCTGAGATAGTAATGATACACAAAGAAGGTTCAGCCCCGGAAGATATCAAGAATTATAGACCGATTTCCCTATTAAATGTGGACTATAAAATATTTACGAATATACTGGCGGCGAGACTAAAAGAATTTTTGAAAGATTGGATAGGGGAGGACCAAACAGGGTTCCTTCCCGGAAGATATATGAAAGACAATATCCGCACAGTATTGGATTTGATTGAATATTTTGAGGCGAACCACCAGAAAGAAATGGCTATTTTATCAATTGATGCCGAGAAGGCGTTTGATAATTTGAATTGGGACTTCTTTAAGATATTGATTCAAGAATTGGATATGGGAGCTAAATTTATAAATGCAATTGATGCGATTTATGATCTACAAAAGGCAAAAATTCGGATAAACGGCCAATTATCAGAGGAATTTGAGATTACAAAAGGAACGAGACAAGGATGTCCGTTATCCCCATTAATTTTTATAATGGCGTTGGAACCATTAATGATGAAAATAAGAGAAGATACAAATGTTAAAGGAGTAAAAATCGGGAAATATGAATACAAAATAAGAGCCTTTGCGGACGATTTACTGGGAATAGTGGAAGACCCAATTAATAATTTACAAAACTGGATTGAAAAAATACAAGAATTTGGGAAAGTGGCAGGCCTCAAAATAAATAAAGGGAAAACTAAAATACTAACTAAAAATATAGGGAAAGAAGACCAAGAAGAAATTACAAGGATTACAGGAATGGAAACAGTGAAAAAATTAAGGTACCTGGGGATTTGGTTGACAGCAAAGAATGGGCAACTATTGAAGAATAATTATGACTTGACTTGGAGCAAGATACAGAAAGATTTAAAGAAATGGAGCTTATTGAAACTATCTCTACTAGGAAGAATTGCGCTCATAAAAATGAATGTTTTACCTAAACTACTGTTTTTATTTCAAAATATACCCATAATCAAAAATCAAACAGAATTTATAAAATGGAAGAAAGAACTATTGAAATTTGTGTGGAATGGGAAAAGACCGAGAATTAAATATTTGAACTTAATTGATAAAAAAACACGAGGGGGACTGGGATTCCCAGATCTGAAAACATATCATGAGGCTAGTGCCCTTTTGTGGATAAGAGATTGGATGACATTAGAAAATGGAAAAGGCTTGAACTTAGAAGGACATGATCTACGTGTAGGCTGGCATGCCTACACGTGGTACGATCGAGAAAAAAAGGAAAAAAATTTTGGAAACCATTTTGTAAGAGCATCATTATTAAGAGTATGGATGAAATACAAGAATCATTTTTATACTAAAACGCCTCTATGGGTTTCACCGATGGAGGCGTATCAAAGAAGATTACTGGGTTGGAGAGCGTGGCCAACATATAGAGATATACTAGTGAGGAATACTATGGAAATTAAATCCTTCCAGCAAATGAAAGAAATAAATGGTAATTTGACGTGGTTACACTACTTGCAAATGAAAGAATATATCAAGCAAGACAATAAGATAGGCTTCGCCTGGGAAGAGTCAACTTGGGACAAAATATTAAAGACGAATAAGAAAGTAATTTCAATTATTTATAATACACTATTAACCTGGCTAACGGAGTGCGAGCAAGTGAAAACATGTATGATAAAATGGGCCGAAAACATAAGAAGACCTATTCAATTTAGGGAGTGGGAGCAGATGTGGAACAAAAAATTGAAATATGTATATGCAACAGATTTAAAAGAAAACTGGATAAAAATGTTCCACAGATGGTATACCACTCCTAAGAAATTATCTTTAATGAACAAGAATACTTCTGATAAATGTTGGAAGGGTTGCCATCAAACAGGTACTTTTTATCATATGTGGTGGACGTGTAAAGAAATAGAGAAGTATTGGACGAAAGTACATGAAGAGCTACAAAAAATTTTGAAGAGAGTTTTTAAGAAGAAACCAGAATATTATCTATTGGGATTTACAGATTTGGAATTACAATTAGATGAGAATGAAGATAGACTATTTACCTATGCTACAACAGCGGCGAGAATATTATTGGCGAAGTTTTGGAAACAGGAAGATATCCCTACCACTGAAGAGTGGTTAGGGAAATTAAGAGAAATAAGAGAAATGGACGAATTAACTTTTTTCTTGAAAAAGAATACCGGGAACCCGATAAAGAGGACAGATTGGACTCTATATGAAAATTACGAAAAGGAAATAAATAAATAAGAGGAATACTATGAAGTGGATATAATGGAAATATCATTGAGGACACAACACCTGATGGAGAGATGGAAGTCAATTTTTATTTTATACTTTTTTTCCTTTTTTTTCTTTTTTTTCCCTTTTTTTTCTTTATTTTGTGTGGCTTTTATATTTTTGTATTCTTTTTTGGTGGACTTGGGGGTAGGGGGATGTATTTCTTACTTTTTTTCCTACTTTCCTATCATCTTTTTTAATATTCTCCCTCTTTCGATGTTATTTTTAAAACCTTCATAAAACTATTATATATAAAAAAAATTACCCCAGAACCGGGCCGCTGGAGCCTTTATCGATAGCTTGGCAAATTCGGCGCAGAAAGTATATTCCTGCTCGGGAAGGAGATAGATTTGTCCAACGATTTTTAATTAAAAGGATTGACTTTCCTGTTAACAAAAGAGGGAACGAAGGGCCCGGGCGGACAGGAGGGAGCGGCCAGGAGAAAGAGAAAGAGGAGGAGGAGGCCCTTCGGATCCCGGCGCCCCTTTTTGTCTGGCTCCGCTGGGATCTGCACGGGGGCATTGCTACCCCTTGGACAACCCCCTCGCCTTTCCTCACCTCCTGTTTAGCTTAAAATGGTGGAAAGGGCTGTGTTGATATTCGTCGCCTTCTCCTTTCCCCTCTTCACAATGCAATCCAGCGAGCAAAGAGGAGCGAGCGGGGCTTGGCTTCCAAGGCGCCTCCGAAGAGGCAAGGCAGGCCACGCTTTCCACGCCGAGGCTGGGCCCGGGATCAGGAGGAGAGGAAGGAAGGAGGGAAGGAAAGGGAAGGAGCGGAAGGAAGGCAAGAGAAGGGAAAGGAAGGAAGGAAGGGAAGAGAAGGGAAGGAAGGGAAGAGAAGGGAAGGAGGGAAAGGAAGGAAGAAAGGGAAAAGGAGGGGAAGGAAGAAAGGAAGACGTGAGGGAGGGAAGGAAGGAAGGAAGGAAGGAAGGAAGGAAGGAAGGAAGGAAGGAAGGAGGGATAGAAAGGAAGGAAAGGAAAGGGAAAGAGCCCGGGAAGATGGCGCCTCCCCTCCGCCATCCGGGCCAAGGGGAGAGGGCTTCCCTGACTTGAAACGTGGGCTTCTTTTTCTCCGCCTGGGCAGGGAAGCCCTGGGTTCCTTCCTGAGGCGGGAGAGAAAGGGAAAGCTTGCTCCCAGGTCCCGCCAAGCCCTCGTTTCTCCTCCTCCTCCTCCTCCTCCCTGCCCTGGGCAGCCAAGGCAGAGGCAGAGCGAGGGTTTGTTGTGGGGCGAGAAGCAAAGGCAGAAGCCGGAGCCGAGGCGGAGAAGGAGGAGGATGGGAGGAGGAGGAGCAGCAAGCATCTAGCCATCTTACGTATTTCCGAAATGGACGGAAATACGAGAGTATTTGGCGCATGCTGTTTCGATATTTAAAATACACTTCCGTGTTTGAAAATAATTTTGATATCGTTTCGTATATTGAATATTAACGAAAAAGTTAACGATATACAAAATTAACGAACGACATCGCCCAGCCCTACATACGTCCTTCTGTAAGGCTTCCAAATGTAGACTAAACTGAGTCCCTTTTCCCCTCCAAACCCGGGAAAAGGGGTGGATCTAAAGATCTAAACAATTGATGGGTCGTTGGCCCTATGGTTGCAAACTGAGGGAAGCTACCTTCTTGCTAAATGCATGGTCCAAATAAATTAAAGCAAACTAGCCATGCAAGAAAAAGAAATTCAAACTCCTGGCACAACTGTGCCAGCACATGTACGTTCATGTGTAGTGGCATATAAAAATACAATTAATCTCTAAAATAATGAAATTAAACTACATAGTCTGAACTCTAAATAGCAACATGAGAGAAGGGCCTTCAAACATGAATAATTTCTCAAATGGAACTAGATAATGCAAGCCTTCATCAGGTGGCCAATGAGAGTCTTCGGTTACTTACTATTTTTTCCAGACAACAGGCTGAAGTGTTATAAAAAGAAATACACAATTGTATTGAGACTCAACGTACAAACATTTACATAGAAAAACTTCAGTCCAAGTGTTAACCAACAGTATAGATTTAAAGAAAATATAAATGCCTCTTCCCCTTCACTCCACCCAGCCTAATGCCAACACCCACATTTTCGCCAGCCAGCCATTTAATTAGTTTAGCAGATTGGAAACTACAGGAGAGAAGTGATGGGGGGGGGGGCATGAAGATAGTATCCCACCCAAAACAAGTAATAAGTTAAAGGTTTCCCTGTGACATTAAGTCTATTCGAGTCCAACTCTGGGAGGTGGTGCTCATCTCCATTTCTAAGCTGAAGAGCCAACATTGTCCATAGACACCTCCTAGGTCATGTAACAGGCTGTGCAGTACCTATTGATCTACTCACATTTACATGTTTTTGAACTGCTAGGTTGGCAGAAGCTGGGCCTAACAATGAGAACTCACCCCATCCTGTGGATTTAGACTGCAAACCAACTGGTCAGCAAGTTCTGCAGCTTAGCCGTTTAACCTGCTGCACCACCATGGCCCCATGTTCATAAACTAAAGCAGTGCATACATATTTCATCAATAGAATGCCATCAATTATAAATATAAAAGCGTAATAATTTTTTTCCTATTTTAATATCTTTCCAAGGAAGATTTAAATACTAGAGGCAGTTAATTTAATCCACATTCATCATAACTCATATGTACATTGGTCTAGATCAGGGTGGGAGTTGTGTGGTACCATCAGAGATTGTTAAAGTGGAAATCTCAATAGCCTCTTTACCATAACTAATACCAAAAGATACAGAATTCCACCCACTATAAATACCATATACAAGTAGTTCACAAAGTCCTGCAGGTTCAGGTACATTGCTTAAGCGTAACTACAGCCCTATCTATCTATCTATCTATCTATCTATCTATCTATCTATCTATCTATTAGGGCTGGGCGGTTTTGTTTCGTTAATTCATAATTCGGTAAAAATTCGTTAATTTTTTAATTACGAAACGATAACGAACCATACTGGAGCATTTTTTTTAAAAAAACGAGTTTTCAAACACGCTTCGTAAATGCTCGTAATTTGTTATTGTATTCGTTTTGTTATTGTTCTGAGGTCGTTTCATTATTATTTCCGCATGTCTGGGGCAAGTTTTTTGTTTAATTAGTGAAAAAAAATTATAATATCACACCAACAGTCAATAACAGAGGGAGAGGGAAGCTTCAGAAGTTTTTGGAGGTTTTTTTAGCGTATTTCGCGGTCGCGTCCGCCATTAACGAATCGATTCGTTATCGTTTCGGAAATCGATTCGTTAATGTTTTGTAATTTTTTCACATTTACGAAATTTCGTAAATATCGAACTTTTTAAAAGGAAAATTTCAGAATTATTTTAAATATCGAAACGCAAAAAAACCCAAAAAACGAATCAATTTTAGAAACAAATTTTTCCGTGGTTACCCAGGCCTACTATCTATCTATCATCTATCTATCTGTTTCTCTTGGGATAGCATAGGGAAAAGTTGACACCCCTGTGGTGTTTGTTTGGTTGTCTGTGTCCCTGTTCAGAAGATTTCATGTGACTTTCTGTCCCTGTAGTAATTGGATTTTGAACAATTTGACTTGTTATGGAAACAAGGATTAGAGAGAAGGCTTCAGTGGAGACAACGTTTCCCGTTGATAACTCATTCAGCAGTTAATTTTTTTTCTGAGAGGTAGACTTCTTTCACTTCTTGTTGTCCCTCCCCCGTTCTTAATCATGAATCACTTGTAAGTTGGGTGTTTGAAATTCTTGGGACTGCCTGTATAAGCATAAAAGAATAGCATTTATTTTAATATCTTTCCAAGGGATATTTTAAAACTTGAAATGTGAATAAAGATAAGAGCCTCTGTTGAAGCAGAAACAACTGTCTGAAGTCAGTTAACTGGATGATAAGAAGCAAGTTGGCCAGCAAATTGCATTGATAAGATGTAGTAAAAGAGCACATCTCCCAAGGGTGGCTATTGCACAGGTAATTTCTCTTGCAAGCATGCCTTCTCTCTGCAAACACTATCGACATGTTATTAGACCAAAGTTATTACTTCAAATTGATTGGTGTTCATTGCATAAATGTCAAGGTTTCACACTATTTCCCTATTCTAGAACTAAACAACCTTTAACTCCTGCCTTTTTGTTGTTTGTTTTGCTTTGCTTTTAAATGGACAGACATTACCTGTCTCTAGGTGTAATGATAAATGCCGGTTGGGATTTAGTAAAAGAAAGAAGGAAGGAGAACAGTTTTGCTGTTATAATTGCTTTCCATGTCCAGAGGGCAAGATTTCCAACCAGACAGGTAGGAAACAAAATATTCTATATTTATCAGTAGAATCAGGCATGGAGAGGGGGGGGGGGGCTTTTTTAGCGAATAATGAAGAGTAGCTCCATAACACAAAATAATTTTAATAGTATGCATCATTCTATATTTTATATAGATTTAATTAAATCAATTTTCTATTTTTGTTACAGTTTCAAGTCTTAAAATAACTGAAAATGACTGTTAATTGGTAATTTATAGTTACAAAAGAATACCACAATGTCTGTTGGAAACACTTGAAAACTGTGTCAATACACTTTGACAGAAATCAGGCTCCATTGAAAAACTCCAGAGGACACTCAAGAGTACAAATCCAGTCAGATTTTCTTGCTCCGTCGTGCTTTTTATGTTTCCAAACATTTTAAGAGTTGAAAATGACCTATACATAGGCATAGCAATGGAAACCCTACATTTGTGGCAGAACTAGCTTGAATAGCCTGCACCTGCAGCTCTACCTCTTTCAACTGCCCCCATCAAATCTGGTCTCCTTCGTGAGGGCTTTACCTGCCACTTATGGGTGGGACAACTTGGTTGCTTTCACTATATCAACTATTGCTGCAAGTAATGACTGTGAATAAATTCACAGTCATTACTATACGGCTCCGGCCCTATACGTCTCTGGCCTAGGTTACTTGTCCAAACGTATCTCCCTCTACGTTCCGCCTCGTAGTTTAAGATCCACCGGGGAGGTCCTGCTCTCGGTCCACTGGCATCGCAAATGTGTCTGGTGGGGACAAGGGACAGGACCTTTTTGGTGGTGAGTCCCCGCTTGTGGAATTCGCTCTTCAGCGAGAATAGATCGGCGCCCTCCCTCCTTTCCTTTAGGAAAAAACTGAAATCATGGTTTTGGAACCAGGCTTTTAGAAGGCACAACGGCACTTTGGACATTGAACTTTTTTTTTTGTCGTGTCAGGAACAACCGCTCCTGTTGTGAGAGAATTGGCCGTCTGCAAGGACGTTGCCCAGGGGACGTCTGGATGATTTTTGATTTTTATCATCCTTGTGGGAGGCTTCTCTCATGTGCCCGCATGAGGAGCTGGAGCTAATAGAGGGAGCTCATCCGCCTCTCCCCGGATTCGAACCTGCGACCTGTCGGTCTTCAGTCCTGCCAGCACAAGACTTTAACCCACTGCGCCACCGGGGGCTCCTGGACATTGAACTGGACCATATGATTGTTATGATAATGGAAACAACTATTTGACTGTATAATTAATGTTATGTTTTTAATCTATTGTTTATTTATGGTTTTATATTGTTATATTGTGACTGCAGCATCGAATTGTTGCCAGTGTTAGCCGCTCTGAGTCCCCCCTCGGGGGTTGAGAAGGGCGGGGTAGAAATGCTGTAAATAAATAAATAATTTTTAAAATGACAAAATTTGCTTGAGATAGTGCTTGCAGTTCTGGGGGGACACATTTGATTTTTGCTTCTCATAGACTTAGCACGGGGATTTGGGTAACCATTTTAAATGCATGAGTAAACTAGTTTTTTTAACCTGATAAATTTGGTTACAGCCCTGACTACAAACGTATTATTCTTCATAGCCAGAATATCCTTCCAACGTGGTTGGCAAAATGATCAATTCTACCACTCTGTGCATGATTTGCTAAGAGCCATCTCAATGTGAAGGTTTCCAACTTGAAAAGTGCAAAACTGCAATTTGTAATGTGATATATTTCATAGAGAAGCCTAAAGGCATTGTAAAACTATACCTCACTGAATTTCATAACACTGAGCCATAGTAGTCAAAGCGATGACAAATTGAATTAATTTGACAGTCTTGAAGAACCCTTAGTCAACGGAGATGGGTTTTCCTTCTTCACATTGGACGTAGGATCTGGGATCATACTTGATTATGCTTTTTTGTAAATACATGCAATGACTTTCAAAAAATACAGACCAGGTTTTCAGATACTGAGATAGTTGGACTCGATATGCAAGACTCTCAGTAAATAGAGCTTTGGAGTCTTTTGCCAAAGTTAAAGCTTTCTTCTGTTTTTCAGACACGGATGCATGCTTTGAATGCCCTGGATATCAGTATCCAAACGATGACAAGGATGGATGTCTCCCCAAAGGTATTACCTTCTTGTCCTTTGGAGAACCCTTGGGGATCATTTTAACTGTGTTTGCTCTCAAATTTTCTCTCATCACAATCTTCATTCTGGGCATCTTCATGAAGTACAAGGACACTCCCATTGTCAAAGCGAACAATAAGAACCTCACCTACATTCTCCTGACTTCCCTCCTGCTTTCCTTCCTTTGTACTCTGCTATTCTTTGGCCGACCTGGAAAGGTGGTATGCCTCCTTCAACAAGCTGCTTTCGGCATGATTTTCTCAGTGGCGCTGTCTTCCATTTTGGCCAAAACCATCACCGTCATTCTAGCTTTTATCGCCACCAAGCCAGGTTCCAGGATAAGGCAATGGATGGGGAAGAGATTGACATATTCCATTGTTGTTTCTTGCTCCCTTTTTCAAGCTACTATTTGTAGCATCTGGCTGATCACCTCTCCTCCATTCCCAGACCTTGACATGTACTCAGTGACTCAAACAATTGTACTCAAATGCAATGAAGGTTCAGGCGGTATGCTTTATGCTCTTTTGGGTTTCATGGGTTTCCTCGCTCTTGTCAGCCTCACTTTGGCTTTCTTAGCCCGGAAGTTACCCGACAGTTTTAATGAGGCCAAGTTTATCACCTTCAGCATGTTGGTCTTTTGCAGTGTTTGGCTGTGCTTCATTCCAACATACCTGAGCACGAAGGGCAAAAATATGGTGGTTGTGGAGATTTTCTCTGTCTTGACTTCCAGTTTTGGTTTATTGGGCTGTATCTTTGCACCAAAATGCTACATTATTTTAGTGAAGCCTGAGCTGAACATGAAGGAGCAACTAATAAAAAGAAGAAATTAAAGAGTTGCCTATATTCAGTTACAAATATTGATGCCCACCATTAAATGCTATTCTGCTTACTAGTGCATAATTAGAAATTAGAGATATGATTTTCCAAGGTATTATTCTCAGTTGAAAGAGACCTGCTTATCATATCTATGTGAAAAAATGGAGCTTCTAATGTGAATAATTAAGGGGAACAATCCCATTGTACAACTCAATCTGGAAGGGCAAATGCTACTCTTGTATCATTTTATTAACATTTTTAAAACTTCAGAATACATATATGAAGCTTCTACCAATAACAAAATATTGGGCATTTTACACCAAAAACAGTTGGAAGTTCTCCATTAATGAATACATCAGATTCAAGAATATCCATTACTACTAGGAAATATTACTGTGCGATGTGGGAACAACAATCAACATTGTTAAATATTGACGGTTTTCTTTGTCTCGATCTGCATAAATGGCTCAAAAAAATAAAAATATGATTTATCCTCACATTTATTTATTTATTTATTTATTTATTTACAGCATTTGTATACCGCTTTTCTCACCCCTAGGAGGACTTTGCTTTGCCAGGTGTATTTTAATTTAAAATAAATGATAGCATACATTGCTCTGCTGATCAAATGTCTGTACTCGAACAACCATATTCAGGTTAGAACGGGAATCAGTGGAGCCCTGACAAAGAGAATAGATTCCTGCAAAGGTGTAAGACAAGGATGCTTATTGGCTCCTTTACTTTTCAACCTTTACATCAATGACCTGCCAGATTCCCTCAGCAGCTCTGATGTTCATATGCCAAAAATTGGTAACAGACATGTTAACACTCTTTTATACGCAGATGACATGATTTTGATGTCAAATACGCAAATAGGATTACAAAGATTACTGAGTAAACTTAACACCTATGCCCATAAAAACAAGCTGACAATAAACAAATCCAAGTCAAAAATAATGGTGTTCGGAAATCGCCCATCCAAACACAAATGGGTTCTTGATGCAGAGCGCATAGAACAGGTTAGTTCTTTTACATATCTAGGCTTGGTATACTCAGAGACAGGCTCATGGCTTGCACACTTCCAATCTTGTGCAATCAAAATTAGAGCACGCTGTAACACACTGGCAAGATTGCTATCTCATAGATATCCCGGATCTTTATCTCCGATAATCAAAGTTTACAAAGCAAAAATTGTCCCCATGATACTATATGGAGCTGAAATCTGGGTCCTAAGCAAATTCCCAATACTGGAACAAGAACAATCTAAATTTCTAAGACAGATACTTGGTGTTGACATTAAGACCGCTGCCGCTGCAGTCAGAGCAGAGCTAGAAATATATTCTATCGAAGGACTCGCCAAAATCAGGGCCTTTAATTTTTGGTCTAAAATAAAAAATCTCGAAGATAATAGACTTCCAAAACTGTGCTATTTAGAACAATCTAATGGCCAAAACCAAGCTTCCTGGTCAGAACAACTGACAAGGTTCCTCTGTATCTGCGGATTACAAATTGCTTCCTTAGGCCAGAACAGGGACGCTGAAAAAAGAACTGTAACTCAAAGGGTCTTAGATATTGAAGCCCAGAAAGATATAGCTACCCTGTCAAACACAGGATTCCTGAAGTGGTTAGGGCGCTTTAAACATAATTTCCAGCGGGCGCCATACCTGAAAGCTGACATGCCAAGACACCTGAGAAGGGCAAGATTTGAACAAATTGAATCCATGGAGAGACACGGCAGATTCCATCATATCCCATATGAAGAGAGACTATGTATCTGTGGAGCCCCTGAGGTTGAAAATCTGAACCACATTTTACATAACTGCAATCTGTATAAAAAGGAAAGGGAAATATATTTATGGCCTTTCATTTACAATAAAATAAGCTGGGATACAGCGGCTAAAACCTCATTTTTGTTGGCTGGTTTTAACCCCACTCTGACAACACAAGTTGCCCTTTATTTGTTTAAGGCTGCTAAAAGGAGATCAGAGTTCATAGATCAGATTGGGGTGCAGTGTAGGGGAGACGAGGATAGTTGAGGCATATATCTAGGGCTAAGCTATATTGGTTTTAAGATGATAAATTCCTATATATTTGTATTTTATTTTAATAGGATTAAACGTATGTTGTATGTTGTATGTTGTTTTTCCGCTGTCTGTTTTTGATAAGGCCAACTGGCTAATCAATAAAAATTGTTGTTGTTGTTGTTGTTGTTGTTGTTGTTGTTGTTGATAGCATACATTGCCCCTTGAATGCTATCATTTATTTTAAATTAAGAATCTTACATCAAGAAAGAGAGCAAGAGTACCTTTCTAGGACCATCAAGTAAATTATCTTCAAAAATAAACACTGACCAACATACATTTTGGTACCTCACATGTAACCCTGTTTCTGAATATATTTGACCTGCTGATTCAGTGTAAATGTGTTCTACTATTATAGCTAGTTTCATTCTGATAGTTCGAAAAATGAGGGAGAAAGGAGCACTTCTCCACTTGCATAATTACATAATGAAAAAGTAACAATAATTCCTAGGTTCTTTTTTTTTTAATTTTTATTTTCATTTTAATAGAAGAGTACAGTGAAAGAGGGGGAACAATGTGTTGTTAAGGATAAGCAGGAAAGAATAGTCTAAAGTAAACTAAAGTAGAAAAAAGGGGGGGGCTGAGCGGAAGGGCGGTGGGGAAAGGAGATGTGGAGGGACAGGGGAAAGAGGGGGAGTTGTTGGCTTCCGGTTCGGGTCACAGGGAGTAAATCCATTTGTCTAGTTACTTTTTCTTTAATGTCTTTAGTCATTTTTCTCTTGTATTAATTGCTATGTCCTTCATCTCTATAATTGAATTTGCATTTCTCCCTGCATGAACCTTTTTAGAGGTTCCCAGTCCATTTGTTTGTTCTTGATTTTATTACTTAGATGTTGTGATAAATTGTCCATACTCATATAGTTGAGGATTTTGTTTATCCAGTCTTCAGTTTGTGGAGAGCTTTTTTCTTTCCATTTTTGTGCAATTGTTGTTCTTGCTGCGGCTGTTATGTAAAAGAAGATCCTCTCTTCATTTTCGGTTAAGTTTAGGTCTGTTATATTTAGAAGGTAAAACTCCGGTTTCATTTCGAATTTCACACTGATGATTTTTTGGGTGTATTTATGTATTGTTGACCAATATTTCTTAATTATTTTGCACCCCCACCACATATGGAAGTGGGTGCCTAGCTCCTTTTCACATCTCCAACATCTATTGCTGTAATTTTTGTTGAACTTAGATAGACATGAGGGTGTCCAGTACCATCTAAAATAAATCTTATACCAACCCTCAACTATATTTGATGCTTTTGTGAATTTTAGTTTCTTTTTCCACACAGTTTCCCAGTCTTTCAATAGTATTGAATGGCCTATGTCGAAAGCCCAATTCGTCATATTTTCTTTTACTCTATCCTTTTCCAAGTCCCACTCCAGCAGAGTTTGATAGAGCAGTTTTATTAATTTCTGATCTTTCTTCATTACTCTGTCCCACTTTGATTCCTTGGATACGAAGCCCACTTTTCGATCTTCTTTAAAACATTCCTTGGTTTGCCAATAGTGGAACCAACTCAAAGTTCCTTATTTCTTCTAGTGGTTTCAGTTCCCAGATGTTATTGCTTTTTTTTAGTAGTTTGGAATAGGAGTGCCAGTTTTCACATGGGATTTCTTTCCTATGAAACGCCTCGGCAGGTGATACCCACAGAGGTGTTTTATCATAGAAGAAGGGTCTATATTTATCCCATACCTTCAATAAGGGTCCTCTAATATAGTGGTTTCTGAAACTGCTCTCAACTTTGGCCTTGCCATACCAGATGTAGGCGTGCCATCCTCTTCTGAGGTCCCACCCCTCTAAGGTCAACATCCTTTCATTCTGTAAGGTTGCCCAATCCTTGATCCATGACAATGCGCACGCCTCAAAGTAAAGTTGTAAATTGGGTAGTGCCAGGCCTCCCCTATCTTTGGTGTCTGTCAGTATTTTAAATTTTATTCTCGGTTTTCTGCTGTTCCAAATAAATTTTGTTAGGTCTTTATTCCAATTATTAAATTGTTTCCCTGATCTTAAAATGGGGATTGTTTGGAACATAAATATCATTTTTGGCAGAATGGACATTTTAATGACAGCAATTCTACCCAAGAGGGAAAGCTTGAGATGATTCCAGTTGTCTAATTTTCTCTTAATATTCTTCCAAGCATTGTCGTAGTTATCTTTCACTAGGTGTGAGTTGGTGTTAGAAATTATTATCCCCAGGTATTTAAATTTTTTAACAATTTCATACATTGTTGTCTGCTGTAATTTGGCAATTCTGTCTTTAGAGATGTTTTTTGTTAGTATTTTAGTTTTGTCCTTATTGATCTTAAAGCCTGCTAATGCCCCAAATCTCTCCACTTTCTGAGTCCATTTATGAATGGACTCCAAGGGTCTCTCTATAATGCAGACAACATCGTCCGCGTACGCTCTTATTTTAAATTCCTCTGTTCTTATCTTGGTTCCAATTAATTCTTTATCTTTTCTGATGTTATCCAATAACAGTTCCAGAGACATTATAAATAATAGCGGAGAGAGCGGGCAACCCTGCCTGACTCCTTTTTGTATCTTTATTTTATCTGTTTCCAATCCATTTATCAAAATTTTGGCTGTTTGTTTGTTATATATAGCTCTCACTGCACAGAGAAAACTATAACCAATGTCCACTTCTTTTAAGACTTCCTTCATGAATTCCCAGCTGGTGTTATCGAAGGCTTTCTCTGCATCCAAAAAGAGAAGCCCAACCTCCCTCTGTGGGTTCTTTTCATAATATTCCATTAAGTTCAGTATTATTCTGATATTATCCTTTAATTGTCTTTTAGGGAGGAAGCCACATTGGTCTTCCTTTATTCTTTCCCCTAATAGATTTTTCAGCCTCTCTGCTAAAATGCTAGTGAAGATCTTATAATCACAGTTCAGCAGTGATATGGGGCAAAAGTTCCTCATGTTGTTCAAGTTAGAATTTTCTTTTGGAATTAGTGTAATATTAGCCTCTTGCCAGGATCTTGGGATCTCTCCTCCGCATAAGATCTTATTTATTAACTCTTGTAGATGTGGCGAGAGTTCTTCCTTAAATGTCTTATAATAGCCTGACGTGAAGCCGTCAGGCCCAGGTGCTTTATTTAGTTGTGTTCTGTCTATTGCTCTTTTTACTTCTTCTATGGAGACTGGTTTATTAAGACTTTCTCGCTGTGAGTCACTGATCTTCTTCAGCTTTTGTTCCGATATGTAAGTTGTTATATCCTCCATCTTAATTTGATCTTTTCTGTATAATACCTTATAAAAATTCCTAAATTGATTAGCTATGTCCTTTATTTGTGTATAACATTTCCCTTCCTCTATGATTTGCGAGATGAATAGTTTTTGGGATCTTTTCTGTAGGAGTCTCGCTAAAGGTTTCCCTATTTTGTTGGCATGCGTGAAGGTGTTCAGTTTAGCAAATCTTATTTTTCTGGCGATCTGTTCAGCTATCGTGTCATTAAATTTTTTCTTCAGAGCATTTAGTTCCATTATGATCTTTGTCTCTTTTGGATGGAGTTTAAGCATTCTTTCTTTAGCACTTATTTCTTCTTCCAGTTTTCCCTGTATCTCATGTCACTAGCATTTTAGCAGAGAGGCTGAAAAATCTATTAGGGGAAAGAAGTCTTCGAGGAGACTTCCGGGTGGAGGCAAGATGGCGGCAGCACCCGGTCTCTGAGGCACAGTGACCAGGTTTCTTCCAAAATAGGGTGAGGAGAACGGCAAATCTCCCCAGAACAACAGGACAGGTTGTTCTGGCAGCGAAGCTTAAGTGGGCAACTCCTGGCAAGGTGAAGGGGCCCCCCGTAAGGGAGACTCACTCTCCGAAGCGAGAGACCCGAGAAGAAGCAGCAACCCTTTTGGAAGGACGCGCGGCAAACTGCCACGCAGAGAACCGTCAGCCTTCATTCTAGCGACAAGATATTGGGACCAAAAGAGTTAAGAATTAAGAAAATAAGGGAACAAGGAGAAGAAAAGGAACCAAAGAGGAGAAAGATAAACGCCTATTAATTAGGCAATACATCAACCTAATAACAATTAAAGAAGCTAACCTTCACTTTCACTGGGCTGGAGAGACGCGGAGCAGCAAGAGACGGAGAACGCTGGCTGGGAGAATAGATACTCAAGCCTCCTCCGTAAAGTGAATGGTAACCGTAAAGCTAAGAGAATTGAAGTAAAAGACGATGAAAAGAGGCCAGACAAGGAAGAATGCGGACCATATATACTACAATAGGCTGTGATTGCTGTGATTAAAGAGAAAGAAGAACTATTATCTGCAACTACTTGCATCTATTTGCAACTATCTGCAATTACCTGCACAGCAGAGTAAAGCAAAGAAGTAAAGAAGTTAAACATAACGAAGAAGTAGAGGGAAGGAAGGAAGGAAGAGAGTCAGACCTGGAATAGGCTTGGAAATAAGGAATAAGGAATAAGGAAAGAAGGAATAGAGGGAGCTGATAAGAGTAAGAACCCCCTGATGGGTGAGCAAACCATGAAATATAATGTGATGTAAATGTAACAATAATAAAATAATATAATGGTATAGTATAATTAGCACATCTAATTTAATCATTATAAAATCATTATAAAAGTAGTTTTATATTGAGTTAAGAAGTAGTATTGTATTGTATTGTATTATATTATATCATATTATAACATATCAACAGGATTAACCCCCCTTTTTCCCTCTTCTTCCTCCTCCCTCTCCCTCACACTGTAGAATATTAGCAACATTAGTAATAGATAATTTAAACAACAGCAAAAGAATAATATAGCACATTACAATATTAAGTACCAAGTACTAAGCATCAAGTAGAATTAAGTCTTGTCCAAATATCAAGTAGCATTAAGAGCATTAACAGCATTGAGAGTTTTAAGAGTATTAACTAGTCAATACTAATTCTTTCAGAATATAGTAGATGATATATGACATAATGGACTTTTGTATCCCCTTCTGAAGCATTTTTGTACCTTTATGTATTTTCGGATGTATTTTTGTACTTTTGTACTTAGGTAGCCATGTATTTATGTAATTATGTATTAATGGACTGATAAATAATACCAACTTCAACTAAATATTTAGTATCCAAAACGTTACTCAGCACTGTATTGCAAAAAAGAGATAGACCAGCACCAGATCCTAACTTCAGGAACTTTAAGAATAAACTAGGAACAAAGGTGGGAGAGTCTGCGCAGTGGAGTTGGGAGATAATAAGGTACAATCGTAGATAAACTGACTGAAATAAGCGACTCATATGGAGTGGTTCCTCGAGAGAAAACAAGCTTGAATTATAAATAGACATAGAACCTATCACTCTATCTAAACTAATCTAAGAAGAAACAGTAATAATAATAACAACCAAACCCAATAACCAGCAGACAAATAATTAAAAAGAAAAGAAAAGAAACCAAAAATTTAAATACATATATATGAACGAGAAAATCAAGAACATGGATAAAAACCCTATATCAAAACAAATAAAAACCCAAATAACAAGAAGAAACTCCCTGCAAGGAGAACCAACAACAAAAGAACCAATGCTAAAAGACCTGATGGCTGAACTCATTAAGTTTCAAGAGGCACAAGAGAAAAGACACGAAAGTCTAGAAAAAACCATTAAAGATGAAGTGACCAAATTGAAAGGGGAACTTACATCAATGAAAAAGGAGATAAATACAGTGCAATCGGACATAAATGAGTTAAAACTCAAGAAAGAAGGGGGAAAGAAATTCCAGGAAAAAATGAGAAAGTGGAAAAACTAGAGGACACTATAACCAAATTAACAAAGCAACAAGACTTGGCAATTGCAAGGGAAACCGACCTCCAATTAAGGTTTAGAAACATCGAAGAAGAAGAACACAAAAACTTGAAAACCATCATAACGGAAATAACAGCAGAGATGTTGAATATCTCACCGGAGGTGATGGACCTGAATATTGATAGATGTTATCGAGTGCAGACCTATTATGCGAAAAAAAATAAAACTCCTAGAGATGTAGTGGTACACTTTAATAGAAGGACAATTAGAGATAATATAATTAAACACAACCCAGGAAAACCAACATTATATAAAGAGAAGAAAGTGGCAATTCTGAAAGAAATATCAACAGCAATCATGAACAAAAGGAGATCGTATTATTTCCTGACTGATATACTGAAGAAGAAAGAGATTAAATTCAAATGGTTACGAACTGAAGGAGTTATGGCGACATATAAGGAAGAGAAGTTTTGGATAACATCTATAGAAAAAGCAAAGAACTTTTATAAAAAACTCAATGAGGAATTGCTCCTGCCTAAATCTCAGCAAGACTCAGAAAATACCCAAGGGGCTCCAATGGACTCAGAGGAAGAAGGTGCCTGTGGAACAGCCGAAGAAGACTTTCTGGGAAGGAAAGGGGAAAAGAGATTGAGAAAAGAATCACCAGAATATTATGGAAAACACAATAAAAAGGACAATGACAAGGAACTACCAAAGAATTAAGATGACAGAAGGGCTAATGAAGATAATAAGTAATAATGTAAATGGTTTGAATGTGCCAAATAAAAAAAAACAATTTTTTGCACAATTTAAGCGATGAAATTATGATGTTGTCGCAATACAGGAAACACACATCGCACAAAAGTTTGCAGCCCTTCTAGAAAACAAACAATTCGGAAAATTATTCTACTCCTCGGCAATGGTCAAGAAAAGGGGAGTTGCAATATATGTAAAAGAGAAATTTAACCCTGAATTGGCGTTCAAAGATAACGAGGGCAGGATGGTAGGGGTTAAACTTAGATTAAATGAGGAAGACATACTCCTATGTAATATATATGCCCCAACAGGGGCAAAGTCAACATTTACAAAGCTATTAAGGAAAAAAATATACGAACAAACCTTTACCCATTTGATAATCTTAGGGGATTTTAATGGGGTTTTGGATTGTGAAAAAGATAGATCCAGAAAAAGAGCGAGGGGAAGAGAACCCAAAGGAGGAAGACTCCCACAGAATTTCTTACAATTGAAAGAAGCACTCTCCTTAAATGATATATGGAGACTACAAAACCAACTAGAGAGAGACTATACATTTTACTCCGACAGACACATGTCATGGTCACGGATTGATATGGTCTGGTCATCTAATTCAATCTCATCCAAAATAAAAAAAATAACTATTTTACCGAGAATAAACTCTGACCATTGCCCTCTTAAATTGGAAATAGAAATTGGAAACAGGACAAGAAGATGGAAATTAAATGAAAACTTATTAAGACCTGAAAAAGATATAGATTACTATAAAGGAATAATTAAAACATACTTTGAACTAAATAAGAACAAAGGAACAAACTTAGAAACGGTCTGGGACGCTAGTAAAGCGGTCCTAAGAGGACACTTTATTCAACAGGGGTCCATAAGGAATAATAATTCCTAGGTTCTTGTGGGGTTTTTCGGGCTATATGGTCATGTTCTAGAGGCATTTCTCCTGACGTTTCACCTGCATCTATGGCTAGCATCCTTAGAGGTAGTGAGGTCTATTGGAATTAGGAAAATGGGTTTATATATCTGTGGAATGACTGGGGTGGGGCAAAGGGCAAGGGGCTCTTCTCTGCTGAAGCTAGGTGTGAATAGACCTCACTACCTCTGAGGATGCTTGCCATAGATGCAGGCAAAACGTCAGGAGAAAAATTGCCTCCAGAACATGGCCATATAGCCCAGAAAAACCTACAACAACCTAGGTGTGAATGTTTAACTGATCACCTTCATTAGTATTTGAAGGCCTGGCTGTGCCTGGAGGAACTTTTGTTGAGAGGTATTAAGATGTGCCTGGTTGTTTCCTCTCTGCTGTTTTGCTGTTGTAATTTTAGAGTTTTTTAATACTGGTAGCCAGATTTTGTTCATTTTCATGGTCTCCTCCTTTCTGTTGAAATTGTCCACATGTTTGTGGATTTCAATGGCTTCTCTGTGTAGCCTGACATGGTGGTTGTGAGAGTGGTCCAGCATTTCTGTGTTTTCAAATAAAGTGCTGTGTCCAGGCTGGTTCATCAGGTGCTCTGCTATGGCTGACTTCTCTGGTTGAAGTAGTCTGCAGTGCCTTTCATGTTCCTTGATGCGTGTCTGGGCGCTGCGTTTGGTGGTCCCTATGTAGACCTGTCCACAGCTGCATGGTACACGGTAGACTCCTGCAGAGGTGAGAGAATCCCTCTTGTCCTTTGCTGAACATAGCATTTGTTGGATTTTCTTGGTGGGTCTGTAGATTGTTTGTATTTTGTGTTTCCCCATCAGCTTCCCTATGCGGTCAGTGGTTCCCTTGATGTATAGCAAGGACACTTTTCCTCTGGGTGGATCTTCATCTTTACTCTCGTGGCTTGTTCTTGGTCTTGCAGCTCTTCTGATGTCTGAGGTGGAGTATCCATTGGCCTGGAGAGCCCAGTTGAGGTGGTTCAGTTCATTTTGGAGGAGGTGGGGTTCGCAGCCAAGGCTTTAATGGTGCTTCTTTTTTGGCTTGGGTGATGGTTGGAGTTTTTATGTAAATATCTATTCGTGTGTGTGGGTTTTCTGTAGACGGTGTGACCCAATTGTTGATCTGGTTTGCGGATGACTAGAAAAGGCAGTCTTCCTTCATTTTCTTTTTCCATTGTGAATTGGATTTTTGGGTGGATGCTGTTAAGATGGTCCAGGAACCTGTTGAGTTCTTCTCCTCCATGGCTCCAAATGGTGAAGGTATCATCCACATATCTGAACCATATAGTGGGCTTTTTGGTAGCTGTCTCCAGGGCTTGTTTTTCAAAGTGTTCCATGTAGAAGTTAGCTATGACCGAGCTGAGAGGGCTCCCCATAGCTACTCCATCTTTCTGTTTGTAGAATTCATTGTCCCACTGAAAGTAGCTGGTGATGAGGCAATGGTGAAATAGAGCCGTGATGTCTTCTGGGAACTTCTGGTTGATGAGTGCCATGGTGTCTGCTACCGGGACCATGGTAAATAGAGACACCACATCGAAGCTGATCAGTTTGTCATTGGTATTTAGCACCTAGCTTCAGCAGAGAAGAGCTCCTTGCCCTTTGCCCCACCCCAGTCATTCCACAGATATATAAACCCATTTTCCTAATTCCAACAGACCTCACTACCTCTGGGGATGCTTGCCATAGATGCAGGCGAAACGTCAGGAGAAATGCCTCTAGAACATGGCCATATAGCCGAAAAAACCCACAAGAACCTAGTGATTCCAGCCACGAAAGCCTTCGACAATACATTGAACAATAATTCCGTTATATAGTTACAGTTATGAGACAGACACCTTCATTGATCGCACAGGCCTAATCTCTTCCCTTATCACATCTCTGTTGTTCCTTTAAGTCATTTCCCTTTCCATTAAATTTTTAGTGAAAAGATATACAATTACAAGGAAAGTGGGAGAACATTGTGTAAGGGATAGGAAAGTAGGGGAGAAAAAAAAGAAGAAAATGACAGACCGACCAAAAAAACCCACAACAAAAAACAACAAAAACAATCTCTATTTGTTGCTTGACTTCCATCTGCTTCTTGGTGGTGGTATTAGAGTGTAAAATTGTATTATATTCTTATTGTTATCGAAGTTCTTACCATTCTTCCTTTCTCTGCTATACCCTTTATATTTAAAATTTTCTATATATATATTTAGATTTTTAATAAAATCTTTACATCTTAGAAATGTAGTCTTACCATTGCCCAATCTATCTGGAGTTTCCTTCTCTGTTGGAGAGTTGCCATTAGGTTAGTCAGTCTATCCATGTTCATGATCTCCATCAGTTTCAATAACCATTGGTCTATCAGGGGTGTTTCTTCATTTTTCCAACTTTTTGCATAAATTATTCTGGCTACTGTTGTTAAATAGTTAAACAGGGGTTCTTTCTCTTTATCCTTTTGAAAATTTATCATTCCTAACATATACAATTTTGGGTCTCATTTAAAGTTAGTTTTTAATATTTTCTGGGTTCTTTCTTGTATTTCCCTCCAAAATTTCTTAGCTTTGTCAGAAGTCTACCATAAGTGATAAAAAGTGCCCACTTGTTTTCCACATTTCCAACATTTATTTGTCATATTTATATTTATATTTGTCGTGTCAGAACAACCAGTCAAATTATGTTACATTTCTAACAGAACAAAGCAAACAAGCCGATTACAAAATTTGTGAGTATGGTAGTTGATTAAATGTCCTTTGACCAGTATCTGGCCACTTGGAGTGCTTCTGGGGTTGCCGCAAGAAGGTCCTCCATTGTGCATGTGGCAGGGCTCAGGGTGCATTGCAGCAGGTGGTCAGTGGTTTGCTCTTCTCCACACTCGCATGTCGTGGATTGAACTTTGTAGCCCCATTTCTGAAGGTTGGCTCTGCATCTCATGGTGCCAGAGCGCAGTCTGTTCAGCGCCTTCCAAGTCGCCCAGTCCTCTGTGTGCCCAGGGGGGAGTCTCTCATTTGGTATCAGCCATTGATTGAGGCTCTGGGTTTGAGCCTGCCACTTTTGGACTCTCGCTTGTTGAGGTGTTCCAGCGAGTGTCTCTGTAGATCTTAGAAAACTGTTTGTCATATTTTTGTAACATTTTGATAATCTCTGGGGATGTGATGTACCACCTGTATGACAACCATTGTCATTTTACCATCATTTGTTGTTGTTGCTGTTGTTCCTTCAAGTCATTTCCTATTCATGTTGACCCTAAGTGAAACTTGTCAATGAGGGGTTTTTTTTTGTGTGTGTCAACAGAACCTTGTCAATAGAACCTTGAGATACATTCATCTTAAGACTTCATCACAATAACATTGAGTAAAGCACTATCAGTATGCACCATATAACAAAAGACATAAGGCTGGAGGCTTATTAATATTATGCCCAGGCAGGATGGATCTTCCCAGAGGTTTTCCTTTCCTAAAAAAAAAAAAATCCCACCCCTGTGCCTCCAATATGATAGCGAGACGATGATGGATATGTGTTATGAACTGAACACTGCTCGTCTTTAAACTTTCTTTTGAATTAAAGCTGCCACCAACCTAAGGTGTTTTAGGATTTTTTTAAAAAAAAATTGAGGTGAACTTTCTCACTCCTGCCAACACTGCTTTTATCGGGCTCCCAAACAACTGTTTGTTGAGAGGCTTTTCTGTAGTAACAGGGTGTTAAAAATGCTGGAACTATCACAAAGGCTTGACGATGGAATGATGTACAGTAGAGATTTTGTTGAAAGTCAAATAGAATAAGTTTTATTTTCAAAACAGACAACTAACCACTCCTGAGAGGTACAAAAAGTGTGACTTGTTACAAAAGTACTTCAGCTTGATTGGTTGCTCTTCACTTTGTTCCAGACAGAGCTAACCAAACAGAACTAACTGTTGGTAACAAAACCCTTGCTCTCTTTCAGAGAATAGTGATGAATCTTACTAGCCTATCTAGGTAGCCCCTGGGTTATTAACTAACTCTACCCTAGGTTCTTCCTGTTAGCTAACCCATCCTGGAGAGCCAATCTCTTGTGCTAACTCTCACAAGAGATCAGACTGCTGTCTGACTTTTTTCCTGTCAGCTCACAGCACTGTCTAACACAGACACTCTCTCGCCTAGCTCTCTCCCTGAAAACCCAGTTTCAAACTCTACACCTTCACACACCAGCTCCCAGCTCTCAACTCTCACTTCTTTCCCTCCTCAGACTTGGCTCCTCCCAACTGCTCTGGCCAATCCTAGGAGTCTCTAAACTCCTCCCCTCTTCCAACCATCCTCACTCAAGATGGCTGCCTCCCTGGCATTCCCTCCTAAAATGGAGGCCTGCCTTACTGTTAACCAGGCTCCCTTTCCGTCATACCAGGTAAGATTCACCACGCACCCGTTGTTTTTAAGGGATGGATGCATACAACATTTATTTATTTATTTTATATATTTAGAGCTTTTATAGCCCGGTCTTCTCGACCTCCGCAGAGGGACTCAGGCCGGCTAACAACGAATTCCAATACAATAAAATAAACCACAATAAACATCCTAATACATTAATACATAAAGTGCAATTAAAATACAATCATACAACTACAAAGGGTCAGTTCATCAGAATAAAATCACAAATTCATCAGCCATCCACCTGTGTGGACTGAAGTTATTGACTCATCATTATTCTGCAAATGCTGAGTTCCAAAGCCATGATTTTACCAGCTTTCTAAATGTCAGGAGGGAGGTGGCAGATCTGATCTCTACCGGGAGGGAATTCCAAAGCCGAGGGGCCACCACTGAGAAGGCCCTGTCCCTTGTTCCCACCAGACGCGATTGCGAAGGGGGTAGGACCGACAGCAGGGCCCACCAGAAGATCTTAATAACCTTGATGGTTCATAGGGGAGAATCCGTTCGGACAGGTAAATTGGGCCGGAGTCGTTTAGGGCTTTATAGGTCAACACTAGCACTTTGAATTGTGCTCAGAAGCTGATTGGCAGCCAGTGGAGCTGACGCAACAGAGGAGTAGTATGCTCCCTGTACCCAGGTACTGTTAGTAGTCTGGCAGCCACTCGTTGGAGTAGTTGAAGCTTCCGGGCAGTCTTCAAAGGCAACCCCACATAGAGAGCGTTGCAGTAGTCTATATGGGATGTAACCAGAGCGTGGACTACCGTGGCCAAGTCAGACTTCCCAAGGTACAACGTTCACATGAAATGTATACAATCTCCACATTTGGTTTCTACCTTTTGAAAATACAGAGATTTTATTCATCACAACACAGAAGACCGGCTCTTTCCAATCCATTTGAACACCTCCCTACTATAATTTTTATACAGTGACATAGCTTGGAAATCTCAAATTACCATTGTTGGGAGAATTTTTAAGACCTTGCATTTGTGCAGTAATAGGTTTACCTGATCACTACCATTTGGCACAATATAATGGAAGAAATAATTGTGCAGATTTCAGTAAAAATCAAGAAAAAAATACTTTTTCTGAGGCCTTTTGTAGACAGATTCCAATAGGTGGTTGATGAAAAGAAACAAATATCATGTCATAGGACCTGTTGAGTATCACATGCAAAGGGGCTCAAAAATTGAGTATAAACCAGGTTGTGGTGCGGTTGGCTAGGAGTCAGCTGCATTAAGTCACCACTGACCGAAAGCCGACCCAGGTTGGAGTAAGCTCCTGACCATTTGTCTAGCTTTCCATTGACTTTTGTAGCCCGAAAGACAGTTGCATCTGTCAAGTAGAAAATTTAGTTACTCCTTATGCGAGGAGGCTAATTTAACTAATTTACGATGCCATAAAAATCTCCAGCAGCAGGCGAAAGAATGAGGAAGTACTCCATCAAGGACTCAGTGCTACAAGTGGACCGTGAAGTGACAGCTCCCCCGGTGGCCGGAATTCGAATATACCCTCATGAAGCTTAAATTGCCTCTGTGTTTGTCTATATATGTTGTGTGTCTATGGCATTTAATGTTTGCCATGAATATGTGCACTGTAATCTGCCCTGAGTCCCCTGTTGGGTGAAAAAGGCAGAATATAAATATTGTAAAATAAATAAATAAACAAATAATAAACCAATGCGATAAAATCCTTAGAGTCACCATAAGTCAAAATAGATGAAGGCACCCTAGGGGAAGTCTCTCTGCTGGAATCTAGACTTTGGAAGTCTCTTTCATTACAAATATTTGGACCCAGATCCGAGCTTGGAAAAGTCGCTTTTTAGACTACAGCTTCCAAAATACCAAAGGCGGTATGACTATTGGATATGCTGAGTGAATATTCTGAGGTACTTTTTTCCAGATTCTTGTCCAGATTTGATTCCTATAGTAGAAAAGAGGGGAAATTTTTAAAGTTTCCTTTGTAGGAAGTTTCCCTCCCTTCACAATTTTTTTTGTTCTTACACTAATTCAAGGCATGATAAACATATTTTTCTTTGAAATGCCACGACGAACTAACAAAACGGAGTAATTAACTATCCTGTTATTATCAAACCAGTCATAATTGTGGCTGATGATTCCCTTTACACTGAGGAGTTCAAATGATTCTGTGAAAAATATGAATCAGGGATATTAATATATTTGGTAGCATTTGGAGATTAGCATATGGATCCCCATGCGCCTGTCAGTCTGGGTATCTGCACTGCAGCTCGACTGACAGGATAAGCATTTCTTCTTATCCTTTTTCGTGGTTGCAAGTTGCTCGCTTTCAGCCATCAAAGAAGGCTGCTGATACCATTGTTTTCTTGCCAGCAGACAGAGTACCAAAGAGGAAGAGAGGAACAGGTGCCTGAGATGAGCCCTTCCAATGTGGTCATATTTGTGATGCTGTTGGTTTTCATGCTAGTTCTGCTGCTGCCCAAGGTCTTAGGCAAGACTTCACTTACTCAGTGTTCCACCCAAGAGGCTTCTCCTTTTGTTCACCAATATTATCACTCAGGACATTTTATCATTGCTGCTATTTTGTCTCAGGTCAACTTATTTTCAAATACTGTAAACTTTGAAAAGCATCCATCTCAGAAACTTAATGACTCTTTGTAAGTAGTTTCATTTTCTAAACATAACATTGGTAATGCATATGTTTCCAGATTTGACCTAGGATGATGTCCATGATTGCTGATTCCACTGTTAGTATGGAATGAAGTATGCAAAGAGTATTGTAGCACCTTAGAGAAAATGGTTTGTTGCACATGACATGTACTATAAAACTATTTAAACTTTGGGATAAAGTACAGGGGTGACATGGAAGCATGATGTATATATTCAATTTTATTATATTTATTTACTGTATTGTTGTAAGTGTTTTATTTAACTTATTATATAGAGTGTAATCAAGTTTTATCAAGCCTTTTTGTTTGGTTTGGTATTGCGATATGGCCTAAGGGCTAATCAATAGCATTTATTACTACTACTACTACTACTACTACTACTACTACTACTACTACTATTTAACCTCTCAGACCCATTAAGGCCGCCTTGGTCAGCTTATCAGATCTCCTTTCTTGTTCAAACTACCACCCACACTGCATTCTACTAGCTCCTTCCATATGGTTGTCTACTCATCTTGCCATTAGGTAATATCTTCCCTCATGTCTCCCAATAATCATCATTAATACAGAACTTGTCATCTCATCACCATATCCACAAATGGATATGGTGATGGGATAGGGTGATAGGAAGGGAACAGTCTGTCTATAAAGATCTGTCCCTAAGCACTTCATGTATCTGAAGCAAATGGATATGGTGATGAGATGACAAGTTCTGTATCCACAAATGGATATGGCGATGGGACATGGTGTTAGGAACAGTCTGTCTATAAAGGTCTCTCCCTATGCACTTCATGTATCTAAAGAAGTAGTCTACCAACATTCATGCTACCAAGTACCAAATTCATTTTCTCATTTGTGGAAGTAAAAATGCAAAACACCTGGAGGGCTGAAGTTTGCCCATGCCTAATCTAGTAGCATTGTGCTAAAAGTTGAACTCCTGTTCAGTCAAACCAGATTTCCAGGACTTGGTGCCCCACTTCACATATTTCTTCATACATTTTTCAGAATGCAGGCATACTAGTGAATTTTTTCCCCTCTATATCAAGGAGAAACTGAGTGAATCCCTGACTTAAAGAGGATATAGTGTTCAACAATATCTGATTTTCATTTTAGGCTAATGCCACAACTCTACCAGCATGTTGCAGCCTTGGAATTTGCTGTGAAGGAGGTCAATGAAAATGAGCAAGTCTTGCCTAACATGTCCCTTGGTTTTCACATCTACAATAATCATTTCAGTTCAAGCTGGACATATCGTGCTTCAATGGAAATTCTCTCCAGGCGGGGTAGATTCCTCCCAAACTACAAATGTGATATTGAGACTCTGCCAGTAGCAGTCATTGGAGGACTTAACTATGAATTCTGCTTCGACATGGCAAGTGTCCTGAGCATGTACAAAATGCCACAGGTGAGATGTGCTGCTAAAAAAAACTGCAAATATTTTGAGGCAATGAATTTATCCAAATCTAAAGGCTGAACAATAAAGACTACTGGATACAGATACATACAGTAGAGTTTCACATATCCAACATTAACAGGCCAGCAGAGCATTGGAGAAGCGAAAATGTTAAATAATAAGGAGAGAATAAGGAAATGCCTATTAAACGTCAAATTACGTTTTGATTTTACAAATTAAACACCAAAACATCATGTTTTACAACAATTCGACAGAAAAAGCAGTTCAATGCACAATAACGTTATGAAGTAATTACTGTATTTACGAATTTAGCACCAAAACATTGCAATGTATTAAAACAACTGTGGTTCCGGGCAGGAGGCAGACTGCGTTGAATAATACAGAATGTTGGATGAGCGAAAGTTGGATAAGCGAGACTCTACTGTATTAGAATAATTGTTCTTCACCATCCTTCTTGGAGCCCCCAGTGGCATAATGGGTTAAACCCATGTGCCCGCAGGACTGAAGACCAGCAGGTCGGAGGTTTGAATCCGGGGAGAGCACGGATGAGCTCCCTCTGTCAGCTCCAGCTCCCCATGCTGGGACATGAGAGAAGCCTCCCACAAGGATAGTAAAACATTAAAACATCCAGGCATCTCCTGGGCAACATCCTTGCAGAAGGCCAGTTCTCTCACATCAGAAGCAATTTCTCAAGTCCATCCTGACACAAAAAAAAAGACATCCTTGAATAGGAGGCATCAGAAGTTTAGGAAACATACAGTAATTTCCACAGGTGTACTTTTCTAATTCTATTATTTTAACATATATAAATAAAAAATTTTTTAACTACAATGGTTATTATGTTTCCCTCTCCACACAAAAAATAATGAAATCTGAATTCAAATTTAGCTTCTCTTTCCTATCAATTTACTTCTCCTCTTTTCCTCCCCCAAAAACTATATATTGTCTTTAGATAATTTATGGCTCTCTTGTCACAACTGATAACAACATTCAACCTGCTTTTCTCCATTGGATGTTCCCACACAAAACTGATCAATACGATGGGATTCTCCAGTTACTGCTACATTTCAACTGGGTATGGATTGGGGTGGTTTACCACAGTGATGACAGTGGAGAAAGATTTGTAAAAAATGTTCTTCTTGAATTTTCCAAAAGAGGAATTTGTCTTGCTTTTATGAAAAAATTCCCTGAAATGACCTATTCCTCTGAATTTGATAACATGGTAAAGAAATTTATTGAAGCAGTTGACATTGTTATGAAGAGCACTGCCAATGTTGTGGTTGTTTACGGTAAAATCCAGACTTTTATGACCATGAGACTGGTCCACTTCATTGCAGAAGCAAAGGGTTTAACTGTACGAGCCAATACAAAAATCTGGATTCTAACAGCCGAGATGGAATTCACCTCATTTTCCTGGCAAAGGGAAGTTGACATAAATTTCCTCCATGGTGCCATTTCCTTCGCAGTTCACTCAAAGGAACTTTTGGGCTTCAAGACTTTTCTTCACATGAAAAACCCTTCCTTGGAAAAAGAAGACAGATTTTTGAGGATATTCTGGGAAATTGTGTTTCTTTGTTCTTTTCCTGATGCTTCTGTGGAGAAGGAAGATGTGAAAATGTGCACAGGAGAGGAGGAACTTGAAACACTACCATATCCCTCTTTGAAATGAGCATGACTGCCCATAGCTATAGTATCTACAATGCCATCTACGCTGTAGCACATGCTTTGCATGCTATGTATTCATCTAGATTTAGAAGTAGAACAACGAGGAATGGCATAAAGCAGAGCTTCTTGAATGAACAGCCATGGCAGGTAATTTGATTGCTGTAGAAGACAGGTATATCTGGAGCAATAGTTCTTTTACTACGTGGAAAGCTATTCTATGAAGAAGTTAAGATGGCTGTATCAATTAGTGCAACAGGGGTCCTTGCAGATATGGTCTGTTCTGTGTATATGGAATCTTTCCCCCAGTTCTGGAGCCCGCCCAGACAGTACCTTTATTGCAGTATCTACCGAAATACAGGGGAGACTATCCAGACAACATTCTGGACAGACCCAAATTGATTCACTACAAACCAGGAAAATCCAGCAAATTATTAAATAGTGGGTTTATTTGGTGCCTTCTTGGAAGGTGCAGGATAAACCCCCTATTTCTGGTTCTGGACTGCAGAATACTGCAGTCCAGACAGTATTCCTACAGTTTGCCGGGCTAAATAAATAAGCATGTTAAACTGTGGGAATATCCACCCCCTTCCCACGAAGCCCCCAGACCCCTTAGAAAAGTAATGAAAACTTACCCAGTCTCCATTACAGACTTTGGCCAGCTCCCCTGGAGTGTAGAAATGATGTGCCAGGAGAGCAAAGGGAGTGGAGGAGGGAGGAAAATCACCCCCTCACTCTCCTAGGATGCCACTTCTCCTTGCCGGGAGAGCTGGCCGAAGCCTGTGATGGAGGCCGGGTAAGTTTTCATAACTTTTCTAAGGGGTCTGGGGGCTTTGGGGGAAGAGGGGGAGGGCCTCCAGCTATTCTTGCAGGCCAGTCCCACGAGAGCATCTGGACATCCACCGCAGAAAGCATGTACTTTCTGGGATGGGTGTCGACAAGCCCCCAGGAAAATCCACATTTTTAAAACTTGGATTCTCCTGGGATAAAGGCCTGTCTGAATCCACCCTCAGATGGGAGGAGATAAATTGGCCCCTTCTCCCATACAGTTTCCAGTACCTAACTTAAATAACCAAGAACTAAGAATATAATGGGTAGAGATGTTCAAGGAAACTCTGCTCCACATGTTCCCCCACATGCTGTCTGTTCTTTGGGTGTGATTTTATATCATGTACATCATATTCAGGAACTCTATTTTTCCTCCCCAACTTTAGCTTCACCGCTTTTTGAGAAGTGTCTCATTTAATAACAGCGCCATGGAAGAGATCACCTTCAACCAAAAGAGAGAATTAGTGGCTGGATTTGACATTATCAACTGGGCCGTGTTATCCAATATATCCTTCCTTAAAGTAAAAGTTGGAAAGATAAATCCTCAGGCTTCTCCAGAGAAAAAAATCACCATTACTGAAAATAACATGATTTGGCCCAGTCAGTTTAAGGTAAGAACCATATAGGCTGTATCTAGATATTTTTTTCAATGTTCACACACAAATAAACAAATATATTTCCACAACATTGGCTATTTAAATACATTGAAGCAACTATTATATTGGACATGGTCTTAGGGAAATCAGATGAATGGCGAACTCCATGGCCACCACAATTCAAGAATATTGAAAAATTGGAACATGTGCAGAGGAGGATGACCAAAATGGTAAAAGAGGATCCATTTTGAGGATCCATTTTGAGGACTGGGTATGTTCAGCCTGGAGTAGGTTGAGTGGGGTCACAATAGCCATGTTAAATATTTGAAAATATGTATTGAAGATGAAGCAAGCTTGTTTTCTGCTACTCCAGAGACTACTCTTTATCATCAGGCAGTTTTGGGACACAAGAGTCCCAGTATTGCAAGTAGCATTGATGGATGCTGCACAAACGTTCAACAAAGATGTCTCTCATGAAAATAATGTCATGAATGGGACAGTAAGTTAGAAACACCTGAATAGTTTTCTTCTGCTCTTTGTCTACAGACACGTCCCCTTTCTTTGTGTAACGAAAAATGCCAATTAGGCTATAGAAAGGCCAAGAGAGAAGGAGAGCCCCCCTGTTGTTATGATTGTCTCCCGTGCCAAGGAGGGAAGATTTCAGACAGAACCGGTCGGAAATTTATTTTTCCTTCTTCACTTCAACTTTCCTTCTTCACTTTGAGCCCCAGACCTGCACTGCTTGGAATTATAGCTAATGGTAACGTCCTAGACGTTTGTTATGATTGGTTCATGTCAAGCCTAGGGCATCCTTTAAAAATGCTTCATTTCTTTTCTTTCAGATATGGATGATTGTTTTCAGTGTCCCAAGGATCATTATTCAAACAAGAACTGAGATGCGTGTCTTCCGAAAGACTTCAGCTACCTGACATATGAAGAACCCTTGGGGATCAGTTTGGTTACTATTGCTCTTGCCCTTTTTTCCGTCACAGCTTGGGTGTTTTGGATTTTCCAGAATCACAAAAACACTCCCATAGTCAAAGCCAACAACCAAAACCTGACCTTCACCCTTCTCATCTCCCTTCTACTCTCCTTCCTTTGCATTTTTCTGTTTATTGGTCACCCTAAGAAAGTGACATGCCTCCTTCGACAAACAGCCTTTGGACTGATCTTCGCAGTGGTAGTTTCATGCATATTAGCTAAAACCACCCTTGTAGTTGTAGCTTTCATGGCTACCAAGCCAGACTCTGGGATAAGGAAATGGGTGGGAGGGTGGCTCTCTAGCTCTATTGTTCTTTCTTGCTCCTTTATATAAGCTACAATTTGCAGTGTCTGGTTGGTAATCTCTCCCCCATTTCCAGATGTTGACATGCATTCCGTGACTAAAGAAATTGTACTGGAGTGTAATGAAGGCTCCTCTACCATGTTTTACTGTGTCTTGGGGTTCCTCGGTTTCCTAGCCAGTGTTGGCTTCACTGTGGCTTTTTTAGCTAGGAAGTTACCAGACACTTTTAATGAAGCCAAGTTTATCACTTTCAGCATGTTAATGTTTTGCTGTGTCTGGTTGTCCTTTGTTCCGGCATATCTGAGTACCAAAGGGAAATATATGGTGGCTGTGGAGATCTTCTCCATCTTGACTTCCAGTGCTGGCTTGCTTGGCTGTATTTTTTCTCCAAAATGTTATATCATTTTGCTAAGGCCTGATCTTAATAGAAGGGGACAGTTAAAGAAAAGAAATCATCAAAGAATTGAGAAATGTATATAGATATGACATCAATTCTCCAGATCATTTTCTTCAGTTTCAGGGACTTCTTCAAATTAAATGATATCAGCTCTGCAGCGTGTCAATCCCCAAAGGACTGAAGAAGACATAGGATGCAAGAAACAAAGGTTTCTTTTTCTTTTTTTATTCACCTTGGCCAAAGTGGAGGTAGGCAGAGTCTGTGCTCCAAAAATTTATGTAAGCACAATTGCAAACATACAGATGTATTTATAATACTTTGACAGATTCTTGAAATACAGGATTGTTCCATTCTGGTCGCTGTTGGTCCAAACTGGTGCAGGCTAGGATCCTCTTGTTGACTGGTGCAGAATCACCATCTGTTGTCACTGACGACTAGCTTGTAGGTGTGGTGGGAAATTTAATAAACCGTCATTGCTTGATTTGAAGTCTGGTGGCTGTTCTTGGTTCGACCATGGAAAGGATGTGGGGAGAAAGGCAAACTGGCTTGGTCTTAAAGGGATGGATAGCTCTGTTCCTGTCCATTCCAGAACAAGACACAAAACTTTGGATGGCCACACAATGGGTGCCAGGGATGTTGGTACAGCCTCAATGGAGACCTCTGATTATTGATGTCATGGATCATATGGATGAGGGATTGCTGATAGAACACTCATCTGAAAGTAGGATTCATTACCTGGTTGCTGGCTATAATGCCAGTGCTTGAGCCAAGACCTTGGACTCTTGTATTTGGACCTTGGACTCTTGAACTCTCATGCTCTCTGGAAACTGGACTATTCTTGGACAACGACTTTGGGCTTGAACTTGCTTTTTGGATATCACCATAATTGACTCTTGAAATTTGGCTTTCCCTCTTCCTTACTCCTCATCGTCTTTGTGGATTATTTGGTCAGACTTGGGACTGTTGGTACATACTCTGCCTGTCTTTAGAGGTCATGGTCCCTAAAACTGTTGGAGGGTCAGATTTTATTTTGAAAAAAGCATGAATGAATTGCTATGCACACTGCACGTATCTTATTTGTAGTGCAAAAAGCACTTTAAAACAATACAATAATTAAAATGTAGAACAATTTTAACAAATATAAACTTATTAGTATTTCAAAGGGATGTGTGGGCCTGCTTTTGGCTGATGAGATAGGACTGTTGTTATGGTTGTTGTGTGCTTTCCAGTCATTTCAGACTTAGGTTGACCCTGTGCGGGGGCTGGGTAAATGACCTTGGAGGGCTGTATCCAGCCCTCGGGCCTTAGTTTGAGGTCTAGACCATTGGGATCAGGAAGTCTTCTCAAGGATAGCCTTGATAAGATCTGGGGGAAAACAGTTTGCCCATGCCTGTTATAAATGGCATTGTTTCTCAAGTCCTTGTCCTTATAACATGAATTCCTCCTATAGAACTATGATTTCAAAATGAGGATAAAGAGGAATAGTTTTGTCTATTATATCATTTTCACAATCACTTACTCCGTTTTCTTTGAGTATTTCCCATACTGCCCTTTGGGGAGAGAGGATCCTGTAATGTTAATAAATGGATAACACTGTCATGAGATTTGCTTGAAAGGGAAGCACGAGTAAATTGAATGAAAGCATCATTGCATAGATGAAGAAAGAAAAGTTCTACTCATCTGCTAAATGTCTCACTCAGTTGTTGTTCATTCGTTCAGTCATCTCCGACTCTTCGTGACCTCATGGACCAGCCCACGCCAGAGCTCTCTGTCTGCCGTCACCACCCCCAGCTCCTTCAAGGTCAGTCCAGTCACTTCAAGGATGCCATCCATCCAACTTGCCCTTGGTCGGCCCCTCTTCCTTTTACCTTTCACTTTCCCCAGCATAATTGTCTTCTCTAAGCTTTGCTGTCTCCTCATGATGTGGCCAAAGTCCTTCCCTCCAATGAGCAGTCGGGCTTTATTTCCTGGAGGATGGACTGGTTGAATCTTCTCGCAGTCCAAGGCACTCTCACAACTTTCCTCCAACACCACAGTTCAAAAGCATCTATCTTCCTTCGCTCAGCCTTTCCTAAGGTCCAGCTTTCACATCCGTAGGTTACTACAGGGAATACCATTGCTTTGACTATGCGGATCTTTGCTGCCAGTGTGATGTCTCTGCTCTATACTATTTTATCGAGATTGGACATGGCTCTCCTCCCAAGAAGTAAGCGTCTTCTGATTTCTTGGCCACAGTCTGCATCTGCAGTAATCTTTGCACCTAGAAATACAAAGGCCTCCACATTTCCTCCCTTTATTTTCCAATTGTCAATCATTCTTGTTGCCATAATCTTGGGTTTTTTGATGTTTAGCTGCAACCCAGCTTTTGCACTTTCTTCTTTCACCTTGATTAGAAGGCTCTTCAGCTCCTCCTCGCTTTCGGCCATCAGAGTGGTGTCATCTGCATATCTGAGGTTGTTACTCATTACTATTGTCCATTAGTACTTGATCAGACAACATTAACACTTGTAAAGTTACATAGCAAATGTGCTATATCACTCTTCTGATTAATACCAACATTGTACAACCACTATAACATTGTACAACCACTATAACACAGTTTTTGTTCCTAGGTTATACATGTCATTTTCTAATTGGTTCTATCATTAAAAACATGGGGAAAGTTTAACAAATTGCAAAAACTTTGTTTTTTCAGGATATTATGCAGCAGATGTTGCTATAGTTTTCAAGGAATATCTCTTACGACCTTTTCACATGGCCCTTTTGGGCTGTGCCATTGCACTGACAATCACCAGCAAAAGGAAAGGCATGTGTGGCAGCTAGTGATGCCCCACATGCCCTCCCTCCTCCCCTCATCACTTATCGGGGCAAGAGATTTGGCACCCTTTCCCTCCTCCCCATCACATGACAGAAAGGGCAGTAACCCGTGGCAACATGTGTTGAACCGCTGGCCTTTCTGACCACACGAGGAAATGGGCCAGAAAGTGCGAGTATCTCTGCCGGAGGATTTAGTTCTCTTTAGGTATCTCCAATACAATGGTGTCCAGTTGAAAGTATTTTTTTTCCCTTGATGTCTTTGTCAGTATCTCTTGTTGATGCATAAGCACTTATGATGGTGGTCCGCTGGCAAGAGTGTTGAGAGTCGTTTGTTAATGCCGATGGGTTCTTTGGACAGATGTTTCACCAGGTCATTTCTGGTAGCAATGCCAACTCCAAGTATTCTTCGTTCTTGTTAGGCAGTTCTTTCCAGAAGAAGATGTAGCCTCCCTTTTCTTCCTTCAGCTGTCTCTCTCCTGCTCTTTGGGTCTCTTGAATTGCTGCTATATCGATGTCAAAGTGTCTCAGCTCCCTATGCATTCATTATCTGTACAACAATGTTCATATGTTCCACATTCCAAAGTCCAGTCAGGGATAAAGGAGGCAAAGTAGTTTAGGGCACCTTTTCTAGCCCTCCCCCCACCCCTGCTCTCAATCCCATGTGGAGTGGATCCTAAAAAGGTCTGCTCAGTCATGGATACAGCTACTGAACTATTCAACTTCATCTGACCTTGAGGTAGAACAACTGAATACGTATCCACCACCCATGTGCCAGATTGTACAGTCCTGCCCTCATTCCTACTCGCTGTTTGCGAGTAGGATTTTTGTTCGGTTTTGATTTATTTTTCTTGGAAGACGGCTGTGTGGAAATTTGATTTATGTATGGAGATCAGTGCACAACTGATCCACACACAGTCTTATTTATTTATTTATTTACTTTCCTTATATACCGCTGTTCTCAGCCCGTAGGCAACTTACAGCGGTTAACAGTAAGAGCAGAACAGTAAGAATTCAATGCAGCAAACAATACAATATAAAAAGCAGATTAACAACACATTCTAACAATAGTAACAACTAACTACAATAACCATCAAAAAACTAGCATCTTGTCACTTAAAAACATGATCCAGATTCGTCATCCATTGTCCGTTCCTATGTTCATTATATTCATTGCACAACTATGTGAACGCCTGTTCAAATAACCAGGTCTTCACTTTTTTGCGGAACACCATTAAAGATGGTGCTAGTCTGATGTCCGTGGGAAGGGCGTTCCACAGCCGGGGGGCCACCACCGAGAAGGCCCTATCTCTCTTCCCCACCAGCCGTGCCTGTGAAGCCGGCGGGATTGAGAGCAGGGCCTCCCCGGAAGATCTCAAAGTCCTGGTGGGTTCATAGGCCGAGATACGGTCAGAAAGGTAGCTTGGGCCGGAACCATTTAGGGCTTTATAGGCCAATGCCAGCACTTTGAATTGGGCCTGGTAGCATATCAGTAGCCAATGGAGCTGGCGCAACAGGGGGGTTGTGTGCTCCCTGCGTTCCACTCCTGTTAGAATCATGGCTGCCAAACGTTGGACTAATTGAAGCTTTCGAGCCGTCTTCAAAGGCAACCCTACATAGAGAGCGTTGCAGTAGTCTAGGTGAGGTGCACATCTAGTGCATGATTAACCCAATGACCGGTGGGTTCACATTATTTATTTATTTATTTATTTACAACATTTATGTGCCGCCCTTCTCACCCCAAAGGGGTCTCAGAGCGGCTTACAAGATATATATACATATAACATATTATATTATTAGCATAGTACAATATCAGTATTAATTATTACTATATTGTATTATGCCATTATATTGTAATATTATTAGTAATATTACATGTAATATAAATATATAATTATAATATATATATCAATCCCTCGAGTGGGGAAAATGTACAAAAATAGAAATATTAACACAGAATTAAACATCAATTGTATTAAAAATTCACAGTTACAATCCATAAAAAACATATACAATTAAAGCAAAAGCCGCTACCACCTTCTTTAAAACCCTGCCTGAATATAAGAGTTTTAGCCTGCCACTGGATGGACAGCAGGGAAGCGGCCATTCTGACTTCTCAAGGAAGAAGGGAGTTCCAAAGCTGAGGGGCAGACACCGAGAAGGAATACCCTATTCATTCTCATTGTGATGGAAGTGGGACTGAGAGAAGGGCCTCTCTCGAAGCCCTCAGGGCCTAGGATGCTTATACAAGGGGATGTAGTTAGCCAAATAGTCTGGACTTGAGCCATATAGGACTTTAGAGGTCATAACCAGCATTCTGTGTTGTTCCCAGAAACAAACTGGCAACCAGTGGAGCTGCTGCAACAAGGGTGTTGTCCGCTCCCTGCAGTCAGTCCTTGCTAGCAGCCTGGCTGCAGCTCTTCAGACAAGCGGAAGTTCCTGAGCACTCTTCAAAATCAGCCCCACATAGAGGGAGGAGGTGGAGAGTGCCTCAGCATTATAAGAGGGGTTTGCGAGACCAGTCACTCTCGTTGCAATTGTGTAAAAACAGTGAGGCCATGGGCCATATTTTAGTTTTTGTGGACCACTGGTGGTCCATGAACCACAGGTTGGGAATAACTGTTTAAACAGAGGCTGGATGACCATCTGTCAGGAGTGCTATGATTGTGCATGGCAGGGGGTTGGACTAGAAATGGTCCATGTGGTCGCTTTCAACTCTGTTATGATTCATGCTCTCTGACTTAGAGAAGACAATTTTCTGAAGAAATGTTGCTAAGAAAACCCCAAAAAAAGGTTTACTTTAGGGTTAGAATGACTTTAAAGAACTCAAACAAAGTGGGGCCTCAGCCTTCAGAATTCCTGATTGTTGGCAAACTGGATGGAATTTATGGAAGTTGAAGACCTAAACACCTGGAGGACCAAGTATGACAACCATGGCAATATACCATCATTTGTTGTTGTTACTGTTGTTGCTGTGGTTCTTTCACGCTATTTCGTATTCATGTTGACCCTAAGTGAAACTTGTCAGGGAGGTTTTGGTGTGACAAATCTTGCCAATAGAGCCTTGACGTGCATTCACCTTAGGACCTCATCACAATAATATTCAGTAAAGTACTATATGAAGTCTTGGCTCTGCCTTCTCTGCTTAAGATCCCCCTGTTCATAGGCCTTCCAATAGTGTAGACACTTTTCTTTGTATTAGTTTTGGGTAGAGGCTAGTCACCTCCCCCCCCCCCCCCCCCCCCCCCCGAGGCCAGTCTTAGTTGGTCTATTCCATTTCCCTGTATGAAGCTCTTCCTGGGCTCCTCCTTTTTCTGCATCAGAGCTACAGTTAACAGAACTACAGATTGTCTGGTATCCTAGGCCCTAGCAATCCAAAACAGGCATTCTAAGCACCTGCATTTAGCAGTATTTTATACTATCAGTCCAAAGGACAACAGAAGCTTTTGGCCAGCCTAAGCTTCACAGGGAAGAAGATTAAGACAGTTTATAACCATTGCTTTGCACCAGGGGCAGAAGATTCCAGAGAGATGACTGCAACCAGCAAAATATCCTTTTGTAATGTATTGTTTTACGTGCCAGGTGAAGTTAACCCTTTATTCAACTTGTTTCAGTAAACTCATTTGGTTATCTTTTCACCTTGTCTCAAAGTGCTAAGGGTCTTAATCTTAACCGAAGATATACAGATAGCCCCTGAGTAAAGTCAGACAATATAGTTTTCCCTTTAGCTCCCACGTGCCATCAGATACTATTATGCACCCATTAGTTTTAAAGGCTTGATGCATATTGCATTCGCATAGGATGGATACAACTTCCATCACATTTGGTTTCTACCTTTTGAAAGCTTTGATTCATCACAACACAGAAGACTGTCTCCTTCCAATCCATTTTTTTATACAGTGGCATAGCCTGGAAAGCCCAAGCTACCATTGTTGGGACAAGACCTTGCATTTGCGCAGTAATACGTTTATCTTATCACTATTCTTCAGCATGATATAACAGGACAAAGATATTGTTCAGATTTCAGTAAAAATTAAGAACAAAATTATTCTGTTTCTGAGACCTTTTGCAGACAGATTCCAATATATTGTTGATGAAAAGAAACAAATGTCATGTGATAGGACCCATTGGGAACCACATGCAAAGGGGCTCAAAAGTAGAGTATAAACCAGGTTATTTATTTATTTGTCATGTCAGAATAAACCAGTCAAATTATGTTACATTTCTAACAGAACAAAGCAAAACAAGCAGATTACAAAATTTGTAGTTGGTTAAATGTCCTTTGACCAGTATCTGGCCACTTGGAGTGCCTCTGGTGTTGCCGCAAGAAGGTCCTCCATGTTGCATGTGGCAGGGCTCAGGTTGCTTTGCAGCAGGTGGTCAGTGGTTTGCCCTTCTCCACACTCGCATGTCGTGGATTCCACTTTGTAGCCCCATTTCTGAAGGTTGGCTCTGCATCTCGTGGTGCCAGAGCGCAGTCTGTTCAGCGCCTTCCAAGTCGCCCAGTCCTCTGTGTGCCCAGGGGGGAGTCTCTCATTTGGTATCAGCCATGGGTTGAGGTTCTGGGATTGAGCCTGCCACTTTTGGACTCTCGCTTGCTGAGGTGTTCCAGCGAGTGTCTCTGTAGTTCTTAGAAAACTCTTTCTAGATTTCAGCCGTTGACGTGCTGGCTGACACCCAAACAGGGGATGAGCTGGAGATGTCTCTGCCTTGGTCCTTTCACTATTGGCTGCTACTTCCCGGCGGATGTCAGGTGGTGCAATACCGGCTAAGCAGTGTAATTTCTCCAGTGGTGTAGGGCGCAGAACCCTGTGATAATGCGGCATGTCTCATTAAGAGCCACATCCACTGTTTTAGTGTGGTGAGATGTGTTCCACACTGGGCATGCATACTCAGCAGCAGAGTAGCACAGCGCAAGAGCAGATGTCTTCACTGTATCTGGTTGTGATCCCCAGGTTGTGCCAGTCAGCTTTCGTATGATATTGTTTCTAGCACCCACTTTTTGCTTGATATTCAGGCAGTGCTTCTTGTAGGTAAGAGCACGGTACAGAGTGACTCCCAGGTATTTGGGTGCGCTGCAATGCTCCAGTGGGATTCCTTCCCAGGTGATCTTCAGAGCTCGGGATGCTTCTCTGTTCTTGAGATGAAAGGCACATGTCTGTGTTTTAGATGGGTTGGGGATCAGCTGGTTTTCCCTGTAATAGGCAGTAAGAGCACCTAGAGCTTCGGAGAGCTTCTGTTCAACCATAGCCCGGGTCTGAGTAAGCCCCGACCATTTGTCTAGCTCACTGTCAACCTTTGCAGCCCGAAAGACAGTTGAGTCTGTCACGTAGGAAATTTAGGTACCGCTTATGCAAGGAGGCTAATTTAACTAATTTATGATGGCATAAAAATCTCCAGCAGTGGGCGAAAGAATGAGGAAGTACTCCATCAAGGACTTGATGCCACAAGTGAACCATAAAGTGACAGCTCCCCCGGTGGCTGGAATTTAATATACCCTCATAAAGATTAAATGCTTCTGTGTTTGTTTATATATGTTGTGTGTCTATAGTATTGAATGTTTGCCATGTATATGTGCACTGTAATCTGCCCTGAAGCTCCTACGGGGTGAGAAGGGCAGAGTATAAATACTATAAATAAATACATAAATAAATAAATAAATAAATAAATAAATAAATAAATAAATAAACAAACCGATGTGATAAAGTCCTTAGAATCACCATAAATCAAAATAGTTGAAGGCACCCAATGGGAAGTTTCTCTGCTGGAATCTAGACTTTGGAGGTCTCTTTCACTACAAATATTTGGACCCAGATCTAAGCTTGGAAACGTTGCTTTTTGGACTACAGCTTCCAAAATACTCAAAGGCGGTATGTCTATTGGATATGCTGAGTGAATATTCTGAGAGTTTTAATCTGAGCAGGAACTTTTCCCCAGGTTCTGGTCCAGATTTGATTCCTACAGTAGAAAAGAGGGGAAAATTTTAAAGTATCCTTTGTAGGAAGTTTCCCTCCCTTCACAATTTTATTTGCTCTTACACTAAGTCAAGACATGATAAACATGTTTTTCTTTGAAATGCCACAATGAACTAACAAATCTGAGTAATTAACTATCCTTATTATCAAACCAGTCATAATTATGGCTGAGGATTCCCTTTACACTGAGGAGTTAAAATGATTCTGTGAAAAATATGAATTAGGGATATTAATATATTTGGTAACATTGGAGCTTAGCATATGGATCCTCATGCACCTGTCAGTCTGAGTATCTGGAATAACAGGATAAGCACATAAGCACTTTTTCTTTATATTGCAAGTTGCTATCTTTCAGCCATCTAAGAAGAAGTGTGCTAATACCATTGTTTTCTTGCCAGGAGACAGAGTACCAAAGAGAGAAGAGAATAACAGGTGCCCGAGATGAGCCCTTCCAATGTGGTCATATTTGTGATGCTGTTGGCTTTCATGCTAGTTCTGCTGCTGCCCAAGGTCTTAGGCAAGACTTCACTTACTCAATGTTCCATCCAAGAGGCTTCTCCTTTTGTTCACCAATATTATCACTCAGGACACTTTATCGTTGCTGCTATTTTGTCTCAGGTCCATTTATTTTCAAATACTGTAAACTTTGAAAACCGACCATCTCAGGAACTTGATGACTCTTTGTAAGTAGTTTCATTTTCTAAACATAACATTGGTAATGCACATGTTTCCAGATTTGACCTAGGATGATGTCCATGATTGCTGATTCCACTGTTAGTATTGCTATAACCACAATGACATAGTATAGAATGAAGTATGCAAAGAGTATTGTATCACCTTAGAGACAATGGTTCGCTACACATGACATGTATTATAAAACTATTTAACCTTTGGGATAAATTATAGGGGTGACACGGAAACATGATGAATATATTCAGTTTTATTATATTTATTTACTGTATTCATTTAACTTACTATATAGAGTGTAATCAAGTTTTATCAAGCCTTTTTGTTTGGGTTGGTTTGGTATTGCGATATGGCTTAAGGGCTAATCAATAACATTTACTACTACTACTACTACTACTACTACTACTACAACTATTGCTATTTAACCTCCCAGACCCATTAAGCCCCCCTTGGTCAGTTTATCAGATTTCCTTTCTTGTTCCAAACTGCATTCCACTAGTTCCTTCCATATGGTTGTCTTGTCTACTCATCTTGCCATTAGGTAATATCTTCCCTCATGCCTCCCAATAATCATCATTAATACAGAACTTGTCATCTCATCACCATATCCACAAATGGATATGGTGATGGGATATTATTTATTTATTTATTTATTATTCAAACTTATATGCTGCCACTCCCCTAGGCTCGGAGCGGCTTACAAGGACAGACTAAAATCTAAAACAATTTTTTTTAAAACAGCAATATCAAAGATCAAAACCCTGTCAAAACAAATGTGTCTTACATGCCCTGCAGAACGCTGATAAGTCCCGCAAGGCACGGACTTCAGGTGGCAGAGTGTTCCAGAGTGATGGTGCCACTGCTGTAAAGGCTCTGCTTCTGGTTGCTGTTAGACACAAGGTCTTAAAACTGGGAACTTCCAATATATTTTGGTCCTCAGAACGGTGATAGGAACAGTCTGCCTATAAAAGTTTGTCACTAAGCACTTCATGTATCTAAAGAAGTAGTCTACCAACATTCATGCTACCAAGTACCAACTTCATTTTCTCATTTGTGGGAATTAAAATCCAAAACACCTGAAGGGCTGAAGTTTGCCCATGCCTAATCTAGTAGCATTGTGCTAGAAGTTGAGCTCCTGTTCAGACAAACCAGATTTTCAGGACTTGGTGCCCCACTTCACATATTTCTTCATACATTTTTCAGAATGCAGGCATACCAGTGAACATTTTTTTCTATATATATCAAGGAGAAACTGAGTGAATCCCTGACTTAAAGAAGATATAGTGTTCAACAATATCTGATTTTCATTTTAGGCTAATGCCACAACTCTACCAGCATGTTGCAGCCTTGGAATTTGCTGTGAAGGAGGTCAATGAAAATGAGCAAGTCTTGCCTAACATGTCYCTTGGTTTTCACATCTACAATARTCATTTCAGTTCAAGCTGGACATATCGTGCTTCAATGGAAATTCTCTCCAGGCRGGGTAGATTCCTCCCAAACTACAAATGTGATATTGAGACTCTGCCAGTAGCAGTCATTGGAGGACTTAACTATGAATTCTGCTTCGACATGGCAAGTGTCCTGAGCRTGTACAAAATGCCACAGGTGAGATGTGCTGCTAAAAAAAACTGCAAATATTTTGAGGCAATGAATTTATCCAAATYTAAAGGCTGAACAATAAAGACTACTGGATACAGATACATACAGTAGAGTTTCACATATCCAACATTAACAGGCCAGCAGAGCATTGGAGAAGYGAAAATSTTRRATAATMAGGAGRGAWTAAGGAAATGCCTATTAAAYGTCAAATTACRTTTTGATTTTACAAATTAAACACCAAAACATCATGTTTTACAACAATTCGACAGAAAAAGCAGTTCAATGCACAATAACGTTATGAAGTAATTACTGTATTTACGAATTTAGCACCAAAACATTGCAATGTATTGAAACAACTGTGGATCCGGGCGGGAGGCAGACTGCGTTGAATAATACAGAATGTTGGATGAGTGAAAGTTGGATAGGCGAGACTCTACTGTATTAGAATAATTGTTCTTCACCATCCTTCTTGGAGCCCCCAGTGGCGCAATGGGTTAAAACCATGTGCCCGCAGGACTGAAGACCAACAGGTCGGAGGTTCGAATCCAGAGAGAACGTGGATGAGCTCCCTCTGTCAGTTCCAGCATCTCATGTGGGGACATGAGAGAAGCCTCCCACAAGTATGGTAAAACATCAAAACATCCAGGCATTCCCTGGGCAACATCCTTGCAGATGGCCAGTTCTCTCACACCAGAAGCAATTTCTCAAGTCCCTCCTGACATGAAAAAAAAAAAGACATCCTTCTTGAATAGGAGGCATCAGAAGTTTAGGAAACATACAGTAATTTCTACAGGTGTACTTTTCTAATTCTATTATTTTAACATATAGAAATAAAAGAAATTTCACTATCCTGGTTATTATGTTTTGCTCTTCACACACAAAAATAATGAAATCTGAATTCAAGTTTAGCTTCTCTTTTCTATCAATTTACTTCTCATTTTTTCCTCCCCCTAAAACTAAATATTATCTTTAGATAATTTATGGCTCTCCTGTTACAACTGATAACAACATTCAACCTGCTTTTCTCCATTGGATGTTCCCACACGAAACTGATCAATACAATGGGATTCTCCAGTTACTGCTACATTTCAAGTGGGTATGGATTGGGGTGGTTTACCACAGTGATGACAGTGGAGAAAGATTTGTAAAAAATGTTCTTCTTGAATTTCCCAAGAGAGGCATTTGTCTTGCTTTTATGGAAAAATTCCCTGAAATGACCTATTCCTCTGAGTTTGATAACATGGTAAAGAAAGGTATTGCAGCAGTTGACATTGTTATGAAGAGCACTGCCAATGTTGTGGTTGTTTATGGTAAAATCCAGACCCTTTTGACCATGAGACTGGTCCCCTTCATTGCAGAAGCAGAGGGTTTAACCCTACGAACCAATACAAAAGTCTGGATTCTAACAGCCGAGATGGAATTCACCTCATTTTCCTGGCAAAGGGAAGTTGACATAAATTTCCTCCATGGTGCCATTTCCTTTGCAGTTCACTCAAAGGAACTTTTGGGCTTCAAGACTTTTCTTCACATGAAAAACCCTTCCTTGGACAAAGAAGACAGGTTTTTGAGGGCATTCTGGGAAATTGTGTTTCTTTGTTCCTTTCCTGATGCTTCTGTGGAGAAGGAAGATGTGAAAATGTGCACAGGAGAGGAGAAACTTGAAACACTACCTATATCCCTCTTTGAAATGAGCATGACTGCCCATAGCTATAGTATCTACAATGCCATCTACGCTGTAGCACATGCTTTGCATGCTATGTATTCATCTAGATTTAGAGGTAGAACAACGAGGAATGGCATAAAGCAGAGCTTCTGGAATGAACAACCATGGCAGGTAATTTGTTTGCTGTAGAAGTTTTTTTTCCTGCAGATATATGGAGCAATAGTTCTTTTACTGCGTGGAAAGCTCATGAAGTTCAGACGACTGTATCGATTAGTGAAACAGGGATATTTGCATATATTGTCTGATCTGTGTATATGGAATCTTTCCTCCACTTCTGCTGGCCTGTCTAAGTATCTACCACAATAAAGGAGGGTCTGTCCAGACAACATTCTGGACAGTTTCAAAGTAATTCACTACAAACCAGGAAAACACACTATTTCCAGTTCTGGACTGCAGAATACTGCAGTCCAGACAGTATTACCATAATGTACCGGGCTAAGGGGGTGGAGGAGGGAGGAAAATTGCTCACACACCCCCCCCCCCGCCCTCGCTTTCCTAGCGCATCATTTCTACATGCTAGGAGAGTTGGCTGAAGCCTGTCATGGAGGCCGGGTAAGTTTTTGTTACTTTTTGTCTGTGGGCTTTGGGGGAGGGGGTAGGGCCTACATATGTTCTCGCGGGCCAGTCCCACAAGAGCAACAGGACACTCACCCAAGAAAGTGTGCGCTTTCTGGGGTGGGTGTGGATAGGCCCCCAGGAAAATCCGCATTTTTAAAACCCAGATTTTCCTGGGATAAAGGTCTGCCTGGATCCACCCTCAGATAGGTTATAGCATATAGGAGGAGATAAATTGGCCCCTTCTCCCATACAGTTTCCATAACTAACATAAATGACCAAGAATGGGTGGAGATGTTCAGAGAAACTCTGCACCACGTATTACCCCACATGCTGTCTGTTCTTTGGGTGTGATTTTATATTATGTGTATCATATTCGGGAACTCTATTTTTCTTCCCCAACTTTAGCTTCACCGCTTTTTGAGAAGTGTCTCGTTTAATAACAGCGCCATGGAAGAGATCACCTTCAACCAAAAGGGAGAATTAGTGGCTGGATTTGACATTATCAACTGGGCCGTGTTATCCAATATATCCTTCCTTAAAGTAAAAGTTGGAAAGATAAATCCTCAGGCTTCTCCAGAGAACAAATTCACCATTACTGAAAATAACATGATTTGGCCCAGTAAATTTAAGGTAAGAGCCATATAGGCTGTATTTAGATATTGTTTCAATGTTCAAACACAAAAATACAAATATTTAAATATATTGAGCCAACTATTATACTGGACATGGTCTTAGGGAAATCAGATGAATGGTGAACTCCGTGGCCACCAAAATTCAAGAAGGATATTGAAAAGCTGGAATGTGTGCAGAAGAGGATGACCAAAATGGTAAATGATATGGAAACAAAACCCTCCGAGAACCAGTTTTGAGAGCTGGGCATGTTTAGCCTAGAGGGGACACAATAGTAATGTTAAATATTTGAAAATATGTATTGAAGATGAAGCAAGCTTGTTTTCCGCTACTCTAGAGACTACTCTTTAGCATCAGGCAATGTTTTTTGGACACAGGAGTCCCAGTATTGCAAGTAGCATTGATAGATGTTGCACAATCATTCAAGCAAAGATGTATCTGATGAAAATAATGTCATGAATGGGACAGTAAGATAGAAACACCTGAATAGTTTTCTTCTGTTCTTTGTCTACAGACACGTCCCCTTTCTCTGTGTAATGAAAAATGCCAATTAGGCTATAGAAAGGCCAAGAGAGAAGGAGAGCCTCCCTGTTGTTACGATTGTCTTCCGTGCCAAGGAGGGAAGATTTCAGACAGAACCGGTAGGAAATGTATTTTGAAGTAGAAAGAGTAGGAAACATATGTTGAAATAGCATTTAGAATGTTCTGGAGGATTCAGTGTTTGGAAGTGAGTGATAAGGTAAACACTGTGTAATATGTACATTACTTCATATCATGGTGGGATAGTCTGGTGAAGAATTTGTCAAGTAGTTTTTAAACATTTGTTTAAAATGTGCAATATGGTGAATGTGGGAACTGAATATTTATTATAATCATAGGATTGGATAGGCTGCATGTGCCTTTTCAGTCAGTTGTGGTGTCTTGCTGTGACTAGACTTGGGTGTGGATCTGTTTTCCTTCAGTACCTTCCAGAGCACATAACAGCAAGTGCCCTCCCAGTACATAAACACGCCCAACACGAAAGCAAGCAGCAGCCGATCTCGGCTCCTCCTCTGCTTTTCGGCATCACAGTTTAATCTTTTTTAAATTAATTCCAGCAAACAAAAATACCCCCATTCCCTGAAAACTACTACCAGTTGCCTCTCCTCTAAAATAGAGAGTAGAAACAACTGTAAGGAATCATTAAAGCCCAAGCAGAAAGGAAATTGAAACATGCCAGGAAAAAAGAGCTTTTTTTTTTAAAGGAAGCCCAAAGAGGATAGCTCAAGGAGCTCATCGCACTTCCTTATCTGGAAGTGGGGACTGAGGAAGCTTCCTTAAAATGCCTTGGGAAGAGTGTGTGGCATGGTGAAGGCCTGGGAGAGACCGTGAAGGTCTAGTGCAGTGGTTCTCAACCTGTGGGTCCCCAGGTGTTTTGGCCTACAACTCCCAGAAATCCCAGTCAGTTTAACAGCTGTTAGGATTTCTGGGAGTTGAAGGCCAAAACATCTGGGGACCCACAGGTTGAGAATCACTGGTCTAGTGCCTGCAGCACCTCTCCTCTAGAGTAGAAACAGCTTTAAAGCCTCCTTTAAATACCTTGGAAAAAGTGTGTGGTGTTGTGCAGCCCTGGCAGAGAAAGTGCAGGTGGTAGTGCCTGCAGCACCTCTCCTCTAGAGTAGAAACAGCTTAAATATCTACAATGACAGGAAAGGGAGCCTGAGAAGCTCCCCCCACCCCCAATGGGCTGGATTGAAAATGAATCTTTCAGCACCCTAGAGTGAAAAGCGTATCTGCCCTTCCAAATTTGGGAGGCTACCAAAAAATGGATCCGAGCTCCCACCAATATCCAGGACACAGAAACGGATCACAGTTTACCCAGAACACACAAGCCTAGCTGTTACTGCTATATTTAATTTTGGAGAGGAAAACGTAATCCATTGACAGAGGTAATTTGGTCCCAAAGTTTACTTTGTGCAAAGGGCAGAAAAATTAGCATCTCAGTGACATATCTAAAGAAATATCTATTATGAAGAATGTTTTCTCACCATCCTGGGATATATTCCTATATAAATGAGACACAACTTTTTCAACTGTTGTATCCAAAGAGAAAGAATGCCTTTTGGATGGAGGTTAACTTTCCTCCTTCACTTTGAGCCCAAGACCTGCATTGCTTGGAATTGTAGCTAATGATAATGTCCTAGCATTTTGTTGTGATTTGTTCATGTTAAGCCTAGGGCATCCTTTAAAAATGCTTCATTTCTTTTCTTTCAGATGTGGATTACTGTTTTCAGTGTCCCGAAGATCATTATTCAAACAAGAACCGAGATGCATGTCTTCCGAAAGACATCAGCTACCTGACTTATGAAGAACCCTTGGGGATCAGTTTGGTTACTATTGCTCTTGCCCTTTTTTCCATCACAGCTTGGATGTTTTGGATTTTCTGGAAGCACAAAAACACTCCCATAGTCAAAGCCAACAACCAAAATCTGACCTTCACCCTCCTCATCTCCCTTCTACTCTCCTTCCTTTGCATTTTTCTGTTTATTGGTCACCCTAAGAAGGTGACATGCCTCCTTCGACAAACAGCCTTTGGACTGATCTTCTCAGTGGCAGTTTCATGCATATTGGCTAAAACCACCCTTGTAGTTGTAGCTTTCATGGCTACTAAGCCAGGCTCTGGGATGAGGAAATGGGTGGGAGGGTGGCTGTCTAGCTCTATTGTTCTTTCTTGCTCCCTTATACAAGCTACAATTTGCAGCGTCTGGTTGGCAATCTCTCCCCCATTTCCCGACGTTGACATGCATTCAGTGACTAAAGAAATTGTACTGGAGTGTAATGAAGGCTCCTCTACCATGTTTTACTGTGTCTTGGGGTTCCTAGGTTTCCTAGCCAGTGTTGGCTTCACTGTAGCTTTTTTAGCTAGGAAGTTACCAGACACTTTTAATGAAGCCAAGTTTATCACTTTCAGCATGTTAATGTTTTGCTGTGTCTGGTTGTCCTTTGTTCCGGCATATCTGAGTACCAAAGGGAAATACATGGTGGCTGTGGAGATCTTCTCCATCTTGAGTTCCAGTGCTGGCTTGCTTGGCTGTATTTTTTCTCCAAAATGTTATGTCATTTTGCTGAGGCCTGATCTTAATAGAAAGGGACAGCTAAAGAAAAGAAATCATCAAAGAATTGAGAAATGTAAATAGATTTGACATAAATTCTCCAGAACATTTTCTTCGTTTTTCAGGGACTTAAATGATATCAGCTCTGCAGCGTGTCAATCCCAAAAGTACTAAAGACGACATAGGATGCAAGAAACAGAGGTGTTTATTCACCTTGGCCAAAGTGGAGGTCAGAGTTTGAGCTGCAAAAATTGATGAAAGCACAATTGCAAACATACAGATGTATTTATAGTGCTTTGACAGATTCTTGAAATACAGGATTGTTTCATTCTGGTCGCTGCTGGTCCAAACTGGTGCAGGCTAGGATCCTCTTGTTGATTGGTGCAGAATCACCATCTGTTGTCACTGACTACTAGCTTGTAGGTGTGGTGGGAAATTTAATAGTCTGTGACTAGGGCCTTCCAGATTTTACAGTCCTGCCCCATCACCACTCACTGATCACCATGGGACTTTTGTTGGTTTTGTTTTATTTTTCTTGGAAGACACCTGTGTGTGAATTTGACTTATGTGTGAAGATCACTGCACAACCAATCCACACACAGTCTTCACGGTGTGAGGTGCACATCCAGTGCATGATTAACCAGTGGTTTCTCATCTGTTGCAGACTTTTTCTACCTTCACAACTGTTGTAACATGTACCATGTTATCATCCACCTGCTCCGCCATTGAGGACATCATATTGTGCTTGGTCTGGTTCCTCCCCTGTGGTCCTGCCACCCAGGAGAACTCTCCTGGAAGCACATGACTCTGACGATTTTGCCCACATGGTCACTGGAACATACAAGCCTCTCCACTACTACAAAGTGTCCATTTATTTATTTATTTATGACATTTATATGCTGCCTATAACAACGTCTCACACCAAGGAGCTTCCTTAGCAGGGAGAAGGAGCAGGGAATTCTGAAAATAGTGAATCCCACAAGCTACCAGCAATTATAAGGAACTTCACACTAAGGATCACACCGCTGTGCCACCAATTATAAGGAATATCACAGGAGGGAAATTGATAAAACAGGGAAATATATAAGTATGTATAGATATATTTGAAAGATGTCTGAACTGAGAGGTTTTTAAAAGGCTTCTTCAATTGGATACGCTGCCACCTTATTGCTTAGTATTCAGGCTGAGTTGTATGTGTGGAGAGGATACTTAGTAACATCCTTCTGTGTTACTATAGTGTTTATTTTCTTCAGAGGGTTTAAATACCAATGGCGTTCCCACACAGGCTGTTGTAGTGTTGACTATAATAAAATGTTTATTTAACAGGCTTAAACTCTTCTGGTACAAATGCGTAATGCGCAAAACAGGTTCAGTCATCAAAGCACTCTTTAACATGTTATAGGCAGTCTGACACTCAGACTTCCATACCACTTTATCGGGTGAGGCCTTCTTTGTACAATCTGTTAACACTGCCACAAGAGAACTAAAATTTTGAAATAGCAAATAAATTGTGTATAGAATCCTACAACTCCTAGAAATGAACAGATTTGTTTCTTGGTACTTGGATTCGGCCATTCTCTTATTGCCTGTACCTTGTCCATATCCGGCAATATAGTTCCTACTACTACTACATGACCTAGATATTTGACTTGCGATCTGGCCATTTGGCATTTTGAGGCTTTAACAGTTAAACCAGCCTCTTTGATCTTGCTCAACACCTTCCCCAAATGCTTCAGGTGTTGCTCCCACGTCTGGCTATAGATGGATAAATCATCTATATACGCCTGGACGAAGTCTTTCATACCTGATAACATCTGGTCAATTAACCTTTGAAAGGTTGTAGGTGCATTCTTTAAACCAAATGGGAGGACTTTGAATTGGAATAAACCATCTCTAGAAATAAAAGCAGTTTTCTCTTGATCCTATGGGTACATAGCAACCTGCCAATAACCTTTTGTCAGGTCCAGAGTTGTGATATACTGGGCTGATCCTATTGTCTATATGAGTTCATCTATCCTTGGCATAGGGTATACATCAGATATGGTAACCTGATTTAGCTTACGGTAGTCAACACAAAATCTAATGGTGTTATCTGGTTTTGGAACTAAAACAATGGGAGATGACCATGGGCTACTTGATGGGATTATTAAACCAAGATTTAACATTTCCTGGATCTCTTTTGAGATCCACTTGGCCTGTTCTCCTGCTACACTGTATTGCGAAGATGCAATAGGGTTAGCTGTCCCTGTGTTGATACAGTGACAAGCCAAGGTATATTAGAAAATACCTCTTTATGCTGGTGTAATAGGTCTTTCAACTGCTGTTTCTGTGGATCTGTGAGGTTCGTATTCTCATCCACAGAAGGCAAAGTACACTCAGCACACACCTTTCCCCAACCAGACAACGAAATTTCTCCATCTGTCTCTTGGGAGACTTGCATAATTGCCCTAGGTCTTGAATGATAAGGCTTAATCATATTTACATGTAACTTTTTACATCTTCCCTCATCTGTGTTTTCTTCCACTAGATATGTGACTTCTGAAATCTTAGATAGAACTACATATGGTCCTTCTCATGCAACCTCTAGCTTTTTCTTTGACCTTGGTTTCAACACAAGAACCTTATCCCCCACATTAAAATTTCTGTCTTGCATTGAGATCTGCCTGCTCCTTCTGTTTCAGATGGGCAGTCGCCAAACTCTCAGCTGCACAGTCTCTCATGATGGCCAAATGTCTTTGCAAGTCCTCAATATAACTACCGATTTCAGTCTCTGGAATTTGCTCTGCTCCTGTCCATGCTTCTTTTAAGATGTCCACGGGCCCGCATGGTGTTCTTCCGTACAGCAGTTCAAAAGGGCTGAACTTCGTGCTTGCTTCAGGAACTTCCCAATATGCAAACAAAAAGTGTTGTAGCTTTTTGTCCCAATCATTAGGGTTTTTATGGACGTAAGTCTTTAGCATGTGATTGAGGGTACCGTTGAACCTTTCCATCAGGCCATTGGTTTGGGAATGATACGGAGTAGAAATTATTCTACAGGTCCAGAATAGTTTTTGCATCATCTGGGACATGAATGTAGTTCCAAGATCCGTGACAATTGATCTTGGAAACCCCACGCATGCAAATAAGTTAAGCAGCACGTCTGCCACTGTCTTTGAATCTGTTTCTTTTAAGGGAATTGCTCTGGGTATCTGGTAGCAAAGTCCACTGCAGTCAAGATAAACCTATGTCCATCCTGTTTTTTATGGGACATGGGGCCAATAATGTCCAACCTCAAATAATCTCCATTTATCTTTTTGCCTGTACTCCATACTCGCAGCACTTTCGCAGGCTCTTCCTGTTGGTGTGGAGTGTGGTTCTCTTTGGGTAGAGTTATTTGTTTAACCACTTTCACTGCCTTAGGTGGTGTGATTGGCCTTTTCTGGTTATTTAATTTTGGGCAAGCAGTTCTCTTATGTCCCTCTTGGTGACAGAAATAACAGAAAATTTTTCCCATGGCAATCCCAGAAATGGCATCCCTTCGTACTGGGTTTTGAATCTTCCTGTCAGTTTTCTCCTTTGGAACCCACTCTCTTGGCTTTTTGGTGGCTACTGAGGTATGACTCAAATTCCAGTCAGCCTCCATTTTGTCCAACCAAGCTGCCAGTTCTGTCACTTGTTTAATTTTCTTCTCCTTAACAAACCACCTCATTTGTATGGGAATCAGCTCGTGAAACTGTTCCATACAAATCAAATGTCTTAGATCTTTGAAAGTGGTCGTTTTACTCCCCTCTAGCCAGTGCTCTAGAGCTTTTTCCAATCTGCTTCCCAACTGTTTCTCCAGCTTTCCATTTGACTTCCCTGAACGTTTTTCTACTCTGTTCAGGTGTTAAGCCAAACCTTAACTTAACCCTCTCTTTAAATATGGGGTACTCCGCACTCTCTGAATCCCTTAGATCAGTGTACACCTCACTGAGCTCCCCACAAATCTGTGGCCTCAGGTACACCATCATCTTGGATTCAGGTACCTCAAAATCATGGCAAGTTCGTTTGAAGCTAGCCATACAACCCCCCCCCCCCTCAAATAATGAGGAAAATTCTTTAAGGCTTTTTGCATAGTGGTGTCAGTATTTTGGTTTAACCTAGGTGTTCCTTCTTTCTCACTCAGTTGGAGTTCTGCCGTTCTCTCCTCATGCCTTAAATGTTCTCTTTCTCTTTCCATCTCAGTCATTCTTTCCTTCTCCCTCTGTTCAGTCCGCATTCTTTCTCTCTCAACCTCTCTTAGTATCTTTGGTCTTTCCATCTCAGCCATTCTTTCTCTTTCCCTCTGTTGAAACTCAAGTTCATTAATTCTCATTTCCATTTTAAACCTTTCAAGTGCCAAAGAGGTAGTCATTTGTCCCTGACTACTCCCCTGCGTTTCTGTTTCAGTTTCCTCAACTGATTCTATAGCTCCTTCCCTTTCAGATTCCTCAGAAGTAACTTCTTTGCTTTGGGAGGTGCCATTGTTACTTTTTATTTTCAAAATGGCGCCAGTAGTAGCTCTTTCTCTGAGGTAATTTTTAGACGTCGAATTTTGGTTAAAATTTACCTCAGGATCATCTTAAAATGAACTGGATCGAGGTGTTATACGATCCACACTACTGCAAACCAATTATAATGAAGCCTCTCTCCAAGGAGCTTCTTTAGCAGGGAGAAGGAACAGGGAATTCTGGAAAGAGTGAATCCCACAAGCTACCAGCAATTATAAGGAACTTCGCACTAAGGATCACACCGCTGTGCCACCAATTACAAGGAATACCACAGGAGCGATATTGATAAAACAGGGAAAGATATAACTGTGTATAGATATATTTGAATGACGTCTGAACTGAGAGGTTTTTAAAAGGCTTCTTCAATTGGGTACACTGCCACCTTATTGCTTAGTATTCCGGCTGAGTTGTATCTGTGGAGAGGACAAGCGGAAGTTCCTGAGCACTCTTCAAAATCAGCCCCACATAGAGGGAGGAGGTGGAGAGTGTCTCAGCATTATAAGAGGGTTTTGCGAGACCAGTCACTCTTGTTGCAATTGTGTAAAAACGGTGAGGCCATGGGCCATATTTTAGTTCTTCTGGACCACTAGTGGTCCATGAACCACAGGTTGGGAATAACTGTTTAAACAGAGGCTGGATGACCATCTGTCAGGAGTGCTTTGATTGTGCATGGCAGGGGGTTGGAATAGAAATGGTCCATGTGGTCGCTTTCAACTCTGTTATGATTCATGCTCTCAGACTTAGAGAAGACAATTCTCTGAAGAAATGTTGTTAAGAAAACCCCGAAAAAAAGGTTTACTGTAGGGTTAGAATGACTTTAAAGAACTCAAACAAAGTGAGACCTCAGCCTTCAGAATTCCTGATTGTTGGCAAACTGGATGGAATTTATGGAAGTTGAAACCTAAACACTTGGAGGACCAAGTATGACAACCATTGCCATATACCATCATTTGTTATTGTTGTTGCAGTTGTTTTTTCGAGTCATTTCATATTCATGTTGACCCTAAGTGAAACTTGTCAGGGAGGATTTTTGTGACAAATCTTGCCAATAGTACCTTGATGTGCATTCAACTTAGGACCTCATTACAATGACATTCAGTAAAGTACTATATGAAGTACTCCCCTCTGCTTTAGCTTTATAGGCCTTCCCAATAATGTAGACACTTTCCTTTGTATTAGATTTTGGGTGGAGCTTAAAATCCCCCCTAGAGTTTATTCCATTTCCCTGTATGGAACTCTTCCTGGACTCCTACTTTTTCTGCATCAGAGTTACAATTAACAGAGCTACAGATTGTCTGGTATCCTAGGCCCTAGCAATCTAAAACAGGCATTCTTAACACCGGCATTTATCAGTATTTTTATACCATCAGTCCAAAGGACAACAGAAGCTTTTGGCCAGCCTAAGCTTTACAGGAAGGAAGATTAAGACAGTTTATAACCATTGCTTTGCATCAAAGGCAGAAGATTCCAGAGGGATGACTGCAACCAGCAAAATCTCCTTTTCTAATGTATTGTTTTACATTCCGGGTGGAGTTAAACCTTTATTCATCTTGTTTCAGTAAACTCATTTGGTTATCTTTTCACCTTGCCTCAAAGTGCTAAGGATCTTAATTTTAACCGAAGGTATACAGATAGTCCCTGAGTAAAGCCAGACAATACAGTTTTCCCAAAGGCTCCGCGTGCCATCAGATACCATTACGCACCCATTAGTTTTAAGGGCTTGATGCATATTGCATTCGCATAGGATGGATACAACCTCCATCACAATTGGTTTCTACCTTTTGAAAGCTTTGATTTATCACAAAACAGAAGACTGTCTCCTTCCAATCAATTTGAACACCTCTCTACTATAATTTTTATACAGTGACATAGCCTGGAAAGCCCAAACTACCATTCTTGGGAAAATGTTGAAGAACTTGCATTTGCGCAGCAATATGATAAGCTTATCACTATCCTTTGGCATGATATAACAGGGCAAAGGAATTGTTCAGATTTCAGTAACAATTAAGGACAAAATAATTCTGTTTCTGAGACCTTTTGCAGACAGATTCCAATAGGTTGTTGATGAAAAGAAACAAATGTCATGTGATAGGACCCTTTGAGAATCACATGCAAAGGGTCTCAAAAATAGAGTATAAACCAGGTCATGAGTTCAAAGCCAGCCCAGGTCAGAGTTTGCCCCGACCATTTGTCTAGCTTGCTGTCAACCTTTGCAGCCCGAAAGTTGATTCTGCAATGTAGGAAATTTAGGTACCGCTTATGCGAGGAGGCTAACTTAACTAATTTACGATGCCATAAAAATCTCCAGCAGTGGGAGAAAGAATGAGGAAGTACTCCATCAAGGACTTGATGTCACAAGTGAACCATGAAGAGACAGCTCCCCCGGTGGCTGGAATTTAATATACCCTCATGAAGCTTAAATGCTTCTGTGTTTGTTTATATATGTTCTGTATCTATGGCATTGAATGTTTGCCATGTATATGTGCACTGTAGTCCGTCCTGAATCCCCCGTGGGGTGAGAAGGGCAGAATATAAATACTACAAATAAATAAATAAATAAATAAATAAATAAATAAATAATAAACCGATGAGATAAAGTCCTTAGAATCACCATAAATCAAAATAGTTGAAGCCACCCAATGGGAAGTTTCTCTGTTGGAATCTAAACTTTGGAAGTCTCTTTCATTACAAATATTTGAACCCAGATCCAAGCTTGGAAAAGTTGCTTTTTGGACTACAGCTTCCAAAATACCCAAAGGCAGTATGTCTATTGGATATGATGAGTGAATATTCTGAGTTTTACTCTGAGCAGAAACTTTTCCCCAGGTTCTGGTCCAGATTTGATTCTCACAGTAGAAGAAGGGGAAATTTTAAAGTTTCCTTTGTAGAAAGTTTCCCACTCTTCACATTTTTTTTGGTTTAACAATAATTCAAGGCATGAGAAACATGTTTTCAATGCCCCAATGAACTAACAAAACAAAGTAATTAACCATTCTGTTATTATCAAGCCAATCATAATTCTGGTGGATTATTCTCTTTACACTGAGGAGTTCAAATGATTCTGTGACAAATATGAGTCAGGGATATTAATATATTTGGTAGCGTTTGGAGCTTAGCATATGGATCCTCATGCACCTGTCAGTCTGGGTATCTGGACTGCAGCTGGACTGACAGGGTAAGCACTTTTTTTGTTATATTGCAAGTTGCTCGCTTTCAGCTTTCAAAGAAGAAGTCTGCTAATACCTTTGTTTTCTTGCCAGGAGACGGAGTACCAAAGAGGGAAGAGAGGAACAGGTGCCCGAGATGAGCCCTTCCAATGTGGTCATATTTGTGATGCTGTTGGTTTTCATGCTAGTTCTGCTGCTGCCCAAGGTCTTAGGCAAGACTTTGCTTACGCAGTGTTCCACCCAAGAGGCTTCTCCTTTTGTTCACCAATATTATCACTCAGGACATTTTATCATTGCTGCTATTTTGTCTCAGGTTAACTTATTTTCAAATTCTGTAAACTTTGAAAAGCGTCCATCTCAGGAACTGGATGACCATTTGTAAGTAGCTTCATTTTCTAACCATATCATAACATTGGTAATGCACATGTTTCCAGATTTGACCTAGGATGATGTCCATTATTGCTGATTCCACTGTTAGTATTGTTAGTATGGAATGAAGTATGCAAAGAGTATTGTGGCACCTTAGAGAAAATGGTTTGCTACACATGACATGCATTATAAAACTTTGGGGGTAAATTATAGGGGTAAAATTGTAGGAGTGATACGGAAACATGATGTTTATATTCAGTTTTATTATATTTATTATATTTATTTACTGTATTGTTATAAGTGTTTTATTTAACTTACTATATAGAGTGTAATCAAGTTTTATCAAGCCTTTTTGTTTGGTTTGGTATTGTGATATAGCCTAAGGGCTAATCAATAAAATTTACTACTACTTAACCTACCAGCTGTGCTAAGGGCCCACTGGTCAGTTTATCAGATCTCCTTTCTGGTTTCAAGCTACCACCACACTGCATTCCACTAACCTTCTGTATGGTTATCTCTTCTTGCCATTAGGTAATATCTTCCCTCATACCACCCAATAATCATAATTAATACAGAACTCATCACCCTATCCACAAATTTTGCATGTCTATGGCTATTCACGGAGTCCCCGGTAGTGCAGGGGGTTAAAGCGCTGAGTTGCTGAGCTTGTTGACCGAAAGGTCGCAGATTCGAATCCAGGGAGCAGCGTGAGCTTCCGCTGTCAGCCCCAGCTTATGCCAACCTAGCAGTTCAAAAACATGCACATGTGAGTAGATCAATAGGTACCGCCTCAGTGAGAAGGTAATGGCGCTTCATGTAGTCATACCAGCCACATGACCTTGGAGGTGTTTATGGACAATGCCGGCTGTTTGGCTTAGAAATGGAGATGAGCACCACATCCCAGAGTCAGACATGACTGGACTTAATGTCAGGGGAAAACCTTTACCTTTTTCCTATGGCTATTCACACACTGTCTGTCTATACAGATCTGTTCTTGCACACTTCATGTATTCAAGTCAACTCAGTCTACTAACATTCATGTTACCAAATACCAACTTCATTTTCTCATTTGATAAGTTGCTACAAGATCTCTTTGCATCATTCTGTAGTTCTTGTATTGTGATGAGGAGGAGAATCACATGACCATTGTGCTTCTATTCCTCCACCTTATTATTTTGTGTTTGATTACTGTATTTTCTGTTATTTTACATATTTTATTTTGATTTTATTATTTGCTTGTTTGTATTTTACTTTGCTAAATTGTAATTTCGGGCTTGGACTCATGTGAGCTGCCCCAAGTCCCCTTCGTGGAGATGGTGGCAGGGTATAAATAAAGATGATGATGGTGATTATTATTATTATTATTACTATTATTATTATTATTATGTCCAAATAAATAATAATCTCAACAATACAAGATAAAGAGTGACATGAAATTAAACTTCTATAGCCCGATAGCATGAACAGTATGAAGAGGAAAGGAAGAGCCCATTTCACCCCTACCAGCATGAGTTTTCAGAGTCCGGACTGAGCTATACATATATAGTACATAATCATCTTATGAAAAGAAAACTGTATTGTATATATCTGATTGCATACCATTCAACATGCCTTCTGCTTCTTTGAATTGTATCCAGAAACCAATTATGATATTGTTCTATGGCACTAAACAAAATTCAGTCTTTTTAATTAAGGGCATCCAAAGCTGATTGAACTTCTATTGAGTACAGGTATGGACAAACTTTGGCCTTTCAGGTGTTTTGGACTTCAACTCCCGCAATTCCTAACAGCTGGCAGGTTGTTAGGAATTGTGGGAGTTGAAGTCCAAAACACCTGGAGGACCAAAGTTTGCCCATGCCTAATCTAGTAGCATTGTGCTAAAAGTTGAGCTCCTGTTCAATCAAACCAGATTTCCAGGACTTGGTGCCCCACTTCATATAGTTCTTCATACATTTTTCTGAATGCAGGCATACTAGTGAATATTTTATTCCTATATATCAGGGAGAAATGGAGTGAATCCCTGACCTAAATAAGGTATACTGTTCAACAATATCTGATTTTCATTTTAGGCTAATGCCACAACTCTACCAGCATGTTGCAGCCTTGGAATTTGCTGTGAAGGAGGTCAATGAAAATGAGCAAGTCTTGCCTAACATGTCTCTTGGTTTTCACATCTACAATAGTCATTTCAGTTCAAGCTGGACATATCGTGCTTCAATGGAAATTCTCTCCAGGCGGGGTAGATTCCTCCCAAACTACAAATGTGATATTGAGACTCTGCCAGTAGCAGTCATTGGAGGACTTAACTATGAATTCTGCTTCGACATGGCAAGTGTCATGAACATGTACAAAATGCCACAGGTGAGGTGTGCTGCTAAAAAAAGCTGCAAATATTTTGAAACAATGAATTTATCCAAATGTAAAGGCTGAACAATAAAGACTACTGGATACAGATAGAGATACAGTAGATATCACATATTCAACATTAACAGGCCAGCAGAATGTTGTAGGCCTGTTTGATCAAGAAAAAATTTGTTTCTAAAATCGATTTGTAATTGGGGTGTTTTTTTGTTTCGATATTTAAAATAATTACAAAACTTTCCAAAAAAAAGTTTCGGTATTTACGAAATTTCGTAAATATTTACAAAACATTTTGTAAAGATGGCGGACCCCCGCGCATGCGTAAAACAAGCTCCGTTAAGGGTATAACTGCAAAGTTTCTTATCAATCCAGGATTCATTTCATCAGGGTTACTTGATAGTAAACATTCTTTTGCATTTTAGAATATTTTCACATATTATTCCCATCTTTATTAGGAGCAGAACTCCTGTATCTTTCCCAGTTGTATAGAAGAATGAATTCGGTCAGATGTTGCTTACATGGGAAGGACTCCTATGTGATAGGTGTGACATTTGTCATCAGAAGAGATGGGTCTGACTAACTGCCCGATTCACAGAATGGTATTATACGTACACTGAGCTCATAGGCGCATGGAGACAGAGCCGGCGCTGCAGGAATCCCCTCCCCGGCTCCTGCGCTCCGGCTCCTGCGCTCCGGCTCCGGCTCCTGCGCCCTCCTCCTCCTCCTCCTCCTCCTCCTCCTCCTGGCACTTCCTGCAACACAGCTGCGGAGGCCGGTTGTCTCTTTAAGGCGCCTCTCTCTCCCAGCTGTGTTGCTGGGAGAGAGAGGCGCCTTAAAGAGACAACCGGCCTCCGCAGCTGTGTTGCAGGAAGTGCCAGGAGGAGGAGGAGGAGGAGGAGGAGGAGGGCGCAGGAGCCGGAGCCGCAGGAGCCGGAGCGCAGGAGCCGGGGAGGGGATTCCTGCAGCGCCGGCTCTGTCTCCATGCGCCTATGAGCTCAGTGTACGTATAATACCATTCTGTGAATCGGGCAGTTAGTCAGACCCATCTCTTGACTAACTGCCCGATTCACAGAATGGTATTATACGTACACTCATAGGCGCATGGAGACAGAGCCGGCGCTGCAGGAATCCCCTCCCCGGCTCCTGCGCTCCGGCTCCTGCTCTCTCCGGCTCCGGCTCCTGCGCCCTCCTCCTCCTCCTCCTCCTCCTCCTCCTCCTCCTCCTGGCACTTCCTGCAACACAGCTGCGGAGGCCGGTTGTCTCTTTAAGGCGCCTCTCTCTCCCAGCAACACAGCTGGGAGAGAGAGGCGCCTTAAAGAGACAACCGGCCTCCGCAGCTGTGTTGCAGGAAGTGCCAGGAGGAGGAGGAGGAGGAGGAGGGTGCAGGAGCCGGAGCCGGAGCGCAGGAGCCGGGGAGGGGATTCCTGCAGCGCCGGCTCTGTCTCCATGCGCCTATGAGTGTACGTATAATACCATTCTGTGAATCGGGCAGTTAGTCAATCGGGAGCCGGTTGCGCTCGCGCCCAACAGGCAGGGTCGGGGCTTGGCTCACTGGGTGCGCGCTCGCGCCGCCCCTTCGCCCCGCCCGCCCCATTTACGAAACGGGCGAAAGCTCGTTAAAACTGTGGGGGTTGCCGTTTCGATATTTAAAAACCCTTCCGGGTTTGAAAATATGTTTTGTTGTCATTTCGTATATGCGAAAATTAACGAATGTTTAACGAATTAACGAACGAAACCGCACAGGCCTATTGGATAGGTGAAAATGATAGATAATAAGGAGGGAGTAAGGAAAAGCCTATTAAACATCAAATTACACAATGTTTTACAACAAATTGACAGAAAAAGCAGTTCAATACATGGTAACGTTGTGTAGTAATTACTGTATTTATCCATTTATCTTCAAAACATTGTAATGTATTGAAACAGCTGTGGATCCGAACAGGAAGCAGACTGTGTTGGATTACATAGAATGCTGGTTGAGCAAAGATTGGATAAGTGAGACTCTACTGTATTAGAATAATTGGTTCTTCACCATCCTTCTTGAATAGGAGGTATCAGAAGTTTAGGAGACATACAGTAATTTCCACAGGTGCACTTTTCTAATTCTGTTCCCCTCTCCACACAAAAAAATAATGAAACCCGAATTCAAGTTTAGCTTCTCTTTCCTATCAATTTACTTCTCATTTTTTTCCTCCCCAAAAACTAAATATTATCTTTAGATAATTTATGGCTCTCTTGTCACAACTGATAACAACATTCAACCTGCTTTTCTCCATTGGATGTTCCCACGCGAGACTGACCAATATGATGGGATTCTCCAGTTACTCCTATATTTCAACTGGGTATGGATTGGGGTGGTTTACCACAGTGACGATAGTGGAGAAAGATTTGTAAAAAATGTTCTTCTTGAATTCTCCAAGAGAGGCATTTGTCTTGCTTTTATGGAAAGATTCCCTGAAATGACCTATTACTCTGGGTTTGATAACATGGCAAAGAAAGGTGTTTCAGCAGTTGAAATAGTTATGAGGAGCACTGCCAATGTCGTGGTTGCTTACGGTAAAATTGAGACCCTTATGATCATGAGAATGGTGCCCTTCATTGCAGAAGCAGAGGGTTTACCCCAACAAATGAATACAAAAGTCTGGATTCTAACAGCCGAGATGGAATTCACCTCATTTTCCTGGCAAAGGGAAGTTGACATAAATTTCCTCCATGGTGCCATTTCCTTCGCAGTTCACTCAAAGGAACTTTTGAGCTTCAAGACTTTTCTTCGCATGAAAAACCCTTACTTAGAAAAAGAAGACAGTTTTTTGAGGACATTCTGGAAAATTGTGTTTTTTTGTTCTTTTCCTGATGCTTATGTGGAGAAGGAAGATGTGAAAATGTGTACAGGAGAGGAGAAACTTGAAACACTACCCATATCCCTCTTTGAAATGGACATGACCGCCCACAGCTATAGTATCTATAAGGCCATCTACGCTGTAGCACATGCTTTGCATGCTATGTATTCATCTAGATTTAGAGGTAGAACAACGAGGAATGGCATAAAGCAGAGTTTCTTGAATGAACAGCCATGGCAGGTAATTTGATTGATTGTAGAAGACTTTACTGCAGGTATACATGGAGATATCATTCTTTTACTATGTGGGAAGCTATCTCATGAAGACGTCCAGACCACTGTATCAATTAGTGAAACAGGGGTCTTTGCAGATATGGTCTGTTCTGTGTATATAGAATCTTTTCCCCACTACATTCTACCGCAATAAAGGAGGGGCTGTCCAGACAGCATTCTGGACAGTCCCGAATTAATTTGCTACAAAACAGGAAAGCCAAGCGAATTAATTGGATTTATTCCATGCCTTCTTGGAAGATGTGGTTATTTTATTTATTTGTCGTGTCAGAACAACCAGTCAAATTATATTACATTTCTAACAGAACAAAGCAAACAAGCAGATTACAAAATGTGTGAGTATGGTAGTTGATTAAATGTCCTTTGACCAGTATCTTGCCACTTGGAGTGCTTCTGGTGGAAGATGCAGTATAAACCCACTATTTCCGGTTCTGGACTGCAGAATACTGCAGTCCAAACAGTATTCCCACAGTTTACCAGGCTAAATAAGCCTGGTAAACTGTGGGAATTCCCACCCCACCCCCTCCCATGAAGCCCCAGGTACCCTTCTAAAAGCAATGAAAACTTACCCAGCCTCAATTATAGGCTTTGGCCAGCTCTCCCAGAGCTAGAAATGACATGCCAGGAGAGTGAAGGGGGTGGAGGAGAGAGGAAAATCACTCCCCCCCCCTCGCTCTCCAGGTGCATCATTTCTACATGCTATGAGAGCTGGCTGAAGCCTGTAATAGAGGCTGGGTAAGTTTTTGTTACTTTTCTAAGGGGTCTGGGGGCTTTGGAGGAGTGGGGTAGGGCCTCTAGATGTTCTCGCGGGCCAGTCCCACGAGAGCAACTGGACACCCACCTAAGAAAGTCTGCACTTTCTGGGGTAGATGTGGACAGGCCCCCAGGAAAATCTGCATTTTTAAAACTTGGATTTTCCTGGGATAAAGACCTGTCTGGATCTGCCCTCGGATAGGTTATCATATATGGGAGGAGATAAATTGTCCCCTTCTCCCATAAAGTTTCCAGTACATATCTTAAATAACCAAGAACTAAGAATATAATAGGTAGAGATGTTCAAGAAAACTCTGCTCCACATGTTCCCCCACATGCTGTCTCTTCTTTAGGTGCAATTTTATATCATGTACATCATATTCAGGAACTCTATTTTTTCTCCTCAACTTTAGCTTCACCGCTTTTTGAGAAGTGTCTCGTTTAATAACAGCGCCATGGAAGAGATCACCTTCAACCAAAAGGGAGAATTAGTGGCTGGATTTGACATTATCAACTGGGCCGTGTTATCCAATATATCCTTCCTTAAAGTAAAAGTTGGAAAGATAAATCCTCAGGCTTCTCCAGAGAASAAATTCACCATTACTGAAAATAACATGAYTTGGCCCAGTAAATTTAAGGTAAGARCCATATAGGCTGTATYTAGATATTKTTTCAATGYTCAMACACAAAWATACAAATATATTTCAGCAACATTGGCTATTTAAATATATTGAGCCAACTATTATACTGGACATGGTCTTAGGGAAATCRGATGAATGGTGAACTCCGTGGCCACCAAAATTCAAGAAGGATATTGAAAATTTGGAATGTGTGCAGAAGAGGATGACCAAAATGGTAAATGATATGGAAACCAAACACTTTGAGGACCAATGTTGAGGACTGGGTATGTTTAGCCTGGAGTAGGTTAAAAGGGGGCACAATAACCATGTTAAATATTTGAAAATACGTATTGAAGACGAAGCAAAGTTTTTCTGCTACTCCAGAGACTACTCTTTAGCATCAGGCAATGTCTTTTGGACACAGGAGTCCCAGTATTGCAAGTAGCATTGATAGATGTTGCACAAACATTCAAAGATGTATCTGATGAAAATAATGTCATGAATGGGACAGTAAGATAGAAACACCTGAATACTTTTCTTCTGTTCTTTGTCTACAGACACGTCCCCTTTCTCTGTGTAATGAAAAATGCCAATTAGGCTATAGAAAGGCCAAGAGAGAAGGAGAGCCTCCCTGTTGTTACGATTGTCTTCCGTGCCAAGGAGGGAAGATTTCAGACAGAACCGGTAGGAAATGTATTTTGAAGTAGAAAGAGTAGGAAACATATTTTGAAATAGCATTTAGAATGTTCTGGAAGTTTCAGTGTTGGGAAGTGAGTTATAAGATAAACACTGTGTAGTATAGTACTTCATATCCTGGTGGGATAATCTGGTGAAGAATTTGTCAAGTAGCTTTTAAACATTTGTTTAAAATGTGCAATACTGGTGAATTGACAACTGCATATTTATTATAATAATAGAATTGGATGGGCTGCATGTGCCTTTTTGGTCAATTGTGGTGTCTTGCTGTGACTAGACTTGAGTGCGGATCTGTTTTCCTTCACTACCTTCAGGAGCACGTAACAGCAAGGGCCCTCCCAGTACAAAAATCCACCGGACACGAAAGCAAGAAGCAGCCAATCTCGGTTCCTCCTCTGCTTTTCAGCATCACAATTTAATCTTTTTTTATTAATCCTAGCAAACAAAAACACACACTTCCCTGAAAACTACTACCAGTTGCTTCTCCTGTAGAGAGTAGAAACAGCTGTAAGGAAACATTAGTGCCAAAGCAGAAAGGAAATTGAAGCATACCATGAAAAAAGAAAGTTTTTTAAAGGAAGTCCAGGGAGGATAGCTCCAGGAGGTCATCACTCTTCCTTATCCGGAAGTGGGGATTGGGGAAGCTTCCTTAAAATGCCTTGGGAAGAGTGTGTGTCGTGGTGCAGGCCTGAGAAAGTGCAGGTGCTAGTGCCTGCAGCACCTCTCCTCTAGAGTAGAAAAAGCTTTAAAGCCTCATTTAAATGCCTTGGAGCCACCAGTGGTGCAGTGGGTTAAACCGATGAGCTACTGAGCTTGTTGACCGAAAGGTCGCAGGTTCAAATCCGGGGAGCAGCATGAGCTTCCGCTGTCAGCCGATTGTTATGATTGGTTCATGTCAAGCCTAGGGCATCCTTTAAAAATGCTTCATTTCTTTTCTTTCAGATATGGATGACTGTTTTGAGTGTCCCGAAGATCATTATTCAAACAAGAACCGAGATGCATGTCTTCCTAAAGCCATCAGCTACCTGACTTATGAAGAACCCTTGGGGATCAGTTTGGTTACTATTGCTCTTACCCTTTTTTCCGTCACAGCTTGGGTGTTTTGGATTTTCCGGAAGCACAAAAACACTCCCATAGTCAAAGCCAACAACCAAAACCTGACCTTCACCCTCCTCATCTCCCTTCTACTCTCCTTCCTTTGCATTTTTCTGTTTATCGGTCACCCTAAGAAGGTGACATGCCTCCTTCGACAAACAGCCTTTGGACTGATCTTCTCAGTGGCAGTTTCATGCATATTGGCTAAAACCACCCTTGTAGTTGTAGCTTTCATGGCTACCAAACCAGGCTCTGGGATAAGGAAATGGGTGGGAGGGTGGCTGTCTAGCTCTATTGTTCTTTCTTGCTCCTTTATACAAGCTACAATTTGCAGTGTCTGGTTGGCAATCTCTCCCCCATTTCCAGACGTTGATATGCATTCAGTGACTAAAGAAATTGTACTGGAGTGTAATGAAGGCTCCTCTACCATGTTTTACTGTGTCTTGGGGTTCCTAGGTTTCCTCGCCAGTGTTGGCTTCACTGTGGCTTTTTTAGCTAGGAAGTTACCAGACACTTTTAATGAAGCCAAGTTTATCACTTTCAGCATGTTAATGTTTTGCTGTGTCTGGTTTTCCTTTGTTCCGGCATATCTGAGTACCAAAGGGAAATATATGGTGGCTGTGGAGATCTTCTCCATCTTGACTTCCAGTGCTGGTTTACTTGGCTGTATTTTTTCTCCAAAATGTTATATCATTTTGCTGAGGCCTGATCTTAATAGAAAGGGACAGCTAAAGAAAAGAATTGAGTAATGTAAATAGATATAACATCAATTCTCCAAATCATTTTCTTCGTTTTTCAGGGACTTAATTGATATCAGCTTTGCAGCATGTCAATCCCCAAAGAACTGAAGAAGATATAGGATGCATGAAACAGAGGTGATTATTCACCTTGGTCAAAGTGGAGATCAGCAGAGTCTGAGCTCCAAAAATTGATGTAAGCACAATCGCAAACATACAGATGTATTTATAGTACTTTGACAGATTCTTGAAATACAGGGTTGTTCCATCCTGGTCACTGATTGGTCCAAACTGGTGCAGGCTAGGATCCTCTTGTTGATTGGTGCAGGTTCACCATCTGTTGTTGTTGATGACTAGCTTGTAGGTGAGGTGGAAAATTTAATAAATTGTCATTGCTTGATTTGATGTCTCGTGGCTGTTTCTTGGTCTTTAACTGTAACATGCACAGATATCTATAACAACAATTACAAAAACTGTAGATTTCAAATCACAATTTCTATATTCTAAGAATTTCTACATTGAATGTAACATGAGAACATTCACACGATTCATTAAAGACAGTGGGGTTTTGGGGCTTTCTAGTTTACCATTTTGTTTATATATTGTCCTTTTCCTATCTAGTGAATCCAAAGACTATAAATGCTGATAGGAAATCAAAACAGAACTGATAGCTACCAATTAGAATGTAAGTAGTCATGCATGTACAATGAGAACCTTTTCAAAACTATGTCAATTTGGAGATTGTAGTATATCTATTATTTGTATGTTGCTGTGTTTCTTATTTAGTGAATTAAAACATCATAACACCTGATGAAAACATGGCGAAACAGGGGAAACAACCCGGGAGACCTTGTTAAAGTATTGAAAAATTATCTTCCAATTATAAACAGTCTTTAATGAATCGTGTGAATGTTCTCATGTTACATTCAATATAGAAATTCTTAGAATATAGAAATTGTGATTTGCAATCTACAGTTTTTGTAATTGTTTCTTGGTCTTCCCATGGAAGGGGTGTGGGAGGAAAAGCAAGCTGGGTTGGTGTTAAAGGGATGGATAGCTCTGTTCCTGTCCATTCTGGAACAGGACACAAAGCTTTGGATGGCCACACAATGGGTGCCAGGGATGTTGGCACAGCCTCAATGGAGACCTCTGGGAGGGGATCTGATTTGATTATTGATGTCATGGATTGCTGACAGAAGCTGTAGAACTAGAGCCTAGCAATGAACAGCAACTCCCTTAGCCACATCCTGAAGGAACATCTATAGAAGAAATAACTACTCTGCCCGATGATCAAATTCAAGTGACTTCTGCTGGGCAGGCTGAAGAGGAGCTAACTGCTTCTGGGTTTGCAGAGCTAAGAAAAGAAAGGGCTCAGCTGAGAATATTTTTGAGGCTATCCGAGAAGAGAGCCAGTAGCAGGAAACACATCTGAAAGTAGGATTTAAGAGACGAGTTCGTTACCTGATTTCTGGCAATAATGCCAGTTCTTAAGCAAAGTCTTGGACTCTTGAACTCTCATGCTCTCTGGAAACTGGACTCTTCTTGGACAACAGCTTTGGATTTGAACTTGCTTTTTGGATATCACCAGTAATTGACTCTTGACCCTGGAATGGACATTTGGCTTTCCCTCTTGCCTACTCCTCACCGTCATTGTGGATTATTTGGTCAGACCTGGGACTAGGTTGTTGTAGGTTTTTCCGGGCTATATGGCCATGTTCTGGAGGCAGTTTTTCTCCTGACGTTTCGCCTGCATCTATGGCAAGCATCCTCAGAGGTAGCGAGGTATGTTAGAAGTAGGAAAAATGGGTTTATATATCTGTGGGATGACCAGGGTAAGACAAAGGGCTTTTTTTTTTCTGCTGAGGCTAGCTGTGGATGTTAAGCTGATCACCTTGATTTGCATTCAATTGGTTGGAAGTGCCTGGGGGGAACCCCCTGTTGAGAGTGATTTTATGTGCCTGTTTGTTTCCTCTCTGTTGTTTTGCTGTTATAATTTTTGAGTTTTTTAATACTGGTAGCCAGATTTTTAGCCATTGAAATCCACAAGCATGTGGACAACTTCAACAGAAAGGAAGAAACCATGAAAATGAACAAAATAAATAAATAAATAAATAAAATAAGGTGATCAGCTTAACATCCACAGCTAGCCTCAGCAGAAAAAAAAAGCCCTTTGTCTTACCCTGGTCATCCCACAGATATATAAACCCATTTTTCCTACTTCTAACATACCTCGCTACCTCTGAGGATGCTTGCCATAGATGCAGGCGAAACGTCAGGAGAAAAACTGCCTCCAGAACATGGCCATATAGCCCGGAAAAACCTACAACAACCTAGTGATTCTGGCCATGAAAGCCTTCGACAAGACCTGGGACTGTTTGTAATACTCTGCCTGTCTTTCAAGATCATGGTTTAGTCCATTGGGATCAGGAAATCTTCTCAGGGATAGGCTTGATAAGATCTGGGAAAAACTCAGATCTTATCAAGCCCATTATGTGTCTCTCAGGGCACTGTGAGGAGATTGTCTTCTCTTCGACTAAATGGCGGGGTATTCCTTGGGCTGTAAATGGTACTTGTGCAAACTTTGGTGAGTTCATTCAGAAGTCACCTGATACGGGTGAAAGGTTATTGTGGACTCAATTTCTAGGTTTGCAGGTTTCAGTGTTCTGGTTTTTGACAATAAGCAGATGGTGTTGAACTTCACAATAGAATTCTTCAGATAGAGGAGAAATGCCACAGCTTAATAGTAATCATCTTACAATTGCAAGTCAAGCTGTCTAAATTTGGAGCCTGGTTCATAATGTTTCATTACCATTACTCTACACATATAAAACAGTTTGGTTTGTGCTGTATCTCCTAGAAAGAAATACGAAGCAATAAGTGTATCAATGAAAATGTAATGAGCTTCATCCATATGGATAAGTTACTCAGAATGGTCAAAACAGTCCATTTTATGATGGGCAATCTTTAAATACATGAATGATTATAGTTAAGGAGAATGTCTATAAAAGTGTGCATTTCAGTCTCTGAATTCATGTGAACTGTATTAGAGACAAGTCCAAGTTTTTCTCTGCTGCATGAATAATATTTTAAGTGATCTCAAACATTAACTAAAACTCAGGGAGAATGAAAAGTCTCTGTTAGGCACACAGATCTCAAACCCACTTTTACACAATTTTATGTTATGACTTGGACAATGCAAAATACAGCCATTGTTTCCATGGAGTGATTGTACAGGACAGAACCAGTACTGTGACATGTAATATAATGACATATTGAACATACTAGCACAGGAGTCCTCAAACTTTTTAAACAGAGGGCCAGATCACAGTCCCTCAAACTGTTGGAGGGCCGGATTATAATTTGAAAAAAAAAATGAATGAATTCCTATGCATACTGCACATATCTTATTTGTAGAGTAAAAAAACACTTAAAAACAATACAATAATTAACATGAAGAGCAATGTAAACAAATATAAACTTATCAGTATTTCAATGGGAAGTGTGGGCCTGCTTTTGGCTGATGAGATAAAATTGTTGTTGTTGTTGTTGTTGTTGTTGTTGTTGTGTCCTTTCAAGTCATTTCAGACTTAGGTTGACCCTGAGTGGGGGCCGGGTAATTACCTTGGAGGGCCGTATCCAGACCTTGGCCTTAGTTTGAGAACCCCTGTACTAGCATGACAGCTCAGGTGGGGAAACTGTAGTGCAGTGGGGTGTATACTAACAGAATCCCGATTCTGTCCAGGTCTACTCTCAGGTGGAGACATTCAAACAAGGTTGACTGTGGGATGGGGCACCTGGTCAGGGAGATGGAATCTTTATAGATCACTGCTACCCCGCTTCCCCGCCCCCCAGATCTTGGCTAGTGCTGCACAGAGAATCCTGAAGGACAAAGCTGGGTGAGATTGACCCTCCCCAGCCTCATCCAACCAGGTCTCCTTTATGTATGCCATATCTGCCTGTTCATCCAGAATTATATCCTGAATTGTTGATGTTTTCCCATTGACAGACCTGGCATTCAGCAACAGCACCCTTAATCTACAGGGATCGCCATCCTGGGTACTTGGTTTATCCATGTCAGAAGACGTTTTTGGATTTTTTTTTAGCAGTTTTTCCCAAATTAAAGGCCAAATTAATTTATTGGGTTTCCTTTTCCCTTATCTCCCCCTCCCCATGAACAACTCTATGCCCCCCCCCCCCCGACCAGTGGATCTGAGACTTTCTTAATAAAAAGCTGAGCCTGCAAAGAGAATCCAATTGATTCAGGGAAATCTTACAAAGAGAATATGCCCATCCAGAAAAACCTGGATGATGATCTTTGATTGGAAACTCCTGACATTTCCTCCTGACATTTCGACTGCATATATGGCTGGCATCTTCAGAGGATCATAAGTTATTTAGCTTTCAGAGACTGCCATGTTCAAATCCTCTCAAGATGCCAGTCACAGATGCGGCCAAAACACCAGAAGAAAATGCCCCAAAAACAGTGGTTCTCAACCTTCCTGATGCCATGTGGTAACCCCTAAACATGACATTATTTTTGTTGCTACTCCAGAACTATAATTTTGCTACTGTTATGAATATAAATATCTGATATGCAGGATGTATTTTCATTCACTGGAACAAATTTGGTACAAATATCTGATACGCCCACATTTGAATACTTTTTTTTTTTGTCGTGTCAGGAGTGACTCCTGGTGTGAGAGAATTGGCCGTCTGCAAGGACATTGCCCAGGGGATGCCCGGATGATTTGATGTTTTTATCATCCTTGTGGGAGGCCTCTCTCACGTCCCCGTATGAGGAGCTGGAGCTGATAGAGGGAGCTCATCCGCCTCTCCCCTGATTCGAACCTGCGACCTGTCGGTCTTCAGTCCTGCCAGCACAGGGGTTTAACCCACTCCTTTGAATACTGGTTGGGTTGAGGGAGATTGATCTTGTCATTTGGGAGTTGTAGTTGCTGGGATTTATATTTCACCTATAATCAAAGAGCATTCTGAACTCCACTAATGATGGAATTGAACCAATCTTAGCAGACAGACCTCCCATGACTGACAGAAAATACTGGAAGGGTTTGGTGGGCATTGACCTTGAGTTTTGGAATTGCAGTTCACCTACATCCAGAGAGCACTGTGAACTCAAACAATGATAGATCTGGATCAAACTTGGCACAAATACTCAATATGCCCAAATGTGAACGCTGGTGGAGTTTGGGGAAGACATTGGGAGTTGCAGTTGCTGGTATTTATAGATCACCTAAATTGAAAGAGCCCCTTGAACCCCACCAATGACAGAATTGGGCCAAACTTCCCACACAGAACCCCCATGACCAACGGAAAATACTGGAAGAATTTGGGAGGAAATTTGGGAGGAAGTGATTTAGGGGAGAAATCTTCAGCCTCCTCTGCCAAAGGGGTTCCTAAGACCATCAGAAATATGTGTTTTCTGATGGTCTTTGGCGACCCTTCTGAAACTTCCCTCGTGACCCCCCCCCAGGGGTCCCAAACCCCAGGTTGAGAATCACTGATCTAAAGACCTATCTCTTCCAGCAGACCCACCCAGACAGTTTTAGAACATGAATTTTAATTGTGTGTCCTTTGTTTAATCTCTTTTGTTTATTTTAATATGTATTTTCTAGAAATATGTTTTAATATGTATCTTTTATAGAAATACATTTTAATGTGTGTATCTGTGGCATTTTTTCAATGTGTATGTGTGTTAATTGTTCTTTAACCCTCCTTGAGCCACAAAGAGAGGCAGGTGAGAAATAAAATTATTATTATTGCTATTATTATTGTATGAGTAATGTTATATATAATGAAAGTTGTTGTCCTCCATCATCAATACCATCATTGTCATCTCATCAGTAATCAAGCATTGAATGAGAATTGGTTCATATTCCATATTACATGTTCTTGTTGTGCATTTTCAAGTCATTTCTAACTTATGCTAACCCTAAGACAGTGGTTTTGGCCTTCAACTCGCAGAAATCCTAACAGCTGGTAAACTGGCTGGGATTTCTGGGAGTTGTAGGCCAAAACACCTGGGGACCCACAGGTTGAGAACCACTGCCCTAAGGCAAACCTTTCACACATTTCTTCAGAGGGGGATAAGACTATCTTCTTTAAGTCTGAGAACATATTTCACCCACGATCACTCTGGTTTTTCATAGTTTGAACCTCAGTCTCCAAGAGTCCTGACCCAACATTCCAACTATGACATCATGCTCCTATCATGTGAATTTTCTGAAAACTTGAGAATGAGCCAGCAGTAGAAGCACAGATAACATCACAGAGTCTATTTTATTATTCCACAGGTCTATTGATCTTTACCCATTTATTTTTGGATCACAATATCATACAACTCCTGTTGAAAGTAATGATGACCAGTAGGCCTAGGTAACAACGGAAAAATTTGTTTCTAAAATCGATTCGTTTTTGGGGTGTTTTTGTGTCTCGTTATTTAAAATATTTCCGAAATTTTCCCTTTTAAAAGTTTGATATTTACGAAATTTCGTTAATATTAACGAATTGATTCGTTAAGATGGCGCCCGCGGTTGCGCAACGTAAAAATAATAGTTTTAAATAATAGTTTTAACCTCGGAGAAGGAAAGAGGGGGGAAAGAGAGAGAGAGAGGAGGGGTGAAATCTCTATTCTGGTTTGACAATGCTTCTCAATAATAATAACAACACACTTTCTGCCTCCGTGCATGGAAGGCACAGTGAGCACTACTGAAAGATGGCCATCCATTCTTAATAATAATAATAAATATAATAAATATATATATATTATTTCCATATACTCACGGGGAGTGGGTGGTTGGGAGTGGAGTGAGGAGGTCGGCGGGAGAGGTCTCCCCCGGCTGCTCTTCCTCCCCGCCCCCACCGGAGCGGCGCAGCCTGCTGCTCCTCCTCCTCTTCCTCCCCCTCGCCCTCGGCATCTCCGAGCGGCTCAAGCGGCTCGGCCTGAAGAGGAGGAGGAGAAAGGGTCGGAGGATTGGAGGAAGGAAGGGATGGAGACGGCAATGACAGTCATAGCCGAAGCCTCCCTCGCAGGGCCCCTGCCTTCTTCCCTAAAGCTCACTCTGGAAGGAAAGGAGCCCCTTCCAAAGGAGGAGGAGGAGCAGCAAGCATCGCCATCTTAGGTATTTCCGAAATGGACGGAAATACGAGAATATTTGGCGCATGCTGTTTCGATATTTAAAATACACTTCCGTGTTTGAAAATAATTTTGATATCGTTTCGTATATTGAATATTAACGAAAAACTTAACGATATACAAAATTAACGAATGACATCGCCCAGCCCTAATGACCAGCACTAGCAATGGTAGATTGTGATCTCCAGATTATTGAGTTGATCAATCTGATCTTGGACTCATTCTAAAATTCTAAGTGGTAAGCCAAGATGCTGAATCCTATCATTTAACAGAGTTTGCCTAGATCAATTTAAACTCTGTTCCTTTTTTCACTGTGTTAACCAACCTTGTCAGTTTTGTGTCATTTGTAAATAAGATAAATATTCCCTTCCATGGAGTACTGTGAGTGGTCAAGTTAGCTGGAAAAACAGAGCTGTAAGGGGAAATCAATTTGTCAAAGTTTTGATTATTTCTGAACTATCAAAATGCTCCATGTGAAAAGGCTTTTTGTTTATCTCATTTTTTTTTCCTGTGGAGGTTTTATTCTTCACTTGTTGCTGTATATACAACTATTTACATCACATCTTCTATCAGTATATATGGAGATATACTCAGAGAAGTGATGACCATAGCAAGATACGCACTTGGCAAGAGATCATTGAAAAGAGGGCACGCACATGCCTGCCACTTCTTTTGATACCCACTGGGACCGCAGGAAATAGTACAGTTCTCATCATGCCTGTCATATGTTCATAACTCAGCAGTCCTTTTAGATTCACATCTCTACTTGCTTAACTCTTTGGTGCAATGTGCTGTGATCACATGTGCATTAGAATTTATTTATTTATTTATTTATTTATTTATTTATTTATTTACTTTATTTCTATATCGCTTTTCTCAGCCCTTAGGTGACTCACAGCGGTTTACATAGTACAAATTATCACAAGACAGTATTATAGGCAATTAAAACACATTTACATAACAGTCAATATCAATAAACAATCATTATCATAATGCCTCAACAACAAATCAGAATCCTTTCTCATAATCCTTTGTTCCATGTTCCTATGTTCGATTGCACCGTATTCATATATTCAATTGCACTGTTTAGCTTGTTCAAAGAACCAGGTCTTCACCTTCCTCCGGAACGCCAACAGCGAAGGGGCCTGTCTGATGTCTACAGGTAGGGCATTCGACAGTCGAGGGGCCACCACCGAGAAGGCCCTGTCCCTCGTCCCCACCAGGCGTGCCTGTGATGCAGGCGGGATCGAGAGCAGGGCCTCCCCAGACGATCTTCATGTCCTGGTCGGTTCATAGGTGGAGATGCGTTCGGAGAGGTAAGTAGGGCCGGAACTGTATTTTTTGCACAGAAATGCACAATGGCATTCACAGACAATACATTTACATCTAATACAGCCCTATCAACTTGACAGCTGTGACTTGGAGTCCAGCAACATCTGGGAGGCAACATGATTTCCACCCAGTGCCTTTTATGCATCTTGTCTTCCTCCCCAATTATTTTTTTGGGTTTTTTATTATCAAATTTATTGCGGATAGTGTTAACAAAATTATACAAACATTCAAAACATTGTATTGTTGAAGGGTTTCATGGCCAGAATCATTGGGTTGTTGTAGGTTTTTCAGGCTATATGGCCATGTTCTAGAAGCATTCTCTCTTGATGTTTTGCCTGCATCTATAGCATCCCAAGCCACCTTGTCTCTCTCCTGAGAAGTCTGTACAAGGACCAAGTAGCAACAGTAAGAACTGACTACGGAACAACAGACTGGTTCAAGATTGGGAAAGGCGTACGGCAAGGCTGCATACTCTCACCCAACCTTTTTAACTTGTATGCAGAACACATCATGCGATGTGCGGGGCTTGATGAATGCAAAGCTGGGGTGAAAATTGCTGGAAGAAACAACCTCAGATATGCAGATGACACCACTCTGATGGCCGAAAGCGAGGAGGAGCTGAGGAGCCTTCTAATCAAGGTGAAAGAAGAAAGCGCAAAAGCCGGGTTGCAGCTAAACGTCAAAAAAACCAAGATTATGGGAACAAGAATGATTGACAACTGGAAAATAGAGGGAGAAACCGTGGAGGCCGTGACAGACTTTGTATTTCTAGGTGCAAAGATTACTGCAGATGCAGACTGTGGCCAGGAAATCAGAAGACGCTTACTTCTTGGGAGGAGAGCAATGTCCAGTCTCGATAAAATAGGTAAAGAGTAGAGACATCAGACTGGCAACAAAGATCCGCCTAGTCAAAGCCATGGTATTCCCTGTAGTAACCTACGGATGTGAGAGCTGGACCTTAGGGAAGGCTGAGCGAAGGAAGATCGATGCTTTTGAGCTGTGGTGTTGGAGGAAAGTGCTGAGAGTGCCTTGGACTGAGAGAAGATCCAACCAGTCCATCCTCCAGGAAATAAAGCCCGACTGCTCACTGGAGGGAAAGATACTAGAGACAAAGTTGAAGTACTTTGGCCACATCATGAGGAGACAGGAAAGCCTAGAGAAGACAATTATGCTGGGGAAATTGAAGGAAAAAGGAATAGGGGCCGACCAAGGGCAAGATGGATGGATGGCATCCTTGAAGTGACTGGACTGACCTTGAAGGAGCTGGGGGTGGTGACGGCCGACAGGGAGCTCTGGCGTGGGCTGGTCCATGAGGTCACGAAGAGTCGGAGACGACTGAACGAATGAACAACAACAACATAGCAGGCATCCTCAGAAGTTTTCCATTAGTTACACATGTTTACATCATTTCTCCTCTTTCCCCTTTCCTCCCTCTCCTCCATGGGAACAGTTTACAAATTTTGTTGTACTTACTATGAATGTCTGAATATGAGGATAATCTTGTTTAATTCCTTATATTTATCTTTCCCCTTTATTCTGTACATTAAGCCTTTTTCCTCATTTTGAATCACATAGCTATGCTAAGCAAGTCTCTTTCAACTGAGACAATTATCTTGGGGGAGGGGGGAATGTATGTATAATCCCTAATTATGCTCTAGTAAACACAATGGGATTGCATGCTGGGCAACAATAAGTGTATAGGAAGAAAAGGAACATTCTTCAATTCCTTCTTTTTATTAGTTGCTCCTTGCTGTTCAGCTCAGGTTTCAGCAAAATAATGTAGCATTTTGGTGAAAAGATACAGCTCAGTAAACCAAAACTGGAAGCCAAGATTGAGAAAATCTCCACAACCACCATGTTTTTGCCCTTCGTGCTCTGGTATGTTGGAATGAAGCACAGCCAAACACTGCAAAAGACCAACATGCTGAAGGTGATGAACTTGGCCTCATTAAAACTGTCAGGCAACTTCCGGGCTAAGAAAGCCAAAGTGAGGCTGACAAGAGCGAGGAAACCCATAAAACCCAAAAGAGTGTAAAGCATACTGCTTGAGCCTTCATTACATTTGAGTACAATTTTTTGACTCACTGAGTACATGTCAAGGTCTGGGAATGGAGGAGAGGTTGCCAACCATGCCATGTTAATAGCAGCTTGGGTAAGGGAGCAAAAAATAATAATGGAATATGCCAATCTCCTCCCCATCCATTGCCTTATCCTGGACCCTGGCTTGGTGGCTATGAAAGCCAGAATGACCGTGATGGTTTTGGCCAAAATGGAAGAAAGCGCCACTGAGAAAATCACACCGAAAGCAGCTTGTTGAAGGAGGCATGTCACCTTCCCAGGTTGACCAATGAATAGGAAAGCACAAAGGAAGGAAAGCAGGAGGGAAGTCAGGAGAATGTAGGTGAGGTTCTTATTGTTTGCTCTGACAATAGGAGTGTCCTTGTACTTCACGAAGATGCCCAGAATGAAGACGGTGATGAGAGAAAATTTGAGAGCAAACACAGCTAAAATCATCCCCAGGGGCTCTCCAAAAGACAGGAAAATAATTTCTTTGGGAAAACATCCATCTTTGTCCTCATTTGGATACTGATATTCAGAGCATTCAAAGCATTCATCAATGTCTGAAGAACAAGAAGTTTCAAAGTGAAAACCGGCTCATTGAGGTTGCTCTACAAAAAGTATGCTAGCTAATGTAGATATCAAAGCACAAGCAAAACCCTAGATTTTGAAATTTGGTTAGTCTGTTCAGGAGGATATCTTGGCTACGAGTAACAGTAAGGCCTCACTTTTTTGTTTTGCCACACTGTCTTCTACCAAGGAACTAATACAATTTCAGTGCAAAGGAACGGCTGAGGTTTAACCCCTTGCTTATCCACACAGTCCAGATATCAACTGTTATTCACATCAGATATAGTTTCCTTGTAATAACTGAAAAGTATTTTCATATCAGTCATCTTGCAGTAAATTTAAACCTTTATAATATATTCAAAGACCAAGTTCTGAGATGTATGAATGATATTCAACTCATAGATAGAAAATCCTATGTTTCCTACCTTTGTAGTTTGAAATCTTGCCCTCTGGACATGGAATGCAATCATAGCAGCAAAATGGCTTCCCTTCCTTCTTTCTTTTATTAGAGCCCATCTGGCATTTTTCATTACATCTAGAGAGGGGTAGTTCCTGTTCATTTAAAAAAAAACCCTGAGAGTCTTGTGAAAATCTGAATCCTATTGCATCATATAAAGCAGGCATTGCCCCCATTTGTAACTATGAGTCGTATGTAAGTCAGATGCCCATAAATTGGGACTGCCTAGCTACTCGTTGTTGTTGTTGTGGTTGTTGTTGTTTTTATTTTTTATTTTATTTATTTATTTACTATGTTTCTATACCGCCATTCTCAGCCCGAGGGCGACTCATGGCGGTTTAAAAAACGGCACAATTCGATGCTCACAACAGTACAAAAATAATTTAAACATTAAAAACATTTAACACAGGTAAAACATTCATTACAATTAACATCAGTAACACAATAAACACCCTAAGTCCTCCGCATTTCATTACCAGTCATTATCCAGTCACGTTGTCCAACCATTCCGAGATCAGACTTTAATAGCTACACTGTGTTTGGGAAAGCCTGCTCATATAGCGAGGTTTTAACTTTTTTGCGAAACGTTAAGAAGGTGGGGGCTGATCTAATGTCCCTGGGGAGGGCATTCCATAACCAAGGGGCCACCGGTGAGAAGGCCCTATCCCTCATCCCCACCAATCGAACCTGTGAAGATGGCAGGGCCGAGAGCAGGGCCTCGCCAGAAGATCTTAAATTCCTAGAGGGTTCGTAAGGAGGGATATGTTCGGACAGGTAAGCAAGGCCAAAACCATTTAGGGTTTTATAGGCTAAAGCCAGCACTTTGAATTTTGCTCAGTAGCAAATTGGGAGCCAGTGGAGCTGGCACAACAGAGTTGTATGCTCCCTGGGCACCGCTCCTGTTAGCAACCTGGCTGCCACCCGTTGGACCATTTGGAGCTTCTGAACAGTCTTCAAAGGCAACCCCATGTAGAGAGCGTTGCAGTAGTCTATATGGGATGTAACCAGAGCGTGGACCACCATGGCCAAGTCAGACTTTCCAAGGAATGGGCGCAGCTGGCCATCATAGGCACTCACTTATTATCATTTGTTTATGTAGTGCCATCACTGTACCAGCATGGTCTGAACTTTGGAATAACCCTTTGAGGGACAAGGGTTTGAACTCCCTCCCAGGTATGGCTACCCACTGGGTTATTTTGGACAAGTCACATTCTATCAGCTTTAGAAGAATGTCAAGATAACCCAATGACAGATTCACCTTATGAGGTGGCTGTATGGTGTCTCCAGTTCTTTAATTATATGTTAAGGAGTAGTGACATTTATACAATTATAAATAGTCTTTTGAAAGCAACCGTAAGTTCGAATTGACCCTCAGTGAAAATGAGTTATCTAGACAAAAGGAAGATGCATATCTCACGCCCTCATCATTGTTGAACCTGGTATTTGGAAGGGTTACAGATGTTTAAAGTTGCAAATATTGAGTCTAGTATTCATCATATGTGATACAGGATTTTGGCTAACATTATTTTGCCATTACTAATAATGACATTCAGGTGGTTTTGTCACTGCAGGATAACTCTTTTGTCATGACATTTAGATCAGTGCAATGGTAAAAAAAAAAATCTTCCCCATCACATTCAGTCTGACCAGGAGAGACACCTATTTCAACATTTGAAGAATGACCTTCATCCCAGGAGAAATATCTGAATTCTCCACGAAAGTGAACTTACCTGGTTGAAGATGCTGGGCCACACAATGGCATCGTCTTGAATAATAAAACTCTTGTCTGCCGGAGCCTGTGGTTCCATTGTACCAACTTTTATTTTCACAAAAGACTGATTTGGAAATGTGACCCAGTTGATAATATCAAATCCTGCTAATAATTCCCCATTTTGATCAAAGGAAACCTCTTCCCCAGCACTATTGTTAAATGTAACTCTTCTCAGAAACTGGTGGAGCTAAATGGAATAGGAAGGAACTGATGGAAAAGTGCATGGAAAGATGAAACATATATGATAATGGTTCACATTATCAGGTTTTGTCACCGAAGGTGCATCAGCCCTCTATTTCAGGCTTCCCAAATCATAACAGTACCATTCTACATTGGCTCACAATTCATATTTGCCCCAATGGGCATAAAACCCATTGTGCAATGGTCACATTCGTTCTCCCACTCCATCCCCAATGTAGTACTGTCATGGCAACATTCTGAATATGGATTTTTTGTGTGTGTCAGGAGTGACTACAAGTCACTTGTGGTGTGAGAGAATTGGTCGTCTGCAAGGATGTTGCCCAGAAGACACCCGGATATTTCTGATGTTTTACCATCCTTGTGGGAAGCTTCTCTCATGTACCCGCATGGGGAGCTTGAGCTGACAGACGGAGCTCATCCGCACTCTCCCCAGATTTGAACCTCTGATGTCCAGCAATGATGTAATTGAACCAAACTTGGCACACAGAACTGCGATCAACAGAAAATATTTCGTGGACATTGACTTTGAGTTTTGGAATTGTAGTTCACCTACATCCAGAGAGCACTGTGGCCTCAAACAATGACAGATCTGGATCAAACTTGGCATAAATACTCAAAATGTCCAAATGCGAACATTGGTGGAGTTTGGAGGAAATGGACCTAGACATTTGAGAGTTGTATTTGCTGGAATTTATAGTTCACCTAGAATCAAAGAGAATTCTGAACCCAACCAATGATAGGATTGGGCCAAACTTCCCACACAGAACCCCCATGACCAACAGAAAATATTTTTGTTTTCTGATGGAATTTGGTGACCCCTCTGACACCCCCTCACAAACCCCCCTCCAGGGGTCCCAACGCCCAGGTTGAGAAACACTGAGCTAGAGACACATATTACAGTTTATTCAGAGAGCAATTTCCTGAATTAGTAAACCCTTCTGCATTCATGAGATTACCTGCCATGAGTATCTGTTCCAAAGTTCCTCTCTTGCATCGTTCGACACTGCTCTCCATTTCAATTTAGTTGAATACATGGCCTGCAAAGCATGTGCAATGGCATAGACAGCATTGTAGATGCTGTAGCTGTGGCTGGTCATGCTCATTTCAAAAACAGAAGCAGGAAGCGCCTCTAGCTCCTCCTTCCCAGTGCAGAACATATTATCCTTCTTGTCTAATGAAGGATTAGGCAAGTCGCAGTTAAATACCTCTTCCCAGAACGTCCACAGAAACTTGTCTTTTTTTGCTGAGAGAGGGTTTTTAGTCTGAAGAAAGCTTTTGAATCCTGAAAGTGCCTTTGAATGAACTTCAAAGGAAATAGCCCCATGAAGGAAGTCTATATCCCAGTCTTTTACAAAAGAAAGCATTGCAAACTCCATCTGAGCTGTCATAACCCACACTTTTGTACTAATTCGCAGGGGTGTATCCATTACTTCTGCAACATATATCATCATTCTTATAACCATAATAGTAGTAGTTTCACCATACACAAGAATCACATTGGCAGTACTTCCCATAACATTTGTAATCATTTCATTATATTTTTCCACGATTGCATCAAGAGTATTAGTAAAGTCGGGCTTGGGGATTCTTACAATGAACTGGAAGCAGATGCCCTGCTGAGCAAACATGGGAAGAACATATTGTACAAATCGCTGTCCAGTATCATCATCTCGACAAACTACTCCAATCCAAATCCAGTTGAAGTGCAAGAGTAACCGCAAAATCCCTCCATACTGATAACCATTTTGGGGAAACATATGGTGGAAGAAAAGACCTTGCACTTCATTATTTACCATCGGAGATGATCCAAAGATAAGCTACACACACACACACAAATTGAGAGGAACATGAAGATTAATGAAATCTGGATCAACATTTCTATTCCCTTTAAATATTGTGTCATTGAATGTTGATTTTATTTTTGTTCATGCAATGGAGTTTCTAGTACTAACTGTGCTGAAAGGCACTGGCAAATTGACTTCCACTGGAGCATCTGAACTCCAAATCAAGGAGTTGTCACTATCAGGTTAGCTCATGTTAAAGTTCCCTAGCATGTGTAGTCAGAATCTGTGGACCTGAACAGTGGTCAGAAACTAATCCGATGCGATGAAGTTTTGATCAAGGACTGGTAATCACAGACAACGAAATTGGATTATGATTTAAGTTAAGAGATGCATTGGTCTGTATTGGTGGCCCAATACTGTGTATTGTATATGTATGTGTTTTATATTTTTATCGGAATATTATTGTTTTTAATATTGTAAACCGCAATGAGTCGCCGTTTTAGGCTGAGATATTAGCGGTATACAAGTGTACTAAATAAATAAATAAATAAATAAATAATCAACTGGAGTAGCTTTATGTTTATATCCAAGCTCAAATTCAAGATCTTGCTTTTGAATTAAACACTGTCCACCCATTATTTCTGAAAGACTACCTTGTGCTGCATCATTCTATCCATAATCTGAGATCTTCTCAAGGGACTTTCTACCCCTGGCAGTGCTAGGGGGAGAGAGCAATTTGCCTCCTCTCCCGAAGTAGAGAATGGATGGTTCCAAATGGAACTATCCAGAAAAAAGGGTCTTGCCTACCCTATACTGTTTAGGGGCTCGATGGGATGCTGTGTTTTATAAATAGGAGTTAGTGAAAAATAGCTAGGGAAATACAAAAGCTGGTCTTCACCGAAGGCACCCACCTTTTAGGGGTGCGGGCCATTAGCTAAAACAGTCACCTGAAAGTTAATTTATTCAGTGAGGTGAAATCGGATGGCCCAGAAAGTGGGAGAGTCTGGTCTCGACAAGTTTGAGAAAGACTTGTTTCACGTTTCCCTTAGTGGTTGCCCGGTTTAGGTATATCGCCCCAAATAGCTGAGGAGTAAGTCCGGCTGGGACAATTCCTCGGCTTTGATACACCAAGTTCATGACACTTGTTAATTTAGGTTAAGGCATAAAGTTAAACAGGTAACGTTTAATAAAAGTTGCCCCAATTTTAACCCAAAACATTGTTGTGTGGTCTTGTTATTTTGGGGGTGAACAGGCAAATGGCATGTCTCATGGTCTCAACAAGATTGGGGAAGCATTGGGCTACACGTCCATGGAGTTTCTCCAGAAATCCTAACACTTCTTTAATTCCCATGCATCTGGCTATGGGGATGGGGTTACCAGGTGCTTTTCGATTCCTCTCTACTCACCAAGAAAGTAGTGGTAGTGTAAGACAACTTGGGGACTTCAAAGTAAATGAGGACAAAGAGTTGGTTGGGATTGGGCAGAATAAGGCGAAAGAACCCTCCATCCCACAGAACCCAAATAAGATCTACACACAAATGAATAGAATTATAGAATTGGAAGAGACCCCAAGCACCATCCATCCCAACCCCTTGTCATGCAGAAACATAGAATCAAAACATCCACAACAGATACACATCCACCCTCTGCTTAAAAACCTGTAGAGAATGAGAGAGCACCACATTCCGAGGCAGCATATTCCACTGCTAAACTACTCTCATTGTCATTCAGTCATCCTAAATCGGAGGTACATAAGGATCACGATCAAGTGATCAAAATCTCAAAGACTGAACTATTACATGCAAAACCTGTGGATACCCTCAAGTCAGCTGCCAACGTATGGTGACCACATGAATTTCAAAGGTTTTCTTAAGCAAGGCATATTCAGATATGAATTTTCCAGTTTCTCAGAAATATAGTCTGTTGTACTTGTATCCTGGTTTCATTGTCAGCCTCCCATCCAAATATTAAGATCAGATGAGATCTGGTATCTTTATGGTATATTTAAGCATTAGCTTCCTATTTTATGTTGGACTGTGGAAATACGAATGGAGAATGAAAAACAGTCTTCTGTATGAAGCAATGTAACATGTCAGTCAGAATGCTAAACCAAACTCTCCCATTTCATTATGTTATATTTATGCACAATTTTCCCCATTATGAACCTACAACTTGATGGATTAGAGTTTAGGCTTTAACAGATGGTTAAGATTTCATGCTTGTATACACATCTTACTTGTGGTATCTTGTATATACACAGGATAGTTGCCAAGTGAAGACAATAGTCAGTGATGGGTCCTGAAATCACTGCTGCTGGAAGATTCTCGGTCTCACATTTGTAATTGACAGCGAGTCTGCGCCGTCTAGACAAAAGTTCCATTGCAGCAAGGTAGGTCCCAATTTCAGTGAAACAGTTGTTATAGATGTGGAAACCCAGGGTAACATTGGGAAAGAGTTGTCGGTTGTCATTGGTCTCCTTTACAGCAAATGCCAAGGCTGCAATGTGCTGATAGAGGTGCGTAAATAGCCTGTAAGAAGGTATATTTTCTTTATAATTGTCTCTCTTCTTCAAATGAGAGCATTTGCTCCAGTTCAATCAAATGTAACACTCACCCATCATAAAGGAGAGTGTAAGAATGTGAGGGAGGCAGAGAGTGAGACAGAGGGAAGGTTGGTAATGCACCACCAGACACAAGAAAATGGATCTAAAGGGCCATTTTGCTGATCTATTTATTGAAAGAACCTGTAATAACCTGTAAAGGGAAAATCTGTAGACACATTCAGTGGAACTCATGGGTTAATGGCCACCTAGTGAGCCTTGTCACTCCCTCCGATCACCTCCAAAGATATGCATGCACCAAGGGTCCCGAGAACCAACCAAAATTCTTTGGCTGCATCTGTTGGCCGATCATATTTGGAAGGCCATCCTGAAGGTGAGAACCCCCAATCCATCCCCAAGGGTAGCTCCCATTTTATGAAACTTATAGGGACTTTTGTGGGAGTCCACCCTTCACCTGCTAAGGCAGGGGTGCCATGGTGCCTACAATGATTATTTAACCTTTATCATGCCTTGGAATCTTATTAATGATTCAAGGAAATCTATTTAAATGGCACCATCCCAAAGCATGAGCTCCCGCTGTTCACCCCAGCTTCTGCCAACCTAGAAGTTTGAAGATGCAAATGTGAGTAGATCAATAGGTACTACTTTGGCGGGAAGGTAATGGCGCTCCATGCAGTCATGCTGGCCACATGACCTTGGAAATGTCTACGGACAATACCAGCTCTTTGGCTTAGAAATGGAGATGAGCACCAAACCCCAGAGTCAGACATGACTTTACTTAATGTTAGGGGGAGACCTTTACCTTTACCTTAAATGCCTTGAAAAGAGTGTGTGGCATGGTGCAGGCCCGGGAGAGAAAGTGCAGGTACTAGTGTCTGAAGTACCTCTCCTCTAGAGTAGAAACAGCTTTAAAGCCTCCTTTAAATGCCTTGGAAAGAGTGTGTGGCATGGTGCAAGCCCGGGAGAGAAAGTGCAGGTGCTAGTGTCTGCAGCACCTCTCCTCTAGAGTAGAAACAGGGGGAAACCTTTACCTTTACTATCCCAAAGCCAATTCCCATACGCATCTGAAACAGTGTGGGGTAGGAAAAAAATCCCAATGCAAACTTGGGAGAAAAAAAATCCTACCCGGCCCTTGTGCGACCAGTCTATACTCACACTGTCCATAAGGCGGGAGGGTGGGTCACGCTGGCACGAGGCAAACTGAAAGAGGGGAACAGAGCTCCACCTCCTCACATGTATGGGCCACAAACCAGCTGGCCCCAACCAAATCTGACTCCTTCATGGGGTCATTCAAACTGCCCCCCCCTCCCTGCATCTTAAGCTTTGCAACAAGCGGGTGGGGCAACAAGCAAATTGAAAAATGCATGCATTTCAAATTCATTATGTAATGAAATACTGAGCTACTTACAGAGGAACATCAGAAATTTCTTGAAATGGAGGTCTTTCAAATGTTATTTTCTTTGAAAATATAAAGATCTGAGACATAATTCCTCCAATGATGATCTCTCCGGGTTGATAATATTGATATTCTGTTCGGACAGGTTCTCTGAAGGAACACTGAACACTAGGATTCTTACCTACCGCGTGAGACAGTAACATTCCCACCACAAATGCCATCACTTTCCAAAAGAGTCTTAAATTTGTCTTAGCCATCTCTTTCCACGTTGACATGCTAGAACCTCTGACTAGGAAAAACTGGTTTATTTGGTTCCTTCCTCTGTAGATTCAAAGCCAGAATGGTGAGCTGTAAAGAAATGGCAACTCTACTGTGTGAAGCTGTTGCCCATGTTATGAAAGGCACAGGAGGTATTAATAATAGGTCTTTCTTCACTGTTTTCTTTGAAGCCACTTTAACTGTTTAGAGACAGATAAAAAAGAAGCACAAGTAATTATACTGACTTAGATAAATGCAGGATTGAAAATTACTGACTATGGAAACATGCTTATCAGACTATGGAAACTAGTCCTGATCTATGGGGAACAGCTAAATTAAGGATTTATTTGGCTTTCATTTTTTTCCTTCTGGCCATATTCAACTGTATTAGTTTTGATTACAATCTGAATGCTCCCTATTTGGACAGTGAGTTCCACTTCTGTGATGCAGTTTCAGCATCCTAGGCAGAAAGCAGTGACCAGATAAATCAGAGATACCTCCCTACCATGCTGCAATTGACAACCATTGAGCTCCATGACGATTGGAAAGCTGAGGTTTACCATCAAAGCACAGTACATCATGCCATGGCCATATTGAATGACTAAAGTGTATCTTAAAGACTTCACCCTTGAGTTAACATGGATGCCTTACTTGTGACCTTAAGCTTTCCCAAGATGTCTTGTACATGCGGTTTATTTTTTTAAATGAAGTATTATTTATATAAATAAAATGTAATGTTAGTTTGTGGGTTTAACATAACTCAAAGACCACTGGACAAATTGACACCAAATTAGGACACAATACATCTATCAGGCCAATGAGTGACCATCACTCATAAAAACACTGAAAAACATAGCAGAAGGGACTTAAAAAGCCAAAAAAGCAAAAAGATGCTCTAGCGCATGCGCAAAATGACTCCCCAGCCAAAAAAAAAAACAACCCACACAATAGCATATTCACACTCTCTTCCGGACTAAAACTCCCAGCATCCCCTAGAGCAAGCCCTTTAGGAGAGGAGGATGATCCAAATGCACTGCTTCCAAGTGCATTTGCAAGCTTTATTCTCCTTGGATTTTTTGAGAGCATCCCAATCCCTGTACGTTTCAAATTTCCTATTCCTGGACTGCAACTCCCAGCAATCCTCCAGATAGATAGATTAGATTGAGATAGGTAGGTAGGTAGATAGATCAATCAGGAGGACTGCTGAGAGTTGCCGTCCAAGAATATGTAGAGAAGAAAGAGTGAAGGGAAAGATGAAGGGAAAGAAAGGTGTGGAGGAAGGGAAGAGGAAGAGAAGGAAGGAAGAAGGAAAGAAGGAGAGACAGAGGGAGGGAAGGTTGGCCACAGCAACGTGTGGCGGGTACAGCTAGTTGATAAATAAATAAATAAATAAATAAATAAATAAATAACAAAGTGGTACACACATGCACACAGGTAGCAGTTTGCCCCATCTCAATAGGGATGGAGCAACAAGTCCTCAAGCCCACGTAGCAATGAATTATATGGTTTATAATTCAGTGGGCAGAATGACCATGTAGTCCCTGAATAATGCCTTGGGGCCACCAACTTGATCACAGAGGAGATTATGTTCCTTCTCCAAGATCCGAAAGACTGTATGGCAACTCTGTCAGCCATAAATCTGCTTGCAGGGCCAGCTCCCCAAATTACACCTCCAGGAATTGAGCCAAGTGCTCCTGATGCATCTGAGTGGAACTGCAACTCTTCGCCTATTAGGAGCTGTCCCTACAACATGGAAAACCCATTAATTTTTTAGGGAACTGTAGCTAAGCACACAAGTCTTTCTTGGGACCCTTCATGAGACAGATGTGATGGTGTAGTTTGGGCACGCCTGCTGTGATCTGAGCTAATCTCACACAAAAGACACTCCTGGCAACACCATCCTGAAGGAAAGTTCAGGTGGGCCAGCAGTGACTAAATTTGCTTCAGTGTAGCCTTCTTTGGCCTGCTCATCCCTTCTAGGAGTTCAGTTATGCACTGCAACTTGTCAGTCGGCAAGTGAGATGTGCCCACTACCAAGTTCAACAATATCCCAAGCAAACAAGTTGTGCCCGTCTTTTTGAGGGCTGAACCCATCATGGCTAGTGTGTGGTGTGTGGCCACCAGTACTGGTTGTAATGCATTTGCTGTTCCTGTCAGGCCAGGTTGGGTTCTGGATGCTCGTGGTCCAATTCTCTGTTACCATCATGTGTGGAGCAGAGACCAGGCAGGGTGTTCCCAGAGGTCATGGGCTGGGCTTCTGCCAAGAGGGAGACCAGGACCTGCAGGTAGGCTGCAGGACAGTTTCATGCACCTGCTGGGCAACCACTATCAACTGTGGTTGCATGAACCCCATCTGGAGGAACATCAGGGGTTGCATCTGCATAAAACTGGATTGGGGTATGGGCCTCAACTGTGGTCATAACAACTCAGGTTGGGAGGGTGCGGCCCTCCCTGTTGGTTTTGCTGTGCATGGTGACAAAAGTGGTACCACTGCTGCCTCCGATTGACAGCCCATGACCTCTGGGGACACCCAACTGGTCTCCAGTCCATGGTCAGCATTTCACCAGGTCCCTGCCATCCTTCTACTCACCACTATTGCAACCTGCAGAAACAGAAAACAGAATTTGACAGTTACCTGTTGGATCGCGACAATGTGTCACACTCGATTGAAAGGCAACGACTGGCCAGATGTGGTTCCGTGCATGATTGTGCTTCTTCCTCTGCATAGATTTTATTATAGTGCACCTGTAAATGGAAAAGCTTTTTCTCTCCAGAAGCATGGGATAGAGTCTGGACCTCCCCAGTGGGCCACATGAATCAATTGGTTTTACCTGTAGACTGATTTAACACTTTATTAAATGGTTCTAAACTTGGTGGGATTAATTGATACAACTGCCAAGCAGTTAAGGATTCTTAGATTACATGTAACTATTTGTCAATGCCTTCTAGTAATTCTTTACTTTTATGGATCGTAAGAATACCTCTGTATCTTTCAACAGGACATTAAGCTGATATACCGACAGAAGGAGAATTGGTTGGACAATGTTGGTATTCATCAGAAGACTGATATAGTACATGTTCTATAAAACTACGTGTTGAAATGGAGTCTGATCAAGTGTGAGTTCAAGAATGAGCAATACAATAGTAGACAATAACACTGGGTGAACCATTTAACAGATGCATGAAACTCCTATTTATATATCTAGACAATGATGCTTTAAGTTCATTTCCCTCCTTCTAAAGCAAATCTCATATCAATGTTATCCATAATTTATCAACATTTCAGGATCCACTCTCCCCCTTAAATGGCAGTATGATAAATATTCAAGGAAAATGGAATACAAGAAATGCTAGTTTGATAAAAACAAGGAAAATTGAGTAAATACTAGTTAGTAGAAAGGGCTTAATAATCTTTGTCATCAAACAAAATGATGTGTCTATAAGAGAAATACATGTGATATTTTGTCTGGAAAAGAACTTGAGAAAGGTGATCAGAAGCAGTTTGTACATTGCAGTTGTCAACACTTCTCTAAGTTTCCAATCAATACTTTTTTATCCTACTTTTTTGCCCATAGGAATGAAGGCAGGAAACAATAGCATGAGACAACACAATAAAATTTCAAAACAAGGTAAATATTTTTTGGGAAAAATGGCATTCATAACCTTTTTGAAAAAGAAAAATGATGTCATATTATTTTGGCAACTGTGACTCTCATCTTGAAACCATCTTGTGAAAACCACTAGTCAAGGAAAGGCATGACCTTGTTAGAAGTCAACCCTTTGAAAAAGTGATGTTCACAAGCATTCATGTAATGGCACACAGGTAACTCGGTTGTTAAAGTGATAAATCATGCCTTTGAACTGACAGGGATAAAGATATGCCACTGCACAAAAAACAAATATTTTGCTAGCAGAGTTTTTAAAATGTTTCTTTGAAGTTGAAGTTAAAACCACAGTTGTCTAAAATATATATACTCCCTTAGAACCTCTTAGTTTAAAATATGCACTCAGAGACAAAAAAAAACCAAAGTCATCTTTAAAAAGTAACATATCTTGTTTATTCATAATCATCTTGTATTAATTCAGCATACAAGTACATTTATAGATAAGATGTAGTTTATCTGTGTTGAGAACACAAGGCATCATTCTTAAGAGTCCAAAGACCAAAGTCTTTAAGTAATCATCTTATGAAAGTTCTAACTGTTTAACTGTACTCACTGCTTCTCAGAGCAAACATATAGTAAACTCTTCCTGCATAAGTCCAAAAGACATCTGTTTCTATTGAAATCCAAAAGCATACCTGCTTTCATTGAAGTCAAAAAACATACTGCATTCACCTCCACTGAGGTCTAAAACGGACTGCTAACATTGAAGTCCAAAAACATACTAGTAACAAAATGGAGTCTTGAGTCTGAACATGTGCACTGCAATCACATGTCTGCAGCCCCTCCCACACCAAAGAGGTATAGTCCAACTGGCAATTCAATATATACATACAGTACAGGTTAGCAAATATATAAATTAACAAACAAATAGTGAAGGCTTGGAAGGCTGCTATTTCCAACCAATTTTATACATATAAATACTAAAATCAAACAGTTCAATATGTGTGTCAATAAAATAAAATAAGCACTATATTTAAAAATTGAACACCTACCATACAAAAAGTCCACCTCACCCTCAACTGTATTAACAAATTCTCAGGTACTCAGTATTGAATCACATGTAAAGTAAATCCTGCTCAACTGAGACAATTATCTTGAGAAATATCTCTAAGATACAATAATGGATAAATTAAAGAAGTGGGAATCAGTGGAAGGTAACATTAGCTGTGTTAGAAAAGTAGATGAGTTTTTAGTTCCTTTTTTTTCTTAGCTGCTTCTTGCTGTTTAGCTCGGGTTTCAGCAAGATAATGTAGCATTTTGGTGAAAAGATACAGCTCAATAAACCAAAACTGGAAGCCAAGATAGAGAAAATCTCCACAGCCACCATATTTTTGCCCTTCGTGCTCAGGTATGTTGGGATGAAGCACAGCCAAACACTGCAAAAGACCAACATGCTGAAGGTGATAAACTTGGCCTCATTAAAACTGTCAGGTAACTTCCTGGCTAAGAAAGCCAAAGTGAGGCTGACAAGAGCGAGGAAACCCATGAAACCCAGAAGAGCATAAAGCATACCACCTGAGCCTTCATTACATTTGAGTACAATTGTTTGAGTCACTGAGTACATGTCAAGGTCTGGGAATGGAGGAGAGGTGATCAGCCAGATGCAACAAATAGTAGCTTGAAAAAGGGAGCAAGAAACAACAATGGAATATGTCAGTCTCTTCCCCATCCATCGCCTTATCATGGATCCTGGCTTGGTGGCAATAAAAGCTAGAATGACCGTGATGGTTTTGGCCAAAATGGAAGAAAGTGCCACTGAGAAAATCATACTGAAAGAAGTTTGTTGAAGGAGGCATGTCACCTTCCCAGGTCGGCCAATGAATAGCAGAGCACAAAGGAAGGAAAGCAGGAGGGAAGTCAGGAGAATGTAGGTGAGGTTCGTATTGTTCACTTTGACAATAGGAGTGTCCTTGTACTTCATGAAGATGCCCAGAATGAAGACGGTGATGAGAGAAAATTTGAGAGCAAACACAGCTAAAACGATCCCCAGAGGTTCTTCAAAAGTCAAGAAGATGATTTCTTTGGGAAGGCATCTATCCTTGTAATTGTTTGGATACTGATATCCGGGGCATTCAAAACATTCATCAGCATCTGAAAAACAAGGAGTTTCAAGGTGAAAAACCAACACATTGTGGTTGCTCTACAAATAGACTAATAGAGAATGTAGATTTCAGCCTCTTCAGGAAAAAAAACAACACTTTATTTATATTCTGCCCTTCTCAACCTAAAGGGGACTCAGTGTGGATCACAATGCACAACACAGCAAACATTCAAGGCCACTTTTGTATAGACAATACACAGACAGAACAGAAGGAGGTGCGTTGTTTGGACTCAATCCAGCTGTTTTGGTGCCATGGAAGGTTGGGCTCGAGGTGCTGTTGCTCTCTCATCTATGACGAAGCGCCATCACGACTTCCTCCTTCCTTTTGGTCAACCCGCATTTTCTGATCTTCTTTCTTTATGGCATCGTAAAACACCTCCCATGCTTTTAGCGGTACCTAATTTCTCTAATTACAGCTAAAGCTGTTTTTGAACTACTTAGGTAAACAGTGAGCTGGGCTGACAGTCGGCAGCTAACGCTGACCCAAGGCTTCGAACTTGCAACCTTTTGGTTGCTAGATCTTAGAATTGCTGGTGATTTACCAGCTGTGCTAAACATCCGGAATGTAGTGATTTACCAGCTTTGTTATGAAACACCTTTTCTTTGCCAGAATTTGTTGTATTCTACAACCAAAGTAATCTCAGTGAATGCTACTGTTGCACTGAGAATATACATGGACTATCTTCTCATGTTTCCACATCCATATACCTTTAAATGTAGCAAATGGGCAGTACTTGAAAAATCAGGGGACCCACTGAGGCTTAACTTCCTGTATATCTGCACAATCGTTATTTACAACAACAGAGATATTTGGAGAACTTTTTTATATCAGCCATCTTTCAGCAAATATAAAAGGAGCCCCTGGTGGTGCAATGGGTTAAACTCTTGTGCCGGCAGGACTGCTGACCAAAAGACCTGTGGTTCAAATCCAGGGAGCAGAGTGACCTCCCATCTGTCAGCTCCAGCTTCTCATGCAGGGACATGAAAGAATGGTAAAACATCCGGGTGTCCCTTGGGCAATGTCCTTGCAGACGGCCATTTCTCTCACATCAGAAGTGACTTGCAGTTTCTCAAGTCGCAACTGACACAAAAAAATCAAATATAAAACTTTACAATATACTTGACAATCAATTTCTGAGATGTAGGTATGATGCCTGAGTCCACTGATAAATACAGATGATTCGTACCTGTGCAATTTGAAATCTTGCCCTCAGGACATGGAATGCAATCATAGCAGCAAAACTGCTCTCCTTCCTTCTTTCTCTTACTAAAGCCCAACCGGCATTTATCGTTACATCTAGAGAAGGGTAGTGCCTGCCCATTAAAAGAAAACACACACACACAAACTGGAATGTCTTCTAGAAAATTGAATCCTGCTGGCTCAGCTAGAGAAATATACATTTGTACATATTTTGGTTCTGTAATAAGGTAATAGTCTTATAATCACATGTATGATTTACTTTGGATAGGGTAGAAACCTCTTTTAGACCATCCAAAACTTCCCTTCTGCTGATCATAATTCTTGGAGTGCTAGTATGCTAAGTACGTGGCTGGAAGCATTAGGAAGCACTAGGCTGGATGGAGTGATGGAGAAATATTCAGAGAAGGCCAATCAGAAAGATCAAAGGTCTGGAGGCCAAATCCTATGAGGAGCAGTTTAGGGAGTTGAGCATGTTTACTTGGAGAAAAGAAGGTTGAGAGGGGATGTGATAGTCATGTTTACATATCTGAAAGGACATCACGTTGAAGAGGTGGGAAGATGTTTTTTCTGCTACTCTAGAAACTAGGACATGGAACAATGGATTAAAATGGCAGGAAAAGATATTCCACCTAAACATTCGGAAGAATTACCTGACAGCAAGAGTTGTTAAACAGTGAAATATGCTGCCTGGGAGTGTGCTGGAGTCTTCTTCTCTTGAGGTTTTAAAATAGAGGCTGGATAATAATTTATCAGCAGTGCTTTGATTGTGTTTTCCTGTATACACTGAATGGTGCTTCTGGTATTCTCTCAGCTCTATGATTCTATGATTCTAGAAGTGTTTGTTTATGTATTGTACTGGTTAATTTGTAAATCAGTGCCCCTTGGATTCCACCTATTCCCACCTCAGTTCTCCAGAGAAAGGGAAGATAAACATCTAAAACCCTTGACATTGTCCCCTAAAGCTTGGTAGCTGAAAGGATTAGAGAGACTGGAGTGGAGGATACTGAGTCTTGTATTCATAGAATCATAGAATCATAGAATCATAGAATCAAAGAGTTGGAAGAGACCTCATGGGCCATCCAGTCCAACCCCATTCTGCCAAGAAGCAGGAATATTGCATTCAAATCACCCCTGACAGATGGCCATCCAGCCTCTGTTTAAAAGCTTCCAAAGAAGGAGCCTCCACCACACTCTGGAGCAGAGAGTTCCACTGCTGAACGGCTCTCACAGTCAGGAAGTTCTTCCTCATGTTCAGATGATATGATGCAGGATTTTGGCAACCGTTGACTGAAAATTTTGTTATGACTACCACCATTGTAAATAAGGACATTCTGTTTGTTTTGCCACTGCCGGAAAACTCTTTTGTCATGTTTGTTTGTTTACTGTATTTATATACCACCTTTCTCAGCCCATAGGCAACTCAATGTGGTTAACATGGCAAAATTCAATGCTTACAATGTCATAAATACAATTAAAGACTAAGCAAATCAATAAAATATAAATTCATAGTGTCTCCTTGTTAAAGACATTGTGCAGACTCATTGTCTAGTCGTTCCATTTTCTTATGTCAGTTACTCTGCATTTGCAAACGCTTGTTCAAAAAGCCATGTCTTGACTTTTTTCTGAAATATTAAAAGGGAGGTGGCTGATCTAATATATAGGGAGGGTGTTCCACAGCTGAGGGGCCACCACCAAGAAGGCCTGGTCTCTCATCTCCACCAAACGTACTTGTGACGAAGGTGGTAACAAGAGCAGGATCTCCCCAGACGAGCTTAAGGTCCTAGATGGTTCATAAGGGGAGATGCATTCGGACATGTAAGTTGGGCCAGAACCGTTTAGGGCTTTATAGGCTAAAGCCAGCACTTTGGATTTTGCCCAGTAGCAAACTGGCAGCCAGTAGAGCTGGCGCAGCAGAGGAGTTGTATGATCCCTGAGCGTTGCTCCTGTTAGCAATCTGGCTGCCATTCATTGGACCATTTGAAGCTTCCGGACAGTCTTCAAGGGCAACCCCACATAGAGCGTGTTGCAGTAGTCTACACGGGCTGTAACCAGACAATGTTTAGACTATGTTTAGACAATGGACAATATCGTTCTTTATTATATCTAGTCTGGTGAGGAGAAGCTTCTAATGTCAAGATTTGAAAAATGATGTTCATCACGGGAGAAATATTTGGATTAATTCTAAAGGTGAACTTACCTGGTTGAAGATGCTGGGCCACACAATGGCATCATCTTGAATGATAAACCTCTTGTCTACAGGAGTCTGAGGTTCCATTGTTCCAACTTTTATTTTCACAAAAGACTGATTTGGAAATATGACCCAGTTGATAATATTGAATCCCGCTAATAATTCCCCATTTTCATCAAAAGAAACCTCTTCCCCAGCACTATTGTTAAATGCAATTCTTTTCAGAAACTGGTGGAGCTAAATGAGAATAGGAAGGAATTGATGGAGAGATGCATAGAAAGATGAAAGACATATCTCAAAGTGATAATGTATGCTTTGGACTATCAGGCTGTATCACGCTCTTCCAATGTGCATCAGCACTCTCTTGTTCGTGTCCTAATTTGGAACAGTAAAACTGCACATTGGGTCCCATTTCATACCTGTTTTAATGGGCATAAGATTCAATGCACAATTGTCACATTGCCTACTGGCCCTTTAGTAATGTCATGGGAACACCTTACTGAATATGGATGCCATGGAACTGCTAAATACTATTTTCCATACATGTAACTACACTTCTGATGTCTGTAGACATCACATCTAACTTCTGGAATAATTCCATCAGCATTGTCTCTGAAAAATCCTGCAAATCTCTTGGGAAGACAAGCAGACAAATGTCAGCATCCTGTACAAAGAAAAGACCACCAGCATTGAAATGATGATCCTCCTCAATCAACTTTGCTGGACTGGCCATGTTGTCTGAATGTCTGATCACAGTCTTCCAAAGCAGTTACTATACTCCCAACTCAAGAACAGAAAATGGAATGTTGGTGGACAGGAAAAAAGATTTAAAGATGGACTTAAAGTTAACCTTTAAATTGTGGCATGGACACCAAGAACCGGAAAGCCCTGGCCCTTGAGCATTTTAATTGGAAGTCAGCTATTACCAACAGTACTGTGGAATTAGAAGAGGGAGAAATGTGTCCAGAGGAAGTTGCATCAAGCTAACCCTTGTTGGTACAGCCTTCCACCTGGAAATCAATGTCCTCACTGCGAAAGAACATGCAGATCAGGAATAGGTCTCTATAATGACCTACAGACCCATCGCCAAGGCCCTATACTTGGAAGGCAGTCATACCCGTCCCTGAGGGATCACTTATGATGGTGATGATGAACTACACTTACAAAGATGTAAGTCTCTAATCAAATTCTGGTCCTTTACTCCCTTTGAGCCCAAAACTTTGGTGATAGTTTCCTGCAAGGTACCAAATTCATCTGTGCTGAATGATAGGTCTGCTATCATTATATTGCTCACCGTGAGCAATATATTCAATGCAATACTACTAAAAAGGTACAGGTTTTCCCCTGACATTAAATCCGGTCATGTCTGACTCTGGAGGTTGGGGCTCATCTCCATTTCTAAACCAAAGAGCTGGTGTTGTCCATAGACAGCTCCAAGGTCACGTGGCCGGCAATACTGCATGGAGTGCCGTTACCTTCCTGCTGAAGCGGTACCTATTGATCTACTCACATTTACATGTTTTTGAGCTGCTAGGTTGGCAGAAGCTGAGGCTAACAGGGGAAGCTCATCCCGTACCTCAGATTCAAACCGGTGACCTTTCGGTCAGCAAGTTCAGCAAAACAGCAGTTTAATCCACTGCGCCATCTGAGGGCCCTGCAATACCACTACAAGATATAATTCATCAAAAATTCTCAATTTAAATATGTGTAGAAGGCACAAACCACAATCCTCTCAAAAGATCAAAAGGGCCAAGTATATTTAGACTCTAATGCAAGCAGAACACTTTCAAATACTTGTAATACGGAGTGAAATAATAGCATATCAGCTAAAGAACCATATTCCACCTTTTCATACAAAACACATCTCCAGATTTACAATACTTGTTGCATTATATATAAAATAAACCATTCTGTATTAGTGAGATTACCTGCCATGGATATATATTCCAAAGTTGCTCTCCTGCACCATTTGGCAGTGCTCTGTGTTTCAATTTAGATGAATGCATGGCTTGCAAAGAATGTGCAACTGCATAGACAGCATTGTAGATACTGTAGCTATGGCTGGTCATGTTAAGTTCAAAAACAGAAGTGGGAAGATGCTCTAGTTTCTCCTTCCCAGTGCAGAACGTATTATCCTTCTTGTCTAATGAAGGATTAGGCAAGTCGCAATTAAATACCTCTTCCCAGAAAGTCCACAGAAACTTGTCTTTTTTTTCTGAGAGGGGGTTTCTTGTCTGAAGAAAGTGTTTGAATCCTGAAAGTGCCTTTGAATGAACTTCAAAGGAAATAGCCCCATGAAGGAAGTCTATATCCCAGTCTCTTACAAAAGAAAGCATTGCAAACTCCATTTGAGCTGTCATAACCCATACCTTTGTGCCAATTTCCATGGGTGTATCCTTTATTTCTGCAGCATATACCATCATTCTTATAACCATAATAGTGGGGCTTTCACCATACACAACAATCACATTGGCAGTACTTCCCATAGCAACGGTAATAATTTTATAAGATTCCTCTACAAATTCATCAAATCCATCAGTAAAGGCATATTTGGGTAATCTTGCAATGAAATGAAAGCAAATGCCTTTCAGAGCAAACGTGGGAAGAACATTTTGTACAAATCCTTCTCCAGTATCATCCTTCAGACAAACTACTCCAATCCATATCCAGTTGAAATGCAAAAGTAACTGAAGAATCCCATCATACTGGCAACCAATATTTGGGAACATACGATGAAGGAAGATATCTTGGGCATCATTATTCACTACAGGAGATGTTCCAAAGATAAGCTAATTGAAAAAAATAATAGAGAGGAACTGAAGTGATATCAAACATGGGCATCAATGAAACCTGAATCAAAATTTCTATTTCCATTAAATATTTTCTTATGGGCCGGGCTTTAAAACAGCTGGTAAATCACCAGCAATTATAAGATCGACCAACCGAAAGGTTGCCAGTTCGAAGCCCCAGGTTGGTGTGTCAGCCCAGCTCACTGTTTACCTAAGCAGTTCGAAAACAGCTTACAGCTGTAAGTAGAAAAATTAGGTACCACTAAAAAGCAGGGGAGGTATTTTATGACACCATAAAAAGAAAAAGATCAGAAAATGCCCGACTACCAAAAGGAAGGAGGAAGTCCTGATAGCTCTTTGTCATATAGGATGGAGCGATAGCACCCCTCTGTGGCTGGAATCAAGCACAACCTCCAAGGCGCCAAAAAGCTGGATGTCAACCCAACATACCTCTTTTTTGTTTTCTCCTTCTCTGTCCTGCCTGTCCAAAATGGCATTGAATGTTTGCCGCATATTTGTTTTGTGATCTGCCCTGAGGGTCCCTTTGGGGAGATAGGGCAGAATATAAATAAAGCATTATTATTATTATTATTATTATTATTATTATTATTATTATTATTATTATGGATTATTGCTTTTATTTCTGTTCATGCAATGGATTTTCTAATGCTAATTGTGCTGAAATGCACTAGCAAATTGACTTCTACGGGAGCATTTGAACTCCAAATCAGTGAGTTGTCACTATTGGGTTAGCTCATGATAGAAGTCCCTAGCATGTTCAGCCAATGTCTGTGGTCCTCAACTGTGGTCAGAGACTGCAATCGACTGGAGTAGCTTTATGTTTGCATCAAAGCACAAATTCACAATGCCAATTTTGACCTAAAAAATGTCCACCAATTATTTGTGAAAGACTGCTTGTCTGTATCAATCAAATTTGAGATCGTCACAAATGCAACGTTGCATGTCTCTTGACTTCAACAGGATTGGAGATGCTTTGAGCTACATGTCCACGGAGTCCATGGAGTTTCTCCAGGCATCCCAACACTTCTCTAATTCCTGTGCATCTGGCTATGGGGATGGGGTTACCAAGTGCTTTTCGATTTCTGTCTGTTCACCAAGAAAGGAGTGGCAGTGTAAGACAGCTTGGAGGCTTCAATGCAAATGAGGACAAAGAGTTGGGATTGGGCAGAATAAGGAGAAAGAACTCCAAAGAACCCAGATAAGATCTACACACATATGCATAGAATTATAGAATTGGAAGAAACCCCAATGGCCATTCAACCCCCTGTCATGCAGGAACATGGATTCAAAACATCCACAACAGATGCACATTCACCCTCTGCTTAAAAACCTCTAGAGAACAATACAGCACCACGTTCTGAGGCAGCATATTCCACTGCTAAACAGCTCTTATAACCATTGAAAGCATCCTAAATCTGAGGTACATAAGAGTCACTGAGAAAAATCAAGTGATCAAAATCTCAAAGGCTGAACTATTACACGCACAACCTGTGTGTACTCTCAAGTCAGCTGCCAAAATATGGTGACCACATGAATTTCAAAAGTTTTCTTAAGCAAGACACGTTAAGATATTTTTTCCCAGTTTCTCAGAAATATAGTCTGTGGCATCTTAGTTTTGTTGTCAGCCTCCCATCCAAATATTAAAATCAGATGGGATCTGGTATCTTTATAGTATTTATTTAGGCATTAACTTCCTATTAAATGTTGGTCTGTAGAAATACGAGTGAAGAATGAAAAACAGTCTTCTGTATAAAGCAAGTAACACATCAATCAGAATACTAAACCAAACTCTCCCATTCCATTCCATTATATTTAAGCACAATTCTCCCCATTGTGAACCTACAACTTGATGGAGTACAGTTTAAGCTTTAACAGATTGCTAAGATTTTGTGCTTGTATACACATCTTACTTGTGGTATCTTGTATATACACAGGATAGTTGCCAAATGAAGACAATAGTCAGTGATGGGTCCTGAAATCACTGCTGCTGGAAGATTCTCGGTCTCACATTTGTAATTGACAGGAAGTCTGCTCCGTCTGGACAAAAGTTCCATCACAGCAAGGTAGGTCCCAATTTCAGTGAAACGGTTGTTATAGATGTGGAAACCCAGAGTGACATTGGATAAGAGTTGTTGGTTGTCATTGATCTCCGTTACAGCAAACGCCAAGGCTGCAATGTGCTGATAGAGATGCGTAATAAGCCTGTAAAAGGTGATATTTATTTTGTCTACCTTCTTCAAATGAGAGCATTTGTTCCAGTTCAATCAAATGTTAACACCCACCCATCACAAAGGAGAGCGTAAGAATGCGAGTGAGGCAGAGAGTGAGACAGTAGGAAGGTTTGCATTTCATAGGGCTAAGAAATATTATAGTTTGGTTTTTAAACTCTCCCAACTCATGGCAAATGTCAAAAGTGATAGCAATCCAGAATAGAGTGTTACATGAGTAATATGTTGGAGCCTCCAGTGGTGCAGTGGGTTAAACCCTTGTGGCGACAGGTCACAGATTCAAATCCGGGAAGAGCATGAATGAGCTCTCACAGCAGAAGGGACTTGAAAAGCCAAAAAAGCAAAAAGACACTACAGTGCATGTGCAAAAACAACTCCTTCTGGCAAACAAAACACACAATAGCATTTCCACACTCTCTTCCAGACTACAACTCCCAGCATCCCCTAGACCAGGCCCTTTGGGAGAGGAGGATGATCCAAATGCATTGCTTCCAAGTGGCAAGCTTTCTTCTCCTTGGATTTATTTGAGAGCATCCCAATCCCTGCATATTTCCAATTTTCTATTCCTGGACTGCAATTCCCAGCAATCCTCCAGATAGATAGATTAGATAGAGGTAGGTATGTAGGTAGGTAGGTAGATGGATGGATCAGGAGGACTGCTGGGAGTTACAGTCCAAAAATAGGTAGAGAAAGAAGAAAGAGGGGAAAGAGGAAGGGATAGAAAAGGTGAGGGGGGATGGAAGGAAAGAAGAAGAGAAGGAAGGATGGAGTGAAAGAAAGAAAAAAGGGAAAGAAAGAAGGAAAGGGAAGGAAGGAGAGAAAGAAAGAAGAGAAAAAGGGAGGGAAGGTTGGCCACAGTAAATGAAATATTTATTATTGTTCAATAAATATTTCATTTACTGGAAAGGAAAGTGGTGATGGAAAGGAGATGAATTAATAACAAAATGGTCAAGGGAGAGGGCCATATTTACCAAAATATCAATTTTGATATTGTTTGTCATTGATTCAATGGAATTTAAGTTAATTGTGCCTAACTTATGCATTATTTCAGTTTGGCATTGTTTTCATTGGCACTACCAAGTCTTAACAAGCAAATTGAAAAATGGATGCATTTCAGATTCATTATGTAATGAAATACTGAGCTACTTACAGAGGAACATCAGAAAGTTCTTGAGATGGAGGTCTTTCAAATGTTACTTTCTTTGAAAATATGTAGATCTGAGACACAATTCCTCCAATGATGATCTCTCCAGGTTGATAATATTGATATTCTGTCTGGACAGGTTCTCTGAAGGAACACTGAACACTAGGATTCTTGCCTACCACTTGAGGCAGTAATATTACCACCATAAATGCCATCACTTTCCAAAACAGTCTTAAATTGGTGTTAGCCATCTCTTTCCACATTGCCATGCTAGAACTTCTGACTAGCGAAACCAGATTTATCTGGTTCCTTCCTCTGCAGATTCAATGCCAGAATAGTGAGCTGTAAAGAAGCAGTAACTCAACTGTGTGTAGTTATTGCCCATGTTGTGAAAGACACAAGAAGTACTAATAATAGGTCTTTCTTCACAGTTTCCCTTTTGACTACTGTATCTCTTTAGGGACATGAAAAAAGAAGCACAAGTTATTATACTGATTTGGATAAATGCAGAAGAGAAAATTGCCTACTTTGGATTATAGAGTTTGTAAGAGAAGAAAACATGTTAATAAGATCTTTGCAAATGCATTCCTGATATAAATCTTTGAAGAAAAAAGTAAATTATGGTGTAAGTAGCTTTCATTTTCCCCCCTATCTAACTGTATCATCCAAGGCAGGTGGAATCGATTGCCAATTTGAATGCTGCTTACATGGGGGGATGCCTGGTTCAACAGCAGGACATGTGAAAAAGATCTTGGAGTCCTTGTGGACAACAAGTTAAACATGAGGCAACAATGTCATGCGACGGCAAAAACATCAATGGGATTTTGGCCTGCATAAATAGGAGTTTAGTGTCTAGAGCCAGGGAAGTCAGGCTTCTCCTCTATTATGCCTTGGTCAGACCACACCTGGAATCACAAGGTGTCTCATTTTGGGCACCGCAATTTAAGGGAGATGTTGACAAGGTGAAATGTGTCCAGAGGAGGGCGACTAAAATTATCAAGGCACTGGAGAACAAGCCCTATGAGAAGCAGCTTAAAGAGCTGGGCATGTTTAGCCTGCAGAAGAGAAGGCTGAGAGGAGACATGATGAGGGCCATGTATAAATATGTGAGGGGAAGTCATAGGGAGGACGGAACAAGCTTGTTTTCTGCTGCCCTGAAGACTAGGACACAGAAAAATGGCTCCAAATTACAGGAAAGGAGATTCCACCTGAACATTAGGAAAGTCTTCCTGACCTTGAGAGCTGTTCAGCAGTGGAATTCTCTGTCCTGGAGTGTGGTGGAGGCTTTTAAGCAGAGGCTGGATGGTCAGGGGTGCTTTGAATATGATTTACCTGCTTCTTGGCTGGGAGTTGGACTGGATGGCCCACCAGGTCTCTTCCAACTCTATGATTCTATGATTTTATGATATCATAGGTTTAAGAAGAACCACGAGGCCTTTCCAGATTTTATCTGATTTTATTGCTGGGAATGTTTCCTCACCCCGATCACCAAATCAAACCCCATTTAAGCTATGCCAACACCCCTGACAACCATTTTATGTCCAGCTGAGACCTATTGTCCCAATCCAGCCAGGCAGAAACAGAGCCATCAAATCACATTGATGTCAGATGATGAGAGAAAGCCAAGGAGATCCTTGAAAAAACTAGTTTCATTTACCAGCTGGCAAAGACACAGTGGGAATCAATTCCAAAAGCCAGTGTTGAAAAAAAGGGAATTCTCTGTTTTGGGAGCTCAGATTCTGCTAGCATACACTTAGGCCAAGGTGAATGAATGCCTCTGTTCTTTGCACTCATCCTATATGTATCTTATTCTGTCCTTTTGGAGCTTGACACACCAGGTCCCAAACTTGCAGTTTTTGTAGAGTTGAAATCACTTGACATAGTTACAGTGGAACGACTGCACCATAAATGTGTAAAGTGAATGGATCCTTGTGATATAATGTGAGGTATACACAATATAATAAATAAAAAGAAATAAATAAATAGCATACCTATTCCAAATTTAAGTAACATATTGATTATTAATATTCACCTAAATGTCAAACTAAGATCACAGCATGGTAAAGAAATACATCCCAAGGATGGAAGTGAAATATGAATGATAGATATATACAGTATTTTATATGAGTTTTAAGGTGTGAGTGAAATGAGTATACATTTGATCTTTGGGTTTAGATCATTTCTGGGTTCTGTTATTTGCATATACTACATGTGCACTCATATGAGAAACAAGAAATATTTCTGTGGTTGCGCTGTCACACGCTGGGCCTATAGCAATTGGCTTTTGAATAGGACGTGCTCTTTGTGCCCAGCGGGAAGCTGGGGTGCCTCGAGTGAGAGGCCTAAGGATTTTCCTATACAAAAGTCTCTAGATGCTTGAAAAGTTTAACAAAGTCCTTTATTATTGCTTAGATCTTCAACAGATCAAACAAGTACTTCTTAGATCTTTATCAAACAATCAAACAAATGCTTCTTAACTTGTCTACAGTGGACAGGCACCTTGCTTGGAGAAATGTTTCTATCCTTTACGAGGAAAACCCTTTTTAACCCCTCTCTGGCAATCTGCTTTCTATGCTTGCTGGTGTGGGCTCTACTTCCGGCTCCAATTGCTTCTGGTTACCCGAGTAGACCTACCAGTCAAGGCTCTGTAGATTCTCCGGCCGGAGTTCTTTTGGCTCTTTTCCATGAAAGATGTGGAGCTGTTTTCCTCTGATGCTTTAGGGCTGTTTCCCCGGATGTTGTGTTTCCCCCGGATCCTTCTCTTTCCCCCGGATGCTGTGAGAAACAAAGCTTGTCTACAGATGGAGCTGATCCGCGTCCTGTAGCTAAGCATTCAACTATAAGACTGACTAAAATGGTTCCCTTTCCCTCCCAGAGCCCTGGAAAAAGGGGCAGAACCAAAACTTAACAATGATAGACAGGTCATTGGCCCTATAATTGCAAACCAAGGGAAGTCGCCTTACTGCAAATGCATGGAACCTTGGAATATATGCAAACACTCAATAGAAAGAAAATGAAGCTGAAGCTCCTGGTACAGCCGTACCAGCACAGTGGTCTATCAAAAACCACAAATTGAAAAGCTATTACTTATTTACATGGACCCAAAGGCATAAACCTTTAAGATTCTCATTTCTTATTAAATGTTTCTTATGGTTCAGCTCTGGCTTCAGTAAAATGACATAGCACTTGGGCAAAAAGATGCAGCCAAGTAATCCCATCCCAGACCCTAAAATAGAAAAGATCTCTACAGCCACCATATATTTCCCCTTGGTACTCAAATAAGTTGGAACAAATGACAGCCAAACAGTGCAGAAAATTAACATGCTGAAGGTAATGAACTTGGCTTCATTGAAGTTTTCAGGTAACTTTCTGGCAAGGAAGGCTACAATGAAGCTGACAGTGGCCAGGAATCCCAAAAAGCCCAGGACAGAGTAAAACATAACTGGTGAACCTTCATTACATTCAAGTACAATTTCTTCAGCCATTGACTGCATGTCAAAATCAGGAAATGGGGGGAAAGTTGCCAACCAAACGATACAAATGGTGGCTTGAATAAGGGAGCAGCAAAGAACAATAGAGATGGCCAGGTGTTTTCCCATCCACTTCCTCATCCAAGACCTTGGCATGGTGGACATAAAAGCTAAAATCACTAAAATCGTTTTGGCCAAAACAGAAGAGAGAGCCAGGGAAAAGATGACCCCAAAGGTGGTTTGTCGGAGGAAACATATTATTCTCTCAGGTTGACCCAGGAATAAGAAAACACAAAGAAAAGAGAGCAGCAAAGAAGTGAGGAGAATGTAGGTCAAGGTCCGATTGTTGGCTTTGACTATGGGAGTGTCCTGGTGCTTAATGAAGATCCCAAGCATGAACACTGTCATGAAAGAGAGGAAAAGAGCAAGAAGGGCCAAACAGATCCCCAAGGGCTCTTCGTAAGACAAGAAAATGATATTTTTTTGAATGCACAAATCCTGGTCACGGTTTGGATATTGATCTTCCAAGCAGTAAAAACAATCGTTCATATCTGAAACAGAAATTGCTTTGTAATACATAGCAGACCAATGTTTACGTCACTGCAAATTGAATATTACAGCATTGTTTTTCTACAACAGTGGTTCCAACCTGTGGTCTGTGGACCACCAGTGGTCTGCAAGAAATAAAATATCATCTGCCACCTCACTGTTACAACACAGTTGCAATGAGAGTGAGTGATCTTGCAAAACCCTCTTATAGTGCTGAGGCTTATTAAATATGGTTTTCTGTGGGCGAGGAGATGGCCACTACTGGATGGTATATATTCTGTATCAGAAATTAGAGCTGAACTGTTTGCATTTGGGTTTTCCTGGTCCACGCCAGCCAAATGACCTCATTTTATGACATATTTATTTATTTATTTACAGTATTTCTATACCGCTTTTCTCACACCGAAGGGGATTCAAACCCACACCATTTTGTGAACCTTTGTTGACTGTTGTACACTAATGTGGATGTTTTGCTTAGATTTAGATTTATGTTATTATAGAATTTTGTCTGATTGCGTATTGTTTAATTTATTGATGGCAGGTTTAATTTACTGATGTTAGATCTTAATTTGATGTTAGGTTTTAGTGTTACTTTATATGTGGGGGTTTTCTGGGATTTTATGTTAGTATTGTGTGTTTTATTTAGGCATTGAAAGTTTGCCATTGTTATGCTGGAATCCACCCTGAGTCCCCTCAGGGAGATAGGGCAGAATACAAATCAAGTTGTTGTTGTTGTTGTTGTTGTTGTTGTTGTTGTTGTTGTTGTTGTTGTTGTTATTAATATTATTTGAAACACAACAAGATTTTTTTTTGTCGGGTCAGGAGAATTGGCCGTCTGCACCGTGTCAGGGGATGCCCGGATGATTTCTGATATTTTATCATCCTTGTGGGAGGCTTCTCTCATGTCCCCACATGAGGAGCTGGAGCCAATAGAGGGAGCTCATCCGCATCTCCCCGGATTCGAATCTGCGACCTGTCGGACACAAGATGATTCCACAGTAAACAAGATCACTCTGCTGGCTGTTGTATTGGATCACACATTGGACTCTTCCCTAGTGTCTAGGACTGTGTGATGTATCGGTGAATAATACGTGCAGATCCCAGTAAGGTAGCCTTCTGCAGCTGGCAGATGGTCATTTTGTCAGCGCCAATTGTGTTTAAGTGCAGACCAAGGTCTTTAGGCACTGCACCCAGTGTACCGTTCAGCACTAGGACTACGTTTACTGGCTTCTGCCAGAGTTTTTGCAGTTCGATCTCTAAATCCTCGTATTGTGTCAGCTTTTCCAGTTGTTTCTCTTCAAACTTGCTGTCGCCTGGCATTGCAACATCCACGATCCATACTTTGTTTTTAACACAATTGTGAGGTCAGGAGTATTGTGCTCCAAACTCTGTCTGTCTGAATTTGGAAATAATAATAATAATAATAATAATAATAATAATAATAATAATAATAATAATAGGGTCTATCCAATGCGGTTTTCTGAATCAGCACCCCAAACAACCAAACTGAATCTAAAGTTGACCAAAAACTGATTTCTAACACTTTTGGAGGGTCCTTATTCAAAGATGTCCCTGGTCAAAAAAAGTTTGGGAACCACTGTTCTACAATGAGAACAAAGTAGAAATATAAGGGGGGGGGAGTTAGAATAAACCCACTTCCAAGCATAGGAAACGCATTCAAACAGGGCCGGCCCGTCCATTACTCGAAGTAAGCGGTCGCGGAATACTTTTTTTTGCCAGGGGGCGCTGTTTTGTCCTTAGGCCACGCCTCCTCCTGCAGGCCCCATGCGCCCTCAACAGCCTTCTAATGGAGAAGCGCAGGCCCCGCCCACTAGGCGAGAGGGAAGTCCTCCCTCCACGTGCTGCCAGGAGGGAGGCAGCCAGCCAGGCTCTTTCGCTTTCCCTTTCCTTCCCTGCAGCTGAGCCTGGACCCCTCTCAGGGCAGCAAGGAGGCCTCCTCAAAAGGTACTGCAAATGTCATCTTTTGTACATGCCTCCCCCAAACCTCTCTAGTATTTGGTAATGGAAGTCTTATATGCCAAGTTTGGTTCAATTCTATTGTTGGTGGAGCTCAGAATGTTCTTTGGTGCTTGGTAAACTGCAATTCCCAAATGTCAGGGTCTATTTTTCCCAACCCCCTCTCCAGTATTTTCTGTTAGTCATGGAAGTCCTGTATGCCAAGTTTGGTTCAGTTCTATTATTGGTGGAGTTCAGAATGCTCTTTGGTGCTTGGTGAAGCATTCTCACCTGATGTTTCACCCACATCTATGGCAGGCATCCTCAAGAGGCTGTGAGGTCTGTTTGTAACTAGGCAAGTGGGGTGTGTATATCTGTGGAATGTCCAGGGTGGGAAAAAGAACTCATGTCTGCTTGAGGTAAGTGTGAATGTTGCAATTGGTCATCTTGATGAGTATTTAATGGCCTTGCAGCTTCGAAGCCGAGCTAGTTGCTGCTCAGGAATCCTTTGTTGGGAGCGGTTAACTGGCCCTGATTGCTTCATGTCAGGAATTCCCCCCTTTTTTAGTGTTGCTCTTTATTTATTGTTCTGATTTTAGAGGGTTATTTTAGAGGGTACTGGTAGCCAGATTTTGTTCCTCTGAGGTTGCCTGCCATAGATGTGGGGAAAATGTCAGGAGAGAATGCTTCTGGAACATGGCCATACAGCCCAGAAAACTCACAGCAACTCAGTGATTCTGGCCATGAAAGCCTTCCACAACACATTATTATGTTTATTTATACCCTGCTTTTTCTCTCCCCAAGAAGACTCAAGTTGGCTTAGATTAAAAACATTTCAGTACAGTTTAAAATCCACAAATATGCAAACATTAAAATGGAATTAAATATCATTGGTATTTTAAAAATTCAGTTAAAATCCATAAAAAACATATCCAAAACTAAAAACTGCAGCAGACCCTGACTTGATCTTTAAAACCTTTAAGCCTGCATTAGATTACCAAATGTAATGTCCCTTTATACACACTGCTTTATATTAATTTCCCCAGTATTCCTTTATCTGATTTGTCATCAACACACTTAATGGACTGCAAAAATATGATCCTGTGTGATTCCTTTCCATTTCCAAGTCGCCCAGTCCTCTGTGTGCCCAGGGGGGAGTCTCTCATCTGGTATCAGCCATGGGCTGAGGTGCTGGGTTTGAGCCTGCCACTTTTGGACTCTCGCTTGCTGAGGTGTTCCAGCGAGTGTCTCTGTAGATCTTAGAAAACTATTTCTAGATTTTGAGTGGACTAGCAACCTTGGCCATTGAAAATGGCTTGTTGGATGAAATGGAAACAGATATAATAGTACACGAGTTTTCAAAATTGAAAGCCAGAAAAATCTCTTTTTAATTTTAAAAGTGTTCAAGTTTATTTGTGTTAAGGAAAACTGGATGTTAAAGTATCCACTAAAGTGAAGGGGCCAGAGGCTGACTATGTTGCCACACCCATTGTAATGGTCCAGGCTGGCATGGCACTTTTGAAGGACAAGAGTTCACTTTCTTTAAAAGGAGGTGTCTATTCTCCTGGGGCTGCGTTCTCCAAAACAAATCTGATTGACAGACCCAACAAGCATGGGATTGAGTTCTCTGTTATTAGCAAACCCCTAGTCTGAAAAATCTTCTCTGAAGAGACAGCATGACCAGGAAACCTTTGTGTAGTACTTGTAGACCAAAAATAACAACAAAAACTTAAAATTGTTGCTAAGTTTAGTAAAATATTTGCATTCTTAAAAAAGTTAATTTGTGTAATGTAACTATATAAACATAATGTTGTAAGTAAATTTCTGGTTTGTAAGGTAACTCTTTTATTCACCTCTACCTTCTACGTTTTATTTTTCAGTGATTGGTTGGGGGGAGGGGGCGCCAAAATAATGTTTGCTTACCATTGAAAATTACCTAGGGCCGGCCCTGCATTCAAACCTAGTGAAATGTAAATCTTCATATTTTCATAATACTGTAGAATAATGTCCGAATGCTAGGAATTAAAATAATAAGTGGAAGTGTTGAAATAAAATATAAAAAATGTTAAAATGGTTGATACTAGCAAACATTGACAAAGAAGGTTTTGGACTAATGGAGATCTTCAACAATTTAGCAGTTATTCAAGGCAACATTTGCACCTTTTTGCATTTTTGAACAGGGGGTAACATTTTATGTTCAGGAAATAATACGTTTGCAAAGAAGATTAGTTAAGGTCAAAGTAATGACAATTCTTACCAGTTTTATCTGAAATCTTCCCTGCTGGGCATGGAAGGCAATCATAGCAGCAAAATGGCTTGCCTTCCTTCTTGGTCTTTCTATAACCTGGGTTACAGTTGTCATTACACATGGAAATGGGCCGTGCCTGTCCGTCAAACCAAAATAGCCAGAAAATATTATAAGTACTGCTTTGTGCATTAAAACACATTGTTTTGCATTTTGACATAAGTATTTCATACCAAAGTATAAAAGATTTAGGACAAAATGCATGTTAACATGGTGTTGGACTAGGACTCTGGAAACCAAGAGTGCATCTGTACTGTAGAGTTGATGCAGTTTGTCACCCCTTGAACTGCAATGTCTTAATGCTATAGAATCCTGGGAGCAATTCCCAGATGAAGCCCTGGCATTCTTTGGCAAAGAAAGTGAAAGATCTTGTGGAACCACAAACCACATGAGCCTTAATCTGGCATGCCACCAGTATATCCCAGTCTAATTTGAGACCCAGCATTGGCTAATCTAATGACTAATCACTGGATTTTGGGAAAGATCCCAAATTGTTATATTTAGAAAACTCATAACACAACTAAGTTCATACATTAGTTCTTTGTTGTGCTTTCTTCTGATGGGCTGGCAACACATATATTTCTAGCTGTGGCGCAGCTAGTTAGTAGCCAGTTGCATTAAATCACTACTGACTGAGAGGTCATGAGTTTGAAGCCAGCCCAGGTCGGAGTAAGCTCCCAACCATTAACAGTCTAGCTTGCTGTCGACCTATGCAGACTGAAAGACAGTTGCATCTGACAAGTAGGAAATTTAGGTACCGTTTTATGTGGGAAGGCTAATTTAACTAATTTATGACACCATAAAACCTTTCAGCAGTGTGCAGAAAAGTGAGGAAGTACTCCATCAAAGGACTCGGTGTCACAAGTGGATGGTGAAAAAGCAGCTCCCCTTGTGGCCGAAATCGAGTATGCTCTCATGAAGCCGGAAAAGCTGGAATGTTAAATGTCTCTATGTCTGTCTATATATGTTGTATGTCTAAATGGCCTTGAATATTTGCCATGTATATGTGCATTGTAATACACCCTGAGTCCCCTGAGGGGTAAGAAGGGCAGAATATAAACACTGTAAATAAATAAATAAATAAATACATACATACATACATACATACATACATACATACATACATAGCCTCAGAGTTAACTAATATCAGATTAGGAAGATTTTATAAAGTGGGTTGAAAGTACTCATGGAATCTACCATAGAGTTGGAAGAGACCACAAGGGTCATCCAGTTCAACTCCCTGCTATGCAGAAAAAGCACAATCTATTCTCCAGACAGTAAAGTATTCCCAATGTTTGGTAATTGGACATCACTGGCCAACCAGATTTGGGTCTTTGTCAGAAGTTTTTCCTCCCCAGTGTCATTCTCTACACACTTCAAAGATGGTTCAAAGATGGACTCCCACAAAGCCCATAAAAAATGAAGGACTGTTTCTCGTGATTTCTTGTGGGTTTCCATCTCCCCAGCATGGGGAGAGAGCAGTGAGTACAAATGGAGAGATTTCAAATTGGGCACAAATTGATTCCACTCCATTGCATGCACATAGAAACAGGTATCTGTTTGTGAAATAGGAAGTGGTGGATTTCTCTGTTACACTCAATTTCATGAAGTACCCCTCCATGACCCTTCTGTTCATTAGTGATCAAGACAGTGTTGGGTCCCACTGAAAGAAGTATGAAATGCAACACACCCGCCCCCCCAAGTCTGATGAGATCCTAGACCATTTAATGAACACCAAAGTAATATGCATTGAATCGTGCATGTACATTTACCTGGTTAAGTTGCCTGGGCCACACTATGGCATCCTCAAAAATGGTAAGCGCTTTGTCTGGAGGTGCATGAGGATCCGTCCGTCCAACTTTGACTCGAAGGAAGGATTTGTTTGGGAATGTAACCCAATTAATAATTTCAAACCCAGCAACTAATTCTCTGTTTTGGTCAAAGGAAATCTGCTCCCCAGCACTGTTGTTAAAAGAGACAGTCCACAGATACGGGTGAAGCTGAAAGAAAATGCATAAGGATATGCAAAAAAAAAAAATATCTTGTGAATATTCATTGGTGGTGATGTCTGTCAAGAGGCCTAACTAGTGCAACCATGGGAGATTTCACCCTTATAGGCTATCATCCAGTTTTATTTATAAAGCCTCTTCAGTCTTTGGATCAATCCCAGAGTTTACTACATTGGCTGTTTAATCAACAGAAAATAATATCCTAGAGTGGCCCAGTGGTGGCCACATACTTTGTGCCCAACCCACAGGAGTGGCAGGGCAGTCTATATGGTCCAGCTAGCCGAACAGCCGTTCCACCTGCTGGGCCATCACTTTACCTTCCCTATTGTCATATTCACTGCCAGTTGGCTTCTCTTCTCTGTCATCAGGGAAATATACCTTCCTGACCAGGGAGGAGGAGCAGAGATGGACAATGGTGATAAAGCTATACCAGGTATGGGCAAACTTTGACTCTTCTGATGTTAAGGACTCCAATTCCCATAATTCCTGACAGCCTACTGGTGTTTAGGACTCCAACTCCCACAATTCCACATATAAATCTCACTTGCCTAATTTCTGGAACATGGCCATACAGCCCGGAAAACCCACAGCAACCCAGTGATTCTGGCCATGAATGCCTCAACAGCAGAGCCTACTGGCTGTTAGGAATTGTGGGAGTTGAAGTCCAAAACACCTGGAGGGCCAAAGTTTGTCCATGCCTGACTTCTAATTTATTTACAATGTAGTGGGAACCATGAAGCTTTGCAGTTATTGTAGAACTACGATTCTTAAAACTCCTATTAGTTATGCTGGCAAGGATTGCTAATAGATAATAATAATAATAATAATAATAATAATAATAATAATAATAATAAACTTTATTTATATCCCGCCCACTCTCCAAACAGGGCTTGGGGTGGCTTACAGAAAATAAAATACAGTACAAAAACCCAAGCAAAAATAAAACATAATACAAAAATGGCAATCTCAGTCAAAGTTTCAATCAAAAAACAACTGTAAGATCATATCAATCCCACCATGGCTCATGACTGCATGTGCTCACTTGCTTTGTTAAGTGAAGGGCATTTCTTTTATGTGATATTGAACTGTGACACAACTGAAGGCAGATCCTGCAACATTAATACAATACCAATAAATTTAATTTTCCCCCAATTTTTGTCATTAAAATATCCTAAACACCCCAGATCTATCTGCTCCTGGAGGTTAAGCAGGGTCACTTCTGGTTAGTACTTGGTTAGTACATATATGGGAAACTGCCAGATGAAGGAACTGGTAAAACCACCTAAGAAAACCCTATGAAATTCACATGGTCACCATATGTCAACAGGCAACTTGAAGGCACACAACGAGAGACTATCATTTTGTGTAGTAATGTCAAGGGGAAACCTTTACCTTTACCTACCTTTACTTAACCTGCATAAAGCCCAATTGTAGAAACCAACACAGATGGATATACAAATTGGAAGCTGAGTAATGTTAAATCGTATATAGTGGGACATAATAAAAAGCATTTGTCTATTATTATCTAAGTAGCGGGGCCAATAAGTTGGCTGTAGAGACGATGCTGTTGTTGACCTGACATGCCACATTTCTGACCTCAATGGCTCTTCTTAATTTAGAGTTACAAATAAATTAGTGCTTAGTTATTTAGAGTGATGTTGAGTTATCTTTCTAGCATTTCTAGCATTTGCTATCCACCTTCGATGGTGCTGCCCTATCTCCTTCGCCTACCTTTAAGAGCTTGGGTGTCGTTTTGGATTTGCAGCTGACAATGGAAGCTCAGGTTGCCGCTGCCAGCAAACAAGCCTTTTTCCATCTACGACAAACGAGGCAATTGGCACCCTACCTATCTGATGAGGCTCTGGCAATAGTCATCCATGCCACGGTCACGTCTAGGCTGGACTATTGCAACGCCCTGTATGTTGGCCTTCCGATGTCTAAGACCCAAAAGCTCCGTATTGTTCAGAATGCGGCAGTCAGGTTACTCACAAGAATGCCCATGAAATGCCATATAACACCAGTGCTGCAACATTTACATTGGCTTCCAACTGAGTACCGTGGTCTATATAAGATGCTAGTTCTGACATTTAAAATTCATTATGGCCAGGGTCCATTGTACCTTAGGGACCATCTCTCCTTCTCCCATCATCGGAGGTCGCAACGACCATCCCAACATGACTTACTCTATATACCAGGTCCTAGAGAAGTGCACTTCGAAAGTACCAGACGCAGGGCTTTTTCTGTTTCTGCCCCTGCCTTATGGAATTCCTTGCCGCCCTATATGAGAGCCATGCGTGATTTAGGGCCTTTTACTCTAGCACTTAAGACCTAGCTTTTTACTAGAGCTTTTGATCTATGTTAATTTTATCAATATCTGTATGTATGTATTTTTATCTTTTACAATTTAGCTTGTAAATCGCCTAGAACATCTTGGATGGAGGGCGATTAATAAGTAATTAGATGATGATGGTGATGATGATGATGATTTAGCTGCTCAGAAATTACCTGCCATGGCTTTTGATTCAGAAGCATCCATCTCCTTCTGTCCATTGGTGTCCTGTATTGAATGCTGGAGAAATACATGGCATGTAAAGCATGGGCTACAGCATAGACTGCATTGTAGATACTGTAGCTATGGCTAGTCATTTCCATTTCGAAAATAATTCCAGGAAGAGACTCCAGTTTCTCTTCCCCTGTACAGAATTCATCAGTATTATCTAGGTTGGAGCTGGGAAAGAAACAATGAAATGCGTGTTCCCAGAAGGTCCTAATAAATCCATCTCCTCTTTCTGGCACGGGGCTTTTGGAGTGAAGAAATTTCTGAAAGCCTAACACCTCCTCTGAATGCATGGCAAAGGATAAAGTCCCATGGATGAAATCTAGACCCCAACTCCTCTGAAAAGGGAGTGATGCGAAATCCATCTGGGCCGTCATAATCCACACCTTTGTCTTTTTCAGTATCCCATCAAACTCTGAGAAGTGGAGTAACATTCTCCAGACAACCGTTGTCTGAATTTCACCATGTACAAGCAGCACGGTGGCACTGCTTCCCATGATAACTTGGCATGTTTCTATTCCTTCGCTTACAATCATGTCAGCGTCATTGGAAAATGTCAACTCTGGAAGTTTCTGTATGAATTCAAAGCAGATGCCACTTTTTGCAAACATGGGAAGCACCTTGTGCACAAACCTCTCCCCATTATCATCGTTCAGATAAGTCACACCAATCCAAGTCCACCTAAAATGAAGCAGTAACTGCTGAATTCCCCAGTACTGATGGGACCCTCCTGGGAACATCTTGTAGAAAAATTCTCCTTGTGTTTTGGTATTCATCACTGGGGCAGAGCCATATGTGAGCTAAAATTTATAAGAGATATTTTAAGAGAAGAGATAATAATAATAATAATAATAATAATAATAATAATAATAATAATAACATGCAAAAATACTGTGGGACTTTCAAATTCAGACTGACAAAGTTTTGGAACACAATATGCCAGACATCACAATTGCGGAAAAGAAAAAAGTTTGAATTATTGATGTCGCCATACCAGGTGATAGTTGCATTGAGGAAAAACAACAGGAAAAACTCAGCCATTATCAGGACTTCAAAATCGAACAGCAAAGGCTCTGGCATAAACCAGTACAGGTGGTCCCAGTGGTCATTGGCACACTGGGTGCCGTGCCAAAAGATCTCAGCCAGCATTTGGAAACAATAAACATTGACAAAATCACGATCTGTCAACTGCAAAATGCCACCTTATTTGGATCTGCACGCATCATTCAAAAATACATCACACAGTCCTAGACGCTCGGGGAGTCTTCAACTTATGATTTTATAATATGAAATCCAGCATATATATCTCATTTGCTGTGACATACTGTATTTTTGTGTCAGTAAAATAACAATATACTTTATTTATATTCTGCCCTATCTGCCCAAGGAAACTCAGAGCGGATCACAAAACACTTACATGGCAAGCATTCAATGCAGTTGAAATTGACAGGACAAACAGACAGACAAAGGTATGTTGTGTCGGCATCCAACTTTGGCACTCTGGAGGTTGTGCTCAATTTTGGCCACGGGGGGGGGGGTGTGCTGTCGCTCCATCCTCTATGACGAAGAGCCATCACAGACTTACTCCTTCCTTTTGGTTGCTGGCATTTCTGGTATTTCCTTTTATGGTGCTGTAAAATACCTCTCCCGCTTAAGTGGTATCTAATTTCTCTCAAGCTGTTTTTGAACTGTTTAGGTGAACAGTAAGCTGGGCTGACAGTCGTGTACTCACCCCAACCTAGGCTTCGAACTGACAACTTTTCGGTTGGTAAGATCTTACTGCTGATGGTGATTTACCAGCTGTGCTAAAGCTCAACACAAAGCTATTTCCAAAAGTAGAAATTCCAATGCTTCTTTCATCTTATTGGGAGACATTCAATGCTGATTTCACTCTATCGCTTTAATTATTCTTCACATTAAAGTGATTTTTATTGTTTTCCCTAATTTTATTTAATGTAATAGGTGATAAAGCCACAGACTAAGATCTTAATCATGTTAGTTCAAAGCAACCCATTGAACCAACTGTTGAACAATGAGTAGACCCAATGGACGATGCCTCAATGCACAAGTAAATTCATTTGATACATTGGATCTATTCCTTTTAGAACAAATGGTAGACTTCAGGCTACCATAAATTGCAGAAGTGATTTATGAAACAATAAAGAAATAATGGTAGTGGTTATAAATACATAGTAGTAGACCCAGCAATAATGATCTATCCTCACATATCGATGTACAGAAGAGCAAGCAGTGTGGTAACATGTGACACCCAGGATTAACTTTCATACTTTGAGGTGAGTTTCTTTTCTGTCTTAGAAATACATTTCCATCACTTTCTTCTATGACATTTTGATTTAAAAATAAATAAGAACACAACAGGGGAATGAACAGACAAACTAATGTTGTATAGGAGGTGTGCAGAAGTCATTGTTATTATGTTTGTGTTTAACTGTTAGAGTATGTATTTGTGTTTGTAACAGTAGCTAAAACTGGAGTCATCTGGTTTGAATCCACAGTGAGCGTTGCCAAGGAGACGAGGCTGGCTAGCTCATGAGAGGGAGAAGTGGGTGGAGCCAAGCAGGAAAAGTTATGTGCGTTTTTTTAAAAAAAAGCAGAAAGAGGCTTGGAAAGGCCTGAGAGAGAGGCTTGTGTGTGAGTGGCTGGTGATTTTTCAGTCTAGGAGGGCTGAAGAAAGAAACCTGGCCAGATTCTTTAGTCAAAGAAGACTAAAGGAAGCCTAGTTAAGATCCCTAGTTAAGGAAGGACTAGAGATCAGAGATTTGATCGAGGGTAGATTTATAGTAGTGAAACATTGTTCACTAGAGAGCTTCACCTCAGTGAAAGTTAGCCACAGGCTGTGTTATCTGGAAGAGTGGACTGTATTATAAACCACGTGATGTTCAAAGTTCCATAAGTTATTTAACAGCCTGCAGCCATAAGCTTTGTACACAATAAACTTGTTATCTTTTTGTTGAAAACCGTCTCATCTCAACTAATCTGCGTCTGTAGAGCCAGATCTCATCGGTGGTACCTCAAATACCTCACGTTGGTGGCAGTTACCTTAATTTACAAATAATAATTGGCCTCCTCCATAATATACTCTTCTACACAATTGAGGCCTGAGGTAAATTCCCTCCATAACATCCAAATCTGTACAATTGGTGGCAACGGTGAGATTAAAAAGTGCCTGAGGTAAAATAGCTCCATTATTAGGGCCTGCCGTTGCCAACCTCAGCAACACACAAGCACCTCCTCCCAATTGGTGATAGCGGTGGGGATCTTCAAGGATAAAATCCCTATACCCTGTCCATCATTGTGTTCACATCCTCCCAGGAGGCCTTCCACTTTTGCAGGAGTTAAGAGCACAGAACCCTCACCACAATGGGGAGAAAACATGATTTTAAAAAACTGAGAAAACTTTCTGAGAATCTTTAGGTCCTCCAGCACAACTCTACATCCACTGCTGACAGAAGTTGGCCATATAGGGTCATACTGGAGAATCTTGAGATTCCATAGAGGGACTATATTAGTCATAGAATCATAGAAGCATAGAGTAGGAAGAGACTGCATGGGCCATCTAGTCCAACCTTCTGCCATCCAGGAAAAGCACAATCAAAGCAGCCCCAACAGATTTATTTATTGTATTTATTTATTTACTGCATTTATATAACACTTTTCTCACCTCTGGGGAGGACTCAATTTATTTATTTATTTATTTTGGTACACTTGTATACCGCTAATTTCTCAGCCTGGATCGGCGACTCAATTGCGGTTTACAGCAAGTTAAAAACAATCTCCAATTTAAAAACATATACACATACAATAACAAATTATTGGGCCACCAATAATAATCCCATATATCTCGAGTTGAAATCACAGTCCAGAAATCGTTGTCCATATTTTCTGTCCATAGTCACCAAGAATCGATTGCCACAGATTAGTCGAATGCTAGTTTGAACAGCCATGTTTTTAGTCTCTTCCTAAACACCATCAGTGAAGAGGCTGATCGTACCTCTATAGGGAGGGTGTTCCAAAGCCGGGGGGCCACCACAGAGAAGGCCCTGTCTCTCGTTCCCGCCAGCCGCACTTCTGAAGCAGGAGGGATAGAGAGAAGGGACTCTCCAGAAGATCTTAGGGTCCTGGTGGGCTGATAGGCTGAGATACGTTCGGATAGATAAGACTCAAAGCAGTGTACATCAAGTAATGGCAAGATTAAATGCCAACATATATACAGATGGCCATCCAGCTTCTGTTTAAAAGTCGGCAAATCAAATCCATGAAAGTTAAACCCACAAATATAGAGGTCTGAATTTTTTAAAGACTCTTGAATCCAAATGAACAATAATAAATAATAGTTTCCATTCAAGATCCTTATTCAGAATTTGAGCATTAAGTATGATATGTATGAACACCTTTCTTCATTTCATTCATCTGTAAATCCAAATGCAATGGCACATTCCCATAAATGTATTTTTTTTCAACTCAAATGCTTTATGTACCAATCTTACCTGTGGAATTTTGTAGTTGTACAGGATGGTTGTCATAAAGTGGCAGATGTTAGAATTTGGTCCCCCAATGACTGCTGCTGGATTGTACTGGAATCCACACTTGTAGTTGGGGGTGAACTTGTTTCCTGGAGATAGAAGTTCCATTGAAGCAAGGTAGGTCCAGCTTGCACAGAAATAACTATTATAAATGTTGAATCCCATGGTGATGTTAGGTAAGATCTGGGAATGTTTGTTGATTTCATTGATAGCGAATACTAAGGCCAGAATGTGTTGATAGTTCTGTGTGAGTGATCTGCAAATAGAAGTGCAGACTAAATTACTAAACAAAATCCCCGACCACCCAAATGACAAAATACACATTATAATCATGGTATTCATTATGTATGCATTAAACAAATGGCTCAGTTCAATTATCTCTAAAGTCACCTCTGATTCTAGGAGCCTATGGTAATAAATTATGACTCAAATCTAAGTCAATTATATACATCCTATTTAATCAGTTGATATACTGTAGTTGGGACTAGCAAAAGAGCCTGTTTGACTCTCAGATCCTGGATATTGAGAAGCAAGTTCTAATAAATGGAACTTCTATCAATAGCATGACTGTTTGAATTGTCAACAATAACACCAGTACTGGGGGAAAAGACAGGATAGATGGTTGGATAGATGGCCAGATGATAGAGATGATAGATAGATAGATAGATAGATAGATAGATAGATAGATAGATAGATAGATAGATAGATAGATGATAGATAGATAGATAGATAGACAGACAGACAGACAGATAGATAATTGATAGGGTAGGAGACAGACAGACAGCAATGACACATTCTGAGGGAAACTGTAATGTTAATTATTCTATATTAATTTACCAAAGGGAAATTAAGAAAAAGAAACAGATGACATTCCCAATGTTACCCAAATGATTAAAACCAAATGATTAAAACCATTATCCAAATGATTAAAACTGATGGAAAGAAAGAGCTCCACGAGGTCCATGCATGGTATGGTAATCATAGTAACAGCATCAACAAAAACAACCTGACATATAACATACTAACAAAAACAACCTTACATATAATCGTCAAACAGCTCCTGGGACGGACACTTTTCGAAGTTCATTTTTCTGGAAAATATATAAATCTGAGAAATAATGCCTGCAACAACCAGGTCCCCTGCCTGATAATATGTGTGAAGAATAGGAAGAGGCTCCATGATGGGACATTTTCTAGTGGGTGCCTTACATGCAATCTCAGGCAACAACACTAATACAAACGCCACAAATAATTCCATCTTGAAAGACAATCTTCACTTTTAGGCCAACCATCCATCCCACATTATAATTCAAAGGAATAAGGTCTACCACACTCAAACTTGAATGTCTACTACACTTCAAACTCATTCCACTGATATGCCCTTTCTGTCTCTAGTTCCTCTTTCAAATGGCATGAAGCATATTAATAGTATTTTCCAGTCTAGGTGCATAACTTTGTTAGTATTCGCTGGAGTTCCTTGGGAGCTTGAAGGAGAAGATATAATCATGGTTGATTTGATAATTACAGAGAAGAGAATTTAAAAGGTTGACTGTGCAGAAAAAAACATGTTTATGACATATTCAAAAAGTTTGGGGTGATAATCTGTATTGGCAGAAATGGCACTTCTAAATAAGATTTACCAAAATGGGAATACTAAAAAAATACAGTGATGGCGATAATGGAGCAATTTGAGTTTTTTCAGAAGTCTCCAAGTTTTTTGTTGTTGTTGGGGCTGTGTTGAAGAGGTCATAATTTTTTATTTTGTGTCAAAAGGAATGCATAAATAATTAAGTTTAAAACTGATAAAATAAAGGGAGCACAAGCAGCTAAATAGTTTTAGACCAAAAATGGGCAACAGCGACCGCATTGTCTGCAACTTTAAACAGTTTTTCCTCTGTGCATGAGGCAGGGCATTGTGGGCAAGCATACAGATGCTGAGTTGTTTGTTCTTCTCCACAGTCTCACATGATGAAGGATTCTTCTAGGTAGTGCCATTTTGTCAGGTTGTCTTTTGATCTGCCAGCTCCACTTCTAAGTCTGTTCAGGGACTTCCAAGATGCCCATTCTTGGTTTGCCCTTGGAGGAAGATCCTCATTGGGGGGCATCCAGTTGGAATTGCCTGATTTTGCTGCCCAGAGGGATATTCTTGCTATTGCTGGAGGAACATTTAGAAGAGAGGTGCTTCTCATGAAACGTTTCCTTGATTTAAGTCTACTGGGAGGAGGCTGATATCCATATAATGAGTGGCTTTCATGGTGTTCAACCTTATTTCTCTCAAAATTGGCAGCAACTTCCCATCACACATCCGAAGGGTGGGGGCAATGCTAGCTAGCTTGTAAATTCTATCAATAGGTGTAAGTTTAAGACATCCTGTGGTTATTCTACATGTCTCATTCTGTGCTATATTCACCTGCTTTGCATGGGCAGATTTATGCCAGAGAGAGCAGGCATACTCAGCAGTTGAGTAAGGCAAGGCCAGGGCTGATGTTCTTATTAATTTTTGGTCTGGAACCCATTCGCTAGTAGAAAGTTTCCGCAGGATTTTATTGTGTGCAGCTACTTTGTGTATACAATTATAATATTTGTTTTTCAAAGGTGATATCATAGACATATCCCATCTTCTATGATGGGATATGTCTTTGTCTGCTATAGTAAGACCAGAAAGAACCATGGTATAAAATAGGCAATGCCATCCCTAACAATGTGCTCAGCAATTGAAGGATGTTGTTGTTTTTTGCCTTCAAGTCATTTCCAATCCATGGCAATCTATGGATAAGTGAGGATTCAAACAATATAGCCAGAAGTTTCTTCATTTATTTTATTCCAGTTTTAAAATTTCAGGGACACTTTTCATTGGGGTATCTCAGTCATCTTTCTAAACTTGTGCTTGGTATTTTAAATAGTTTCTATACTGTTTTATGTGGTCTAAATTGTTTTATTGTGATTAAGTTTTAATTGATTGTTTCTAAGAGACACTTTGGATGCCACTCAGGGAGGAAAAAAATCATACAAATAGAGTAAATCAATGTTATTTATTTATGTCACTTTTATCCTGCCCATATCAGCCCAAAGGTGGGGTATCCTTGAGATGAGAAATTTTTAAGTATGTTTTCTTTTTATCTCTTTTTGTATATACCCTTATGGTGATTTTGTTGTTATATGCCAATAAAGGCTTCGTGAGAGAGAGATTCCATGTTTAATTTCCATAATTGCATCCTATGGAGAGAGATAATAGAACTTAGAGAGAGAGAGAGAGATAATAGAACTGTCTGGTTGAGAATTCAAATGTATCCCTTTTGAATGATCAAAACTGCAAAACCAAGGTTTCCAAGAGACGGAAGTACAACAGTTAAAATGGAATCATATAGCTATATTTGGGTAACGTAAAAGAATCCGCTATCTCTTCAACCCTGGATAGTCATTCGTTGTAGACATGGTTGCTCTAGATCAGTGTTTCTCAAACTCTGCTCCTCACGATGTTTTGGATTTCAGCTCCCAGAAATCCCAGACAGTTTACCAGCTGTTAGGAGTGGGAGCTGAAGTCCAAAACATCTGGAGGAGCCGAGATTGAGAACCACTGATCTAGATGTACAAATATTTTGATGTTATCTATTTATGCTATTTCTTGACTGTAGTTAGAGATAAAGCATTCACATGACAGTTGAATATGTCAAATTTTAAAATGATAAAACATATAGTAAAATTAATTACAACAGCATGTAACATTGAAAGCCACAGCAGTAAAACGCCACAGTACAATCAAATCTTGATCCAAGAAGAATCTCCCATTTAAATATCAACAAGAGCTGAGTCTATTTAGACTGAGATCAGGAACAGATGGAACCTTTAGGGCAGCGTTTCTCAACCTGGGGGGTCGGGCCCCCTAGGGGATGTCACGCGGGGGGGGGGGTGTTACAGAGCCATCTTAGGAACTCCTTTGGCAGAGAAGGCTGAAGTTCTCTCCTCCTGTCCTTCTCTTCCTTTTTGGAAACAGATGGCAAATCCTCCCACCAAAATCCCTCCTCCTGCTGTGATTGGCTGGCCTCTCAGCTGGCCTCTCGGCCAAGGGGAGGGCTGTTTCTGAGACTCCAGGTGGGGAGGGGAGAGCAGGTGTGCTTGACCCATGGCAGCAATGTGCACATGTGCACATGTGCAGGTGAGGGAGAGTGTGTGAGACTGGAGGGAGGCTCATGCCAGAAAGTCCCTTAAAAGCATGGGGCTGCTATGTGAGAAGTTTGGCCCAATTCTATCATTGGTGGGGTTCAGAATGTTATTTGATTGTAGGTGAACTATATATCCAGCAACTACAATTCCCAAATGTCAACTTTTTATTTTAATTTTATTCTTTTATCCAATTCTTTTTCTTTTCTTATTTTTCTTCTTTCTTTCTTCCTAACTTTCCTATTATCGTATTGTTCCCACTCTTTCATTGTTTCTGGTTTCCTTTGTAGTATATTAGTCAAATAACTCAATAAAAATTTTCCAAATGTCAACTTCTATTTTCCCCAAACACCACCAGTGCTCACATTTGGCCATATTGAGTATTCGTGCCAAGTTTTGTCCATTTCTATCATTGTTTGAGTCCACAGTGCTCTCTTCATGTAGGCGAACCACAACTCCAAAACTCAAGCTCAGTGCTCACCAAACCCTTCCAGTATTTTCTGTTGGTCATGGGAGTACTGTGTGCCAAGTTTGGTTCAATTCCATCATTGGTGGCATTCAGAATCCTCTTTGAGTGTAGGTGAATTATGAATCTCAGCAACTACAACTCCCAAATGACAGCTCCCTCAACCCCACCAGGATTCAAATTTGGACATATCGGGTATTTGTGCTAAATTTGGTCCAGTGAATGAAAATACATCCGGCATATCAGATATTTACATTACAATTCATAACAGTAGCAAAATTGCAGTCATGAAGTAGCAATGAAAATAATTTTATGATTGGGAGTCACCACAAAATGAAGAACTGTATTAAGGAGTTGTGGCATTAGGAATATTGGGAAACACCGCTTTGGGATATTTAAGCTACACAAACATATCTGTATATCTGACATTTCTGATGACTTCAATACATGTAGGTATATCAAAACAGTAGCAAGGCCAATTCTTATGTGAATATGATATAATGTATTTTTAGTGTTGTTGGCCTGTTTATGTTAATTGCTGTGCTGTAATTGTTCTGTGTTGGCATCGAATGACTGCCAATTGTAAGCAACTTTGACTCGCCCTCTGGGGGTTGAGAAGGATGGGATATCAATGTTTTAAATAAATAAATAAATAATATAAATATGTTGTCTTGTGTTCACTTTAAAATTAAAACAATTCTTTATTGTCCATTGACCCAAGCAAGCAGTCACTCACAATTGACTAAACCCCACTCTTTAGAATGGGACGTGACATGTCTCACTTTCTTTTCTGTACTATCAGCTGTCCTTGCTTGTTTAATGCAGGGTGCACCAAAATAATGAAACATTTTGGAGAAAAAATGCAACCCAGTAAACCAAGACTAGATGCTAAGATGGAGAAGATCTCCACAGCCACTGTGTATTTTCCCTTGGTGCTCAAATAGGCTGGAACAAAACATAGCCAAACACTACAGAAGAGCAGCATGCTGAAGGTGATAAATTTTGCTTCGTTGAAACTGTCTGGTAACTTCCTGGCAAAGAAGGCCACGGTGAAGCTGATGAGGGCTAGCATCCCCATAAAGCCCAGGACACAGTAAAACAGAACGGTTGAACCTTCATTACATTCCAGCACAATTTCTTTAATCACGGAGTGTTTGTCAAAATCTGGGAATGGGGGAGAGATTGCCAGCCACACCGTACAAAGAATGGTTTGAATAAAGGAAGAGGAAATGACAATGGAGCTGGCCAGTCTTCTCCCTATCCATTTCCTCATCCTAGACCCTGGTTGGGTGGCCAGGAAAGCTAGAACCACAATGGTGGTTTTGGCCAAAATGCAAGAAACAGCCACCGAGAAGATGACCCCAAAAACAGTCTGTCGGAGCAGACAGGTCACCTTCTGAGGTTCACCCATGAAAAGGAAAGTGGAAAGGAAGGAGAGGAGGAGGGCAATGAGTAGAGTATAGCTGAGTCTGCGATTGTTGGCTTTCACGATGGGAGTATCTGAATATTTAAGAAAGACTGCAAGCACCAAGATGGTCATGAAAGAGAAGGAGACTGCAAGAGTGGTCAAAGCAATCCCCAGAGGTTCTTCATAACTCAAGAAGCTTCTGTTTTTCTGAATGCAGAAATCCTTGGCATTGTTTGAATATTGATCTTCCTGGCATTCAATACAGTCATCCATATCTGGAAAAGAAATAAAAAAATTATTGGCAAGAGGAAAACCTAGCCAAGACAGATAACATTAAACATGTTTTTATATTGCACAGCTCACCTTGCTGATTTGAAATCTTTCCTTCTGGGCATGGAAGGCAATTATAGCAACAGAATGGCATCCCTTCCACCTTAATCTTACTATATCCTTCTTGACACTTTTCATTACACATGGAAATAGGCTGCACCTATGAATAAATGGGAAGTAAAATATTTTTATTTTTATTTTTTAAATTATTTAAGTATCTCCCTTTTGTTGCACTAGTCTAGAGTTACACAATGGTTATATTCTGGTATTGCATGGAGATTATTTGGAATACAATGTGCTGCCTGGACGTATTACTAGAACCTTTGGCCTATGCATATTATAAATATTAGGATTTTTTGTAAAGTGGGGTGGGGGAGCTCAAATCATGTAGAATCTTAAACACACAAGCTTCTCTCATTCACTCATCTATATGGTCAACAACTTAATGTGAAAGATAGGGCCAGTAAAATGTGTAACATTGCTTTAAATTCCCTTGACTGTGTGGAGTGCTCTTCATGTATAGAACTTTTCCAAGAGAGCTACAGAACTTAGGGTCATAAAAACATTTTAATGTATATTTTTTATAGGAATTTGGCATTCATGCTCCAAAAATGACCTCAGATTTGGTGCATCATGGACATTTTTTCACAACTTGATTCGACATTTTGTTTCTGTAATAAGTGACTGCCCAAAGAGTAAATACTACTCTAATAGTTACTCTAAAGCAGGGGTCCTCAAACTAAGGCCCGGGGGCCAGATACAGCCCTCCAAGGTCATTTACCTGGTCCTCGCTGAGGGTCAACCTACATCTGAAATTACTTGAAAGCACATAACAACAACAACAACAACAACAACAATCTTATCTCATCAGCCAAAAGCAGGCCCACACTTCCCATTGAAATATTAATAAGTTTATATTTGTTGAAATTGTTCTTCATTTTAATTATTCTATTGTTTTAATGTGTGTGTTTTTGCATTACAAATAAGATATGTGCAGTGTGCATAGGAATTCATCAATATTTTTTTTCAAATTATAATCCGTCCCTCCAACAGTTTGAGGGACTGTGACCTGGCCCTCTGTTTAAAATGTTTGAGGACCCCTGCTCTAAAGTCTTCCAATAGATGTTCAAAACACATTAATTTGCAGTTATAAAACACAAAAATCTGTTCAAAAGCACTGGAACATCAACATCCATATTGCATCAAAATGGAGTACCAATTGAATTGACAAAATATTGAATTTGTGAAAGAACTGTATGACATTCTTATTGTGTTTTTTTTTCATCGAGCACCCCAAAATACACCAAAGACAGCTAACATTTTGAAAATTTAAAAAAAACATCATTGGTGGCCTGAGTATTAAGGATTTCAGGAGCATAAGAAGTAAGATATGGTTTGAAAAGACCTACCATGTTAGGCCAGGTGATATCACTTGCAGAAATGATTAACCTCTTCTCGACTGGAACATGAGGATCAATTGTTCCAATTTTTACTTTGAGAATGGAAAGGTTTGGGAATATGACCCAGTTGATAATGTCAAAACCAGCTTCTATTTCTCCATTTTGATTAAAGGAAACTTTTCTCCCAGCACTATTGTTAAATGAAACACTTCTCAAATAGTGGTGGAGCTATGTAGAATGACAAGAAGGTAGATGATAAAGGCAACAAAAGCATGTGAAGATCCAAAATTGAGAAGATCTATTGGAAGAGCTAGGGAGATTTTTCACTTGCCACACGACCTAGATCCAGTCCAGAGCATAAATACTTCTGGGACATGAGTCCCAGAAGCAGCTAGTCACACCTGGTAAAGCCTGCTGTGCTACTGTCTACACAGTCCTGCTGGCTTAAGACCACATTGACCACATTGGACCTTTACTTCACCCTTCATGTTGATGCCACAATTCCCAGAAAACTACTGAGTTCCAAGCTCCAGGTCATTGTAGACATCCTGTTCCACATAAACAGATCTGCATGACTAGCAAGAAGGGTGGTGGCAATGTCCACTCTTTCTTGCTGGTGGTTTGGCCACCCTATCCTGACATCATAAACCTTGAAAGGTATGGTTAGGCTTTGGCAACGCGCTCAGATGGAGCTCTGAGACCATCTAACAGCAATATCGCCAATATAGGCACAAGTTCTTGTCCATTTCCCTACACTGATCAGGGGGTGGCAACAAGGGAATTTGGTTGAATGGGAGTTGATCCAATTGTCCAGGGGTATCCTAAGATCCAGGATACCCCAGAATTTGAACTCTGGAATATACCCCATCTTTGCAACATTCAGCAATGATACAGTGAAGGTGACAGCTCAACAGAATGGTTGTGGTCCTGGGCATTCTGGACAATAGCCCTGGATCTGTCATGTAAACCTCCTGGCGCATATGAGTCGCTAGCTGAACATCTAGATAACTCATCAGACCCTTTGATTATGATGCGGACAAAGTACGAGATCGGGGAATCCTAAATACCACACCCAATTGCACAGGACTCTACCTGCCACAGCTGCTGCTGCATCTGTCCCCTCCCATCTTGCATTCCACTGTGTTTAACTTTGTATGAGTGCATAGCTTGCAAAGCATGGGCCACAGCATAGACAGCATTGTAGACACTGTAGCTCTGAGCAGTCATGGTCATTTCGAACAAAGACCCAGGAAGAGTTTCTAATTTCTCCCCTCCACTACAGATGTTTCCAGTGTCCTCATTTGAGTCAGTGCTTGGGAAAGAGCATTGAAACACCAGTTCCCAAAAGATCCTCATCAAGCTCTCCTGATTTTCTGAAGCAGGGTTCATGGTCTGAAGGAATTGCTGGAATCCTGGGACCTTCTCTGAAGAAACTGCAAAAGACATTGTACCATGGAGGAAGTGCATGATACAATTCCTTTGAAAAGGAATCGATGTAAATTCCATCTGGGCTGTCATGATCCAGACATGGCTCTTGGATGGCATCTCCTCAAATTCTGCACCATGGTAGACCATTCTCAAAGCCACTATGCATTGATTCTCACCATATAAGATGACAACCTTGGCGGTACTTCTTGCAATAATCCCATGCATTTCATAATACTTGAACACTAAATTATCAATATTAGTGGAAAAAGACTCTCGGGGTAATTCTTTTATAAAATCAAAGCAGATACCGTTCTGATGGAACATGGGAAGTATGTCATGTACAAATTTTTCACCACTGTCATTGCCTATATAAAGCACTCCAACCCAAGTCCACTTGAAATTCAAGAGCAAATGCAGAATGCCCTCATTCTGATGGTACTCATTTGGGAACATCCGGTGGAGTGAAGCAGCTTGGGCATTGTTAGTCATCACAGGGGCAGATCCATATATGAGCTTAGGAAAGAAAAGCAAACATAGAAATAGAAGAATGGATTTCCAATATAAAATGCTCATATCTTTATTTCACATCGTACGTGCATTATTATTACCATATATAAAGAGCAACATTTCCACTAGAGTTGTGCATGGAATTAGTTTCTCCCATTTCTCCCGTTTCTTTTGTTTCATTTCTTTCTTCAGGAGCATGAAACGGGAACCCCCCCCCCCCTCCTCGCACAAAAATCAGCTTGACACAAAAGCAAGCTGGAGCCGATCCTGGCTTCAAGCCTGCTTTCTTCTGCAGCCAAGTGCCTTCCAGAAGAACTTGCCTCTTTGTGTGGTTGTTCAGGCCCAGAAAGCATGTGCACCTGCCAGAACCTGCAGCTGAGTGCCTCTTACTCTAGAGTAAGCTTTCCGAGCCTGCATACCACACCACACATGCACTCTCCTTGGAAAAAGAGTGCACATGTGGAGTGCAGGCCCAGAAAGCACATGCATTTGCCAGTACCTCCAGCCAAGCACATCTTACTCTAGGGTAAGAGGCGCTCGGCTGCAGCACTGGCAGGTGCGCATGCTTTCTGGGCCTGTATGCCATGCCATACATGCACTCTCTTTCTGAGAGAGTGGTGCGCACGCCCAGAAAACGTGTGCACTTGCCAGTGCCTGCAGCCGAGAGCCTCCTCTAGAATAGAAAGAAACAGCTGGTAAGAAGCCTTCTTAAAGCACATGCCAGGAAGGGGAGCCTGGGTGGGAGGCCACCACCCTACAATGGTCCAGTAGAAAACAGATCTTTGGGAGACCCAAACCGAAAACAGAAATCTGCCCTCCTGATTTTGGGAAGGCTCCCAAAAATGGATCAGGGCCCCCACCAAAAGTTGGGACACAAAACGGGTCAAGGTTTACCGCGATTACACAACCTTAATTTCCACCCAGTCATCAATAAATGTTCCATGGTCAACAAAAGAGATGTCCTTGACCAAATTGTTGAAGGAAATTGCACTTTCCCCCATTATATTACAATATAACTCTCAATCAAATATTTTATTTTCTAGTACTGGCTTCAAGAACCTTTTCCAAATCCTTCAAGAACCTTTTCCAAAAGCATTACAAACCAAATACAGGCTAAACATTCCTTGTTTAAAATTCTGAAATCTGATATACTACAAAATCTAAAATTGTCCCCATGGGTGGCTGAGATAGTGCCATCTTTGCTTCCTGGTGGTTCAGAGTACACAAGCTTTCTTTCATGCACAAAAGTATTTAAAGTATTTCTTGCCATTACCTTAAGATAACATAAGGTGTATATGAAACATAAATAAATTTCATGTTTAGACTTGTTGTATCCTATCTACAAGATATCTTGTTAACATGTATATGAAAATATACATATTCAAAATCCAAAATTCAAAACTCTTCTGATCTCAAACATTGCAAATAAGCAATACACAATCCATAGTTGCTTGAAACTGAAGAACACATAATTTCCTTCACAAGAAACATATTGCTGCCTCACAACATATTCAAACATAAACATAACAATTCTGCATGAATTCTGCCAACCCATTCAATCCAGAATTGTTTCACTTTTAGCTTCATATTTATATTGATTTATGCTTAAATATCGCTATCATCTTTATATAATAATAATAATCATCATCATCATCATCATCATCATCTTTGTTTTTGTACCCCGCCTCCATCTCCCCGCAGGGACTTGGGGCGGCTTACATGGGGACGAGCTCGATCAACATGGTTAAAATAAAGCACATTAAAATATATAAACAACTGCATAAAACAAAATAAAATGACAACATTATAACAAAATATAAAAGCAAACATCAGACAATAACCAGTGAGCTCTGCGATAATGATCAGTCTCTGGGCTCATCCATGTAGTTTAATTGGGTAGGGCGTTATTGGTTTTCTGAGTCGGATATATTATTTTTCTGTTTTTTCACCTTTCACCATACACTACTGGAGGCAACTCAGCATTATGTTTAATGATAGGAAAGATTCTGAGAGATTCAATCAGACTTCCATTTGGGTCTGAACTTTATCTTGAAAAATTGAACAAGGAGACATAATTTTTCATTTTAAATGCCCAGCAGGAATGAATAGAGGAGCCTCTGCTGCATAGATGATTGAAAACCCCAAACAAAGCTTTACTCATAAGCAGAATAACAGATTGCTGAATGATTTCTTCTTTGCCAACTGGTTTCTATCTTGAAACCACACAAAAGTGACCTAAACCATATAGAGTGAATGACTTGTTGGCATCCAAAGTTTCATGAGTATGTCTTACCTGTGGGACTTTGTAAAGGTTCAAAATGTTGTCCACGTACTGACAGAACTGGGGGTTGGGACCCACGATAACAGAAACTGTGTTGTCCAGGTCATCACACTTGTAATTAGGGATGAATCTGTCATGGGTGGAAAAAAGCTCCATCGAAGCAAGATAAGTCCACTTTGCCATGAAATAATTGTTGAAGACATGGATGCCCAGGGTGATATTGGGTAAGATAAGGGGATTTTCATTGATCTCCTGTACAGCAAATGTCAAAGCCAGGATGTGCTGGTAATTTTGACTAAAGAACCTACAGAGAGAGTTAAACCCTTTCTCAGAAAGCATCTCTTTCAGAATATGAGATCTGCAACCGATTTAATATGGCCGGTGATTGATATTGTGGAGAAAAAACTGAAAATTGTAATGGCAATCAAGAAATATATGCTGGGACCAAGACTTCTGTGAATAGCAGCTGATTGGCAATATGGATTTGAGAGTCACAAAACACAGAAACGGAACCTTATTCAAATACAGTTTCAAACACATATTGCTTTATTTGTATTGAAATTTAAATGACTATGTAATCTTTCTCTTTTTTGCATTTAGGTATTAGACAAATGAGTAATTAATCATTACATTTTTTGACATGAATAGCTAACTGGATAGTTAAAATGTACAAGGGTAAAGCCAAAGATGGCATGATTTAGAGTGAGAAATGGAAATGTAACATCAATGAATGATAGGAAAAGGTAAAGGTTTTCCTCTTATATTAAATCCAGTCGTGTCCGACTCCAGGAGTTGGGGCTCACTGCTCATCTCCATTTCTAAGTCGAAGAGCTGGCATTGTCCATAGACACCTCCAAGGTCATGTGGCCAGCATGACTGCATGGAGTTCTGTTACCTTCCCGCCAGAGCAGTACCTATTGATCTACTCACAGTTACATGTTTTCGAACTGCTAGGTTGGCACGAGCTGGGGCTAACAGCGGGAGCTCACGCCGCTCCCTGGATTCGAACCTGCAAACTTTCGATGAGAAAGTTCAGTAGCTCAGCGGTTTAACCCAATGGTAGCAGGAAAAAAGAGGAGATAATTGGGAGTCGGGAGGGACGCAGTGTCTTTTCTATAAAATTATACAGTAACAATAGTGAGAGCAGCATAAGCAACAATGGAAAAAGCAACCATATGACCAAGGACAAACTAAGATAAAAAGTATGTATATCAAACTAGTCTGCTTGAAACCAGTCCATGATCTTAAGGGATGGTTACAAATACCTTTACGAACCACAGCGAAGACTAAGATCTTCTGGGGAGGCCTTGTTCTCGGTCCCATCCCCACCACAGGCGAGTTTGACGGGGACAAGAGAGAGGGACTTCTCAGTGATTGCCCCCCAGCTATTGAACTCCCTTCCTGGTGAGATTAGATCCGCCCCTTCCCTCCTGTCCTTCAGAAAGATGGTAGAAACTTGGCTGTGGGACCAAGCCTTTGGGGCAGTGCAATGAGGCAATAATAGTAAATCCACACTGCTGATCAGAGCCAGCATGGTGTTTTGAGGTGGTTTAAAACAACTGATTTAAAGTAATCAAAAGATGTAACTGTTTTTAGTGTTTGTGTATATTTATAGTTAGTTTATGTTCTGGCATGGAATACTTGCCATCTATTTAATATGCTCGGCCCTGAGTCCCCTTTGGAGAGAGAAGGGCGGAATATAAATGTTAATAATAATAATAATAATAATAATAATAATAATAATAATAATAATAGCAATAACAACAACAGCTGACACGATATGATGATTTAAAGATCGAACTGCAAAGACTCTGGCACAAGCCCGTAAAGGTGGTCCCAGTGGTGATTGGCACACTGGGTGCAGTGCCTAAAGACCTTGGCCTGCACTTAAAAATGATCGACGCTGACAATGTTACCATCTGTCAGCTGCAAAAGGCCACTCTACTCAGATCTGCATTCATTTTTTACTGATACATCACACAGTCCTAGACACTTGGGAAGTGTCCGACACATGATCAAATACAAAAGCCAACAGAGTGATCTTGTTTGCTGTGTACTAATCTTGTTGTGCATCAAATAATAATAATAAACTGGTGGGATCACAAGCCTGAAAAAGTTACATAAAATGAACACATCAAAGTACTCTGGGACTTCCGAATTCAGACTGACAGAGTTTTGGAGCACAATACTCCTGACCTCATGATAGTGTTAAAAACCCAAGTATGAATCGTTGCAATCCCAGGTGACAGCAGGATTGAAGAGAAACAACTGGAAAAGCTGACATGAGGATTTAAAGACAGAACTACAAAACCTCTCGCACAAGCCAGTCAAGGTGGTCCCAGTGGTGATCGGCATACTGGGTGCAGTGCCTAAAGACCTTGGCCTGCACTTAAACACAATCGGCGCTAACAAGATTACCATCTGCCAGCTTCAAAAAGCCACCTTACTGGGATCTGCACGCATTATTCGCTGATACATCACACAGTCCTAGACATTTGGGAAGTGTCCGACGTGTGATCCAATACACCATCCAGCATAGTGATCTTGTTTGCTGTGTACTAATCTTGTTGTGTTTCAAATAATAATAATAATAATAATAATAATAATAATAATAATAATAACTACCCCATACATGAGCTCATCAAGTTGCTCTGCGGCAGGATGTCTTCTAAATGTCACCAGTTCAGAGAATCTGTAGATCTGAGAAATAATGCTAGCAATGAGCAGATCTCCTGAATAATATTGCCTGTGCTTGATAGAGAGAGGATTACCGGTAGCACAGTTAGCCACAGGCTTATTGCACAAGACATGTGGCAGGACTATGAATACAGATGCTGTCAACAGGAACATCCTTTATGCAAATCCACCTGCCAGCCGTGGGTTCATTCCTCCGACATTGTCAATGTGTTCTATTTGGCTGAATAAATCAGCCATGGGATTACTGATCTCAAGTACTGCAAGGAATTGGGCAAATGGAACTGTGTCTGTCTCCACTCTGAATATTAATACTAGGAGTATTAATACAAACTTTCAGCCTGAGCACAATGTTTTCCATTGTTCTCTGCTCTTTCTAGAGCCCCGAGAGGTAGTTATTTTCGTAATTATAGGGTAGTAACCATACATTCTTTTTTCCTTTGTGTGCAACAGTGAAGGAGAAATCATGTTGATTCCCACCTCAGAAGAAGTCATCAGGGGTTACCAAAGAAAAACAAGGATTTTGAATGAAAAGTGAGACAAGGTCAAGCATAGAAATGACTAATCCAGAAAAAGTGGGAAAAGTTCTGAGGATGCCTGCCATAGATGCAGGTGAAACATCAGGAGAGAATACTTCTAGAATATGGCCTACAACAACCCAGTGATTCTGGCCATGAAAGCCTTCAACAATAGAAAGCCTTTCAAGAATTAATGGAAAATTCCATCCATCCCTCGTCATAATAACCGTAACAGCAATTACATCCTATGTAATATTGAGGTTTGTTGTTTGGTGGGATGATAGAACTGTGGTTGCAAATTCAAAAGTATGATTCAGAGTGGCCTTACAGATAGGCAGCAATTTGATGCCATAAACACACAGGCAATAAAATAAATAATTACATTAAAACAAAAATAATGAAAACAAATCAATATTAAAGGTAAAGGTAAAGATTTTCCCCTGACATTAAGTCCAGTCGTGTCTGACTCTGGAGGGTGGTGCTCATCTCCATTTCTAAGCCAAAGAGCCGGCGTTGTCCGCAGACACCTCCAAGGTCATGTGGCCAGCATGACTGCATGGAGCGCCGTTACCTTCCCTCTGGAGAGGTACCTACTGATCTACTCACATTTGCATGTTTTCAAACTGCTAGGTTGGCAGAAGCTGGGCCTAACAGAGGAAGCTCACGCCGCCCGCCACATTTGAACCTGTGACCTTTTGATCATCAAGCTCAGCATCTCAGCAATTTAACCCACTGCACCACGGGCTTATTATTAAAATCTATTATTTTAATTATTAAAATCAAGCCATCCAAAATCACGATCCAAGACCACTCCACGTCATTTCACTACTCCTTATTCTCTTATTGCACTAAAACTTGCTATCCAAAAGCTTGGTCTCATAACCACATTTTTATTTTTTTCCCGAAGATCAGGAGGGAGGGAGCTGCTCTAGTTTCACTGAAGTGGAAGTTCCATACATGAGGAGTCACCACTGAGACGGCCCTGTCTCTCATCCTCACCAAGCATACCTGTGAAGGAGGCGGACAGAGAGCAGGGCTTCCCTAGAAGATCCTAACCTCTGAGGTGGATCATAGAGGGAGATACATTTGGACAGGTAAGCTGGGCTAGAACCATTTAGGGCTTCGGTTGTTATAGGTTTTTTGGGCTGTATGGCCATGATCTAGAAGCATTCCCTCCTGACGTTTCACCTGCATCTGTGGCAAGCATCCTCAGAGTTTGTGAAGTTTGTGGAAACTAGGAAAATTGGGTGTATATATCTTTGGAAGTTCCAGGGTGGGAGAAAGAACTCTTGTCTGTTGGAGTTACATGTGAATATTTCAATTGGCCACCTTGATTAGCATTTGATGGCCTGGCAGTTTTTAGGTGTGGCTTGTTAATGCCTGGGAAATTCCTTCCTTGAGAGGTGGTTAGCTGTCCCTGATTGTTTCTTGTATGGAGTTTCCCAGTGTTTGAGTTTTGTTTTTTATTTACTGTTTTAATTTTAGAGTTTTTTAATACTGGTAGCTAGATTTTGTTCATTTTCATGGTTTCCTCCTTTCTGTTGAAATTGTCCACATGCTTGTGGATTTCAATGGCTTCTCTGTGTAGTCTGACATGGTGGTTGTTAGAGTGGTCCAGCATTTCTGTGTTCTCAAATAATATGCTGTGTCTATGTTGGTTCATTAGGTGCTCTGCTATGACTGACTTCTCTGGTTGAAGTACCCTGCAGTGCCTTTCATGTTCCTTGATCCGTGGGCAATGCTGTGTTTGGTGGTTCCTATGTAGACTTGTCCACAGCTACATGGTACATGGTAGACTCCTGCAGAGGTGAGAGGATCCCTCTTGTCCTTTGCTGAACGTAGCATTTGTTGGATTTTCTTGGTGGGTCTGTAGATAGTTTGTATGTTGTGTTTCCTCATCAGCTTCCCTATGTGATCAGTGGTTCCTTTGATGTATGGCAAGAACACTTTCCCTCTGGGTGGATCTTTGTCTTGACTCTTGTGGCTTGTTCTTGGTCTTGCAGCTCTTCTGATGTCTGAGGTGGAGTATCTTCTGATGTCTGAGGTGGATCTGTTTATTGTGTTTTTTGGTTTGAACTTAAAATCCCCCCAGAGGCCAATCTTAGTTGGTCTATTCTATTGACCTGTATAAAGCTTGAGTCCTTTTTCTGCAGCAGAGTTACAGAGAATGGTGCCTTAGGTATTATCTGGTAACCCTAGGCCCAAGCAATCCAAAAACAGGCATTCTTAGCACCTGCTGCATTTAGCAGTATTATTATACCAACAGTCCAAAGGGCAACAGAAGCTTTTGGCCAGCCTAAGCTTCACAGGAAAGAAGATTAAGACAGTTTATAAGCAACAACTTGTAATCCATCACATTGCATCAGAGGAAGAAGTTTCCAGAGAGATGACTACAACCAGCAAAATCTCCTTTTGTAATGTATTGTTGAAGTTATCTTATGATAGTTCTGGGTGGAGTTAACCCTTTATTCATCTTGTTTGCAGTAAACTCATTTGGTTATCTTTTCACCTTGCCTAAAGTGCCTCTGTCTGCTAGGGGTTTTAATCTTAACAAAAGGTATACAGATAGCCCCTGAATATAGTTAGACATGATAGTTTTTCCAAAAGTTTGGCCATGCTATCACAGAGGGTATTTTGTTATTAAGCCTACTTGCCCAACAAAATAGATAGTGTTGACGTTAAACATTTTTGTTATTTCTATGATGTATTTAAGGATAAAGCATTCACGTGACTGTTCTGGAACAGCTGTTCCAGGAGCTCCAATTTTATTTGCTCGGAACTAAAAGTTTGTTTGCAATCTCAGGCTTAGATTTTGCAACAGGGTGGCTTCCTGTTATAGTTTGCAGTCATAGGGCAAGCCCGCTGTCCATCTTCATTTAGCTTTGGTTCCGCCCCTTTTTCTGGGTTTTGGGAAGAGGGAGGAACCATTTCAGTTAGTTTTCTACAGGGAAGTCAATGTACAGGATGTGTACAGATTTCCTCCTGTAAAAAGGCTTCGACCCTTAAGACCTCCCGGTGGAGAACCAGTCTTAAGATCATCTAAAGATTCTCGAAGGTTCCAGGGAAACAGCTTTACAGCCCTGAAGAATTCCGGAGGGAATAACAGCTTTAAACATCAAGGATTCCAGCTAAGTGATTACAAGCCTTTTGATAGGTTCACTCGGCGTTGAGACGCAGTTCAGCCCGGTAGTGAATCCACATCAATAAGGTTTAAATTGGGAGAAATTTAGAAAGGGGTTTTCCTTTAAAGTAAAGCAAAGAATCAGTTAGAAGCCACCAGATGTTTGAAGCCTAAAAGTATTTGTTTAACCCTTTGAAGACAAAAGGAGTTTCTGTTGATTGTTCACCAATAAAAACTTTGTTATTTCACAAGCCTTCTAAAGCCTGTTTATGGTGAAAATCCTTCAAAATTTCTCTTCGGGCCCCCTGGCTTCCTGTTGGGCCAAAAGGTGCACGTCCTGTGTTAAAGGCTCTTCATTTCAAGCCCAGCAGTGACAGAACAGTGACAGTTGAACATGTCAGATTTTAACATGATAAAACATGCAGCAAAATTAATTAGAACAGTAGCAAAGAATATTGAAAACAACAGTAGTAAAACTCCATAATACAATCAAATCTTGAAGGAATTTGATCCAAGAAGAGTCTCCCTTTTAAACATCAACCATAACTGACTCCATTTAGCCTTCAAAGATCAGGAAAGGAACTGATGTGTTTGGGGTATTTATTTAGCCTATATGGATATACCTGCTTATTTCACAATTCTAAAGACTTAAAGGCAAACAAATTTGACTAAACCCCACTCTTTAGAATGGGATATGATATGACTTGAACCTCACTTTCTTTTCTGTACTATCAGCTGTCCTTGCTTGTTTAATGCAGGGTGCACCAAAATAATGAAACATTTTGGAGAAAAAATGCAACCCAGTAAACCAAGACTRGATGCTAAGATGGAGAAGATCTCCACAGCCACTGTGTATTTTCCCTTGGTGCTCAAATAGGCTGGAACAAAACATARCCAAACACTACAGAAGAGCAGCATGCTGAAGGTGATAAATTTWGCTTCRTTGAAACTGTCTGGTAACTTCCTGGCAAAGAAGGCCACGGTGAAGCTGATGAGGGCTAGCATCCCCATRAAGCCCAGGACACAGTAAAACAGAACGGTTGAACCTTCATTACATTCCAGCACAATTTCTTTAATCACGGAGTGTTTGTCAAAATCTGGGAATGGGGGAGAGATTGCCAGCCACACCGTACAAAGAATGGTTTGAATAAAGGAAGAGGAAATGACAATGGAGCTGGCCAGTCTTCTCCCTATCCATTTCCTCATCCTAGACCCTGGTTGAGTGGCCAGGAAAGCTAGAACCACAATGGTGGTTTTGGCCAAAATGCAAGAAACAGCCACCGAGAAGATGACCCCAAAAACAGTCTGTCGAAGGAGACAGGTCACCTTCTGAGGTTCACCCATGAAAAGGAAAGTGGAAAGGAAGGAGAGGAGGAGGGCAATGAGTAGAGAATAGCTGAGACTGCGATTGTTGGCTTTCACGATGGGGGTATCCGAATATTTAAGAAAGACTGCAAGCACCAAGATGGTAATGAAAGAGGAGGAGACTGCAAGAGTGGTCAAAGCAATCCCCAAAGGTTCTTCATAACTCAAGAAGCTTCTGTTTTTCTGAATGCAAAGGTCTTTGGCATTGTTTGAATATTGATCTTCCTGGCATTCGATACAGTCATCCATATCTGGAAAAGAAATAAAAAAATTATTGGCAAGAGGAAAACCTAGCCAAGACAGATAACATTAAACATGTTTTTATATTGCACAGTTCACCTTGCTGATTTGAAATCTTTCCTTCTGGGCATGGAAGGCAATTATAGCAACAGAATGGCATCCCTTCCACCTTAATCTTACTATAGCCCTCTTCACACTTTTCATTACACATGGAAATTGGCTGTACCTATGAATAAAAAGAAGGAAAATATTTTGACTAAAATGTTTATTATTATTATTATTATTATTATTATTATTATTATTAAGATGAAAGATAGCACCAGAGAAACACACAATGTAGTTTTTGCTGTTTTGGAGTATTATTCATGTACAGTTTTGAAAAGGATTGCAAAACTGAGGGTTTTACAAACTTCTTTTATTTAATGTCTACTGCCTTTAAAGGAATTTGACATTTTTATTTTAATGTTTATACTGTATTTTTGTCTTGGCATTGAATGTTTGCCGTTTGTATGTTGTGCTCCTCCCTGAGTCCCCTTTGGGGTGAGAAGACCGGAATCTAAATGTTTTAAATAAATAAATAAATAGTACTACAAAAATGATTTGGTGAATCATGTACTTTTTCACAACTTGATTTGACATTTCAATTTGTAATAAATAGCTGACCAAAGAATAAATAATAAGGAAGGGGTTAAGTTCTTCTAAGAGGCCTCCAAAATACATTAATTCATGGATATGAAAGACAAAAATGTGTTCAAAAGCATTAAAAGAAACCACACTGGAACATTAGCATCCATACTTAAAATGTAGTAACAATTGAATTTTGAATGTAACACAATGTTGCGGATGTCATCGTGCGGATGACACGATAAATAAATTGAATTTTTTTAAAAAATCATGAAACAACAGCACATGGTATGACATGTTTACTGTGTTTTTAGCTTCAGTAACCCAAAATACATTAAAGACAGCTTCAATATTTTAAAAATGTTGTTTTGTATTGCAGGCCTGTGTATTAAGAATTTCAGGAGCAGAATAGTTTGTGTGTGTGTGTGTGTGTGTGTGTGTGTGTGTGTGTGTGTGTCAGGAGCGATTTGAGTAACTGCAAATCACTTCCGGTGTGAGAGAATTGGCCGTCTGCAAGTACGTTGCCCAGGGGATGCTCAGATGGTTTACCATCCAGTGGGAGGCTTCTGTCATGTGCCCACATGAGGAGCTAGAGCTGACAGACAGGAGCTCACCCTGCTCCCTGGATTCGAACCAACAATCTTTCGGTCAATAGTCCTGCCAGCATAAGGGTTTAACCCATTGCACCACGGGGGGTTTCTGTAGCAGCAGAAGTAAGACATGGTTTGAAAAGGAGATATATTCTCCATTCATCTCAAAATATGTATAAGACCTACCTGGTTGAACATTCTGGGCCAGGTAATATCACTTGCAGGAATGCTTAATCTTTTCTCAACTGGAACATGAGGATCAGCCTTTCCAATTTTTACTTTGACAATGGACAGGTTTGGGAATATGACCCAGTTGATAATATCAAAACCAGTTTCTATTTCTCCATTTTGATTAAAGGAAACTTTTTCCCCAGAAGTATTGTTAAATGAAACACGTCTCAAATAGTAGTGGAGCTAGACAGAATGACAAGAAGGTAGATAATAAAGACAGCAAGAGCATGCAAAGATCCAAAATAGAGAATATCCATCTGAAGATATGGGGATATTCTTTACTGGTCACAAAATCAAGGGCCAAACCAGAACATAAATGCTTCAGATGGGTCCCAGAAGCAGGTAATCACACAGGGCCAAACTTGCTATGATACTGTCTGCACCAGGTGTCCACAAACTAAGGCCCGGGGGCCAAATACGGCCCTCCAAGGTCATTTACCTGGCGCTCGCTTAGGGTCAAACTACAACTTGAAAGCACACAACAACAACAACAACAACAACAATCCTATCTCACCAGCCAAAAGCAGGCCCACACTTCCCATTGAAATACTAATAAATTTATATTTGTTAAAATTGTTTTTCATTTTAATTATTGTATTGTTTATAAGTGGTTTTTGCACCACATAGGAATTCATTCATGCTTTTTTCAAATTATAATCCGGCACTCCAACAGTTTGAGGGACTGTGACCTGGCCCTCTGTTTAAAAAGTCTGAGGACCCCTGGTCTACACAATCCTGCTGGGCTGAGAGCACATTGGCCAAACTGGACCTTTACCTTCGTGTTGCTGCCACCACACCTAGAAAACCATGGAGCCCCAAGCTCCAGGATAGGCATCCTCAAACTGTGGCCCTCCAGCTGTTTGGGCTGCAGTTTGAGGATGCCTGCTCCAGGTCACTTGGGCACCATGTTCCACATCAACTGATCTGCATGACTAACAAGAAGGATGGAGGCATTATCCACTCTTTCTTGCTGGTTGCATGAGCACCTGTCCTGACATCACAATCCTTGAAAGCCTACAATTAGGCTATGTCAAGTTGCTCAGATGGAACTCCGTAACCATCTAATAGTATTAACATTGCTGCTAAAATAGGCACAAGTGCCTGCTCTTTATTTGCATTGATCAGGAGGTTGTAACCAGGGAATTGGGTAGAGTGGGAGCTGATGCAGTTGTCCAGACTGCCCCGAAGCTCCAGGATACCACAGAATTTGAACTCTGGAATATCCCTCATATTTACAACACTCGGCAAGGTTACAGTGAAGGTGGATGTGGTCTTCAGCCATCTGGACAATTGCCCTGGATCTGGCATGTAAACCTCCTGGTGCATATGAGCCCCCGGTTCAGTGGTTCTCAGCTTATGAGTCCCCAAATGTTTTGGCCTTCAACTCCCAGAAATCCTAACAGCTGGTAAACTGGCTGGGATTTCTGGGAGTTGTAGGCCAAAACACCTGGGGACCCACAGGTTGAGAGTCAGTGCCCTAGTTGAATATCTAGGTAACTCACCCGACCCTTTGAATATGATGTGGACAAAGTACAAGATGGGGAAATCCTAAATACCACACCCAATTGCACAGGACTCTACCTGCCACAGCTGCTGCTGCATCTGTCCCCTCCCATCTTGCATTCCACTGTGTTTAACTTTGTATGAGTGCATAGCTTGCAAAGCATGGGCCACAGCATAGACAGCATTGTAGACACTGTAGCTCTGAGCAGTCATGGTCATTTCGAACAAAGACCCAGGAAGAGTTTCTAATTTCTCCTCTCCAGTGCAGATGTTTCCAGTGTCCTTATTTGAGTCAGTGCTTGGGAAAGAACATTGAAACACCAGTTCCCAAAAGATCTTCATCAAGCTCTCCTGATTTTTTGAAGCAGGGTTCATGTTCTGAAGGAATTGCTGGAATCCTGGGACCTCATTTGAAGAAACTGCAAAAGATATTGCACCGTGGAAGGAGTCTATGCCAATATTTCTTTGAAAAGGAATAGTGGTAAATTCCATCTGAGCTGTCATGACCCAGACATAGCTCTTGGATGGCAACTCCTCAAATTCTGCACCATGGAAGACAATTCTCAAAACCACTATGCATTGATTTTCACAATATAAGATAACAACCTTAGAGGTGCTTCTTATAATAATCCAATACATTTCATAAAACTTGAACACTAAATTTTCAATTTTTGTGGAAGAAGAGTCTCTGGGTAATTCTGTTATAAAATCAAAGCAGATACCATTCTGATGGAACATGGGAAGTATGTCATGTACAAATTTTTCACCACTGTCATTACCTATATAAACCATGCCAACCCAAGTCCACTTGAAATTCAAGAGCAAATGGAGAATGCCCTCATTTTGATGGTACTCATTTGGGAACATCTGGTGGAGTGAAGCAGCTTGGGCATTGCTATTCACCACAGGGGAAGATCCATATATGAGCTTAGGAAAGAAAACAGAAAGAAAACAATATAAATAATATAAGTGTTCACATCTTTATTTCACAGTGTGCGTGCATTATTACCATAGACAAACAGTAACATTTCCTCCAAGTCATCAATAGATGTTGAAAGGTCAGCCAAAGAGATTTACCTGGCCTAACTGTAGAAGAAAAATGGCATTGAATATTTTATTTGTTAGTACTAGCTAAGGGATAAGAGACCCCTTTTTGTTATGAAGAACTTTTCAATAACTTTAAACCATTTTTAATTGAAATTTTCCAGTAAGAGAAAAGGTATCAGAACTTTTACAGAACAACATTTAGACATGCTGGCATACAGATTCTATGTAACTACAATGAATCAACAAACAACCTACAGTTACATTAGCTAACAAACAGAGGGGGGGGTTACATTTTCGCTCAGCATTCACATTACTCACACACATTCATTCATCCTAATGCATACATCTCCATTTCTCCCACTGTCTTCTGGAGAAGAACATCTTTTAGGCCAGACTCTGCTTTCCCTGCAGCCTGCCAAAGCATAATTACAATACTTCCAGAACTTCCAAAATGCCAAAATGCATCCTCTTTTCCTAACATGACTCCAAAATCGCACTTCTTTCTCATCCCTTGAAAAAAGTGTCCAGAATCCTGCCTTCCCGTTGCATATCTGACACTCCCAAGGTACACCATATCTCTCCTTCCCAAGCACAGCTGGCTATCATACTTTTTTGGATTGTAATAAGGTCTCATGTATAGCAATATTTTTGCTGATTTTGTTCCAAAGTTTTAAATGAATGATAGATGTTTTTCCATTCTGAAACATCCTTGCTTCATCTCAGTTTCCTGGCAGATGTTGAATTTGTGTAAATTGGTGTTGGTAATCATTGACTTCCTTCTTAACATAAAGAACCTTGTAAACCTTTCCTTAATTTAAGGAGCCATTGAATAATATTAGGACTGACCCAGGGAAATACCATCAGATTGCATTTGAGTTTGCTACCATTTCCATTTTTACAAAACATCAGGAGTGAATAAAAGAGCAATTGCTGCATAGATTACCTAAAATCCCCAATATAGCCCAGGTAGCCTGATTTTTTTCTTTATAGCCAGCTGGTTTCTATCTTGAAACCATACAAAAGTGGTCTAAACCGTAAAGATGGAGTGAATAATTTCTTGGAGTCCAAAATTTAATGACTATGTCTTACCTGTGGGACCTTGTAGAGGTTCAAAATGTTGGCCACGTACTGACAAAACTGGGGGTTAGGACCCACAATAACAGAAACGGTGTTGTCCTTGTCATCACATCTGTAGTTTGTGATGAATCTGTCATGGGTAGAGATAAGTACCATTGAAGCTAGATAGGTCCAGCTTGCCATGAAATAATTGTTGAAGACATGGATTCCCAGGGTGATATTAGGTAAGATATGGGGATTTTCATTGATCTCCTGTACAGCAAACTCCAAAGCCAGGATGTGCTGGTAATTTTGACTAAAGAACCTATAAAGAGAGTTAAAACCTTTGTCATGTTTGCATATTTGTATGGAAACATGTGTGGTAATACGTTCAGTATAAGTAGCTTTGAGTCTCCTTCGGTAGAAATAAAGAAGAGTATAAATAAATTTATTTGCTCTGTTTGTACCCCACCATTCTCACCCCTTTGGGAGACTCAAAGCGGCTTACAGCTCTGGCAAAATTCAATGCCATATAGACACAGCCATAGAAACACATTAAAACATATTCTAGCAACTGCACAATTAAAACAGATTAAGCAAATAAATACACAGATTAATAACAGAGTTAAAAACATATAAAGTGCAAAGTAAATAAACATAATAAGAATAAGAACAATAGTGAATACTTCAGAATATGATCTCTGCTACTATTTGAATGTGATGTGATTGATATTGCATAAAAATAGTGAACATAGTACAAAGAATCAAGGACTTATGTGAATATAGCAGACAGATTTGCGGGCCACAAATACAAACATGGCACCACATTAAATTAGAACCCATACTGGGTTGCTGTGAGTTTTCTGGGCTGTATGGTCATGTTCCAGAAGCATTCTTTCCTGACATTTCACCCACATGTATAGAGGCATCCTCAGAGGTTGTGAGACATCCTCAGAGGTTGACCTCACAACCTCTGAGGATGCCTGCCATAGATGTGGACAAAACGTCAGGAAAGAATGCTTCTGGAACATAGCCATGCAGTTCAGAAAACTCACAGCATCCCAGTAATTCCAGCCACGAAAGCCTTCAACAATACATAGAACAGATACTGCTTTATTTGACATTTTAATGCCTATGGAATCTCTCTTTTGTCTGATGGATTTCTAACCTAGACAAATTATTAAATGAGAGACTAACAGTCATATTTCAACACGAGCCTGTACAAGGGTAAAGCCAAAAATTGCATTATTGAGAAGAAGAAATGGAAATGCAATATTAATGGAAGATCGCAGAAAATAAAAGGAGATATGGGTACCAGCAGGGAGGGTAAAAATAGCAACAACATTAACAGTGAGATTGCATGAAATGCAACATTTGCTGAAATTCTTCTAACATTCATTCAAAGGCAAGATCCTTATCCCTTATTTCACTTGGAAAACCCTAGGAACTTTAGATACAGAAGGTCAGCTTCATTAGGCTAGTAAGACGAATATATTTTAAGGTACCAACTCTATACCTTCAAAGGAGGTGGAGGTGAAGATGGAGACACTTTTCAAGTCCTCCTATGAGCACCCCAAGAATATCCTGCAAAATTGGCCTTGATATAACTTTATCAATGTTCTTATTATACCTATATAATAGCTTCCAACTCACAAGAAGCCTCAAAACTATTCCCTTCAATACTTGCCATTGTAATGTAGGAGTTTCTAAAGCAACCATTGGTCCAGCTTCAGGAAAAAGACTTGGAGTATATCTACACTGTAGAATGAATGCAGTTTGAGACCATAGCTCACTGCTATGGAATTGTTGGAGCTGTCGTTTTACAAGGTCTTCAACATCCTCTGCCAAAGGGTTCTGGTGTGTCATAAAACTACAACTCCCAATGAAACCACAACTCCCAGTCTTCCATAGCATTGAGCCATTGCAGGTAGTGGTGTCAAATTGCATTAATTCTACCCTTGAATAGCGGATATGAAGATGAATTTAACAAGTAATAAAGATCAGCATCAGCACCAGCAGTGTAACTGACAACAATCATGTGGTCCCAAAGCAGAAGACGTACAGATTGCATATTCCCCTACTGACATACAAAATTTAAAATTATACCAGATCATCTTGCTTAAAGCTATTCTATATTCTTAAGGGATGAATACAAATTGATACCCCGTACATGAGCTCATCAAGTGGTTCTGCAGAAGGGTGTCTTCTAAATGTCATCAGCTCAGAGAAGGTGTAGATCTGAGAAATAATGCCAGCAATGATCAGATCTCCTGAATGGTATTGCCTGTGCTTAATAGAGAGAGGATGACCAGCACTACATTTAGCAGCAGGCTTATTGCACAAGATGTGCAGCAGGACGATGGATACAGATACAGTGAGGAGGAACATATTATATGCCAATCCACCTCCGGTTTATTCCTCCGACATTGTCAATGCGTTCTGTATGCCAGATCACAAGAACTGCAAATGGAACTGTGTCTGTCTCCACTCTGAATATTAATACTAGGAGTCTTAATACTAATCGTCACTCTGAGCACACTGTTTTCCATTGTTCTCTCACCTTTCTAGAGCGCTGGGAGGTAGTTATTTTTCATAATTATAGGGTAGTAACCATATATTCTTCTTTCCTCTGTGTGCAACAGTGAAGGAGAAACCATGTTGTTTCCCATCTCAGAAGAAGTCATCAGGGGTTACCTAAGAAATAGCAAGAGAAACACATGGGTTTCCAATGAAAAGCAAAACACGGTCAAGCAGAGGAATGACCCATTGAGAAGAAGAGGGAAAAGGTCCCCATGTTTTGTAATTGTTGAGATCATGCACCTTTTGTTCAAGTTGTGAACTAGGCCAGATTTGCAAAATGTGAAAGTTTAAATATCTAAATGAAAACTCCCATTAAGGTGCAATTATCAAAGATGTGGTTGCTTCCATAGCATTTTTTCACAACTTCACAATGAAGCCTCTCTTTCCTCCTCCTTCCCTCCTCTTCCTCCACTACTATCAACAGCATTCATCCAAGCTTCAGTTATAGACAGGCCTGTCTGGCATAATAAGAAAAAGGGTTTCATTTACCGTATATACTCGAGTATAAGCCTACCTGAATATAAGCCGAGGCACCTAATTTTACCACAAAAAACCAGGAAAACGGATTGACTCGAGTATAAGCCGAGGGTGGGAAATGCAGCAGCTACTGGTAAATTCCAAAATAAAAATAGATACTAATAACATTGCATTAATTGAGGCATCGGTAGGTTAAATGTTTTTGAATCAAACTGTACGTTAAGATAAGACTGTCCTCTGATTAAAGCATTATTCTAACCTTCTTCAGTGTAAATGTGTTTACATATCCTTCCAATAATAATAGAGTAAAATAATGGAAATGTAATAATAACAGTAATAATAGAGTAAAATAATAAATGTAATAATAACAATAATAAAAGAATAAAATAATAAATGTAATAATAATAGAGTAAAATGATTAATGTAATAATAATAATAATAATAATAATAACAATAATAGAGTAAAATAATAAAAAACTTTGACTCGAGTATAAGCCGAGGGAGACTTTTTCAGCTTAAAAAAAGGACTGAAAAACTAGGCTTATACTCGAGTATATACAGTATTTGTTTAAGATGCCACCATCGTTCTCTCAGGCCCAAGTTGGCTTCTGGAAATGGTAAATTCAAAACTGTTTAGAATAAAATGTGAAAAAAAAACTAAAATTGGACTTATGAAAGATTTTAAAATAAATTGAAAGCACACAAAATTAGAATAAAATATCCAAATGACCACTTTAGTTATAAATTAAAGGTTTGCTTGAACAAAAACGTATTTGCCTACTGATGAAAGAAAAGCACAGACAGTTTAGGGTGGAACACGCCTCAGGATAGGGCTAGCGCTGACACAATTAAAAAACAGCTAGCTGGAAGCAAAACTAGGATCCCACCCCAAAAGGAAAGTACATTGTTACCTTGGGGACAGAGGCTGGATGGCCATCTGTTGAGGGTGCTTTGGATGCAATTGTCCTGCTTCTTGGCAGGGGGTTGGACTGGATGGCCCATGAGGTCTCTTCCAACTCTATGATTCTATGAATGCATGGGTTTCCTCGTCTCTGCATCCATGTCCCGTGCCCTGCCATGGTCTAGCACTGATCTCAAACAGCCATGGCAATGTAAACACTATATCCTGGCAGAATGGGTAGTGGAAAAAACACTCCTATTTCCAGTTCCTATCAGCATCCAGTGGATACTGTAGCTACCACCCCAGCCTCAAACTGGTTCTTGGGACAATTGTGTAGGCACGCCACAATGGAACTGGTTCTTTTAAATTGACTGTTCAAAACCATCCTTAGGCTTCTTCTACACTGCCATATAAAATCCAGATTATCTGCTTTGAACTTGATTATATGGTAGTGTAGACTTATATCATCCAGTTCAAAACTGATAATGTGGATTATCTGATTTGATAATCTGGATTACATGGCAGTGCAGAAGGGGCCTATGTCTCCTGCAGAAGGTAGAAGAAGTCATTGAGTAAGATCACTCCTAAGAGACCCTGTGATGAGGGTGAGGCTGAGGGAAAGGCGTAACCTATAGATCTTAAAACACAAGCAGATTTGTATCTAGAGATATAGCTTTCTGATAATCCAGACCCAAGCATAAAGAGTTAAGGACATAACCAAAATTTTGAATTGTGCCAAGAAACGAACTGTAGCCAATCACTGTATAATACTTTTCCACTTGGGATATGCAGGAAATCCTTCAGGTGCCCAAGCCCAGCCTCCATCCCATTTGCCTGCCCACTTTATGGAAACCCACTGTCTGGGCTGAAGAGCTCCCAGCAGAGCTGCCTGTCAAAACTGGATCTTTCCCAAGACATAGCTCTCATATACTGAAGTGGACCTCCAGGCCAGAATCTTTAGTGGGGCCCTTTACCTACCACTAAGGTTAAGGACAGAGTACTGCTCTACAGGTTTTAGAATAAAATAGGTCAATTTAAATCATGACAAAAAATTAATATTTATATTTATTAATGTAATATATTTATAATGTTTATTTACATTTAATATGTTACACATACATGCTTCATTGAACTTTAACGCAGCATAACAAACAACTCAAGTCTTATAGAATAAGTCTATATATTCAACCATGGCAATAAAATATACTTTCAAGAGACGATGCTAGATACCTGTGTCACAGTCTAAATAAACTGTGTGCCCAGTATATAGTTCATTTTGCCTTGCCCATCTATTGTGATGCTGCCTTGTTTGTGCACAATATCCAAGTCCAAAAGCCATACGCAGAGACTCAGACTAAACACAATCTGAATGGTCCAGGTCTTGAGGTTAAAAAAAGGTAAATAACAGTATAACTAAGTGCAAGACAAAATCCTATGAACTTAAGTCCAAGTCCGGTCCAAGGTTCACAAAGCCAGTCACAAAACAAGTTCATAACACCATCCAGAATGACGTTGCCTCCAGCAACAAGTCTGTGACCTCGAGTCTTTTATGTTAAGGCTACTGGTCTTGTTTGTGGGTAGCCTGTTGTTCAGCTAATCCGGCAGACCTGCATAATTGAGCTTGCCATCTGTGAAGTTCCCCATGAGAAGAATCAGTTAACCCTTCAGCAGCCTGCCCCTGAGTGCTGGGGTCTGCTTGGTCTTCCTGCTGGGACTTGGTGGCTACCTTTAAGGGCTCTCCTTCCACAGGCTGTTGAAAGCTTTTGGTTTGTCGCTCCAACCACTCATTCTCACTGTCAAAGCTAACCAGGACACTGCCTTTGCAATCCTGTGTCAACAAAACTCAAAGATTTCAATCAGTAATCACTTTCTGATGCATATCAAAATTTTAATTGTGCTTGCAAATTTGACCTTTATATCAAAAACTGTATCAGAACATGTCCATTGACATAAATAAAGCTATAAATGGCATAAACCTTAGAGACAAAAGAAAAACTCAGTATGACGTTTATTAAATGGTGTGGCTAACATAGACACAAGCACACTCTTTAAGTGTAACTCTTGATTCATGGACTGATTGATGTGGATTTGTGTGTGTTTTTCCCTTGTATGTATTTGTCTAGATCAGTGGTTTCCAACCATTTTTTGACCTGGTACTACTTGAACAGGGACCACCCTCCAACATTAGTACCAAAAGGGTTAAAAATCAGTTTTTGGTCAACTTTAGATCCAGTTTGGTTATTTGGGATGCTGGTTCAGAAAATTGCATTGGATAGACCACACCAGCTCTAGTTTCTGATACAGAACATATGCCATCCAGTAGTCGCCATCTGCTCACCCACCGCAAACCATATTTAATAATCTAGAACTACTGTGGTAGTAGTAATCTTTCATGAGTAGTCAGCCTCTCCCTTCCTGACATCTCTGTTGCCTCGGCACTATAAGAGGGTTTCGTGAGACCAGTCGCTCTTGTTGCTGCATGGTTTCAAGGCAATGGTGTAGTAATGATGAGGCCATGCAACATATTTTCAATCTTGCAGATCTCTGGTAGTCCATGGACAAGCATCGCATAAGTCTTCATGCACAAGGACCACATTTACATCACTGATAGTAACCCAGTAGGGGGAAAAACATAATTTCAAATGGCATTTATTTTACCTGACTAGCCAGTCACAGCAGCTAGTACTCACTCTTCAGAAAGACTTATTCTGCTTAATACATGGAAAGGTTATTTCAGTACGACAATGCTTTTCTGCCATCATTTCAATTTTCCATGGAAGATTATGGACAATGTGAATACTCAAGATTTCAGTTTGCATTCAAAAAAAAGTGCAAGAGAACAATTCCAAATCATTGCTTCAAAACCCAATTCAAATTAGATATTTAATCCAGCTTCACCACTTTCATAAATATACCATTCTAACATGTTTAATCTTAGATTAAGCCCACTAGCTCACACCCATCAATCATGACTGACTCTGACTTATTTATAATGGGAGATGAGTGGGGATGTATTCAGGGGTGGCTCAACCCATTACGCAAAGTAAGCATTTGCAGTATAGTTGATTTTTCCCAGGGGCGCTCTTGAGGCGCTCTTGGGGGAAAATAGACCTTGACATATGTGAGTTGTAGTTACTGGGATGTATAGTTGAGCGCTCCAGCTGAAAGTCAGCTGTGACCAACAGTGCTGTAGAATTTGAAGTGGCATGAATGGAGGGCGAAAGAGACAAACGTGCCAAGAGGAAGACATATCAAGCCAACCTGGACTGGGACCTCCTTCCATCTGGAAACCAATGTCCTCATTGTGGGAGAATATGCGGGTCAGGAATAGGGCTCCACAGCCACCTATGGCCCCACCACCAATACACCACATCTGGAAGACCATGGGCGGCTCAAGCCATTACACAAAGTAAGCATTTGCAGTATAGTTTAATTTGCCCAGGGGCGCTCTTGAGGCGCTCTTGGGGGAAAATAGACCTTGACATATGCGAGTTGTAGTTACTGGGATGTATAGTTCACCTACAATCAAAGAGCATTCTGAACTCCACCAATGATGGAATTGAACCAAATATGGCACACAGAACTCCCATGACGAACAGAAAATATATATCAGTGATTGGTTGGGGGGAGGGCGCCAAAATACTGTTTGCTTACCGTTGAAAATAACCTAGGGCCGCCTCTGGATGTATTCTACCTTCTCCTTCTTATTATCTGTGCTGGCTTATTTAATTCAGGGCATACCAAAATAATGAAACATTTTGGGAGAAAAATGAAGATCAGTAAACCAGCACCTGAAGCTAAAATGGAGAAGATCTCCACAGCTACTGTGTATTTCCCCTTGGTGCTCAAATAGACTGGAACAAAGGTTATCCAAACACTGCAGAAGACCAACATGCTGAAGGTAATAAATTTAGCTTCATTGAAACTACTAGGTAAATTTCTAGCTAAGAAAGCAATGGTGAAGCTGACAATAGCTAGCAGGCCCATGAAGCTCAAGACACAGTAGAAAAGGACAACTGAACCTTCATTACATTCCAGTACAATTTCTTCCCTCATTGAGTACATGTCAACATCTGAGAAAGGGGGAAATGTTGTCAGCCACACAATGCAAAGTGTGGTTTGAAATAGAGAGCATGAAAGAACAATGGAACTGGCTAGTCTTTTCCCCACCCATTTCCTCATTCTAGACCCTGGTTTGGTGGTCAGGAAAGCTAGAACAACAATGGTAGTCTTGGTCAATATGGAAGAAACAGCCACTGAGAAGACAATTCCAAAAACAATTTGTCGAAGGAGACAGGTGACCTTCTGAGGTTCACCAATGAATAGAAAAGTGGAAAGGAAGGAAAGTAGGAGAGCAATGAGGAGAGTATAGCTGAGGTTGCAGTTGTTGGCTTTGACTATGGGAGTGTCTGAATACTTAGCAAAGATCCAAAGCACAAAAGTTGTAATGAAAGAAAAGACAGTTGCAAGGGTGGCCAAGCTGATTCCCAAAGGTTCTCCATAGCTCAAGAAGCTTATATCTTTCGGGATGCATGCATGCATTATTGCCACTGTTTGGAAACGCATCCTCCTGACATTGGAAGCAGTTAAGCATATCTGGGGGGAAAACACAAATATATGCTCATGAAATGCCTATCTAGAGTTGTTATATATCAGGATCACTCCCGGTGTTACGTGGATAGATGGAGGACGAGCCAGGAGAAGATCATGAAAGGTTATAACCTTAACAATCCTTAAGTAACTTCTCCAAACAACCTCCCAATTTCAGATATGAGAAGTATGGGGAGTAGGGAGTCTTTGAAACCTGTTTAAAATGCATTTTCAACAATTCTATAGCTGGAAAAAATTGATTAGCATAAATTGTTTGTTTGGACTTCTTGACATATTTAACGCATCATATCCCTACCACACCCACAAACCTTCAAAACATAGGAAAATAGGCCTATATATTATGTTATATATCATGTGCAGTTTAGTTAGATAATTTTGCACAATGAATAACAAGTGTGTACCTGCCGCATATGTACATATTGTACAGCACTCTTTGGCATATCATCTTACCTTCTCGATCTGAAATCTTTCCATCTGGACATGGAAGACATCTGTAGCAACAAAATGGCTTCCCTTCAATCTTCACTTTACTATAGCCTGCTTTACACTTGTTGTTGCACATGGAAATAGGTTGTGTCTGTCAAGAAATTGAAGACTATTTTAACATAAATAATTACATCAGGATGATACTGTTGTTTTCTTTCTTTTTGCTCTACAAAGTACTGTATTAGGATTGTGTAGAGAGCATTTGGGAAATAATGGGCTGTCTGAACATATTACTAGTGTCTTTTGTGCAACCTTTGTTGATTTATTTACAAGATTTATATGCCGCCCTTCTCACCTCGAAGGGGACTCAGAGCGGCTTACAAGTAATATGTAAATACAATATATTATATTATTACCATAGCACAATATTAGTATTATATATTACTATATTGCACTATAACATTATACTGTAATATTATTAGTAATATTACATGTAATATAAAATATATAATTATAATATCATATTATTAGTATTAGTATTATATTGTATTACATTATAATATATGATTATATTATATAATTTTTTGTACAATATATTATATTATACTAGCCATCCCCTGCCACGTGTTGCTGTGGCCCAGTCTGTATATATGTGTTTTGTGTGTGTGTATATATTTGTGTATATGTTTATATATGTGTGTTTGCATATGTGTGTGTGTGTGTGTGTGTGTGGTTTTGAGCATGCATTGTAATGAAATTTTTTTTTGACTTTTTAAGTCTCTTCTGCTGAGTTTTTCAGCATTTTGTGAGTGATGGTCATTCATTGGCCTGATAGGTATATTGTGTCCAAATTTGGTGTCAATTTGACTAGTGGTTTCTGAGTTATGTTAATCCCACAAACTTTACATTTTTATTTATATAGACTAGCTGTACCCTGCCATGTGTTGCTGTGGCCCAGTCTGTGTATATGTGTTTTGTGTGTATATATATGTGTGTGTATATGTGTATATATGTGTGTTTGAGTTTATATATGTAATTTTGCACAGAAGTTGAATGTATTTGGGGGGGGGATTTTGGCCTTTAAAGTCTCTTCTGCTGTGTTTTTTAGTGTTTTTATAAGTGATGGTCACTCGTTGGCCTGATACATGTATCGTGTCCAAATTTGGTGTCAATTCGTCCAGTAGTTTTTGAATTATGTTAATCCCACAAATGAACATTACATTTTTATTTATATAGATTATATTATTAGCACAGTGCAGGAGACAAGGTGGTCTCCTATTATGTGCTAATACTTACAAATTATTTACAAGTAAACATTCACTGTGGAGCAAATCTCTTAGAATTTTTAAACCTGTGAAATACGTGTAAGTTTCCTTTAGATACACGTCTTGGGTGAACATGCCAATGTCAACCATAGAGCCATAGCTTCACTGCCTATACATCTTTAAAGGAACTATTTCTACTATTTCTTCATCAATCCACTCTTAATTTTAGTGAACACAAAACATACTGAGTACCTGAGGGCCTTTCCACACAGCCATATAACCCAGAATATCAAGACAGAAAATCCCACAATATCTGCTTTGAACTGGATTATCTGAGTCCACACTGCCATATATCCCAGTTCAAAGTAGAAAATGGGGGATTTTCTGGATTAATATTCTGGGATATAGGACTGTGTGGAAAGGTCCTTAGATAAATAGTTTAATTTGTACTAAAATGCAAATTCATGAATTCTCTGGCATGGAAGCCACCAGCTACCACTTCCACTATCACTATTTCAGCCAGAATTTTCTGTACAGTATGACTCCCCATACTACAGGAAACTATATTGCAGTTTCATCTACCCGAATCCAACCTCATCTCTAAGAATGTTCTATGTCCTCTATACAATTCTCTGATATACTTCTTCCAGAAGTTACCATTGAGTTGTCCTGCAGCACCTAGCAAATTCTTAGAAAGAGGATACCTCTATAAGAGTTTTCCATGTCCTCCAAGGAGATTCTATGGTAACTTTTAGCAGAAGTCATTAATTTTAATAGGGTTCACTGTTATCCACCATTTCCTGTTTCCATGGTCGGTTTAGGAATGAATACTCTGTGGTGTTGTTGTTGTTGTTGTTGTTGTTGTTGTTGTTGTTAGTATTATGTTTATTTATGCCCCACTTTTTTCTCTCCACAAGGAGACTCAAAGTGGCTTACATTAAAAGTGGCTTACATTAAATCTACAAATATTAAAACAGAATTAAATATCATTGGTATTCAAACAATTAATTAAATGCCATAAAATATTCAAAACTAAAAACCGCAGCACACTCTTGGGACTTCCAGTTGGTTGCTGAACGGTGGAGGACGTGTCTCTTTCGGCTCTCCGAAGAGACAGCCTGGTTTGATGGTTTCGAGGGGTTTCCCCCTCCTTCTGGTAGGTGGTCTAAGGCCGCAGAAGCAGTGACCCAGTAGTGCAGACGGCCGACGGTATTTAAGAGGGGTCCCCCTCAAGGAGACCCCCAAAAATACCCGGCAACGTGGCACATCTGGCTCCGACCTGTCTCCACGGCAGGACGCCATAGGCATCCAACTACCTCCATAGCCACCGACACAAGATTATTGAGAAAAGGGTGAGAAGAGAAGAAAATAGTATCTGTCAAAGTACAAGGCATCAATCTTCAAAGCAGATAACCGACGTTACGACCATGCTATGAACAACAACAACAAATAGCTGGAATACTGCAAGACGAAACGACTCATCGGGATAAGGAGAGAATCACAGCCACAGGAACCCTCCCGAAAACCAAGATACCAAAGGTAACGCTAAGCAATATCAAAATATAAGGGATTAAAGAAGGATATAAGGACAAAAGAAGGGCAGGGAGAGACCCTCCAGCTCTCTAACAAAGACCTTCATACTGCCACACTGATACAGCTGGGTAGAGCTAATACAAGCTCCCTCCCTCTCCAGAGGGACAGCAAAACCGACAAAAGGGTAAGAGGGGGTATCTAAGAACTCCCCTGGAAGAGGGAGACCGAAGAACCTCACCAGACCCAGGTATAGCGGGCTGTATACAGTAAAAAGTAAAAAGCGAAGGCGAAGACAACACAAACATTTCAAAACTGCAAATATTTACAAAGAAATACAAATAAAACTACTACAAATCAATCAATCTGAAATTCCGAAACTGGGAAAGGGGAAGTAACCCAACAAAAAGTTTATTAAGGCAAGGCAAGACCCCTATCCCTTATTACTCCCAGCAGGATAAAAGATAAGACTCTTTACTGACCTTGGAAATTGAAGCAGAAACACCACTAGAGCTGAACTGTACGAGGAAAGAGGACGACCTTGGGACCAAGGCCAGATGAGTCAATAAACAGGAGGAACAAAAGAAGCAGTACCACGCGAAGGCAGAAGCGAGGTGGGGGAGGCAACGCAGCGCCACACCAAAAGGCGAGAACGCGCACCCTCGCGCGCACCATCCACACGCGCGACTTCGAACCTCTCGCGCACAGCGCATCACGAGAGCAACAAAGAGGGGGAAAAGGAAGAAGAAGGAGAAAGAGAACTCCCACGAGATCAAGCTGATTGCGCGAGAGAAGCGAGAAGGGAAAAGAAGGGGGAAACCTCGCGGGACCAAGCAAATCGCGCGAGAAGAGATTCGGTAGTAAATCTCGGCAGAGCGGAAGACGGGCCGAAGACGAACAAAAAGTGAACGGAACTTTGAAGAAACCTCGAAGAAAAGGCAGAAAATAACAATAACCAAAGGGAAATCAAGGTAAGACCCCAACAAAGAGAGTTTAATTGAGATATATAGAGAAATAATACAGAAAGAGAGAAGATTATCACCCAGAATTTACAAAGGAGGCAAAGGTGAGAGAAGGAAAGAAAGGGGTGATAAAGCTGAGAGAAGGCCCAGGCAAAGAGAGGAAGGAGATCAAGCCAGAGAATAAAGGAGGTAAGAAATTAGAGAACCCCTATCTGCAAACTTAATTTTGACAGAAACCCAATCCTGACAGAAGGGTAGCAAGAAAAAAAAACTTAATAAGGAAACATACACTCAACAATTCACATTCATCTAACGACAAGAGATGGCCACACCAAGTGCCAAAGGAAAGCAAACACAACTTGCTAAGACACAGCCGCAAACCCCCACACAAACACAGAAAAAAGACTCCATAACAGAAGAATCTATTCTCAAGGTTATTCTGGCAGAAATCAAGAATCTCTCAGCTAAACAAGACACACAACATAAAGAACTACAACAGGAAATCCAAAAAATAAAGACAGACCTGAAGGAAGACATAAACAAATTACAAACGGATGTGGACAACATAAAAAAGGAAAATCAAAAGATAATTAAGACCCAGGGAAAATGGGAACACAAAGTGAATAAACTAGAAGATATCAATCAGAAAATGCAGCAAAGATTGGATATTATGGAAAATAAGGAACTGGAATACCAACTAAGAATAAGAAACATGGAAGAAATGAAAGGGGAAAACTTAAAAAGAACAATAATTGAATTATTAGCCGATCTGATGGAAGTGAGTGAAGAAATTATTGGGCAAGACGTGGACAGGACCTACAGGGTGCCTACAGGTTACGCAAAAAAGAACAAGACTTCAAGAGACATTATAGTAAGTTTCTGCCGGAAAAGCACTCGGAACGAAATTTTAAAAGAAAATGCCAAGAAACCAATCTACTACAAAGACAAAAGACTAATAATAATGAAAGAAGTCACCCAATATACCCTTGCAAAACGCCGAAAATACTCCTTTCTAACGGAAGAACTTATCAAAAAGAAAATTAAATTTAGATGGGAGAAAACGGAAGGAATAACTGTAACTTTGAATGAAACAAGATTTTGGTTGAATACAGAAGAGAAAGCCAGAGCCTTTTATTCGAATTACATACAAAAACAAACTGAAGACCCACCACCGAGGAAATTCCAAAGTAACAATACAGAGTACCAATCCAAAGAAAGCATGGCTGAAGTAAGGAAAGGAACCATAACCGAAGAAATAGAGGAAGATGGAATTAACAAATACAACAAAGAAGGAAGAGAACATAAAGAGAGAGATACTAAGAGACTGAGGGAATTCTCACCGGAAAATTATCAACTTGTGCTCCCACAAGAAGTGATCCAATGGGAAATGCAGGACAACAATAATGAATAAGAACATAAGAATCTACTCGAATAACACCAACGGACTGAATTCCCAGAGTAAAAGAAGGAAACTCTTTAATCACCTAAAACAAAAAAACTTAGACGTCATAGCACTTCAAGAGACGCACATCATGGACAAACACGTCAAACATCTAACCAATGAAAAATTAGGCAAAGAATTCCACTCCTCTGGAAGTGAGAAGAAGAGAGGCGTTGTGACATATGTCAAAGAATGGTTGAACCCTAAATTGACTTTCAAAGATGATGATGGAAGATTATTAGGAATTATAGTTGAAATAAACAATCAAAAAATTCTGATTTGTAATACTTACTTCCCAAATGGCCCTAAACTAAAGTTCATAAAGGAATTAACGAGAACAATAGCAAAACATGAATATGATGAGTTATTACTAATTGGGGACTTCAATGGAGTGGTAGACCCAAAATTAGATAAATCCCACCAAAAAGGGGGGGGGAATCCTGGTAAAAATAACTCAAGTCAATTACCCAAAAAATTTCTATCACATCTGGAAGAGTTAAACCTAATTGACATGTGGAGAAACGCCAAGGGGTCAGAAGTAGACTACACATACTTTTCGGGAAAATACAAAACATGGTCTCGTATCGATATGGCCTGGGCCACAAACACACTAAACCTAAGATTGAAACACATCAAAACAATCCCCAGACTGTTTTCTGACCATTGTGCCTTAGAAATTACAATAAAGGGACAAGAGACCCAATATAGATGGCGATTAAAGGACTACTTGTTATCCTCTGAAAAAGATATAGAAAAAAATAGGAAACTACTACAAGAATACCTAGATTTAAACAATAAGGGAGAAATAACAAAAACCACGCAATGGGAAGCGATGAAGGCAGTGATGAGAGGTTATTTCATACAACAAGAAAAGATTAAAAAGGCAAACCAAAACAAAGAATCTAAAAGAATTATGGAGGAATTAGACAAAGAGGAACAAAGATTAAAAAAGAACCCAACAGATTAAAAAAACTACAATTAGCGATACTCAGAAAGCAATTGAATCTATTAGAAACAGAAAGCATAGACAAACAAATGAAATACCTGAAACTGAATCATTTCCAAAACGCAAACAAAATTGGAAAATGGTTAGCAAACAAATTGAGAGAACGAAAGCAAAAACAATACATTACAAAGATACAATCGGAAGGAAGAATTTACACAGAGAGCAACGATATCATAAATAAATTTACTAAATTTTATAAGGAACTCTATAAGGCCACCAACACACCAAAAGAACACATCACAGAATACCTAAGCCAATCCAAATTACCAAAATTAACAGAAAAACAGAGGGAACTAATCAATGGTCCCATAACAGTAGCAGAAATCGATACGGCTATCCAAAACCTAAAAAATAACAAAGCACCGGGCCCAGATGGGTATACTTCACTGTTCTACAAAAGATATAAAGATGAACTAACCCCATTGCTGCAACATATACTAAACAATGCACTAGATAACAAAATAATCCCAAAGACCTGGGAAAAGGCCAACATAACTTTAATTCACAAGGAGGGCACGGACCCAACAGAAATCAAAAATTTCCGACCCATTTCTCTTTTAAACAATGATTATAAAATATTCACGAGCATTATGGCCAACGGCCAACATAACATTAATTCATAAAGAGGGCACAGACCCAACAGAAATCAAAAATTTCCGACCCATCTCACTCTTAAACAATGACTATAAAATATTCACGAGTATTATGGCTAACAGACTCAAATCTTGTTAAAAGATTGGATATCCACAGAACAAACAGGCTTCTTACCAAATAGGCATATAAAAGACAATACCCGGATGATAATAGACACTATCGAGTATTATGAAAAACATAATGAAAAACAATTGGCATTATTATTTATCAATGCTGAGAAAGCATTTGATAAGATTAATTGGGATTATTTAAAACTATTACTAAAAGAAATCGACATCGGCTATAATTTCAGCAACGCAGTAGAGGCCATATATACAAAACAAGAAGCTACTTTAATAATTAACGGGCAAGAATCAAACACCACGATACAAATAAACCAAGGAACACGGCAAGGTTGCCCATTATCACCGTTGCTATTCATATTAATAATGGATACAATGATCAAAAATATAAATGAGGACCCAAATTTAAGAGGAATGAAAATCCAAAAATACCAATTCAAACTAAAAGTTTACGCCGACGATGTGGTCTGTATTGTGGAAGATCCCCTAAAATATATAAACAATTGGATAAAGAAATTTGAAACATTCGGAAATGTGGCCGGTTTTAAACTTAACAAACAAAAAACCAAAATGTTAGTGAAAAACATGGATAAAAAATCCAAAGAACTATTGCAAGAAAAATCAGGCCTAAAAATTGAAAATAAAATAAAATACCTGGGGGTGACTATAACTCCAAACAATATCAATTTACTAAAGAACAACTACGAAACCCTGTGGAAATCCATTAAAAAGGATATAGACAGATGGAAACATCAAAATATTTCCATGCTAGGAAGAACTGCCACAGTAAAAATGAATATACTACCCAAACTACTCTTCTTATTTCAAACACTACCAGTTATAAGAAACGACCATCTTTTCAAAAAGTGGAACTCAGATATAATTAAATTCATATGGAAGAATAAGAAAGCCAGAGTCAATTACAAAATTTTGACTGACGAGAAAAAAAGAGGCGGTCTGGGATTACCAAACTTTACAAGGCATGTAACTTAGTAGGCTTCAAGGAATGGGCCATACTAAAAAATCAAGAATTACTAGCTTTGGAGGGATTTGATCTTAGGTTTGGGTGGCACGGGTATATATGGTATGAAAAAAGAAAGATAGAAAAGAGCTTCAACAATCATTACATAAGAACTGCTATAATCAAAACTTGGGAAAAATATAAACCAAGGTTATATAACAAAATACCAATCTGGATCTCGCCGATAGAGGCAAGACACAAAAGGGAATTAGGATCTGAAAATTGGCTAACATATAAACAAATTCTAAAAACAACAGAAGAGAGAAAATTAACCATCAAATCAATAGAGGAAATAAAGCAAATAAAACCCAACTTCACATGGTTACAATACCATCAACTGCATGAGAGCTTTAGAATAGATGGAAAGCTGGGTTTCTGTCAGGAAAAAGGAATTTGGGAAGTAATTATGCAAAAAGAAAGGAACCTAATTAAATTGCTATATAAACAACTTTTATGCTGGGAAACGGAAGAAGAACAAATCAAAGACTGCCAGATTAAATGGGCAAAAGATATAGGACATAGTATTTTATTGAAACAATGGGAAGACATTTGGAATAGGAAATTAAAATATACAGTTGCCAACGATTTGATCGAGAATTGGTATAAAATGTTCTATAGATGGCACTATTATCCAGAAAAAATCTCCAAATTTAACAGATCTATTTCAAATAAATGCTGGAAATGTCAAAATGAAACAGGGACGTACTTCCACCAATGGTGGACCTGTAAAAAAATTAAGAAATATTGGAGAGAAATACATTTAGCAATACAAAAAATCCTAAAAGTCAATTTTCCATCATCACCTGAAATGTATCTCCTGGGCATTTCCTATCACAAATTTAATGTGAATCAAGATAGGATATTTTTTTCTGTTAAGTACAGCTGCTAGGATAACTCTAGCCAAAATATGGAAACAAAAAGACATTCCAACAATTGAGGATTGGATCCTAAAAATATTTGATATAATACAGATGGACAGCTTATCACAACGCCTGAACAACTCGTCAAAAAAGACAAATTGGGAGGGTTTCAAAGACTTTATTACAGCCAAAAGGAAGATGACACTTATGATAGACATATCCAGCATTTGAAGGAACCCCAAGTATCGAAGAAACGCCGGTAATCGCGGAACTGTAGATATATCACCAATTACAATATTGAACTCTTTGAAGATGATGGGAAGTCACAGCACGGGGAGGGGGGGGGGGGGGATGTGTTCTACCTGTTTGTATGTCTTCTCTTCTTATCGTTCCATTGTTTCATTGTTTATTGTTCTTTTATTTATGTAATAAGAAAATATGCACAATAAAAAATAATTTATAAAAAATAAAAATAAAAACCGCAGCACACTCTTGACTTGGAGGTTGTACTATGTGTATCTCTGTGTGTGTGTGACATTGTTTCCAGCATCCTGAAATATGGAGAGGATCTACCTGGTTGAACATTCGAGGCCAGGTAATATCTGCAGAAATGCTCAACTTCTTCTCTGGGGGAGCCGTAGGGTCTAATTGTCCAATTTTGACCTTCAGAAAGGAGTCATTTGAGACTAGAACCCAGTTGATGATATCAAAACCAGCTTCTATTTCCCCATTCTCATCAAAGGAAATCTTTTCTCCAGCACTGTTGTTGAATGAGACACTTCTCAGGAAGTGATGGAGCTAGATGGAAGCAAGAGGAGGTAATTCATTATTACAGTAGAGTCTCGCTTATCCAATATAAATGGGCCAGCAGAACGCTGGATAAGTGAAAATGTTGGATAATAAGGAGGGATTAAGGAAAAGCCTATTGAATGTCAAATTACGTTATGATTTTACAAATTAAGCACCAAAATATCATGTTTTACAACAAATCGACAGAAAAAGCAGTTCAATACATGGTAATGTTATATAGTAATTACTGTATTTACGAATTTAGCACCAAAACATCGCAATGTATTGAAACAGCTGTGGATCTGGTCAGGAGGTAGGATAAGCGAGACTATGTATATGTAAAAACATGTATAATAATAATAATAATAATAATAATAATAATAATAATAATAATAATAATCTTTATTTCTACCCCGCTACCATCTCCCCAATGGAGACTCAGTGCGGCTTACATGGGGCCAAGCCTGGACAACATAATACAGCAATAAAATCAAAGCATATACATCAGACAATAACAACATTATCAAAATGACGTTAAAATAATAATAAAATAATAATAGTAATAATAAAATAAAAATAAAATAAAATACCAATAGACACAATCAAAATAGAAATGACAATGGGCGGGTCACATATTCTGAATAAAAACAATTAACAGACTATAATGAGATAAAATAGGAGCAGGAAGTTTAAATGGAACTCATAAAACGCACAGTTATGGGGCAGAACATCCTATTTGGAGGGCACGAACTCCATTAGCCAAAAAACGTTGAGGGGGTATAAAAAATCATACTGAGCACCTATATACATAAACAAAAGAGAAAATATTTCAGAAGCCATATCTATTATTTCTTTTATATACTTACTGTACACCCATATTCTTTAGATTTTTATTCCATCTGACTTCCAAATCTCTACTATGAGGAGCTATTCCTGAATAAGTTACTGGCATCCTGTTAGCTAGAGCTGCAATATAATGCTGTCATATCCCTTTTTGTCATTGTCGAGGAAGGAACTCTTTACCCCCCCCCCCCTTAGTCAATCATCAAAACACTCCCAAGAGCCTTACCTTTTACAAGCAACTCCCTCCTGTCATGCTGGAATTCACAATCACAACACAATCACAGAGTTGGAAGAAACCACAAGGGCCATATAGTCCAAACCCATTCTGCCATGCAGGTACACACAGTTAAAACATTCCTGGTGACTACCCCAGCCTCTATTTAAAAAACCCCAGGGAAGGAGATTCCACCACAGTCCCACATTGACTTTTTCCTAATGTTTAGTTGGAATACTGTGTCCTTATGTGCAACAAGTTAAACATGGGCAAACAATATAATGTGCCAGCTAGAAAAACCAATGGGATTTTGGCCTGCATAAATACGAATCTAGTGTCTAGATCCAGGGAAGTCATGCTAGCCCTCTATTCTGCCTTGATTAGACCACACCTGGAATACTGTGTCCAATTCTGGGCACCACAATTGAAGGGAGATGTTGACAAGCTGGAATGTGTCCAGAGGAGGGCAACTAAAATGATCAAGGGTCTGGAGAACAAGCCCTATGAGGAGTGGCTTAAAGAGCTGGGCATGTTTAGCCTGAAGAAGAGAAGGCTGAGAGGAGACATAATGATAGCCATGTATAAATATGTGAGAGGAAGTCATAGGGAGGAGGAGCAAGCTTGTTTTCTGCTGCCCTGGAGACTAGGATGTGGAACAATGGCTTCAAGCTACAGGAAAGAAGATTCCACCTGATCATGAAGAAGAACTTCCTCTGTGAGAGCTGTTCAACAGAGGAATTCTCTTCCCTGGAGTGTGGTGGAGGCTTCTTCTTTGGAGGCTTTTACACAGAGGCTGGATGGCTATCAGTCAGCAGTGCTTGGAAGGCGATTTTCCTGCTTCTTGGCAGAATAGGGTTGGATTGGATGGCCCACGAGGTCTCTTCCAACTCTATGATTCTATTAATCTTTTTCTTGTAGTTTGAATCCAATGCTCTGCTACAGTAGACACTTAAAGACATTAAGAGACCCCACCACATTCCCAAGCAGTATATTTCACTGCAAACAGCTCTATCCAGAGTTTTTTTACCTAAAGTTTAGGTGGAAACTCCTATTTGATATGTCATTCATCACAGCCCACCGTTTTTAATGTTTTTCCCCCTAACAAAACATTACTTTTCCTCATATTTGAGAAATGTAAAGGGAATAGTTATGCTTATGAAGGCAATTTTACTAAACACTTTGGAAAACCAACTCATGTATCATCATACTCAGACATCTCTCTGTTCCAAGCAGCTACCTGTTACAGATCAAAGACAGAAGAAGAAAATGAAAAGCTAAAATAGGCCTAAAACTCAAATGATAATATTATAGACTTGGGAAAAAATCCCATTCTGGGAGAAAGGAGGGGTAGAAATCCAATAAATAAATGAATAAACAATATACATAGAATATAACATCTTATTACATGTTCTACTACACAGGATGACCAAAATATTACCTTCCAAAGTTGGTGAGTCAGTAGCATAAATCTGAGTTCATCAGCTCCTGCTCTGAGATGGAATCTGGATGTAAACATAGCTTGCAAAGCATGGGCCACAGCATAAACTGCATTATAGACACTATAGCTCTGGCCAGACATATTCATTTCAAACACTGAACTGGGAAGAGTTTCTAACTTCTCCTGGCCGGTGCAGGTATTTACAATGTTCTCACTTGAAGTGGCAGTAGGAAAGGAGCATTGAAATGCCTGTTCCCAAAAGATGTGCATAAAGCTGTCTTCTTTCTCAGAATTGGGGTTCCTTGTCTGAAGAAATTCCTGGAATCCTATTATGTCTTTTGAGGGAAACTCGAAGGAGATAGCACCATGGATGAAGTCTAAGTTTAGAATTCTTGCAAAGGGAACTGATGTGAATTCCCTTTCGGCTGGCATAATCCAGACTTTTTTCCTTCCTGAAACTTCATAAATGTTTAGATAGCCAGAGATGATTCTAAACCATAACATGAGAAGATTTTCTCCACGTATGATCACAATGGTGGCAGTTCTTCTCATTATTTTCTCAAATGCTTCAAAATAGGACTCCACCATATTCCAAATGTCTGTGGAAAATGTCTCTGGAGGGAGTTCTTCTATAAAGTCAAAGCAAATCCCTTTCTGAGAAAACATGGGAAGCATGTGGTGTACCACCCTTTCGCCACCATCATTCCATACATAAACCAATCCAACCCAGGTCCAACTGAAATGCAAGAGCAACTGGAGAAGTCCCTTATTCTGATGGTGGTCATTTGGGAACATGCGGTGAAAGAAAGCTTCTTGGAGGTTTTCACTGGTCATGGGAGCAGATCCATATACAAGCTAGAGGATGTGAAGAACATAAAAAAACTGGAGAATATATTTGCAAGCAAAGATTATTATGTCTTCATTTTACTTTTTAAACAATATGGATAGAGGTGCTAAATTATAATAATTATCCCTCAAAACCAATAATTGCAGCCCAAGAAACTTTTTGGCTGGGGTGAAGAACGTCTTCTCCCATAACATATACAAGAGCAGTACTTCATCCGTAAGTGATCGGAATACAGGTTTCTGACCCAAACCCTAGTTGTCTCCTTTCTCCTAATAATTTTGTTTTGCAGTGACTAAAAAATTTAGAAATAAAGGTACACTAATATTGGAAAATATGCCTATAATATCATCAGTCATTAATTTTGTTTAAAAACCTAGTAAACCAGCATTATAGTTTCTTGGATTACATTTCATCTCATAACAATATCAAGGACTGTATTTATTTATTTTTGACATGATAGCTTTCATTGTTAAAGCCTTAAAAATGTGGTTTGAATAGCCAAAGTGCTACAGATGAGTACTTTGTATACAAAACATCATTAGTCCTTACCTGCGGAACCTTGTAAAGGTTTAGAGCTCTTGCTGCCATCTGAGTGAACCGGAAATTGGGACCCATGATAACAGATACTGCATTATCCTGGTCATCACACTTGTAGTTGGGAATGAATCTGCCATTTGTAGAAAGAAGCTGCAGTGAAGCGTGATAGCTCCATTCTGCTGAGAAATGGGTGTCATAGACATGGAACCCAAGAGTGATGTTAGGTAAGATATGGGGATTTTCATTGATCTTCTCTACAGCAAATGCCAAGGCCAGGATGTGCTGGTAGTTTTGATAAAATAATCTATAAAGAGAGTTAGATTGTGTGTTAACAGTTACCTGTTTCAGGATATGTTAAAAGTTGCTATTTTTCATGGTGGATATTGTACACAGGTAGACTGACATGTTGCTATGGCCTTTGTGTCTTTTTTTTAAGTCATTGAAGAGGTTGATATTCCTCCCATCCCCATGGAATGACCAAATACCCCTCCAGACTTGTCATCTCTATGGCCATTCTATGGCTGCATAAAGAACTGGGGAAGGGGAATAGAGAAGTGCCTTACTATATCCCTAAAGCAGGAGGCAGACTTCTTGATGGCCCTGGTACCGTATTTCTCATAATATGATGTAGTAATTCTAGGCCTAATTGGATCTGGATGCTTCTCCAAACTTTCCTGTTCTCCACCAGTCATATAATGGATATAGGAGGTCTACAATGCTTCAATGGTATATCTGGAAGGGATTAATGCAAAGTTATACTGTACCTCCATATGTGGATACATAAAACTATGCTGTGCCATAGAGGATCTCAGCTGTACTGTAGAGCAGTGGTTCCCAACCTTGTTTTGATCAGCGACCACTTTGACCAGGAACCACTTTGACCAGGGACCACTCTCCAACATTAATACCAAAAGGGTTATGAATCAGTTTTTGGTCAACTTTAGATTTGGTTTGGTTATTTGGAGTGCTGATTCAGAAAATTGCATTGGATAGACCACATCAGCTCTAGTTTCTGATACAGAACATATGCCATCCAGTAGTCACCATCTTCTCACCCACAGAAAACATATCTAATCATCTAGAGCCACGGAACTTGTTTTAGGTTTCACAGCCCACTAGTGTGCTGCGCACCACAAGTTGGGAACCATTGCTCCAGATGGTGCATTGTTGTTGCTGTTGATACTTGCCTACAAGTCAACTTTGACTTATGGTAATCTCCATAAATGAAATATCTCTATTTCTCCCTATCCTCAACAGCCCTTCCCAGGTCTTGCAGACTCAAGGCACCATTGCTTCTCTAATAGAGTCATCCATTTGTAATGCCTTCCTCTTTTCCTACTGCCTTCCACATTACCAAGCATTATTTTTAGTGAGTCATATCTTCTCATGCTATGGCCAGAGTCCAACAATTCTAGTTTAGTCATCTTGCCTTGTAGGGAGAATCCAGGGGTGATTACCTCTTTGTTGTTTTACTGCTGTCAGGTTGACCTTGACTTATGAAAGACCTCTAAGTCATCCTGTCCTCAATGGTCCTACTCTGACTATGGCTTCCTTGATTGGGTCTATCCATCTGGCTTTTAGTTATCCTTTTTCCCTACTGTCCTCCACCTTATAAAGCATTATCGATACATCTTTCCTCTTTTTTGTGCCTGTATAAGAGCTCAAACCCATCCAAAGGGCTGGTCATTTTCAAGGCTTAAATGAGGATCTGAATCAATCGCCTCCGGTGGAAGAATTTCCAAAATGTAATACCTAATTGATAATAAAATATTTTGGTTTCAGAAGGTACTGAAGTTGGTATGAAATATCAAAACGAATAACAGAAAATAGGGGAAACAATTCAGTTAAGGGTATAACAACAGACAGCAACAATGAGATAACAAAACAACAAGATGGAACTAAGACATCTTTCTGCTTCTAATTACCCACTCAAAATTTACCAGACAAATTATATAATCTGAAGAATAGTTAAGAATAATCATTGCATACAGGAGATGATCAAGTTGTTCTGTGGCTGGGTGTCTTGAGTATGTTACCAGGTCTATGAATCTGTAGATCTGAGACATAATGCCAGCAATAAGGATACCTCCCGAACGATAATCCTGGTGTTCAATGAAAGGAGGAGTATCATCAGCACATTTAGAAATTGAAATATTGCATACTACTTGAAGCAGCAAGACTGAAAGGGTCCATTTGAATGGTGCCATCTTGCCTGGAAGTCTAGCTTGCAGATATCAGGTCACTAAGTAAAAATCTGACTATTACAGTCACAGTCTTATAAAAAGACAGAATCATAGGAATTTATGGAATCAGACAGAACTGTGTCTCTGCCTTGATTTACACCGGATATATGAATAACTGAGTTCCCTGTTTTCTTTTGCTCACCAAAAACTCCTCGGGGACTTGAGAAGTATGTTATTTTGATAATTGTATGGTAGATATGCCATAATCTGCTCTACATTGCAAACTTGGAGAAGAAAACATATTGCTATTACCTTTCTGATAACAAGATGAACAAATCGACTTGTAATGAAAAGTTAACTAAGCAGGACAAGCAAAGGATTAAGCAATTGCAAAGAAAGGGAAAAGAAAACTAAGGGTGCATTCCCACTGCATAATTAATGTAGTTTGACACCACTTTAAGCACCATAGCACAATGTTATGGCATTTGTAGCTTTACAAAGTCTGCAGCTCTTTTCAGCCAAATAGTGCTTGGTGTCTTACCAAACCAAACTACAACTCCCACGAATTGAATAATGGCAATTAAAGTGGTGTCAAACTGCAATAATGCCATACCATAGAGGGGAAAATATTGACTCTGGGTTTGATATGGGCCTGGTTTTCTAAAAAGGAAAGGTAAAGAAAATTCAAAAGAAAACTTTAGCTATGGGCGCTTCCACACAGGCCATTATCCCAGGAGCATCCGCATTTTAAAAACACGGATGTTTCCAGGGGCCCATCTACACACACCCCAGAAAGCATGCATTTTCTGGGATGGGTATCCAGATGGTCTCCTGGAACTTCCCGGGAGAACACCCAGACACTCTAACCCCCTCCCAAAAAGCCCTAAAAAGCCCTTTAAAAAAACAAAAGTACTTACCCGGCCTCCATTACAGAGCTGCCGGAGCTCTCCTGGAGTGCAGAAATGACACGCCAGGAAAAAGGGGGGCAGGAGCGATTTTCCTCCTCCCCTTTCTCCTGGTATGTCATTTCTACATGCCAGGAGAGCTCCAGCAGCTATCTAATGGAAGCCAGGTAAGTACTTTTGTTTTTTGAAGAGCTTTTGGGGGCTTTTCGGGAGGGGGTTGGTGGCCTTGGGTTTCTGGGCTAATTTAGCCCTGGAAAACCATGGGACTACTGTCTGGACTGCCCCTCAAAAGTCAGAACTTTTGAGGGAGCAGTCCACACAACAGAAGTAGTGGGTTTATCCTGCCTTCCAAGGCGCAGAATAAACCCACTAACAAATTAATTCACACAAACCAGGGGTTTTCCTGGTTTGTGGAAAAATTTGAGTTTGTCCAGGATGTCACCTGGACAGCCCCCTTTTATTGTGGTAACTCCCACATTAAAGGGGCTGTCTAGATGCACCCTAAGATAGAGGAATGAAAGCAAGTTTCTTCTACCACACTTTAATACTGGCAGAAAGCTTTCTCCACTCTTTCCTACATAAGAAATAATCAGATAATATTCCTTCAGATCTAGAGCTTTCTGCATCCTAGAATCAAGAAGAGAGACTTCAGATGGTCTGAAAAATGAGCCAAGCATTCACTAACATTTTCAAAGGCCTATCTGGAGTATATAGCTGTAATTGCTTACTCTGTGTCATACAATACCAGTTTACTTAAGATGGCTCAAGATAACTTCTTTAAAACTTTTGTCATATCTCATTCTTTTTCAAATTACTATGAATAATCAACCAAATTGTCATGTTCTTAATGGATGCTACACAGCCACAATACATTTCCACTTCAAAGGACACAGAGTCCATGCTTGGCAATGGGGTGCATCCTTTGAAAATGTGACTTTGGGCTCATCTACATGGCCATATGAGTCAACCCAAAGATGAATAGACTCTATAGATTCCACATTATGAATGAGGTCCATTTATTATTATTATTATTATTATTATTATTATTATTATTATTATTATTAAACTTTATTTATACCCCGCCACCATCTCCCCATGGGGACTCAGGGCGGCTAACATAAGGCCAAGCCCAAGAATTACAATGACGCAAAGTAAAATACAAACAAGCAAGTAATAACATCAAATAAAGTGCAAACAATAACAAAATATACAATAAAATAAACACAAAATAAAGTGGTAAAGAAATTAAAACACAGTGGCCTGAGCCAAATGTGAGGGATAAAATGATATAATCCTGAGTGAGATGGATATATAGAGTAATGTATCTGATGGGAGACTCAGATGGGACAACAATGGGGGTAAGCTTCACTGAAGGACGAGAGAAAGTCCATCAAAAGTACAGATTTATATTATAGCATGGGAGAAGCCTTCTTAACATGGCCTTGCATCATGTCAAGAAAAAAAAATCCACAGGATGCTCTAGAACTTTTCTGAAGCTCCAGAATTTGACCACACTTGGAGCCAATAGAAATTGTTCTGCTTGTACACATGGTTATCCTGTTTTCCCTGGGCTCAGGCAATCCAAGAACAGGAGATAGTGGGGCCAAATTGTGTTAATCCTATAGCAAAAATTAATCCCATCATGTAAAATTGTTCAATTTTCTGAGAGAGTCTGAATATGAGTCAGCATCAGACATCAGCATATAGATTAACTCTGTATGCTTTACATTGAACTGCTTATATTTACACAACAACGCATTGTGTTCTTTGAAGCTCACCTTTTATATAATTAATTTAATCATTTACCACTTTGCATATTGCCTCAAGACATTCCACCTGTCTGCCTCTTTTCCAAGATGAACCTTCCGAACCACTCTGGCTTCAAACCTACAAATGACATAGAGGAAACCCCAACCACCTTGGACATCAGGAGGTTTCCTCAGCCAATGAATGCCCAGATCCTGGTTAGGCTAGCTTTGTGACCAATTACAGGAGGGTGCAGGTATTTTGAAAGGCTGTCAAAGAGAATAAAATATTGTGTGCTGTGCTGCATACTTAATGTCCAATCATTTTCAGCACAGATTCTTTATCTGACATCCTTTCAGGCCTGAAAGTAAAACACCTCTGTTCTTATTGCCTTCAAACCTGGATTGTGTGTTAATCTGGTTCTCAAGGTAGTGGGGCACACAAGGCACTGAACCTCAGGCAACTTCTTTTGTGGGTAGCTGAATCGTGACCCCAGTAAGAGGTCAAGTGCTCAGAGAAAGATGGGATATAATTTTTCAAATAAACAAATTTCTCAAATAAATAAGGACAACACTTTCACTCAAACTATGTAGGCATAAATTATTAGGATGCCGAGAGACATGCATTCCATGAACGTGGTAATGACAGGAGACATATGATTGCCCATCCTATAAGTATTAGATGTATAGCATGATTGAATTAAATCGAAACATTACATAAAGCTAGGGTTGCAAAAAAGCTTGGTCGAGATGTTCAGAGCAAGAGAGAGGGTGACTAAAATAATCAAAGGTCTGAAAGCCATGCACTGTGAGGAATGGCTTAAAGAAGAGAAGGTTGAGAGGAGACATGAGAACCCTGTTTAAATATTTGAAAGTATGTAATAAGGAAGAGGAAGTTATCTTGTTTTCTTCTAGGACTTGGAGCAATGGGTTCAAATGACAGGAAAAAAAATTCCACCTGAACATTAGGAAGACCTTCCTGACTATAGGGACTTCTAGAGCATGGATCCGCTTTCTTCCTCCTAAAGGATTCTGGGGCTTGTAGTTTAGGGAGGGGCCTTTAAATTGCTCAGACAGACAGGACCTGAGCCTCACTATACTACAAACCCCAAAATTCTGCAGGAGGATCCATGCTCTAGTGTGATGAGGCTGTAAAATAGCTGTTCAACTGTAGAGCTTCCTTCCTCAAAATGTGGTTGAGGCTCCATCTTTGAAGGCTTTTAAAAAGAGGCTGCATGGCCATATTTTGGGGGTGTTTTGATTGTGCTTTTCCTGTATGACATCCTGGACTGGATGGCCCATATGGTCCCTTCCAACTCTATGATTCTATGATTCTGAAGAGGTGCCCAATTGGTAGTGATCTGTCTTTGTAGAGAAACCAACACAAATCTTTAGACTGACCAGTCTGACCAATCTGAAGGTACCCTTTCGGGGTGCCAGAATATGATGACAATTTGGTAGGGTTTCGGGGAGGGGGGTAGTTTATTTATAGAGGTCAAACAAGTAGAGTATAACAAAAACACTTTTCCTTATGGGGAAGTTTAGAAGATAACATTGCTGACTTCTAAGGTATGTATATTTTAATAATTTAACAAAAAAAAGAGATTAAAAATGCATATGTAATCACCCTTGTCCCCTACTTGTATCCATCCCTTTTCCACTATTTTCCTCTTCCCCCTCCCACTCTTGTTTACCCTCTCCCTCCGGGAACAGTCATACATTTCCTTTATCATTCATTCTGTTTGTTGTATCATAAGCATAGTCTGCTTCTATTTCTTATATTTTCTGTTGCCCTTTGCCTTGGATATCCGTTTTCCCCATTTCCCTTTCCATTTCTCCCTGGGGTATCCATTAGCATATTTATTTTTTCTATCTATAATATAATCTTGAATCATATAGTCTGCTAAATATTCGTATCACTTTTGTATGTCCCATTTTTTATTATCTTTCTGTAGCTTGGGCCACAGCTAGCATATGTTGTCTTGGCTCAATCTTTATTGCTGCTTTCTCCTTCTAGTTTTAAGGTTTAAAAAAGACTGTTTATTATCCCACCCTATTTTTTGCTGTAATGATCCCTCCATTTCCCCCTTATTTTTCTATAGAATTCTTGTACCTTGGCACAGTCCCACCACATATGGATAAATGTTCCAGTTTCCCCACATGACAACTTGGTAGTAAGACATTTGCATTTATCCAAAATGTTGATAAAATTATGGAATCATCTGTAGACTCGTGTCAACTTCATGCTTTTGATTGGGTTTCCTTAGGGAAGGAGTACTTAGTGGTACAGTAGTTTTGTCAGTTCCTTCCTCTGAAATATAGCCAGTAGTGCTTGGTGAAATGGAAGGCAGTAGAATAAGTGGGAGACTGCACTATAGGTGAATTAATTCAATAAATGAAGCCAAAACCCGAAGTCACTAAGGACTGTGCAGAGCAGTTGATGGTGAGGAATCTTAGAGATTTTTCATTCATCACCAGAGCTTGAAGCAGATAATATCAATGAACAAGAAGAGCAATCATGAGAAAACATCAGGAAGGCAGGAGCTTTGCTTCTGCCTGAATTTCTCAGATTAACAACAAATATCAGGCAAAGTGATACCTAATATGTACATTTTACTTGATTTCTGAGACAAATTTTCCTTTGACTTGTCCAATAACAGAAACCACAGACAGATTCATTCAAACTCTGGCAACCTCTTCATACAGCCCTTCCAGGCCGTGCTGTTGCGCCTGCAATCGCCTCAAAAAGGAAGGTGTGCAGTGCGGCTCGTGGAGGCCTACGTGCCCTCTATCCTCTCCTCAGTTGAACTTTCTTTGGCATCCTTTCCCTCCCCTCATCAGATGGCAGAAAGAACAGCAACACACATTGCCCCCCCCCCTTTTTCCCATCACATGGCAAAAAGAGGAGGAAAGTGCAGATAGCTCCATTGGAGCTTCCCAAACTACACTTTTCTCTGTGTAGTGGAGGAGAAAGAGTCTTTCCATGCTTCTCCTCCACTTTGGGAGGAATGTGGACAGGCCTGCTGTGCATCGTGTGATGGCACATGGTAGGTCCCATCCTTGCCACGATTAAATGCAGCAAAATGGGGCAAAAATGCTCCATGTGAGGAGGTCTTGAGTGTTTCACTCTCCAACGCCTGGCAGTTCTCGAAGCTGAAACCAGCTAAAGATTTGACTGATACAAATAAAAAAAAATCAATGTGATTTACCCGTATATTCCGGCATATAAGATGACTGGGCGTATAAGATGACCCCCAACTTTTCCAGTTAAAATACATAGTTTGGGATATATTTGCCGTATAAGACTACCCCTCTTCCTATGCACACCAACTAAAAATTTAAAAAGCATCAGATTTTATTTCAATATGGTAATTTTCCTATTACTGTACCTCCTTCTCTGCCTCTCAGATCTCACAAATGCGCACCTGCACCACTTCACTGCAGTCTTCAGGAGCGAGATCTGGGAGGCAGAGGAGGAGGTATGGTAATAGGATACAAGGGCGGGCCAGACAGGTAAAAGAGGTATGTTTGTCTGGGCCCATAGCCACTCTATCTCTTTTTTCCATACCCCGGGTGCCCCAGATACCTGTAGCTTGTTCCACCCTTCGCTTACACCTCCCTGGTGAGGCGCCCCTTCATCTCACCATCGGGACTGCATTAAGTCCACGAATCCTGATGAATGGATTTTCTTCTACAGTACTTGTACAGTGTCGCCCTTAATGATTTCATACAGTTGCTGCATATGGCAGGGACATGGCCATTGCCATTTTTGAGATTCCCCTACCATATGCGGCAACCACAGGTTCTCCAATCCAATTGGAAGTTTCAGCACCTGCTCTATAAGACGACTCCCGTGTATAAGACTACTCCCGCGTATAAAACTACTCCGTGTATAAGAATACTCTCATGTATAAGACTACTCCCGCGTATAAGACAACCCCTGACTTTTGAGAAGATTTTCTTGGGTTAAAAAGTAGTCTTATACACCAGAATATATGGTACTTTTTTCTTGATAACTTTGTTCCAAAACTGCAAAACTCTTGTTATTCTGGATGATGGCAAAACGGAGGGAAAAGTGGTAGAAGAAAGTTCAACTGAAATATTTTTCTATTCCTGGTGGTACTACATCATATGCATGTTTGCTTCCGTGCTCCAAAACTTCATGATTATCCCTCCCTTATAATTATGACAATTACTGTCATCATAAACTCATTTGCTCAGGGCATTACTGGCTCCAAAGAAAGAAAGGGTAGTAACAACAATTATGGTTACGCTGTTATATCAAACTCCAGAGTGTTGCATCAGATGAAGCTTATGGAATAAAGATGGCATGGAATCTGACCTTTTGAGCTCTTACACTTTCCCCTTTGGGAGTGTGTCATTGCTTTAAGATCAGTATCTGGTGCACAACCTTTTGACCCTAAAAATAAACTGAATATTTGTCTTTTACAGATTGTCTTTGGCAGCTTTTCTCATCCAGACCAGTGCTGGCAAGACAGGAGAAGCTAGATCTCAAGTGGACACATTGCTATCAGGAAACAAAGAGTTGTGTGATCATGTTATTGCTGCTCCTGCTGCTCCTTCTCTCTTGTACAGTGTGCCAAGGATATTCTGCAAAATGCTCTGGGAATGATCCCATTCTTATCCCACAGGAATGGTATGAGCCTGGTGAAATTCTTATAGGCGGGATTATGTCTCATATCCATTTTATAGTGTTGGGAATTTCCTTCAAGAAGCATCCTTCTCAAGACTGGATTATTGTTCCAATGTAAGGTATTCGATTATTATTATTATTATTATTATTATTATTATTATTATTATTATTATTATTCCCACTCTGTGGAACAGATTATATTCAGTGAGGCAGACCTATCCATCAGGCTGAGTTTGGTTGTATCAGAGCAGTCAGGAAACATCACAGAATATATGAAGCTTCCAAAATTGGCATTAAAACCAATACAACCAAATTCCATGTGTCCTGACATCCCTCCTTTCCTCCCTTTCTCTCATCACTTTTTCAGGTCTCAATAGACATGTAAATATGCATAAATCTTCCAGACCACTTTCTCTCAGATTTTGTGAATTTTGGGTGAATTTGGATTAAACCTAAATTGAAATGAGATTTTTAGTGTTGATTATGGACTTTATCCCACAACTGAGGGGAAGCGGAGGAAATAAGTGTTGAGAAATGCTTGGAAAAACACAGTGGGATTGTGTCAGGATGTCGTGTCAGGAGCAACCGCTCCTGTTGTGAGAGAATTGGCCGTCTGCAAGGACGTTGCCCAGGGGACACCTGGATGATTTTTTTGATGTTTTATCATCCTTGTGGGAGGCTTCTCTCATGTCCCCACATGAGGAGCTGGAGCTAATAGAGGGAGCTCATCCGCCTCTCCCCAGATTCGAACCTGCGACCTGTCGGTCTTCAGTCCTGCCGGCACAGTGCTTTAACCCACTGCGCCACCAGGGATGAAGTCCTACAATTACATCCCAGATCATTACACAGAATTATTATATCTGTCAGTATATGGTAATAATAATATTGTAGATGTTTATTACTTTGTCAACATATTCTACTTAAACATATCTATAGATTGCCACACTATATTGTTAGTGCTGCTTTCCCACTTTAAATCCTATGCATACCACCTGTGGTATTCCGGAATTTGTAGTTTAGTGAGACACAATACTTCTCTGGCTGAGATTTTTAAAGGCCCCAATTTGAAACACAAATCCCAGTATTCCTCAGGAAGTAGACATAAGATTTAAATATAATGTGTAGTGTGATTGGAATGGCCATCTGTTGGGATGTTTTGAACGTGATTTTCCTGCTTCTTGGCAGGAGGTTGAACTGGATGGCCCATGAGGTCTCCTCCAACTCAATGATTCTATGCTTCTATGATTCTATGATAATCTCCTGCAGAAACAATTAGTCAGAAGGCAGTTCTTGAACGTCTTTCTGGATGGTGTCTTTTTGTTCATTAGTGTACAAAAGAACCGTGACACAATTATTTTCTATGTCATACAATCCGCTGGTTTTTCCCCCCAGAGTGACAACAAAGTTCTACCAGCATGTCCTGGCCTTGGTGTTTGCCATAAATGAGATCAATGACAATCCAAAGATCTTACCCAATATCTCTCTTGGATTCCACATCTATGACAGTTACTCCAGTGCAAAGATGACTTATCGCACCACTCTGGACTTAATCCACAAGTCACAACAGTTTCTTCCCAACTACCAATGTGGCACCCAGAAAAATCTAGTAGCTGCTATTGGAGGACTCGATTCGGATACTTCCTCATATATGGCAGAAGTGTTGGGCCCTTACAAGATACCTCAGGTAGAATCTGCAGATGTGATTTGATTTCACCTATATTTTGGTCTTCCTGATTCTCTTTGGAAGCAAGTTCATAGATACATTTATTTTTAAATAATAATAATAATAATAATAATAATAATAATAATAATAATAATAATTTATTCTTATACCCTGCCACCCTCCGTCCATTCCCCCCTTTATTTTTCTATAGGGACTTATTGGGGTGGCTTACATATGGGTCAAATTCCCACAAGACATAAAAGTAAAACAATCCATTAAAACAAAAACACAATTAAAATAGAACAATGTTTCTCAACCTGGGAGTCAGGACCCACTGGATGTGTCACAAAGATTGTCAGAGGGGTCACCAAACACCATCAGAAAACACAGTATTTTCTGTTGGTCTTGGGGGTTCTGTGTGGGAAGTTCGCCCAAATTCTATCGTTGGTGGGGTTCAGAATGCTCTTTGATTGTAGGTGAACTATAAATTACAGCAACTACAACTCCCAAATATAAAGGACTATTTTCCGCAAAATCCACCAGTGTTCACATTTCGGCATATTGAGTATTCGTGACAAGTTTGGTCCAGATCCATCATTGTTCAAGTCCACAGTGCTCTCTGGATGTTGGTGAACTACAAATTCAAAACTCAAGGTCAAAGCCCACCAAATCCTTCCAGTTTTTTTCTGTTGGTCATGGAAGTTCTGTGTGCCAAGTTTGGTCCAATTCCATCGTTGGTGGAGTTCAGAATGCTCTTTGGTTGTAGGTTAACTATAAATCCCAGCAACTACAACTCCCAAATGTCAAAATCAATCCCTCCAACCCCACCAGGATTCAAATTTGGGCATATCGGGTATTTGTGCCAAATTTGGACCAGTGAATGAAAATATATCCTGCATATCAGATATTTACATGACAATTCATAACAGTAGCAAAATTACAGTTAAAAAGTAGCAACAAAAATAATTTGATGGTTGGGGGTCACCACAACATGAGGAACTGTATTAAGGGATCACAGCATTAGGAAGGTTGAGAAACGCTGAAATAGAGCATGGTACAATATAACAATTTGGACAGCTCCCCCGGTGGCCAGAATTCAAAAAGCATATCTTATGAAGCTGGAAAGTTAAATAGCCTCTGTATATCTGTCTATATATGTTGTTTGTCTATGGCATCAGGCATGTAGCCGGGGGGGGGGGGCTTGGGGGGCTTCACCCCCCCCCCCCCGAAATTCTCATGGTGGTCCGCAAGAAGGCCTTACTGGTACATTATTTAAACTGTTATGTTTATTCATATCATGATCTGATCACCATGATCAATATATCCCATATGCATGGGGGTATTGGGGTAACTATACAAAAGGTTTGCTAGGGTAGACCCTCTTTCACTCAGACTCAGCCCCCCCCCCAACCAAACTCACCCCCCCCCCCCCCCGAAACAAAATCCTGGCTACGGGCCTGTATGGCATTGAATGTTTGCCATGTATATGTGCATTGTGATCTGCCCTGAGTCCCCTGTGGGGTGAGAAAGGCAGAATATAAATACTGTAAATAAATAAATACCACATGCATGTTTCTTGACTGTAGTGAAATTTGCATCTCTAATGCTTATTTAAGGCATTGTATATGGTGCAAGGTTTCTGATCACTCCAACAAATGTGTCAAAAGGTATTCAGATACTAATTGTGTTTCTGCTTTGAAATGGTTGTCTTTCTCCCTATAGATTTCCTATGGCTCTTTTCAACCTTCAGGGAGATATGAGTCTGATTTTCCTCCCTTTTATCACATGGTTCCCAATGAAGGCCTTCAGCATCAAGGAATTGTCCAGCTCCTTCTGCATTTCAGATGGAAATGGATTGGACTCATAGTTAATGAAGATGAGAACGGCGAACATTCCTTGATGATGCTGGAATCCATGCTTTCCCAAAATCAAATCTGCTTAGCTTTCACTGAAAGATATCCCCCAAATCCCCGGCTGTACCTTGGAATAAACGATATGATCAATAACATTCTCAATTATATTCCTGTTTTCATGGACAGCACAGCCAATGTAGTGGTTATCTATGGGGATAGTGTCACCATAAGGACCCTCGCATATACTATATGGGGTAGAGCAGTGCTTTATTATCTTCTAGATCCTTGGAACAAGATGAAGACATCCTCTGGGAAGGTGTGGATTACGACAGCCCAGATTGATTTCACATTTAATACCTTGCAAAAAGGCCTCAACATGCAAATGTTCCATGGGGCTATTTCCTTCATAATTCACAGAAAAGAGATTCGAGACTTCCAAGAATTTCTTTGGACTCTTGAACCAAACATGTCTAATGGAGATGGCTTCATCAATGATTTCTGGGAACAAGCTTTCAATTGTTTGGTTTCCAGCACTATTGAGCCTACATATACCAATGACACATGTACTGGAGATGAGATGCTGGAGGACCTTACTGAGCCATTTTTTGAAATGAGCATGACTGGCCACAGCTATAGCATCTATAATGCTGTCTATGCGGTGGCACATGCCTTGCACATCATATACTCATCTAGATCAATTCACAGAGTGATAGGTGGTGGTGACAGGTGGAGACCTCTGAAGGTGGAGCCTTGGCAGGTAATGTCTTCTTGCAAACCATTGGTCCCATATGCTGATGTGAAGTGGTCAAGCCATGGGTGTGCCATTTCCCAAAACAATTTGAATGAGCTCAGTGAGAGTTTTCCAAGAGTTTATGAACCTCTTTCTCTTTTTTCTACCAAGCTCCACTCATGGCTTCAGAGGATTTCATTCAATAACAGTGTGGGAGATGAAATTACACTCAACGGACATGGAGAATTAGCAGCTGGATTTGAAGTCACAAACTTGGTCACTTTCCAAAATAATTCCTACCTAAGAGTCACAATTGGAAAGTTGGATCCCAAGGCTCCTCCAGGGAATGAGCTCATCATTGACGAAGAGAGGATCCATTGGCATAAAGACTTGACGCAGGTAGGGAAATGACCGTGCTTTGTTTCATAAGCTATGGCCATCCACTTGACCAGTGGTTCTCAACCTTCCTAATGCCGTGACCCCTTAAGTAGCAACTTTCGTTGCTACTTCATAACTGTAATTTGGCTACTGTTAGGAATAGTAATGTAAATATCTGATATGCAGGAAGTATTTTCATTCACTGGACCAAATTTGGCACTAATACCCAACACACCCAAATCTGAACGCTGGTGGGGTTGGGGGGTTGATTTTGTCATTTGGGAGTTCACCTACAATCAAAGGGCATTCTGAACTCCACCAGTGGTGGAATTGGACCAAACTTGGCACACAGAACTTCCATGACAAACAGAAAATACTGGAAGGGTTTGTTGGGCATTGACCTTGAGTTTTGGAGTTGTAGTTCACCTACATCCAGAGAGCTCTGTGGATTCAAACAATTGTGGAACTGGACTAAACTTGGCACAAATACTCAATATGCCCAAATGTGAACACTGGTGGAGTTTGGAGAAAATAAACCTTGACATTTGGGAGTTGTAGTTGCTGAAATTTATAGTTCACCTACAATCAAAGAGCATTCTGAACACCACCAATGATAGAATTGTGCCAAACGTCTCACACAGAACCCCCATGACCAACAGAAAATACTGGAGGGATTCGGGATGAATTGAAAATGACTTAAGGGAGAGCACACCTGTTTTCCTCTCCCCACTTGGAGTCTCAGAAACAGCCCTCCCCTTGGCTGAGAGGCCAGCTGAGAGGCCGGCCATCACAACAGGTGAAGGGCTTTTGGTAGAAGGTTTTGCTGTCTGTTTCCAAATAGGAAGAGAAGGACAGGCAGAGAGATCTTCAGCCTTCTCTGATAAAGGAGTTCCTAGGACCATCAGAAATATGTGTTTTCTGAAGGTCGTTGGCAACCCCTCTGAAACCCCCCTCATGACCCCCTCAGGGGTCTCGACTGCCAGGCTGAGAAATGCTGCTGTTGATACACCCATACAAATCCTTTCAAAATGTGCACAAACACGCTTTGGTCAAGTTGAATCATTGTGGGATTTTTTTTTTTGTTATGTGTCTTCAAGTTGTTTCTGAGTTGCAGCAAGATTTCTTCAAAAGGGGCTGAAAGAGTGTGACTTGCTCAAGGGCATCCAATGTGTTTCAATGGCTGAGTGAAGGTTTGAACTCTGGTCTCTAGAGTCATAGTACAAATGCTTGAAGCAATAAACCACACTGGTCACCATTGTTGCTCCTGCATCTATCATTCCTAAAACCCTAAATGTGTTTTGTTTATGGATAGGTGCCCCCCATTTCTCTTTGCAATGACTTCTGCCGACCTGGTTATCAAAAGATCAAGAAGGAGAGTAAACACTTTTGTTGCTATGACTGTATTCCCTGTGAGGAAGGGAAGATCTCAAATCTGAATGGTAAGTGATATAATATATGGCCAACAACTTTAGAAAGGCAAGAAAAATGTACCTATGAAATTGAGTTGAACTTTGAAAGGATGGGTGCATCTACACTATAGAATTAATACACTTTGACACCACTTTAACTAGCACCATTCAAAGTGATGCAATCCTTGGAGTTGTGATTTTACAAGGTCTTTATCCTTCTCTGCCAAGTTATGGAATTTGTAGTTTGGTGAGGCTCTTCTTTGGCATAGAAAGCTTGCGAAACTATAACTTCCAGGGCTCCATAGCATTGAGCCATAGTTACTAAAGTGGTGCTGGACTTCATTCATTCTACAGTATAGATACATCTGATATAGACACCAGCTCTACATTGGTGATATCAATTTCAGAACTATTGTGTTGAGGGTGATACTATATGATACAGGACCCTATGCAAATTACCTTAGCATGTCATGGCATTTTTATTGCTTTCTGGGTAATTTCAATTATTGTTTACACTGGAAGCTTTGGCATAATTATCAAAAAGCTCTGTTTTAAAATCTGTGTGCAGCTGAGCTGACAAAAGGAGATTTCCTTTCTCCTTCCTGCCAACCCCAAATTAATACTAATAATTTATGAGATTTTTCCAAAATTGAAATAAACTTCTCAGCCTGATAAAGTAATCCCCTCAGTCCATAGCAGTAGTCTGTGATGTCAGTATTCGCATCTAATATTACTAATAGGGGTACCAGTTTATCAACCATTGGCTTGCCACATTCATAATGAAAACTGTTCCTTGCTCCAATGCCACCTTGCATCTCAAATAAAAGTTAAAGGCTCTATTTATATATATATATATATATATTTACAGTATTTGTATAACGCTTTTCTCACCCCAAGGGGCAGGCATGTAGCCAGGGGGGGGGGCTCGGGGGGCTTCAGCCCCCCCCCCGAAATTCTCATGGTGGTCCGCGAAAAGGCCTTACTGGTGCATTATTTAAACTGTTATGTTTATTCATATCATGATCTGATCACCATTCTCAATATATCCCATATGTATGGGGGTATTGGGGTAATGATACAAAAGGTTTGCTAGGCTAGACCCTCTTTCACTCAGACTCAGCCCCCCCCCCCGAAACTCAGCCCCCCCCCGAAACCCCCCCTGAAATTTTTTACCCCCCCCCCGAAACGAAATCCTGGCTACGGGCCTGCCAAGGGGGACTGTACTTCCTATTTGACACAAGAAACAAGTAGGAGATTAGAGCACAGCCTCCAACTGAGCAAGAGCAACAAGAAATGGCACTGAAACTAAACTTGTGCAATCTGAGTAAGCCTTGACTTATTTTGTATCCTGGCTTTCAGTGGGTGCTCCCATCTGTTTTTTGGGAGCGTCCCGAAATCAGGAAGAGAGATATCACTTTTCACTCTGAATGCCGAAATATCTGTTTTCTTTTGACCCATTATGGGGGGGGGGGGGCTCCCAGGCTCCCCTTCTCATCATTTTAGAAATTAAAGCTCTACTCTAACTGCACTCAGCTGCAGGCAGGCGCACATTTTAAGGAGGCTTCTTACCTATTTCTTACTCTAGAGCAGGTGCGCAGCTGCATGTATGCATGCACATTTTCCGGGCCTGCTTGCAACATGCACTTTCCAAGTCAAGGAGGCACGTTTACTCTAGAGGAGGCACTCAGCTGCAAGCAGGTATGCATGCTTTCTGGACATGCACACCACACCGACTATCCAAGGCAAGGAAGCAATGCAGGCATGCATGTTTTCTGGGTCTGCATGCCACATGCACTGTCCAAGGCAAGGAGGCAAGTTTACTCCAGAGGAGGCACTCAGCTGCATGCAGGCATATGCACTTTCTGGGCCTGCATACCGCACACACTTTCCAAGGCAAGGAGGAAACTTTACTCTAGAGGAGGCACTCAGTTGCAGGCCCATGTTTACGCTAGAGGAGTCACTAAGATGCATGCAGGCATGTACGCTTTCTGAGCCTGCACAGCACACGCACTTTCCAAGGCAAGGAGACAAGTTTATTCTAGAGGAGGCACTCAGCAGCAGGCAGGCACGCATGCTTTATGGACATGCACGCCACACGCACTTTCCAAGGTAAGCTTTCCAAGGCAAGTTTATTCTAGAGAAGGCACTCAGCTGCATGCAGGCATGCACACTTTCCACATGCACTTTCCAAGGCAAGGAGGCAAGTTTACTCTAGAGGAGGCGCTTGGCTGCATGCAGGCATGTGCACTTTCTGGGCCTGCATGCCACACATACTTTCCAAGGCAAGGAGGAAAGCTTACTCTAGAGGAGGCGCTCAGTTGCAGGGCCATGTTTATGCTAGAGGAATCACCAAGACACATGCAGGCACGTGCGCTTTCTGGGCCTGCACATGACACACACTTGACAAGTTTATTCTAGAGGAGGCGTTCAGCTGCAGACAAGCACCCATGCTTTCTGGGACTGCACACCAGACACAATTTCCAAGGCAAGGAGGCAACATCTCTTACTCCATAGGAAGCACTTGGCTGAAGTAAGCCATGCACACTTTCTGGTCCTGCACCGCTTACACACACACTCTTTCTAAGGCAAGGAGGCTGTTCACGAAAAGCAGGCAAGGAGCCAGGATTGGCTCCTGCTTGCTTTCATGTCGAGCTGATTTGTGTACTGGGAGGGGGCTTCCTATTACGTGCTCCCGAAAGTAACGAAATAACGGATGTAACGAAGGAAAACGGATCCATGCACAACTCTAACTGAGACACTTCAGTTCTTCATTTCACAGATATGGATGCTTGTATTGAATGTCCAGAAGATCAGTACCCAAACCTGGATCAAAATGGATGCATCGCCAAGGGAGTAAGCTTTCTGTCTTATAAAGATCCTTTGGGAATCACAATCACTTTGTGTGCTCTCTTGTTTTCCTTTATCACCTCTTTGGTACTAGGAACTTTTATTAAGCACAAAGATACTCCCATTGTCAAAGCCAACAACCAAAGTCTCAGCTACACACTCCTCATCTGCCTGCTCCTCTGTTTCCTCTGTCCATTGCTCTTCCTTGGCCAACCTGGGAAAGTGACCTGCCTTCTGAGACAAGTGTCCTTTGGTATCATCTTCTCCGTGGCACTTTCTTGCATATTGGCTAAAACTATCCTGGTGGTTCTGGCATTTTTGGCCACCAAGCCAGGATCCAGGAAGAGCAAATGGGTAGGGAAAAGGCTGGCAGCTATCATTGTCCTTTCCTGCTCCTTTATTCAAGCAGGTATTTCTGCAGTTTGGTTGGGATTCTCACCTCCTTTCCCAGAGGTGGACATGAGATCCTTCAAAGAGGCGATCATATTGGAATGCAATGAAGGATATGTTGTTATGTTTTATTGTGTCTTAGGTTTCATGGGCTGTTTATCGGCAGTCAGCTTCACTGTAGCTTTCCTGTCTAGAAAGTTACCTGACAGTTTCAACGAAGCAAAGTTCATCACCTTCGCATGTTGGTTTTCTGCAGTGTTTGGGTGTCCTTCGTTCCAACCTACCTGAGCACCAAGGGCAAATACATGGTGGCAGTGGAGATCTTCTCCATTCTAGCCTCCAGTGCTGGGTTGCTAGCCTGCATCTTTTTCCCCAAATGCTACATCATATTGTTGAGACCTGAGATGAACCACAAGGAGTATGTAATGAGGGGGAAGAAACAAAGAAGCTATAAGTCCAGTTGATACTCCTCTTGTAAACATTTTTATCATTGGGTTGCTGTGAGTTTTCCGGGCTGTAAGGCCAAGTTCCAGGCGTATTCTCTCCTGACGTTTTGCCCACATCTATGGCAGACATCCTCAGAGGTTGTGAGGTCTGTTGGAAACTAGGACAAGTGAGGTTTATGTATCTGGACTGTCCAGAGTGGGAGAAAGAACTCTTGTCTGCTTGAAGCAAGTGAGAATGTTGCAGTTGGCCACCTTGATTAGCATTGAATGGCCTTGCAGCTTCAAAGCCATGAAAATGAACAAAATCTGGCTACCAGTATTGAAAAAGCTTTAAAATCAAGACAGTAAATTAGTGTTTCTCAACCTGGGGGTCGGGACCCATGGGGGGGGTCACAAGGGGGTGTCAGAGGGGTCGCCAAAGACCATCAGGAAACACAGTATTTTCTTTTGGTCATGTGGGTTCTGTGTGGGAAGGTTGGCCCAATTCTATTGTCGGTGAGGTTCAGAATGCTCTTTGATTGTAGGTGAACTAAAAATCCCTGTAACTACATCTCCCAAATGTTAAGGTCTATTTCCCCCAAACTCCAAGTTCAAGTCCATCGTTAGTGGAGTTCAGAATGCTCTTTGATTGCAGGTGAACTATAAATCCCAGCAAATCTAATTCCCAAATGACAAAATCAATCCCTCCTCCCAACCCCACTAGTATTCAAATTTGGGCGTATTGGGTATTTGTGCCAAATGTGGTCCAGTGAATGGAAATATATCCTGCATACCAGTTATTTCCATTACGATTCATAAAAGTAACAAAATTACAGTTATGAAGTAGCAACGAAAATAATTTTATGGTTGGGGGTCACCACAACATGAGGAACCATATTAGGGGGTCACGGCATTAGGAAGCTTGAGAACCACTGCAGTAAATCAAGAACAACACTCAAAAACTGGGGAAATCCAGATAGCAAACTATCAAGGCCTGCTAACACCTTCCAACAAAGGGTTCCCCGAAGCAGGAAACAGCCACACTTTGAAGCTGAAAGACCTTAAAACTGCTAGGCCATCAAATGCTAATTAAGGTGGCCAATTGAAACTTTCACACCTAGCTCCAACAAATAAGAGTTCTTTTGCCCACCCTGGATATTCGACAGGTAGAATCCCATTTTCCTAGCTTCCAACAGACCTCACAACCTCTGAGGATGCTTGCCATAGAAACGTCAGGAGTGAAACGTCAGGAGAGAATGCTTCTGGAACATGGCCATACAGCCCGGGAAACTCACAAAATCCAGTGATTCTGGCCATGAAAGCCTTCGACAATAGAACAACAACACTGAATAAAATTCTCATAAATCCATTGCTGCTGCCACTCTTGATTTATAACCCTCAGAAATTCAGTAATAATTGGGGATGTTTGCAAACCTGATCAGGACAGGCTTTACAGTTTTCCTGAGAATGGAAGGAAATCCAAGGGGAGAAGACAAAACCCAGTTCTGGAGTCAACAGTGTGAGCATTCCTTTCTGATTCTATGTATCAAGGGGCGTATTCACACTGTTAATGCAGTTCAACACTACTTTACCATCACTCAATGCTGTAGGACCCTTGGAGCTCTATGTCTATTGGCAGAGAAGCCGAATACCTTTTAAAACTTCAGCTGCTGTGATCCAACAGCATGAAGGCATGGCAGTGAAAGTGGTGTCAAACTGCATTCGTTCTTCACTGTAGGTGCACCCCTGATCTCTCCACTCTACTCCACTCCACTCTCCACTTTTTGTTTCTTTTCACACTCCATGAGGACAAAACACCATTCCTGACTTGATTATTTATTTATTTATTTATTTATTTACACTATTTATACCCTGTCCTTCTCACCCCGAAGGGGACTCTGAGCGGTTTACAGAACATACATACGACAAGCATTCAATGCCGATTATACAGTTAACAAGGGAAGACAACACAAACAGAAGTAAAGGCAGTTTTTCCGCATCTTATTTCTGGCATCTTGGAGGCTGTGCTCAACTCCAGACACGGGGGAGCAGGGTGTGCTGCCTTTCCATCTTCCATGCCGAAGTGTTTTCCTCCAATCAATGTCCTTTTAGTGGCGCCTTTTATTACCTCCCCGCTAAAAGTGGTACCTATTTTATCTGCTCTCATTTCTGCTTTCGACTTGCTAGGCAGACAGGTGAGCTGGAGCTAACAGTGGGTGCTCACCCCACCTGGGCTCAAACTGCTGACCTTCCGATCTGCAGGATTTTTCGGCAGCATAGTTATTTATCCTGATGTGCTAAGCCCGGCCCCTTACTTAGAAGGATAGAATTATAGAGTTGGAAGAGACCTCTTGCGCCATCCAGTCCAACCCCCAGCCAATAAGCAGGAAAGAGCACCCCCGACAGATGACCATCCAGCCTCTGTTTAAAAGCCTCCAAAGAAAGAGCCTCTACTACACTCCGGGGCAGAGAGTTCCACTGCTGAACAGCTCTCACAGTCAGGAAGTTCTTCCTAATGTTCAGGTGGAATCGCCTTTCTTGTAGTTTGAAGACATTGTTCTACATCCTAGTCTCCAGGGCAGCAGAAAAAAAGCTTTCTCCCTCCCTATGACTTCCTTTCACATATTTATACATGGCTATCATGTCTCCTCTCAGCCTTTTCTTCTTCAGGCTAAACATGCCCAGCTCTTGAAGGCACTCCTCATAGGGCTTGTTCTCCAGACACTTGATCGTTTTAGTCGCCCTCCTCTGGACACATACCAGCTTGTCAATAACTCTCTTCAATTGTGGTGCCCAGAATTGGACATGATATTCCAGATGTGGAATATCACACTACTGCCCTCGAGCTACGCACCCCCCCCCCCCATTCTGTATCTTTGCATTTCATTTTTTCTGCCTAAGTGGAGCATCTTGCATTTGTCCCTGTTGAACTTCATTTTGTCAGTCAGTTTTGGCCMATCTCTCTAATCTGTTAAGATCATTTTGAATTCTGCTCCTGTCTTCTGGAGTATTGGCTCTTGTGCTGTCACATGCTGGGCCTGTAGCAATTGTCTATTAACAGGACGTGATCTCTATATGCCCAGCGGGACGCCTGGGCATATAGGCGTCCCGGGAGGCTCTATGGATTTTCCTATACAAAATCTTTAGAAGCTTAGAAAGTTTAACAAGGTTCTTTATCAATGCTTAAATCTTGAACAAATCAATCAAATACTTTAAAACTCTGGAAAACTGGTAGCTTTCTCAATCTACCCACAAGGGACAGACAACTTGCTTCAAGAACTGTTTCTTCTATAAAGGAAATCCTTGACCCTTCCCTGGGCTATCTGTTCTTAGGCTGGCGTGGGGCCCTACTCCCGGTTCCAATTTGCTTTATGGGTAACCCGAGTAGACCTTACTGGCCAAGACTTTGTAGCTGGTGTCCTTGACCTTCCAGCAAAGCTGACTGTATTTCTTAGTAAAGCTGTCGAACTGCTTTTCCCCAAAGTTTGTGAGAAACGAAGCTTTCTACAGGTGGGAGAATTTCACAAGTCCTGTTGGAAAGGCTTCTCCATGATAACTGAGCTAAAGGTCTCTTTCCCCTCCAAACCCCTGGGGAAAGGGGCGGATCTAAAGACTGCAACAATGATTGACAGGTTGCTTGTCCTATAACTGCAATCTGGAAAAAGCTACCAAATTGCAAAGTGCATAGCCTTCAGGAATTCATGCAAACAAGCAAAGAAAGAAAAAGGGAATTCAAACCCCTGGCACAGCCATGCCAGAACAGCTCTCCCTCCCAATTTGGTGTTGTCTGCATCTATGCCATTAATATAAAGATGTCGAACAGGACTGGTCCCAGGACTTGATCTCACAATTTATTCTTGCCTTCTTATATATGAACATACATATTTTAGCATATTCATATACTCTGGGATGAATATCTAGCTGAAATTGAAACTCCTGTGATCAGCAAACCTTTTTCTTGCTTAACAGAAGCAGGGAGTCTGAAGGGCTGATGTAAGGAACATAACAACAAAAGAGGAATTGCTGATGTGGTTTACAACTGCTGACACTTCCAGTCAGCTGTCCCCGAATACTTTCTTTTTCAAGCACTGAGGTCCATTGGATCCATGACTGACTTCCCTTGCAGACAGGCATTTCCCAGCAGTGTGATTTTGCAAATCTGTACTTCCGTGATTAGTCTCAAAAGTCATTTAATAGTAGTGTGCTCTGCTTTGGAAAGGAACACTTCTTTTTAAAAGTGGGCATACTGACGGGCAGCCTCTGAAAAACTGTAGCCGGAGAAGAACTTCAACTCTTATGATGGACACTAGTCTTTTGCTTTCCATCCTAGGTATGTTGATGCTTCCTTGAAATTGTTCCTTTAGTATCTTCTCTCTAAGTCACTCCGTATCTTTTTCTATCATCTTTGTATTAAGAAAACAGATGAAAAAAATCACTATAAAGACATCACAATGTCCTTAGATGTAACAAGGGGTGTAGAAAAATTAATGAAAAAAATAGTGGTGGGGGAGATGAAGGTGGTAACAGAGAAGGGGTTAAAATAGTAATCAAAACTTCATATTGTCCAGTTTTTTATATTTAGTACTATGAAGAGGAAATGTACTTATGTGTATAGATACATTGGGTAAATGGTTCTCTTTGCTTTCTTGTTATTACCTGAAAACCTGCTGATGGCTTATTCTGTCATAAGGGTCATCTATGAGGTGTTCAACAGTGGAACACTCTGTCTTGGCATGTGGTGGAAGCTCCTTCCTTGAAGGCTTTTAAACAGAGGCTGGATGGCCATCTGTTGGGTGTGCTTTGACTGTGTTTTTCCTGCATGGCAAGGGGTTGGACTAGATGGCCCATGTGGCCTCTTCCAGCTCTATTATTCTATGTAGGTGTAATTCACTTACATAGAGTGCAGAGCATCATTTCTCAACCTGGGGGTGGGAACCCCTGGGGGGATCATGAGGAGGTGTCAGAGGGGTCACCAAAGACCATCAGAAAACACAGTATTTTTTGTTGGTCATGGGGGTTCTGTGTGGCTCAATTCTATTGTTGGTGAGGTCCAGAATGCTCTTTGATTGCAGGTGAACTGTAAATCCCAGCAACTGCAACTCCCAAACATCAAGGTCTATTTTCCCCAAAACCCACCAGTGTTCACATTTGGGTATGCTGACTATTCATATTGAGTATTTGTGCCACGATTGGTCCACATCCATCATTGTTTGAGTCCACAGTGCATTCTGGATGTAAGTGAACTACAACTCCAAAACTCAAGATCAATACCCAGTTCTGTGTGCCAAATTTGGTTCAATTCCATCATTAGTGGAGTTCGGAATGCTCTTTGATTGTAGGTGAACTATAAATCCCAAAAACTACAACTCCCAAATGACAGAATCCCCCCCTCCAATCCTACCAGTATTCAAAATTGGGTGTATCAGATATTTGTACCAAATTTGGTCCTGTGAATGAAAATACATCCTGCATATCAGATATTTACATTATTATTCATAACAGTAGCAAAATTACAGTTGTGAAGTAGCAACGAAAATAATTTTGTGGTGGTGGGTCACCACAATCTGAGGAACTGTATTAAGGGGTTGCTGCATTAGGAAGGTTGAGAAACGCTGGTGTAGAGCCTGTTGGAGCATGTGAGAAATCAGTGTGTGTGCATCAACTGTAAAATAAGATGCATGAAGCTGATTAGTTGGGCTACGCCCGGGGAGATGGCTGAGCCTGGGACTTTTGGATATTGTTGCATTTTTCAGGCTTGAGCTGTGCAAGTGCTTACATGGAAGCAGGGAGAAGTAGAGAGAGAGAGTTTGGAGTGTACATTTGCTTCATGAACTGCTCGACGGAGTTTCTCCTCATGGACAAAGAAAGACCATTTTAAATCTCTCTAAAAGGACATTATGTGTGTCGATGCAACTGATCACATGATTCTAAATATGTTGTTCCAAATTACAAAAAGGAAACTACTATTTTTTACTGCGTGGCATATTTTCTTTCTCTGGCGTGTGTGGACTGATCAAACGTGAACTACATGTGGTTTATTTTACATTACTCTACAGAAGCTAGTCCAACCCCCTGCCATGCAGGGAAAGAACATTCAAAGTGCCCCTGACAGATGGCCATCCAGTCTCTATTTAAAAGCCTCCAAAATAGGAGTCTCCATTTTTATTTTGCCAACAAAAGAAAAATACCATTAAAGAGAAAAAAGTGTTATCAATTCACTTCACTTCACTTTATTTCTTAATTAGTTGCTCTCCACCAAGGTGCTCTGAGCGACTTACAATCTAAAATAGCATTTACACAATATAAAAACATTCAACATAAAAACATTCAACAGTGACTATTTGGCAAATTAGATCTGATTACTTAAATGCACAACCAAACAGCCAAGTCTTGAGTGCCTTTACAAAAGGTCGCAACTCCGACATTGCTCTAACGTATGGAGGCAATGAGTTCCACAGAATGGGAACATAAGTCAAAAAAGCTCTACACTTTGAAGCTTCCGGGTGTGCCTCTCTAGGGCCCGGTATGTATAGGAGATTTTCCTGGGTGGATCGAGGTGACCACTGATGGAGAAAGGAATGAGGCGGTCCCTAAGATATAAAGGTCCTTGGCCATTTTGAGCTCTAAATGTCAGGATAAGTATCTTGTAAGAGATCCGATGTTCTATTGGTAGCCAATGCAGTTGTTGCAGAATCAGTGTAATATGGGATCTTATAGATGATCCCGCTAGCAGCCTGGCTGCTGCATTTTGGACCATCCGAATCTTCTGGGTTGTTGACTTCGGAAGGCCGGCATATAAGGCATTGCAATAGTCCAACCTCGTGGTGACTGTTGCGTGGATTACCATTGCCAATGCTTCTACCGAAAGGTAGGATGCCAATTTCCTTGCCTGGCGAAGATGAGAAAAGGCCTGCTTACTTATGGCAGTGATCTGGGCCTCCATCGTCAGCAATGAGTCCAACACAACCCCAAGGCTTTTAACAGTGGCAGACGGAACCAGAGCTTCCCCATCGAAATCAGGCAGAGACTGGATTAATTCTGGCGGCTGGCCAGGCCAGAGTATCTCAGTTTTTGCAGGATTCACTTTTAGTCTGCTCGCTCGCAGCCAACTCATCACTGCTTCCAAACACAGCCTAAAGTTCTCAGGAATCGCGGTTGTCCCAGGTTCGAGACGCAAGAGTCGCTGGGTATCATCTGCATACTAGTAGCACTCTATGCCAAAGCTCCGCACCAGTCCAGCAATTGAACTGTGCTAGGAGCTGGCCCTCTGAAAACAAAACATCCCAAGTCTGGAACATCTGGAAAGTTACCCCTGCAGTCTAAGCTTTTAGTCTCCATTAATAAACTCTCCTTCTCTGATCTCTCTTTTTTCCAGCCCTGCTGCACATTGTGGTCCAGCAAGGAGCATCTTCAGGTAACCAGATGTCTTCTCATTGTTCTTTTTGCAGTTTCTGGTTAAATTTAGAGAAGTGATGCCATCTTTGAGGAGGAACTTTGTCAGGTTTGGTTCAGCCATGGGCTTAGAGACTCAGATTTAACCATGCTTGGAAGACTATAAGAAGCCACCTTGTATTAGATCATCCTATTTGTCATCTGATCTCTTCCTGTTTTCTACTTGACTGGCATAATTTCTTAGGTTCTCAGGCAGATCATCTTTGTCTTCAGAAGCTACGTGAATCTTCCAGGGACTGAACTGGCCAAGAGTTGAAGCTGAGATCTTCTATATTCCAGGAATTTTTCTTTCATTGAGTTCCAGTCCCTTCTCATTCAATCCCAGCCAGAACTCTGTATAGAAGTTGCACCTTAGTAAGTGAACTTACTAAGAATTGAGAAGATTCATAATGTTCATATCCAATAGATGTCTGCTGTCACATTATTATGTTCCAAAGCGAACAAAATGACAGTTACACTGCAAAACATATGGGACAACGTATTGGACACCAGTGCTCATCAAAACTCACAGGCACTTTTGCAAATGTCCCAATGCATGTTTTTGCAATTAATTAACAAGGTTTCTTAGCACATGATAATAAAGGTTACCAGCCTCCCATATAACAAAATACACAGATGCTCAAGTCCTGCTATATATAATGGTGTTGTAAAATGGCATTCCTTTGATAACATGGCAAAATCAAGGTTTGGCTTTTTGGGGTATAGACTACTGCAACACACTCTATGTGAGGCTGCCTTTGAAGACTGTTTGAAACTTCAAATGATCCAACAGGTGGCAGCTCCTGACTGGCGTGGCGTACAGGGAGCATACAATCCCCCTGTTACGTCAGCTCCAATGGCTGCCAGTCTGCTTCTGAGCACAAATCAAAGTGCTGGCTTTAGCCTATAAAGCTCTGTGCAGTTCCAGTCCAGCTTACCTGTCTGAACGCATCTCCCTTCATGAGCCAGTTAGAGCACTAAGATCAGCCGAGAAGATCCTGCTCTTGATTCCACTGTCTTCGCACGTGAAATTAGTGGGGACGAGAGCCAGGGCCTTCTCAGCAGTGGCCCCTCAGCAGTGGAACTCCCCCCCTTCAGCGAGATTAGAGCAGCCCCCTCTCTCCAGATGTTCAGGAAACAGCTGAAAACCTGGCTATGCAAGCAGGCATTTGATGAATGATGGCAATACTTAAGCAGCTAAAATAATTCACAAGATTGGTGCAACGGCTAAATGTTTAACATTTTATGGCTCTGTTTGATGATTTGTATAGTTCTTAACTGTTTTAATTTATAGTTCTGTTATTGTTTTAGTTGTAATGTATTGTTTTATATGATTGTGAGGCACTGAATCTTTGCCATTTATTTTGTTGGAAACTGCTTTGAGTCCCCCTAGGGGTTGAGAAAAGCGATATTGAAATACTATCTATCTATCTATCATCTATCTATCTATCTATCTATCTATCTATCTATCTATCTATATTCAAGCAGCAGAAGATTGAATCCATGGATGAGGGTTATTATTATTATTATTATTATTATTATTATTAGCAGCTTTTTCCCAGTTCAGGTCTCAAGAAGTGCATCTACATTGTAGAATTAATGTAGTTTTTGGCACCATCTTAAATGCAATGACTCAATACTATGTAATCCTGAGAGTTGTAATGTTATCAGCTCTTTACTTTCCTCTGTCAAAGAGTGCTGGCGAATCACTGATGACCTTATCACATTGGCCACTGGAATCACCACGGATCATGGTGAATCAGGCAGTGCCCGGAGGGGGGAGGAGACCCGTTACCTCATGCCCTGCATCGCCCAGCTTCTTCCATACCACATCCCACAGAGGAAAGCACCCACCACCGGGTTTCCCTTTGTTGATACCTATGCAACACAGTGGTCACATATGCTGGTTCTTTCCTTTTGCACCACTGAGCCCCATTGAAAGTACCGTAGCTCTACGTCATGGAATGGGAGCCGGCAGACTCCATGGAGCAAATGGAGAGGAACCAGCATATGCCACTGATTTTGGTCAATGTTATGACATCCCAAACTAAATCCTGAGATTCCATAGCATCGAGCCATGGCAGTTAAGATTATGTCAGAAAGCAATTTCCAGGATGTAGAACATGCACTGAAGCTGGATGTCAAATCTAACCTTGTTTCCTTCCTTTCTGAAGCTCTACATCCCCCTAAACTCACTGTCAGACCCAAATATGCTGAATATTTTGAAGGCGAGAAGGTTAAGTTCAGATGCTCAGCTTTGAAAAATAGGACTGTGGAAGAGTATCGGTTCTTCGATGGAGATGGGCAACAAATCCACAGAATGCCTCCTGATCCTTATCGAGAGGGCAGCATGGCTTTCAGCGTTCAACTGACCAGCACTGGAAATTACACCTGTGACTACTGGTTGAAGAAAGATGATACAAGGACCATTTCAGCACCAAGTGACAGCATCTCCCTGCATGTAACAGGTAGGTTTCTCTTTCCAATGTTATTGATGGTCTATGCCTTCATACAGAAATGTAAGCAAAGCCCTGTTTCAACCCCACTCCCTTTATCACAACACATAGAAGGCCAAAGGTGGGACTATCTATGGCTTCACGTGTTGTTGGACTACACCTTTCATCACCATTGATTATTGGCAATGCTAACAGAGTCAGAGCCCCAAAATGTGAGGATGGACCCTGGTTAGTAATTCATTGCCAACCTATGGTGACCCGAAGGTGAACCTATCATAGTTTTCTGGGACTAAGATTTTTTTTATTTAACCTAGGTCAATCAGCTGAGCAGAATTCATAGTCCAATGCTCAACCAAAATGCAATTCTGGGCTCAGGAATAATAGGCACTCACATATGTATAATGTGGCGTAATGTAAAATAAACCACTTGTACTTCACTTTTGATCAGTCCACACACCGCTTTGCCAGAGAAAGAAAATGTGCCACGCAGATGAAAAATAAAGAACAAGTAGTTTGCTCTTCGTAAATTCAGAACAACATATGTACTATGTGATCGGTTGCACCAACTCACATAATGTCCTTTTAGAGAGATTAGTCTTTCTTTTACCCCTGTGGATAAACTCCTTCATCAGCTCCAAACACTCCAAACTGTGTCTCTCTCTGCTTCTCTCTTCATCTCTCTGCACCTACATAGCTCAAGCCTGAACAAAAATGTAACATATACAAAAGTCCCAAGCTCAGCCTGCTCCCCGGGCATTGCTAGATCAATCAGCTTCATGCATCTTATTTTACAGTTGACACACACACACACACACGCACACACACTGATTCCTTGCATGCTCCAACATATATCACCCTAACAAAATTTCCAGACATTGTGTTGCAAAACATGTGTATTCATTCAACCCAGGTACATATCAAAAGAGCAGTTTTTTTCCTCCACGATAGCATAAATCATATCTTAACTAAGATATTGTAGCTTGATAAATACATTTATTAGGGCCGTGCAATTTGGGGAAAAAACTTTACTGTTTTCAGTGCTAATTTTCAGACACCCCAATTTTATTTTTTGGGAACTTCCCAAAATCAAGAGGGGGAAAATACTATTTCTCATACAGGCAGTAGTACTGTTTTCATTCTAGGCAGATCCAACCCGTTGACTGCAATAGGGGAACTTTCGAAACTCCCCTTTCCTTCATTTCTTGAGCTATTGGAACGAAATTGATCACACTTGGAGGACACATTTACAACTGCAAGTCCCCCAAGTTTAAGAACATTTGGGTCCTCCACTGATTTTTAGGAAATTCTTAAAGTTTTATAGGCAGAAGGATGGTGCAGGACAGAGTACAGAAGCAAGAAGATAGATAGGGCTTGGGAAGGACTCAAATTGAAATACTAGTATTCTCCCCATGGGGGCCCCAAGGGAGTCAGGGTTTGATTGTATGATTGCTGGGTCCGGAAGCTCCGAGCGTTACGCACATTCCGCAATGGCGGTTGTGAATAAGGGAAGGGACCACATGGTCCAGAGAGAAAGGAGGGGAGGATTAGGATAAGGTTTAGGGTAAGGTTTAGGGTTAGGGTTTGGGGTAGGGTAAGTAAGGATTATGATTAAGGTGAGGATTAGTGTTAGCGGTAAGGTTTAGGTAAGGTTTAGGTTAGAGTTTGGGTTAGGGTTAGGGTAAGGTTTGGGGTTCAGGTTTGGGTAAGGGTTAGGTTTTAACCATTAAAGAACTCTTCTACAATATCTGTGTTCTGTTCTGCGTTGCACAAACAACATTCCCGAAGGAGCGAAGCGGAAACAGCATAACTCGGAGTTTCCGGACCCAGCTATCATACCATTACCGAGTCAGGCTATCCCCTCCCTTCCCTAAACCACACTCACCCACCTCCACACACACACAAAGGAAAAAATATTTAAACAATCTCCCCTCCAAAAAAAATGCCCTTTCATAGCCCCCCAATGCACACCCATCCTCACCTTCCTAGTGAAATAGTTAAAAGGGGACTAAAATACATCAAACTAAAAGAAAATTGCTAAAGAAAAAGATTGGAATTGAGTAAAAAAGCGATCCTAAGTAACAACGACACTGAGACAGGACACAGAGGTAGCTACTCTAGCACACAATCAATCTCTCTCTCAAAAATGCCAGGACACCACAGGAAAATGGAGGAGCTCAACCTGGTATATACAGACCAGTTTGGAAAAAGGACACGTGATACACTTTTTTGCTCCGATTCGCTCAGGCAAGACTAAGGGGGAAAACTCAGCACATATGCATGGCTACTGTCATGGTGTAACCAAAAGCAACCAATTTTGGCCACCACGTGGTCCATTTCAGCCAAGTCAATTCAAGCCCTGTCGCCCGTCCTGTTTCCAGAGGTTCAGTTTCTGTAACTGCCGGAATTCCCAGAACCTGTTTTGAAAAATGGTACCATGCACAGCCCTAACATTTATCATGTGGCTATATTCTCCACATGTATGTCTCCCAAAAAACATGCCTTGTAAGTTGCAGCATGCAATGTCCATCATGGTCATTTCTGTATTTTTTAGAGAATGGAGAGAGGAACCTTTACAATGAACATCTGCAATGAACACTTTTGTTATGTTGAGGGGCAACCCAGAAGGCTAAAAGGACCCATTCTCTCTTACTCTCATTCCCCTTTCCCCAATGTTATATTGCACATTCTTGCAAAAAAAAAAAAAGCTCATGATGCATTTTTTCAAAGTAAAATTCCCCAGCAACCCAAAATGAAAAAAAAAAATGCTGACCTTAGCTTTCATTTTTAATGATCCAGAGACCACAACAAGTAGTTTTCTTTTCAAACCACAACAAACCACATTATTTTTGTTACTTGAAACAAATAAAAATAATGCAAGAATGTAGCAGCACAGGCTGACCACTAGATGACAGCATAGGGGAAATTGTGTTGTCAAAGGCTTTCATGGCCGGAATCATTGGGTTTTCCAGGCTCTATAGCCATGTTCCAGAAGCATTATCTCCTGATGTTTCACCCACATCTATGGCAGGTATCCTCAGAGGTTGTGAGGTCTGTTGGAAACTAGGAAAGCGAGGTTTATATATTTGTGGAATGTCTAGGGTGGGAGAAAGAACTTATCTGCTTGAGGCAAGTGTGAATGTTGCAATTGGCCACCTTAATCAGCCAGGCTTTGAAGCTGCAAGGCCAATATATGCTAATCAAGGTGGTTAATTGCAACATTCACACTTGCCTCAAGCAGACAAGAGCTCTTTCTCCCACCCTGGACACTGATATATAAACCCCACTTGTTTCCAACAGATCCCTCAACCTCTGAAGATATCTGCCATAGATGTGGATGAAACATCAGGAGAGAATGCTTCTGGAACATGGCCATGCAGCCCAGAAAACTCACAGCAACCCATAGGGGAAATTTATGGAGTCCTTCTGGCATTTCTGACTGTTTTTCACCCCAAAGCTTGCAATTTAAATTCCAATCGATTTGAATGCACACAACAATAACAACAAACAACAAATGTGACCACTGTTGCACACATATTTAGAATGGAAGAGTGAAGCCTCTTGGTGTCTCTGGAAATTTTATTTGGGGCCTTTATCTTCCATTTGTTTTCCTCCAGAGGCCCCTGCAGCTCCATCTCTCTCTTTGGAACCATTGGGAGACTGGGTCAACTTAGAATGTACCGTTCCACCTGAAACAAAGGATGTCAAAGAATTCCAGTACTCTGGTGGCAGGATATGCATCTCAGCCATGATGGTGAATGGCAGCAGCCACACGCATGGCGTTAACATCACAGAACCAAAAGATATGGGGAAATGCCGCTGCCGTTACATCCTACAACTTGCTGGGAGGAGAGTAGCGTCTAAGTGGAGTAACCCTGTCTCCACGGATGTTGCAAAACTACGTAAGTTTTGGATTGTTTCAAACAACCTCCTTCCTATATAGTAGAGATTTTACAGGGTGGAATAGCCAGACTTGGAGGATGGTGGAATCACTTTCTTTGGAGGTCTTTAAACAAAGTTTGGATGGCCATATTTCAGGAGTGCTTCAGTGTACAGCTACATGGAGCAAGTTAATCCAAAAGTACCAAATTAATCCAGAGCCATGTCTACAGACTGTCCCCTTATTAAAGGTAAAGGTAGTCCCCTGACATTAAGTCCAGTCATGTCTGACTCTGGGGTGTGGTGCTCATCTCCATTTCCAAGCCGAAGAGCCAGCGTTGTCCGTAGACACCTCCAAGGTCATGTGGCCGGCATGACTGCATGGAGCGCCGTTACCTTCCCGAGCGGTACCTATTGATCTACTCACATTTGCATGTTTTCGAACTGCTAGGTTGGCAGAAGCTAGGGCTGACAGCGGAAGCTCACGCCGCTCCCCGGAATCGAACCTGCGACCTTTCAATCAACAAGCTCAGCAGCTCAGTGCTTTAACCCACTGCACCACCGGGGGCTCCGGTCCCCTTAGTAGCCTTTCCCTTTGTTCCAGTGCTTCTGCCATTGCTCCCCACTAACCATGGAGCTCCCTACAAGCAGCTGGCCAACATCTGGTCTGGTGCTTTGAAACCATGCATCAGGATACTGCTTCTAACAGACTCCTTTCTAAACATTAGTGCTACCCAAGAGTGAGATAGGCTCTTTCTTTGAAGGTCTTTAAATGAGGTTGGATGTCCAAAGTGCTTTAGGGAGCATCTATGTGTGATGTGCCCAAATCCAGGACATTAAAGTAATGCTATTACCTTCCCACAGAAGTGGTACCTATTGATCTACTCACATTTGCATGTTTTCAAACTACTAGGTTGGCAGAAGCTGGGGCTAACAGCGCTAACAGTGAGAGCTCACCCTGCTCCCTGGATTCAAACCAGCTGGCTTTAAGCCCATCTTTAAATCTCTTTCTCTGTCCACCAACATTCCGTTTTCTGTTCTCAAATTGAGAGTAGAGTATCTGCTTTGAGAGACAGTGATCAGGCATTCAGACAATGTGGCCAGTCCAGCAGAGTTGATGGCATAGCAGCATCACTTTTCCAGAAAGCCTTGGATGTGAGATGAATGAAAGCCTCTCTCTCAAGTAGTCTATCTCAGAGGTGACTGTAAATAAATATGGATGTGATAAGATAGCTAATCTCGCCAAAAGAGCCTGAAAAATCAAGATAACAAACAAACATTGGGTTGACCAAACCAGAATTGACAAGTCTTATGCGATTCCGAGCAAGAATGCTCTGACCTCCCCATGAATGTGCCAACTGTTCATCCCACTATATAACTGAGAAATTCTTTTTCTGTTTAGATGTTGGATGGGAACGGATGTTGGCTGTCGGAGGCTCCTTCTTCGCCATCAACGGTCTTATCTTCTTAATCTCCCATTTCTTTTTTTAAGATTCAGGTAAATGACATTTCCTGTACAAGTCACATGCCTAAGGGATTTGGGGATTTCCTTCATTGTGTACTTTATAGAAAGTACAATTTTTTAACTTAAGAATAGCCTGAGGACATTTTTGTGGTTGAAGGATAAATTGAAGTGGTGTTGTCATCAGTATCACTCTGACAAACACCTACACTTGGCAGCTATCCCTTATGCCTTAGTCACATCTAGATTAGATTCATATCAAGTGTACAATATTACCTGGAAAGGTGCATTGAGTTTCCTCCAGGTGTCTTGAAATGCAGTGGTAGCATGACTATCTGATATGGGTCATATGACTTAGTTCTTGTAGACTTTTCAGGCTATATGGCCATGTTCTAGGAGCATTCTCTCCTGACGTTTTGCCTGCATCTATGGTAGGAATGCTCAGAGGTTGTGGGGATGCCTGCCATAGATGCAGGCAAAATGTCAGGAGAGAATGCTTCTAGGACATGGCCATATAGCGCAAAAACCTACAACAACCCAGTCACTCCAGCCATGAAAGTCTTCAATAATACATATGACTTGAGCTAGATCTACATTGCCATTTGAAACTGAAAGTTCAATGCAGTTCAGTGTAGTTAAACTGAATTATATAGCTCTACACAAGGCATGGGCAATCTTGGACTCTTTCCAGGTGTTTTGGACTTCAACTCCCACAATTCCTAACAGTCTACCAGTAGTTAGGAATTCTGGGAGTTGAAGTCCACAACATCCAGAGAGCCGATGTTTGCCAATGCCTGCTCTACAATGATCACATAATGTAGTTCAAAACTGCATTATATGTCTGTGTGGATCCAGTCTTATGGGAAAGGGGTATAAAATGAGAGCATTGCCCCTATCAAATAAGCGTGCTGCCCCCACCCTTATGTCTTTGCTTCCAATCCCCAAATGTATAGCATTGCAATCACTTAAAACTGTAGTTGAGCATTTGGAAATATAGTTTTGGCATTTTTTAAAAAAGCAAATTCAGCTATGCCACAGGAGTTGAGAGATAAATCCATCCAAAATGATTTTTTTTCTGTTGCTTTTTTTACATTCATTTTCAGATCTTCTCTTCAGATAACCCAAATAACACATGATGCTCTGGCCTGGCTGCTTTTTTTGTCATCTGGAGTGTCAACCTCTCAAATCCATTTCCTAGAAGAACCTGTCTTTATCTGAAACCACTTTGTGGAGAAAAGGGACAGGAACCCTATGACCCCTCATAACATAAAGGAGGGGAAGCCCAAGTTTTCTGGAGAATTTGGTTTTTGGCTGAGATGTTCCTGGTTATGTTATATTTGTAGATTTTAAGGGCTTCATAATGGAATAGAGAAAATACTTTTTTCTGTTTCAGGAACAATCTCAATGGAATTGTAATCTAATGGGTGAACACTAGGTTTGTGCATTTCAGATGAATTGCTATCCATTTCTGCTTGCCAGATACCAGAAGCCCCCCATATCCATTTTTGCATGCCTCCCAGAAACGAGCATACTGCTGAATGGGCGTTTTTGTTCCGCATCTTTAAAAAGTGGCTCTTTTCGACCCGTTGGCAGCAATGGGCAATTTATGAGGCTCTGCTTTCTATTCCTGGGACCCTTTCCTTTCTTCCCTTCAAGGGAGCCTGGGTTTCAGCAGTGGGGTTAAGGAAGCACTCTTCCTGGGAGCCTTTCCTTTCTTCCCTTCAAGGGAGCCTGGGTATCAGCAAAAGAGTTTAGAAAGCACCCTATCCAGCCCATTTTGGGAGGGACTTCCCTCATGCGCCCCTTCCACAGCCTTCATTAAGACCTGGATTTTTAAAAGCATCAGAGTTAAGATACCACTCTTTCTGGATCATTTCCCTTCTGTTTGTAGAGGCGGAGACCAGGTTTAATGTTTCTTAAAGCTGTTTCTACCACTACAGGAGAAGCAGGCATGTGTGCTTTATCTCCAGCAACAGCAGCACACCTGATTTCTAAAACATTTTAAGGAGGAAAGGAAGAACGATGACTTGGAGCTCAGTGGAGCTATCCTCCCTGGACTACTTTTAAAATCCCCTCTCTTTTCTCTAATGTCTACAATATACTTTCTGCTTGGGGTTCTACTACTAATAATAATAAATAAATAATAATAAAACTTTATTTATACCCCGCTACCATCTCCCCAAGGGACTCGGTGCGGCTTACATGATACAACAATACAAGCAATACAAGCAATAACAAGTACAATACAAAGCAATTAAAAAATAAATCACATACACATATAGCATAAACATTAAACAAGGTACAGTGCACATTTAAAATCTAGGGCTGGGCCAAATGTAAATGAAGTTTAAAAAATAATGCTAGGCATGGACAAGTTACAGGAGATGGGGCGTTGATGGAGACATGCAAGCAGTCCTAAATCGATTTTTTACTTCCTTAAAGCTGTTTCTACTTTCTACTCTAGAGGAGAGGTAGACTTCTCTTTTTGTTTGCTGGGATTTATTATTATTATTATTATTATTATTATTATTATTATTATTATTATTATCTTTTAGAAGTATTTTCTGAAGGAGGGAAAGGGAAGGAGAAAAATAAGGTAAAGGATGATTCTCCAAGCCCCCAAACATGCAAGTGTACAACCCACCTCCCGTCCTTCAGGTCCCCAACTCCTAGTCAGTCAATAAAAAGAAGTAGGAAAATAAAGGAAAATCAAAAAAGATTCAACTGTGATGCTGAATAGGAGAGGAAGAGCCATGATTGGCTACCACGTGGTCCCATTATGGACAAAAAACAGTGACAGCTGAGCCCTTGCCGTTACGGCCACTGGCCAAGCCAAAGAAGCCATATTGGCCAAAGGAAACTGCTAAAAATGAATCCAGACTCAAGTGTAGTGAACATTTCTCCCATGAGTCAGTTAATGTGTAACTCTATTTTTAGTGAAAACAAATAACAACTTAATAAAATACTGTATACGCCCAAAAATCTAGTTTTTCAGTCCTTTTTAAGGCTGAAAAGGCCCCATCCCCTTGGCTTATACTCATTTTACCAGGGTTTTTTTGTGGTAAAATTAGGTTTCTCAGCTTATATTTGGTTCAGCTTATACTCGAGTATATACAGTAAGCAATCAAACATCTCTGGGAAAATAATGACCAACTACAGAGTTTGGGGAAATGTCCTTTTTGGATTACAGATCCCAGAATCCCCAGTACAACAAGGGTCACTCATTGGCCATGTTTGCTGGAGGATTCTTGAAGCTGCCATCTTTGTATAAAAGTAACACACTCTGAATTAAAATCACAACTAAATTTCCACCAATTCTCACAATCTCTGAAGGGGCGGATTTATTAAACTGAATAGTTTTTCTTTCAATATCATCCTGTTTCTCTTACTACTGGTCTGTTTCACCCCTCCACTTCTCCACGCCCAAAACAACATGTTTGCATAAATATATTACATTAATCCAGCATGCACAATCATTTCAATCAGGTAATATATTAATATTAGGGCTAAGTTGAAATTTTGCATGTTTCCCTTGCAAAAATAATAATAAATAATAAATCTTTATTTATATCTCACCCCTTCTCCCCGAGGGAACTCAGAGTGGCTGAGAAATGCTTTTTCCTGTTTTTTTTCCTATTCCTTCAATCCATTCTAGAAATAAAAGGTGACTATGAGTGTATCTATATTGTAGAATGAATGCAATTTGACATCACTTTAACTGTCATGGCTTACTGCTATGGAATCCTGGGAGTTATAGTTTTACAAGGTCTTTGGCCTTCTCTGCCAAAGAGTGCCATAATTTCTATGTCTACAAATAGAGTTGAGAAATATATGCGGACAACTTTAAATACCACAATGGTTTTGAATCAGATTTACTTTCAAGCTTGAGTACAAAGCAACATTATGACACTCTGTACAAATGTCACTTTTTATATCTTTAGATCTGAAATTGATTATTTATATGTTCTAAGTTGTATATGCTTTTATGTATTGTGTACTTTTATGTACTAATAAATGTATTTTGTATTCTGAAACAACACGTGTGTTTATACCTAACTTTACATTCCTGCCTCCCAATATGTGGTAAGAGCATTCCTTTTTGGTTGGGCTTCATACTTGTGTTCTACGTATCCACTGAAAAAATATTTAGCCTTATTCAACCTTTTTAAAAATACTGGATTTTTTTTATTATTTGATGTTTTTCCTTAGCTCTAAAAATTAATTGGTTCTTAGAACCGCAGATGCATCTTGTGTTTTTTTTGTTGGTGGTGGTGATTCTGAAAATCGGATTGCATTTTAGAATCAGTGACATCTTAGAATTGAAGAAATATGATACTACAAACATTTAAAAAATATTAAACAAACATTCAATTAAAACATTCACTACCCTCACTACCTCTGAGGATGCTTGCCATAGATGCAGGCGAAATGTCAGGAGAGAATGCCTCTAGAACATGGCCATATAGCCCAAAAAAAACCTACAACAACCCAGTGATTCCGGCCAGGAAAGCCTTCAACAATACATATTCAGTTGTTCCTCCATATGCATGCATTCTGCATCTATGGATTCAACCATCCATGGTTTGACTATGCTCCTCACTAAAGGTGTGCAATTCAGCCAAAATGCATGCTGTTTTGGAGTCTATTTTTGGATAACCTCTCATTCTGTTTACTAAGAAATTACTCAAATCTAGAGGGGTGTTGCCTTTTTCATTTGGCAAAGATTTGGTCCATTGGCTACAATGGGAAACGTTAAAGCCTCAATCCTCAGTCATTTTAAGACCTATATGTATCAAACCTACTTCAGTTTTAGACCCCATTTACAACTTTGGGCCTGCCAAGTATCAAAACAATTCAACAATCCACTGATTTTTTAGAATTATTTTAAGTTTTATCCATAACTTTTTTAAAAAAAATGAGACAAACCGCAAGATAGGGTTTTGGGAATTGTAGCTGCCAACTGTGTCCATTCTCAGCCAATCAGCATGGACACAACCAGGCTTTTTATTGGCTGAGAAAGAGAGAGAGAAAAAACTTCAACTCCCATCATGCTCCGAGAGGAACTCATGCCCATCCCATGCAAGTGCTGCTGGGAAATCGAGTTCCCAGAAGGGCTGTCCAAAAAGAAATGAAGGGATGCTGCTGCTGCCAGAGAAGGAGAAAAGACACTGCAGGTAATCCCGTCTTCTCCAGGAGCCCTGCAGCAGACCCCTGCCTCAAATATATTGCAGACTTAACTCCATCTTCTCCAGCAGCTGATAAAATCCGGGTCTCTTGATCCTTTTTGCTGAGCTTTTCAGTTCCCTCCTCCCCATTCTGGTTCCAGAGATTATATGAAATGAACCACTGAATATTACAAATCATTTTTGTTCAAACCGATTTGGGCCCAAGTCTACTCCTCACAGCTGGTTTTGCTGTTTTGTATAAGGAACACCATCTTACCATGGCATTGTATACAATGGAATTTGTGAATTCCCAGATTTGGATATCCACCAAAGATTCTGGAACGAAACATCAGATATCAATGGCTCGCGATAATTTAAAACAGAAACATATTCAAAGCACAGTTTTTTAAAAAACAAAAAAATTCCACAACACACTAAAAATACTTTAAAGAATGATAAGCATTTCCCTTGAAGGAATGAGGGAGAATGTTCTCTGGGTGGTTTTAGTAGGACACTTTATCCCAGGGATAAAAATATTTTTAAAAAATACTAAGATAAACTATATATTATATACAATTCTCACCCCTACCCTGAATGGCAAGACCTTAGTAGCGGCAAACAGAACCATTTTTCTATATTCTACGTAAGATACAAAAAGGCATTTTGACTATTTCCACCCAGAACATAGCCTCCAACTCCCCCAAGTTGGCAGGAATAGTCCCAGTGAAAATTCTGCCTTCTCACTTTCTCAGGTGTTTCTAAAATGTCCAACATACTCTGTCCTCCCCCTCCCCCCTTGTCTTCAGATTGCTTCAAGTAAAAACAGTTTACATTCCATTCACTCTGCATTAGGAGAGAAAACAAGGTAAAAGTATATATCCTTGATTGCCAACTTAGGCAAAAGCAAACTTCTCCAGCATCTTCTTGTTTTGTCTGTCCTTCCTTGTTAATAACCTTTTCCAACTTGGCTACACTGTGGTGTTGCTTGGCCACATGCTTTGGTTTTCATTTGTGAAATGTTGGAAGTTATGAGAAAATTTAGCTTGAAAGGTTACTTGTTTGAACTATAATCCCCAGCATCCTACATCCAGACAACAACTGTTTCTAGCCTGCTTGGAGATTCTGGACATTGGGACTCGTGTCTGTCTGTCTGTCTGTCTGTCTGTCTGTCTATCTATCTATCTATCTATCTATCTATCCATCCGCCCATCCGCCCATCCGCCCATCCATCCATCCGCCCATCCATCCATCCCATTTCCTTCTCATGGGTCTGTCTCAGTGTTTCTCAACCTAGGGGTTGGGATCCCTGCGGAGGTCATAAAGGGGTGTCAGAGGGGTCACCAAAGACCATCGGAAAATACAGTATTTTCTGTATTGTCGAATGCTAATCAAGGTGATCAGCTGAAACATTCACATCTAGCCCCAGCAGACAAAAGTCCTTTGTCTCACCCTGGTCATTCCACAGATATATAAACCCATTTTTCCTACTTCCAACAGACCTCACTACCTCTAAGGATGCTTGCCATAGATGCAGGCAAAACGTCAGGAGAAAAATTGCCTCCAGAACATGGCCATATAGCCCAGAAAAACCTACAATAACCCACAGTATTTTCTGTTGGTCATGGGGGTTCTGTGTGGGAAATTTGGCCCAATTCTATTCTTGGTGGAGTTCAGAATGCTCTTTGATTGTAGGTTAACTATAAAATCCAGCAACTACTACTCACAAATGTTAAGCTCTATTTTCCCCAAACTTCATCAGTGTTCACATTTGGGCATCTTGAGTATTCGTGCCAAGTTTGGTCCAGATCCATCATTGTTTGAGTCCACAGTGCTCCCTGGATGTAGGTGAACTACAGCTCCAAAACTCAAAGTCAATGCCCACCAAACCCTTCCAGTATTTTCTGTTGGTTATGGGAGTTCTGTGTGCCAAGTTTAGTTCAGTTCCATCATTGGTGGAGTTCAGAATGCTCTTTGATTGTAGGCGAACTATAAATCCCAGCAACTACAACTCTCAAATGGCAAAATCAATCCCCCCTCCATCTCCACAAATATTCAAATTTGGACGTATCAGGTATTTGTGCCAAATTTATTCCAGTGAATGAAAATACTTCCCGCATATCAGATATTTACATTACAATTCTTTATAGTAGCAAAACAAGTTATGAAATAGCAATGAAAGTAGTTTTATGGTTGGGGATCACCATAACATGAGGAACTGTATTAAGGTGTTCAGCATTAGGAAAGTTGAGAACCACTGGTCTATCTAGTTGTCTATGTATACATCAATCAACTTATCTATCAATCTATCCCTTTTCCTTGGTTTGGGTCACTTGTAACTTTCTCAGCTTCTGACAGAAGTTGGAAAGACAAGCCATTGCCTAATGATCAAGGCTCAGTTTTCTTCTTCTTCAAAGGACACATCTGGTGACTTTTTGTCCAGCAGGCTTGGTGAGGTCCCCTATCAGCCCTCCGCAGGCATCCTCCTGTGGTCTTGCCTCTTTCTTTTTTTATCAGCACAGAGGCTTTTTGTGAAAGAAAGGATGAGACAAGAATCAAAGGATGACTATTGCAGCCCAAGCAAGAACAAGGGAATCGGGAAGAAACAGGCTCTCCCAAACTGCCATCCTCCAGTCTTGGAGATGGCTGGGTGTGTCCTTCCTTCCCTAGCAAGTCCCAACTTGGAGATCAAGAGGAGAAACCTAAGGAAGAGCGTGCTAAGAGCCAGCCCAGTAGCCACTCCCTGCCTCTTCCATTACTCAACCTCATTCCAGCTTCCAGTCTCGACGTGCATCAGAGCAGTTAATTGTCCTAGCAATCCACAGTCTCCGCAAAGAGACAGAGAGCATTCATTTCCCAAAGGAGGATATGAAGGGACTGAGACAGCAGAAGCAGGAGACATTTTCCCTGGCCTGAACTGCACACAACTCTCCCATGTAAGTGATTCTGGATCAGGCAAACTAAAGGGGTATCAACATTGGCTTGACCCCACTTTAACTGCTGTGTTTCAATGCTGTGGGATCCTTGGAATTTACGACATCCAGAGGCTGGATGGCCATCTGTCAGGGGTGATTTGAATGCAATATTCCTGCTTCTTGGCAGGGGGTTGGACTGGATGGCCCATGAGGTCTCTTCCAACTATTTGATTCTATGAATCTATGATTCACCTTCTCTGTCCAGAGTTGTTGGTGCCTCACCAAATGATTACTCCAAGGATTCCACAGCATTTAGCCATATCTGTTAAAGTAGTGCCAAACTTCATTAATTCTACAGTATAAATGTAGTCCAAGCTGAACTAGAAGATCAATTGGCAATGGTCTGGGCTGGAAGTGGTGGTGGTATTGGGGGGTTGAAAGGAGGTATACTGAGAGCAGGCCTGTAGCGAGGGGGTGGTTTTAGGGGTTCAAACCCCCCCCCCCGAAATGTTTCAGATTTTAAAAAAACCTGGTTTACTCATGAATTTTAACTGGTTAACCAAATCCCCATGGTAAGTCTATGAGATGCAAAAAATTAAAGAGTCCCTCCAGAACTGCAAGCACTATCTCAGACAAATATTGACAATTTATTCACACTGTCATTACTTGCAGCAATAGCCGATGTAGTGAAGCAACCAAGTTGGGGGTGTGTGTGTTGAATGCTCTCATTAAGGAGGCCAGACTTGGTGGAGGTGGTTGACAGGGGTGGAGCTGCAGGCTATTGAAGGTTGCTCTGCCCCCTGCTGTGCTCTTTGCTTCAGCGTGAGCTAGGAGGCAGGTTTCAACCCCCCCCCCCGAAATTTTCAACCCTCCCCGAAATTTTCAACCCCCCCCCCCCTCCAAAATTGTCAACCCTCCCCGAAATTTTTTTCTGGCTACGGCCCTGACTGAGAGCATCCTAGTTCTGGGTTGGACTGGAAACAGCTTGAGGATTTTGAAATAAGAGGTTCAGAAGAACAGAGAGGACCCAAGAAATGTGCTTGACCCACTCACCCTTCCTTCCTTCCTTCCTTCCTTCCTTCCTTCCTTCCTTCCTTCCTTCCTTCATTGGTATTCTACTTCTACATTTGTCTTTTTCCTTCAATTTCTAACTTCTCTTGCTTAGCCACTTCCCTGTCTAGCCATCTATCATATGAAATTCACAAAACAAATGCATTGGCACTAATTTGCTGGCATCATTTCCTTCCTCCTCCTCCTTTTCCTCCTACTCATTCTTTACCTTTATCACCACTGCAATAATTTCTAGCTGTTTCTTCAAAATGCACTATGGTCTGAATCAAGTCCATATAGTAACCATGCCTATTAGTTGCAATGGTCACACCAAGTATCCAAATATACTGGATAGCCAAGATAACAAAAAGACCAGACTATGATTTTCTTATGGACTTCTACGTATCCCATGCAGAAACCACAGTGGGTTAAATCCGTGGATCGAGAGCCTGTGGGTACAACAGGCCCACTGTAACAAAACAAAACAAAACAAAAACAAAGGGTATTTTATGGACTCACATGGTTAGTTTATATTTTGTTAGCCTCTGCCCAGAAAACTAGCAACATACATTTCAAGTGTGAGTGAGGAATTGAGCAAGGGAGAATGGGTAGAAATGCAAAGTCTTGAACTAGATCAGCTAGATCAATATTCCAGATCATTTGAAACCAAGAAGTGTGCCGTGAAAGTCTACTGCCCCTGATGGATGTATACTAGACATGACTAAGTTTTGACTGGGATATATTCTACTCAAAACACTGGGTTGACTCAGGGATTTGGCCAGATCTTGGTACAGTTGACCCTCCACATTTCCAGATTTGACTTTTGTGGATTTTATTATTTATGGATTTGATTGAAATGCTATCTCGAGATATCTCTATATATCAACATATATACAGTGGTCAGTCTCCACTGGAAGTCAACCATCAAGACATGCCGGAAGACCTGTCTAGGAATCTCAAGGTTCTCCAGTGCCATTCTATAGTCAACTTCTAGTGAAAGTTGACTATAGAGTTGTTTTGGGGGACCTACTGATTCCTAGGCAGGTGTTCTCTCAGGTTTAGGGGTGCTATACCTCTAAACCAGTGAATATAGAGGGTTGGTTGTAGCATTGATCTCATGGTCTTCTTCTTTTTCCTTCTCTCTGGCAGGGCATCCTCATCATCTCTGGTCAATGCAACCACCAATGATTGCACCCAAACTTCAGGAAACAGCACTCTCCTTAGCTCCTCAACCTCCAGCGGTACTGGTGTTGTCTTTCTTCTCCTGGCTGCTGTCATAGGACTTCCTGGAAACCTTTTTGTTATCTGGAGCATCCTATGGAAAATGAAGCCAAGTCAACGTTCAGTCACCTGCCTTCTGGTGGTTAATTTGGCCATGGCCGATGCGGCAGTGCTCCTCCTCACTCCTTTCTTTGTTGTCTTCCTCATTTTCAGGAATTGGATATTTGGGGTGGCCATTTGCAAAGTGGTGTACTACTTGTGTTGCATCAACATGTTTGCCAGTATCTTCATCATCACCCTCATGAGTGTGGATCGGTGTCTTGCAGTCAACCAGCCCTACCTCTCCCAAGCCATTCGCAAGAAGCACTTGGTGGTCAAGCTCCTATCTGGGATATGGCTGGGAGCTATCTTGCTGTCTATCCCGGCCTTTCTATTCCGACAGGTTGTGACAGACCCCTCAAAAATGCGTCATATCTGTGAACCTTGCCACTCTAGGCCAAACTTAGCCATTTTCCACTTCACCTTGGAAACAGTAGTGGCCTTTGTGATACCATTCACTATCATCGTTGGGTGTTACTCTGCCATTTTGATACGGCTCAGAGGAGTGAGGATGAGGCAAGGGGCTCGGACTGAGAAGCTCATTGTCTCCATTGTGATCTGCTTTGCTGTCCTTTGGGTGCCCTACCACATTGTCAACATGCTCCAGGTGGCTTCAAACATGGCATCAGGAAGGACTGCAGAAAGGCTTGGGCAGGCTTGGAAGAGTGGGCGAGCAGGGGCCACCGCCTTGGCATTCCTCAGCAGTAGCATCAACCCGGTGCTTTATGTCTTTGCAGCTGGGAACCTCATCAAGACTTCGGGGGCCAACTTCATTGCCCAGTTCTTTGAGGGAGCTTCTGACGGGCTTGGACGGAGGAGCCAGTCTCAGAGAAACCTGGCAAAAGACTTGGTAGCTGTGGCAGGAGTTCCTGTGGCCGCAGAACAGCAGCCACTAGAAACCTGTCACAGGGTCAGCAAGGACATTGAGTGTAGGCTGGATGTTGGCACAAAAGAGCAGCTCTCATAATCTGAATATTAACACTCCTAGATTGAATCACGGAAAATTTCAACATGAGACAGTTTCTAAGATAATGAGGCTGTGTTTGGTTGAGTCAGTCTGTCTACTATGCCTTGTCTACTTTGACTGACAAACAGTCTCCAGCATCAAAAAGAGATGCTCTGCAATTACAGATGAAGATATTAGGATCTGAGACTTCCGACACACAAAATGTACACACTATCACTGAGTTATGGTCCACTGTCCACTCAGCAGTATTGTGTACTCTGCTGTTGAGCTATGAACTTCCTGCCTTATATTCTTTCATTTGGAAACTTAACTTCCATTGAAAAGCACTGGGGAACAATTCTACACTACAGCACTATTGAATTACTAAAAACTTGAGATGAAAGACATTGTACTGAACCTAGTTCATTCCGACTCTGCTTTTAAGGCCAACCTTCAGATTTGAAATTTCTGAAAATGAGTGTAATATAAATGGATTGACTTTGGAGATTGACTATGGTTTCCCCATCTCTCTGCACAGAATGCTTAAAGATGGGGACCATCTGTCTCTCACACACTTTTATGTGCACATGCACTTTGAGGAACCCTGGGTGTTTAATATTTGCATTATCTGGGCTTCCTCTCCATTTTTCTGTGTGCAAAAAGTGTCACATACTGTGGAATGTTTCAAATCATGTGTTTTTCATATAGAAACATATATATAAGCTAAAATTGACTGAGGATGTGTCCAGCTTCGGTGCATGTTTTCCCATATCAGTAGAGCAGAGGGGGAGGAAAAGGGTTTGATATCTTGAATAACTTAAATTGTTGACTTAAATTTAGTGTGCCCATGTAGAAAAGCTTCTGTGAAATTCTTGATGGATTCCTTCATTATCTGCCTGCAGCAATAATCCCTTCTACTGCCTGGCATTTTGGGGGAGAGATTAAGAGCAGAAAATCTAGTCTTGCCCAATGAAAAGATTCCCGCATTCCACACTGCAAGCATAAGGGAAAAAAACAATATGCTTCCCTACTTTTTCCCCATGCAAAAGAGGATTAGTAGATTGGAGTCGTGATACTTACTTACTTACTTAGGCGATCCCTCGCTTTCCGAGGATGATTGTCTTCCAATATTTTTGTGGGTCCGTATGTGGCTGTGGAGCCCTATTCTTGCTCTGCATCTTCTTCCGCAGTGAGGGCATTGGTTTCCAGGTGGAAGGCGGTCTTGGTCAGGGTTGGCTTGACGCGCCTTCCTCTTGGCACGCTTCTCCCTTTCGCCCTCCATTCGTGCCTCTTCAAATTCTGCAGCACTGCTGGTCACAGCTGACCTCCAGCTGGAGCTCTCAAAGGCCAGGGCTTCCCAGTTCTCAGTGTGTATGCCAGAGTTTTTGAGGTTGGCTTTGAGCCCATCTTTAAATCTCTTTTCCTGTCCACCAACCTTCCGTTTTCCGTTCTTGAGTTCGGAGTAGAGTTCGGAGTCGTGATATCTGGAAGTTGATAGCATGTAAATAAAGAACGTATTTTTTGTGCTTTTTGATATAAAATAATAAGATGTATCCTTTCATTTCTGGTTTTATTGTTTTCATGAGAAATCAATGGTGATTTCAGCAGTCCTTGTGTAAAGACTAGCAAAATGCTGAAGTCTGAAGAGGTGTGGTTTCTCCATCAGATGAGCTCAGGATATAAGGAAGTGGTTCCCAACCTGTGGGCAGTGGACCACCAGTGGTCCACAAGAATGAAAGTATGGTCCACAGCCTAACTACTATTACTAGTCATTAGCCCCAAATTTGTCCCATTCATTCCATTCGTGTTTTCATTTCATCTGTCCATTTGGATGGCACAAACGGAAATGCCCTCCAGAAACAAAAATGCAATTGATCCAAAAGGCAGGTGGGACTGCCTTTCAGATGGATTGTGTGGGGACTGGCAGGGCCTGTAGCCGAGTACCGAGTAAGGAAGGGCCTGTAGGTCCGGGCACTTCGGGCCTATGAGTGAAGTCTCCCCCACCCCCCAAAAATTATTTTTACACAGAAACAAAAAAACCCCCAAATATCTGACCTCCTGATTTTGGGAGGTCCAGACAAAAATTGATCAGGGTCCCCACCGAAAGCCAAACATGAAATGGGTCAAGGTGAGTCATAAAAGCACAAGTCTAATTACACCATTGCCTTGAAACCCAGTACTTCACTCCTAGTACTTCACCCCAAAATCTCTTATAGTGCCAAGGCAACTGGGATGTCAGGAGAGGAGAGGCTGACTACCCATGAAAGAGAACTAATACTACATCACCTCTAGATTATTAAATATGGTTTTCTGTGGGCAAACAGATGGCAACTACTGGATGGCATATGTTTTGTATCAGAGACTAGAGGCAGAGGCGGTCCCTAGGTAATTTTCAATGGTAAACAAACAGTATTTTGGCGCCCGCCCCAACCAATCATTGATATATATTTTCTGTTCGTTGTGGGAGTTCTGTGTGCCATATTTGGTTCAATTCCATCATTGGTGGAGTTCAGAATGCTCTTTGATTGTAGGTGAACTATACATCCCAGTAACTACACTTGCCGCACTTGCTCCCTTGCCTGGCCTGCTTTGGGTCCGGAGGCGTGCCTGAAGACCCCAGCGTGTGCACCAAAAGTCACCTCTTCTCCTGACTTTCTCCTCAGCCATTGGGAAGAGAGAGAGAGAGAGAGAGAGAGAGAGAGGTGGAGATGCCCACCTTTCCTGAAGGTAGGCGCAAAAACAAAGGAGGGAGCGGAGGTGGGAGATACCTCCAGCCGGAGGGGCTCTCTCTCTCTCTCTCTTGGTCCCAATGGCTGAAGAGAAAGTCAGGAGAAGAGGCGACTTTTGGTGCGCACGCTGGGGTCTTCAGACACGCCTCCGGACCCGAAGCGGGCCAGGCGCGGCGGCTCCGCCCCTTGGCCCACCCGCGGATTGGGGAGAGGAGAGGAGGCGGGTGGAGAGCCGGGAGATTGGGAAAGCGAGCCAGTCATGGGGAAGGGATTGAACGCGGAGAAAGATTGAGCGCCGACTCTGCTCGCACACCCTGTGGCCGGGTGGAGCAGGAACGAGAGGGGCTAGGTGAGTCTCAGGGGCCCAGCCCCTTTGGGAAGAGGATCACCTGGCAGCGAGGCAAGAAAGCTGAGGCTCCCCCCGGACTGCTAGGGCTGTTGTGAGCTGAGGGGGCGCTCCTCAAGTGGCGGTCGAGGGGCATTTACAGAGGCACCTCTGCGCCCCTGGAAAAAAAAAGGTGTTCTGCGACTGCTTATTTCGCGTAATGGATGAGCCGCCCTTGACTAGAGGTGATGTGGTCTAGCCAATGTAATTTTCTGAATCAGCAGCCAAATAACCAAAACGAATTTAAAGTTGACCAAAAACTGACTCATAATCCTTTTGGTACTAATGTTGGAGAATGATCCCTGGTCAAAGTGGTCCCTGGTCAAAAAAAGGTTAGGAACCACTGGTATAAGGGAATTCTTATTAAAAGAGACTTGGGTAAGCCAGCCTCCTCAAAACTGATGATGGGTTTGCCTTAAGTCAGAACTGACATGAGGGCAGACTACAAGATGAATACATCCATCAGGAACTATTTACCTTTCTCACAGTAATACAAATCACCAATATTATACAACATTAATATTAAAGCCATTTTACAATCATGATTAAAATCCGCAACTCACACCTCTGGGAACAGGAGCACTCTATTATTCAATGCTATATACTGAAGACAATGACAGCAAAATGTTGAGAGCGGGACAGGAACCACAGGAAAGGAGATTCCACCTGAACATTAGGAGGAGCTTCCTAACTGTGAAAGGTGTTCAGCAGTGGAACTCTCTGTCCCGGAGTGTGGTGGAGGCTCCTTCTTTGGAGGCTTTTAAACAAAGGCCTCATGGCCTTCTGTTGGGGGTGCTTTGAATGTGATTGGACTAGATGGCCCATGGGGTCTCTTCCAGCTCTATGATTCTATGACAGACAATCTTTGGGTGTTAGGGGATTACACTGCAAACTAGGAGATGTTGGGAGATTTTGTCCCCTGCTTTTAGGGGTGGAACTTTTGTAGAATTAATGCAGTTTGACACCATGTTAGCTACCATGGCTCAGTGCTGCAAAATCCTTGGAGTTGTAGTTTTACAAGGTCTCCAGCATTCTCAGTGAAAGAGTGTTGGTGTCTCCCCAAACTACAGATCCCAAGATTCCATAGCATTGAGCCATGGCAGTTAAAACAGTGTCCAACTGCATTAATTCAACAGAATTTCCCTTCGAAGACAATATTCCCGACACAGATACCTCATACTGAAAGAAGCCCAAGGGCAAAATATGCTTTTCTCTTTGCTTTCCTAAGAACCTTATCTCGAATTAATCATTCTTTCTTATCTACTACTACAGCAGTGACTCACTTAAGAATCTGACTTGCTGCCTCATTAGACTAGGGCTGCCAAAAACGGTGCTTCTGAAGTCTGAAGTCCTATGAGTTTTTATCATGTCTGGGGCTTACACATAATTCTTGAATGTTTTTGAAACCTTGAAAGGGTTATTCCGATGTTTTCGTGCTGTTATAAATGTCCTCTCCCAGTACTTCACCCCAATGCATACCATGCACTTGTTTGCCTTCCATTTTTCCAAGTTCACATTCTTTAGTTTTCCATCTGCACATTTTGACTGCAATAAGTGACACTCATAAATCTATGTTAACCTCATTCCTGTGTATGCCTTTTTTCTGGTTATTGAGATTATGAGTACTCCCTTTACCCATCTATAACAACCAAAGCCTTCCAAAGTGCCTGCAATTTCCCCTCCATGGTCATTCTGTTGATCATGGAATTGTACTGGGGAACCTACAAGTACCTAGAAATGTATTCTTTCCAGGAATTTCTAGGTCAGCTAGTATGACTCTGTGAGGTCACCATGCAGGATCTAGAGCAGTATTTCTCAACCTTCCTATTGCCATGAACCCTTAATATAGTTCCTCATGTTGTGGTGACCCCCAACCATAAAATTATTTTTGTTGCTACTTCATAACTGTAAGTTTGCTACTGTTATGAATCGTAATGTAAATATCTGATATGCAGGATGTATTTTCATTCACTGGACCAAAATTGGCACAAATACCCGATACACCCAAATTTGAATACCGGTGGGGTTTGGAAGAAGGGTGGAATCGATTTTGTCATTTGGGAGTTGTAGTTGCTAGAATGTATAGTAAACTTACAATCAAAGAGCATTCTGAACTCCACCAACAATAGAATTGAATCAAACTGGGTGCACAGAACATCCACAACCAACAGAGGCATAGATCTTGAATTTGGGAGTTGTAGTTCACCTGCATCCAGAGAGCACCGTGGACTCAAACAATGATGGAGTTGGGGGTGGTAACGGCCGACAGGGAGCTCTGGCGTAGGCTGGTCCATGAGGTCACGAAGAGTCGGAGACGACTGAACGAATGAACAACAACAACAAGTTCACCTGCATCCAGAGAGCACCGTGGACTCAAACAATGATGGAGTTGAACCAACCTTGTCACAAATACTCAATATGCCCAAATGTGAACACTGACAGAGTTTGGAGAAAATAGAGCTTGACATTTGGGAGTTGTAGTTGCTGGGATTTATAGTTCACCTACAATCAAAGAGAATTCTGAACCCCCACCAACGATAGAATTGGGCCAAAGTTCCCACACAGAACCCCTATGGCTTGAAGGGATTTGCTGCCGCAAAAAAAACAGGTGGAGAGATCTTCAGCCTTCTCTGCCTATGTTTTCTGTTGGTCTTTGGTGACCCTTCTGAAACCACCTCATGACCCCCTTCTAGTTTCCTAGAAAGAACATATTGATCAAATCCATAAATAATCAAATTCACTCTGGAGAGAAAATGTAATCATTTTACTACTGGCTATGGGACATAGCAAGATACTTCTCTGGATTTCCCCACTCTACACCAGATATGGAATGGATAAGAGGAGAAAGTAGCACCTCTATGGTGAAGCCAAAGTTCAGCTGTTATGTAGTTCTTCCACAAAATTTTGTAACCCCACAATTAACGCACTTCCACAACTCCATAATTTTTTTAAATGATGTTTAAAACAAACTTCACAAACACAGGTATGTGTGAAACTGAAAATATAGTGCCTTAGAAATGTGGGGGGAGGGGGTAATAGCAAGCAGAGAAGCAGAATAGCCTAAACTGGCATTGAGTGATTATCAACAAAGATGGCAGTTTTGCTTCAATACCAATTTGCCTCCTTTATGTTACAAACTCCATAATCTTACTGCATATGAAGCACTTACAGATCCATATGGTGGCGCAGTGGGTTAAACTCCTGTGCCGGCAGGACTAAAGACCGAATCCAGGGAGAGGCAGATGAGCTCCTTCTATCAGCTCCAGCTCCTCATGCGGGGACATGAGAGAAGCTTCCCACAAGGATGGTAAAACATCAAAAACATCCGGGCACCCCTGGGCAAGGTCCTTGCAGACGGCCAATTCTCTCACACCAGGAGTCACTCCTGACATGACAAAAAAATCCCTACTGGTATATCTACACTGTAGAATTAATGTTGTTTGATGCCACTTTAACTTCCATAACTCTATGCCATGGAATCATGGGGAGTGCAGTTTAACAAGGTCTTTTGCTTTCTCTGCCAAAGAGTTTGTCACCAAACTACAACTCTGTGATTCTATTGCATTGAATTATGACACCTGAAGTGGTGTCAAACCACATTAATTCTAAAGTGTAGATGTACCCTAGATTATGAGTCTATAAAATGCCAGCCACAGTGGTGAAAATAACTCACTGCTTTTGAGTTGGCTCAGAGCTATAGCTTGAAGCCAGGCCCATAGCCGGGGGGGGGGGGGGGGTTTGAGGGGCTTCACACACACACACACACACACACACACACACACACACACACTCAAATAACAAGCTAAATGTATTTGTCTCTAAGACAGCAAACTGTTCTTTTATTGTGTTTTCTGTAACCCAGACTGACTCAGCTATCCCTCTTGAAAGAGGAAATGAACCAGCCTCATTCTGGCTGTATCTCTGGTCAGAGCTCTGATGCAACGTCAAGGGATGCTGCAAAACCGTTGTGAGCAAATGTATGTACACAATAACAACTGAGGGATTTCAAGGTTGGGTCATTCTAGGGACAATGTTTCATAATTTGTATTGCCTGAAGACCCGTGTAATGAAAAGAGGAATTAAATTCACACCGTTGAACAACCTGGGTGTCCTGAACATACAAAAATCTTTCACAGGTAGCATAAATTAGTAGTGGTTCCCATCCTGTGGTCCACCAGTGGTCAACAAGAACTAAAATATGGTCTGTGGCCTCACCGTCACTAAACCGTTGTAACAAGAGTGACCGGTCTCACAAAACCCTCTTATGGTGTCGAGGGTTATTAAATATGGTTTTCTGTGGGTGAGCTGATGATGACTACTGGGTGGCATATGTTCTGTATCAGAAATTAGAGCTAATGTGATTTATCCAATGTAATTTTCTAAATCATAACACCCAATAACCAAACTGAATCTAAAGTTGACCAAAAAATTTTCTAAATCAAGACCCCAAATAACCAAACTGAATCTAAAGTTGACAAAACCCCTTTTGATATTAATGTTGGAGAGTGGTCCCTGGTCCAAGTGGTCCCTGGTCAAAAAAAGATTGGGAACCGCTGAATTAGAGAAAGGAATCATAGTCCTCCATATCACCCAATTGTTCTGATTTAGCAGGGAAAACTCCCCACGAATCCTCTGCCCATTACACTTTTCTCATACTTCTAAATTGTCCTAATTTCTTCCTTTGTCTTTCATCCTCAGTTTACTTCAGTTGCTATACATTTAAATTCAAAGTGCCAAAAATAGTTGGTATTCAATTAATTTGGGTTAGAGAGGTGAGGGGAAAATGTCCTTCCCAGTTGGCTCAAGCAAAAGCAAACTGCACAGTTTTTCCTAGTTGGTATGTTCTTCCTTGTTGTAACTGTTGTCTTCTTTAGCATACTTTCATGTTGCTTGGTCCCTTTTTTACCTGAGAAATGCTGGAGGGTTTGGTAGAATGATTTCAGTATTGAACTACAGCTCTAGAGACCATGGTTGGTTGCCATGAAAATCCATGGGTGATCTTAGGAGTATCAAGCACTTTCCACCTCAGAAAATGCTATGATAGCTTCACCTTAGGATCATAATAAATCAGAAATGTTTTGAAGGCACAAAACAACAATGGTTCATCTCAAATTTCACTCTCTGTCTGCTTCTATAGCTCATTTGATTCCTTATTAGACACACTGCATTACATTTTCAGAGATTGTACACAAAGGAAATACTATGCTAAAAGTTCTGACACTGACAATTAAATTATTGTCATGGGCCATGTATCTTTGGGAGATAACACCAATAATTTGGATATCAACATAAACAATGAATACATTATATTATAAACCTTGGAAAGTTATGAACCTTGGGCACATCATCTACACTGTAGAATTAATTCAGTTTGACACCACTTTAACTGCTTTGGAATCATAGAGTTGTAGTTTCTGACTTTTGACAATCCAGAAGCAAGCCTTATCACAGGGTTCTTTGGAGCTGAGATTCTGTGACTCACCCATCCACTCTGTGGCTACATGGAGAATCAAACCCCCATTGTCTCCAGAGTTGTAGTCCGAATAAAACATCACACTACATTATTTATACTACATTATTATATGCAGTGGCTTGAATAATATACTAGGAGTTTGGAAGATCCTTGCTCAACTATGGAAGCTCACTGGGTGACCTTGGGCAAGTCATGGTCTCTCCATTTTCGAGGAAATGAATTGTGAACCATTTCTGAACAAATCTTGACAAAAAAGTAAAACTGTAATGAACACATAAGGCACAGTACACATGTATAAGAACAGTTTGGGGAGATGGGTTTCTTTTGTTTAAAGCAAAAACAGAGGCTGGGTGGCCATCTGTTGGGGGTGCTTTGAACGTGATTTTCCTGCTTCTTGGCAGGGGGTTGGACTGGATGGCCCATGAGGTCTCTTCCAACTCTATGATTCTATGGTTCTAAAAAAAAAACAGATAGACCAGACTATGACTTTGGGAACCAGGGTCTGAATCCCTGCTCCACTATGAAACCTTGGTGGCCTTGGGCAAATCACAGTCTCTCGTCCTCAGAAGAAGGCAGTGATAAACCTCTTCTAAATAAATCTTGACCAGAAACACCAATGATTGGTTCACTGTAGGTTGGAAACAACTTGAAGGCACCACTTGTATAGACATCACTTGTATAGACATCTCAAGGAGGTGCCTGCTGATGCCCATCACAGTGTCTCCAGATACAGGAACATAGCTGAATGCATCAACCCATGTCTTACAAGATAGTTTAGGGTGGGAAACCTTGAGAACCATATCTACAAAGTCTTAACAACGTGAAACACATACATCACAAGCCCTTTTCAAGTAAATTTGTATCCTATCTACTTACTAATTCCATTTCTGCTAATGCATTAGTACTTTCTTACCACTGCTTACTCAATCCCTTACAAAGTTACAGTCACTTCCTCTTGGAGCTCAATGGAAGATAGCAAAGGAGGGGGCGTTTCCTAATGCTGTTGTGAGAGAGTGCAAGAAGCAGTAGCCCACAAACCAAACCACTTCCACTCCACCAACTCCTCAAGGGGTGAGGCAAAACTAGGGACAGGATAAGTCTCGGGGTGCAGAAGGTTGGAGAACTCAGCACCAGGCAGATTAATTTGGAAGACCAGAAAGGTAAGCAAGTGAGTGGGTAACTCCACAGTCTCGAGATAATATCAGGGATGGCAAAGTGTGTTTCTGACAGATGGACCACAAAGAGAGTGGAAAGGAGAAGTGAGACCAACCAGAGCTTTTTTTTTAAGCCAGGCAGAAGTATTAGAACCTAGAAAGTATTCCCTATGCCTCCAATCTAGAAGATGTGAAGGGATAACAAAGGAGAAATATTCCTCTGAGCATGTATCATTTTGTTGCTGCTGCCCAAGTCAACCTTTTGAGTGAGAGACCTCCTAGTCACCCTATCCCTGCTCAGGTCTTGCAAATTCAGGCCTATGTATTCCTTGGTTAATTTCATCCACCTGGAATGGCGTCTTCACCTTTTCCTAATGCATTCTACCTTACTAACATTATCATCTTATCTAGGGAGTCATGTCTTCTCATGATATGGCATGAGATAAGTATGACAGTCTGAGTTTAGTCATCTTGGATTCCAGGGTGAGTTCTGGTTCAGTTTCCTTTAGGACCTATTTATTGGTCTTTTTAACAGTCCATGGTTTTTGCAGAATTCTTCTCCAGCACCACAGTTCAAATGAGTTGATTCTCTTCCTATCCACTTTCTTCACTGTCCTGCTTTCACAACCATATATAGAAATGGGGAAGACATTGACAATGGCATGGACAATCCTAACTTGAGTATTTAATGATATATCTTTGCACATCAGGATCTTGATCCATCATAGCTTTTCCTTCAAAGGTCTTGTCTTCTGATTTCTTGATTCCAGTCTCCATCTGATTAATGACTGAGCCAAGGAAACAAAATTTATGAACAATTTAATGCCCTCATTGTTGGCTTCATCTGTGGTCATTATTTTTGTTTTCTTCCTGATCAATTGTAAACATGCCTTTGCATTTTCTGTTTGTAGCCATTTCTTTCTATCTGTTCCTTTCCGGGTCTCTCATTAGTCTATTATCAATTACTCAAGTGAATCATTTGGAAAAGGAGCATGTCTCCTTTCTCCAGCTTGTCCATGCCTTACAATCATAAGTCTTGGCTCCAATTAACCATGATGCATTATGTAAGAACAACCTGTGCTATGCCATTCTGATTGGAGGATAACTTCTGCAATGCAAACCTTATATTCTTTTCTAACTTCATTTTCTGAATCTATTCTAATTTGGATGCATCTCGGGTGCCAGGTCTAGAAGTCTGTAATGACAGAAGAGAATAAACTTAATTTATCCCTTAGCAAGCCTAGGGTTTCAACTTTTTATTAAAACCTTCAGAGGCTGCTAAAAAGAATTCTTTTTTTTTTTTTTTGCTCTAAGTCTATCTTTGTATTCAGTTACAATAATTTCATACATGTTCAATTATCATTACTCTTTTGTACAGAATCCAAAGATTTGTATGTTGATGAAGTACATGGAATTCTCTGCTAGAAAGCTATCTAGAAGAGAAGTCCAAGTACCTTGTTGTGTGTCTTCAAGTCCTTTCCGACATGGCAACCCTAAAGTGAACCTATCACGGAATTTTATGTGTCTGGGAGTATGTGACTCACCAAACTTTTCAATGGCTGAGTGGGAAATCAAACTTGCTCTCCAGAGTCATAATCCAATGCTCAAACCCAAACTACAAATTGCAGAGGAGCTATGACTGTTAAAGATGTGTAATCCCTGACTAGGGAGATACATTCAATATAATCAGTATATCTATAAGACTGTTCAAACATAGTATTTTTGATTCTGTTGTGGCAATAGCATTGCATATGTCATTGCAATTGCAGAATCACTTTTGAACAAGACTTCCTAAATTATATTGGAGCATGGAGCTAATAAACATGTAGAGACACTTTGTAACAGTACTCACAGCTGAGCAGTTAGTCTTATCTTCCAATGTCATAATCAAATGTGTCCCTCTCAAACCTAATGGAAAGGTTTTTTTTGAAGGCAGGTCCCAAAATTCAACTTGCTTCAATTTCAGTTTGAATGTCTAAGCTTGGTGGTTAATGTGGGTAGAAGCTGCTTTGAAGATCTGGTTGCATGGGGAAACACGGGAAATGTATCTATTTGCCCACACTTTCTTTAGAGGGCCACAGATGTACTAAGAACATTAGAACATGATGCAACCTTAACATCAGAAAATCTAGGTGACCCAAATAATGCCCCTTCTCTGCCAGTCCTGCAAACAACTAGAACATTTGACTAACTGAGAAGACAGAATCTAGAGGGGGGGGGGGAGGCTGAAATAACAGGCACCTTGGCCCTGGCTTCAAATCCCAGCATGTCCCTTTTGGCAACCTTCCTCACCTGATGCCCTTAGCCTTTCTAATGGCCAACTTCACCCTTATCTGTTGAATCTTATGAATGTTGTAGAAAAGTTAAATTCTAGACATCACCAAGAGCCAAACTAGATCTGGACGCAGTAATGTTACATGGTGTTTCCTCTAGGATGTACCTCCAACCATTTATGAAAAGGGAAAGGGCTGCACAAACCTTTCCTTGTGGGACATCCAAGCAATACCAATGCTTCCCCGGCTACTTCTTCCCATGCAAGAAATAAGGTTGCATGCCTTCAAACCATTCCTGACTTATGGTGACTCTAAACCAGATCTGTCACAAGATTTCCTTGGCAAAATCTCTTTAAAGGAGGTTTGCCTTTGCCTTCCTTTGAGGCTGAGAGAGTGTGATTTCTTTGAGGAAGGCTTTGATTGCATGTTCCTGCATTGCAGGGGGTCGACTGGATGGCCCCTGGGTCTCTTCCCACTCTATGACTTGCTCAAGGTCACTTGCAAGCTTCCTAAAGAAGGATATGAACCTCAGAAACCCTAGTCCAACGATCAAACAATTACACCCAGTTGATCCAATTGGTAGAAAAAGTAAAGAAAGATCTGGATCTCATCTCTGAACAGACTCAGTTCATCTGAAATAGATATGCACAACATGTCCTTATGCAGAACTCGCATCTGCAGGCACTCCCTTTGTTTCCCCATCATTAAGCAGTTGCCCCACCATTTCTCTGAAAGCTGCAAGGAAATTGCTCCATATGCTTAAACGAACTAGAAGTCTTTGTGCCTTTACACCAAGTCAGCATCAAGCATCACATCTGATTCAAGGGACAACCTCTGTTGAGGCATGCTGTGATGGGGGAATTCCTTCCCCCTTTTCTGACAAGTCATCTTCCCCAACTTGATGGTCATCTGATTTTAGGACTACAACTCCCATCATCCCAATCAACATAGGTGAGAATGATTGTATTGTAGTACATCTGGATAGTGCCAGGTTGTGATGGGGTGGAGACTGGGGTTGCAATAGGCATTCAGAATTTTCTTGAATTTGAAACCTAATGACACATCTATTCTTAAAGCTTGTCCTCTAATGGCAAGTCTGCATGAGCAAGAAAAAGCCTGACTTATCCCAAATACATTTCTGGCTGTTTTCATGATATTTGCCTACTTTCTGTGGCCGTCACAGATTTTGCAGACTTAAAACAGCTTTGCAGGCATAAAAGGATGAAGCCTTGATCCAGCTGGACAATGTAGACACCAATGTGGCACCACAGAGCATTTAGTCTGGAACAGATATGCTCTGGACTGGCTGCAAATTTATTGGTCAGTGTAGACTCAACCCTAAGTTGTATGCTTTATACACACATATACAGCCCTTAGTGCAGTGTTTCTCAACCTTCCTAATGCAGCAACCCCTTCATGCAGGGGTTGTGGACACAACAAAAAAAATGTTGTGGTGAGCCCCAACCATAAAATTATTTTCATTGCTACTTCATCACTGTAATTTTGCTACTGTTATGAATCATAATGTAAATACCTGATATTCAGGATGTATTTATTAACTGGATGAAATTTGGCACAAATATCTAATACGCCCAAATTTGAATACTGGTGGGGTTGGAGGGGGGGGGGCATTGATTTTGTCATTTAGGAGTTGTAGTTGCTGGGATTTATAGTTCAAAAAGCATTCTGAACCCCATCAACCATAGAATTGGCCCAAACTTCCCACACAGAACTCCTATGCCTTGAAGGGACTCGCTGACGTGAGTCTCCTTGCAGCCTTGCACTCTCCCTCACCTGCACATGCACACCACATTGCCATGCGCAGAGAATGCCTGCTCTCCCATCCCCACTTGGAGTCTCAGAAACAGCCCTTCCCTTGGATGAGAGACTGGAAAATCACAGCAGAAGGGCTTTTGGTGTATTTGTCGTCTGTTTCCAAAAAGGAAAAGAAGGAAAGGCAGAGAGAGCTTCAGCCTTCTCCTCTCTGACAAAGGAGTTCCTAAGACCATCACAAATATGTGTTTTCTGGTAGTCTTTGGTGGCACCTCTGAAGCCCCCTTGTGACCTCTTCTGGGGGGTCTCGACCCCCAGGTTGAGAAACACTGCCTTTGTGGTTTGGTTTGTAAAACTTTCTGCTACAAGGTGTACAATTATTCATTTAGAATTATTTTGAGAATGTTATCTCTATGTGCTTTATATTACATTGAGGTTGCCTTTGCAAGGGACTGATATCCATTACACTATTGCCAAATTGTAGCCAAGGGGAAAGGGAAGGACATGGGTCAGAATCTGATTGGTGTCTTACACAACTGGACATTTTGTCCATCTAGTTCAAGATCACAGAAGCAGAGTTGTACATCTGAAGATGTTGTGCATATAGCTTCATATTCAGATTCTATTTAGTTGCACATTTGCTGTGGTATGTGGTTGTATAGACAAGTGTGTAGCTGGATTCACTTGCACATTTGTTTGTACACAGCGTTGCCTTCTACACGAGGGTCTCAGAGCATAATTACATCATGCAAATGCAAAGTAGGGTCCTGGTCATGACATTCTATTGACATCTCTTTTGCTTCTTTTTTCCCCACACAGTACCTCTGTCACCGTGCAACATTTGATTGGACCATGAATATTTCTAAGAATGCAGCCCAGAATATAACCAGTTCAATGGGTCCTCTCCCAGGAGCAACTGTAGGCCAGGTTGTCCTCTCACTCGCCTTCATCCTGGGTCTCCCTGGCAATGCTTTCGTCGTGTGGAGTGCAGGTTGCCTTGTCCGCAAGCGCACTGTCACCTGCCTTCTCATCCTCCACTTGGCCATAGCTGATTTGATTGTACTCCTCACAGCACCTATCTTCCTCCGTTTTCTAAGTGTTGGCAGATGGGAAATGGGTGAAGTCATCTGCCAGGCATGCTATTACATCTGTGGAGTTAGCATGTATGCCAGTGTTTCCCTCATCGCTCTCATGAGCCTTGACCGCTGCTTGGCTATCTCCTGGCCCTTTGTCTCCCAGAAGATCCGCACAAGAAGTACCATACGCATTTTGGTTTCTGTTATCTGGGTAGTTGGCTTTTTCTTGGCCATCCCTGTACTCATCTACCGAAGGGAGGTAAATATGGATGGACGGCTCCTTTGTCAACTCAGCTACCCTGACCCCAAGTCCAAGCACCTGGTTTTCCACAATCTCTTTGAAACCATCACTGGGTTTGTTCTTCCTTTCATTGCCATAATCTACAGCTACGGGACCATAAACCGACGGCTGAAGGAGACACGGTTCCGCCGGAAGCGACGGACAAACCACCTCATCAGTCTCATTGTGTTAGCTTTTGCTCTTTTTTGGCTCCCGTACCATGTGGTTAACCTTTTGGATGTGGTTGGTGTCTGGAGCAATTCCGAGGAGGTACAAAGGGCAGGAAACATGGGTAGACCTACTTTGATTGCCTTAGCCTTCTTTAGCAGTAGCGTCAACCCCATCCTGTATGCTTTCAGTGGTGGCTCCTTTATCCGGTCCGCTGGCTTTGGCTTCATGGCCAAGCTCTTTGAAGGGACAGCCTCTGAAATGTCCAGCACCAGACAAGGCACCATGCAAGGAAGTCAACAGCTTGGAAATTCAAAGATCAAACACTTAAATCATGAGAATCCTGAATTTCTGACTATGTCTACTAACCCAACAACTGGTGGATCATCTCAAGAAGGTGGGGATGCTTCCAAGCCCCTCCAGTCACCTTACAAACCCACTGAAGAGCAATATGAGCTTTGAACTCTGTATGGTGAAATGCTCTCTTTCTCTCACCATATGTCCTCTTTACATCAATATTATGTGAGAAAGGACAATTCTGTTTTTCCAGCAAGCTCTGAATTACCACCTCATTCAAAAGAATGGGTTACTTCACTGAACATGCACAGTGCCTTTCACTACCAAGATATCAAATCTTAGAGCAGCAATTCTGTGTCATGTTTTCTAAATCAAAGCTTGAAAACCAGTCTGTGAACACTGGTGGTTCAGTACTGGAATTCTAGCCTGACACAGGGGAGGATTGGGTTCGATTCCTGGTCAATGCAACTTGGTATATGTGTGTGTATTGTGTGTATATGACAGGAGGTTGGACTGGAATGGCCTTTGTGGTACTGTCCAGCTCTATGATTCTATGATTTTAAATTGATCTTTTGGGACTTAAGTTGCAGGATCAGGTAGCCATGCTTTTTGAGGATTTTGAAGTGGCAGTAACCCAGTCTTTATTTCCCTTCCTTCCTTTCTGAAATTCACCCACAAGCTCTGAGTTAGCAGGAGCGCTTAGATATCTTTTGCTGTTTCATTTTAGTTTGTAAACACCACTTTGGGCCCCAAATTCTGAGAGCAAACTGTTACAAATAAATAATAATCTCTTTTTCTACAATAGTGGTTCCTAACCTTTCTAATGCCGCAACCCCATTATTCCCTTTCCTCATGTTGTGGTGACACCCAAACACAAAATTATTTTCGTTGCTGTATTGTCGAAGGCTTTCATGGCCAGAAGAACTAGGTTGCTGTGGGTTTTTTCGGGCTATAGAACATGGCCATATAGCCCGAAAAAACCTACAACAACCCACTATTTTCATTGCTACTTCATAACTGCAGTGTTGCTACTGTTATGAATCGTAATGTAAATAACGGATATGCAGGATGTATTTGGGGCAGAGGGTGATTTTGTCATTTGGGAGTTGCAGTTGCTGGGATTCATAGTTAACCTACAATCAAAGAACACTCTGAACTCTACCAATGATGGAATTGAACCAAACTTGGGACACAGAATTCCCATGACCAACAGAAAATACTTCATAATTGTAATTTTGCTACTATTATGAATTGTAATGTAAATATCTGATATGCAAGATGTATTTTCATTGATTGCACCAAATTTGGCACAAATACCCAATATGCCCAAATTTGAATACTAGTGGGGTTGGAGAGAGGATTTTGTCACTTAGGAGTAGTAGTTGCTGGGATTTATAGTTCACTTACAATCAAAGAGCACTCTAAACTCCACCAACGATGGAATTGAACCAAACTTGGCACACAGAACTCCCATGACAAACAGAAAATACTGGAAGGATTTGGTGGGCATTGATCTTGAGTTCGGAGTTATAGTTTACCTACATCCACACAGCATTGTGGACTCAAACAATAATGGATCTGGACCAAACTTGGCACGAATACTCAATATGCCCAAATGTGAACACTTGTGGAGTTTGGGGGAAAATAGACATTTGGGAGTTCTAGTTGCTGGGATTTATAGTTCACCTACAATCAAAGAGTATCCCAATGATAGAACTGGGCCAAACCTCCCACACGGAACCCCCATGACCAACAGAAAATACTGTGTTTTCTGGTTGTCTTTGGTGACCCCTCTGACACCCCCTTGTGACCCTTCCATGGGTCCCAACCCCCAGGTTGAGAAACACTGTTCTAGAAGAAAACAAACTGTATTTTTTGGATAAGGCAAAGAGAAGATAAGAGCATCTACCTATAATCCACCCTCACACACCTTAAATTTCCTTTCAGCTCTTTTCATTCATTTTTTGGATCTATTTTATTCTCAAGAGGTGTTTAATATTGATGGCTACTGATAACATACAGAGTTATAAAAAGAAGAGAAGGAGAAGAGAAGGTGGTGAGCATTTGTGGGAAACAGTAAAGACTGACAAAAAAAATGTATTATCTCCATTCTCTTCCATCCTTTCCCATTCAACTTACTTTGCTCCAAAGATACTTATAGAGATGGCCTCACCACTAGGTAATGTGAGATAGTCACTTTAGGCAGCAGGTATTTGAAGGTAGAATGAAAGTATTTGAGATGAACGCTGTGTGAAGATTCCACTGTTGGGACAGTTGGCTTCAGAAAGAGGATGAGATATCATTTTGTTCCTTAGCCAACAAAGTGTCTTGGGTTTGGCCCAAAAGTGTTTAGCAATGGGAAAAGGACAAGTGGAAGCTTAGACCCAAATTCAGTTATTGATTTTACCTGAGTAAAACTCACTGACTCAATGCTTGTGTAAGTTTCATTGGTTTGGTGGGTCTGCTCCAGTTGAGAGCAACCATTGGAATCAGCAGAAATCCATAGCATCAAACTTAGAAGGTAAAAATAATCCAGAGTGGTTTTTTGAATCAATGTTACTTACTTACATATAACATGGCTACCAGCCTCCTCAAAGTAGACTCAAATCAAGGGAAAGCTTTATGAGAACTACCACTCCTCTTGGCATCCCCCCAGCAACAGCAAGGGTATCCCTCTGAGCAGCTAAACCAGGAAATCCCAACTGGATGGCCCCCCGCGAGGGTCCTCCTCCAGGGGCAAACCAAGAATGGGCAACTTGGAAGTCCCTGAACAGACTCAGAAGTGGAGTGGGCAGAACAAAAGACAACCTGGCAAAATGGTACTACCTAAAAGAATCCCACACCTTGTGGAGCAGAACAGACAACTCTGCATCTGTATGCTTGTCCACTATGCCCTGCCTCATGTACAGAGGAGGAATTGTTGGAGGCTACAGACAATGCCATTGATATTGCCCGTTTTTGGTCAAAAGATATTTAGTCACCTGCACTCCTTCTATTTTTATCAGTTTTATACTAATTTATGCAATGCTTTTGATACTAAATAAATAAATAAATAAATAAAACTTTGTATTTTATTGGAAAATAAATACATTCTTTACATGTCACTAATAATTAAAACATGTATGTTACAAGAGACACTGAAAATGTGTGTTGACTGTAGTGTGTGTAAGAAACTCTGAATGTGTTCTGACCATTGGAGTTTGGTGACTTCATAGACAGTGAAGTGATGAAACTGCTCTGAGTTTTCGTCTGAACTTTAAATATGCTGGGCCTATTTGGAGAATTGGGCTTTCTATCCTTGGATAATCCCAGCCCCTTCCACACAACTATATACAACCCACAGTGAACTCGATTGTATGACAGTGTGGATTCAGATAATCCAATCCAAAACCGATATTGTAGATTATCTGCCTTGATATTCTGGGTTATATGGCTGTGTGGAAGGGCCCTCCTTTAACATTCAGACTAAAACTCAAAGTGGGTTTGCCACCATACTGATATGGAAATGATAACTGTTTCTTGAGGACCTTACTGTAGTCCCACTGTGGAATTGACTGTATTTGGAGACATCTTCTCACTTGAACTGAGACTGGAGAAATTTATTCAGTATACATTACCTGTGTTCTCAGTTCTTTGAGTAGCTTAACATAAGCAACCATAAACAAGAAACAAGTTTCAATAGGTTTTGAGGAACCTTAGGAACTGTATTGACTATATTGTTGTGTGCCTTCAAGTCTATCCCAGGTCTTCTGAGTGTCCTACTCACAATACACAAACAATTACGCCACACTGGCTCTTTAGCCTGCCTGGACCCGCTACACAATTATTTATTTATGATACCTGCAACCTGTTCCACAATTCAAACTTCTCTGGATAACAAGCTGCTGCCTGCAGGGAACAATGAAATAAGTTGTCTTCTCAGCTGTGTTGAAGTAAAATTCATAGGTCACTGGTACCCATTCATTCTGCACAGTTATAGCACTATGATCCATTAAAGTACCACCTTTCCATTCTAGTGAATCATGGGACTGGCAGTCCAGGAAGAATTACAGAATCATAGAATCAAAGAGTTGGAAGAGACCTCATCGGCCATCCAGTCCAACCCCATTCTGCCAAGAAGCAGGAATATTGCATTCAAATCACCCCTGACAGATGGCCATTCAGCCTCTGTTTAAAAGCTTCCAAAGAAGGAGCCTCCACCACACTCCAGGGCAGAGAGTTCCACTGCTGAACGGCTCTCACAGTCAGGAAGTTCTTCCTCGTGTTCAGATGGAATCTCCTTTCTTGTAGTTTGAAGCCATTGTTCCTTGTCCTAATCTCCATGGAAGCAGTAAACAAGCATCCTCAGAGGTAATGAGGTCTGTTGGAACTAGGAAAATGGGTTTATATATCTGTGGAAAGACCAGGGTGGGACAAAGGACTCTTGTCTGCTGGGGCTAGGTGTGAATGTTTCAACTGACCACCTTGATTAGCATTTGATAGCCTGGCAGTGCCTGGAGCAATCTTTTGTTGAGAGGTGATTGTCCTTCTACAATACAAGAGTAACAAATTTATTCCTAACCTTCTGCTTTCTCTGTTGCCTACCACTGAGGAAATAAGCTCAGTTTTTTTTTTTTACTGAGCTGCACAATTCCTACCAGGCCTGTAGCGAGGGGGTGGTTTTAGGGGTTCAAACCCCCCCGAAATGTTTCAGATTTTTTTAAAAAAAAAACCTGGTTTACTCATGAATTTTAACTGGTTAACCAAATCCCCATGCTAAGTCTATGAGATGCAAAAAATTAAGAGTTCCTCCAGAACTGCAAGCACTATCTCAAGCAAATATTGACAATTTATTCACACTGTCATTACTTGCAGCAACTCTCATTAAGGAGGCCAGACTTGGTGGAGGTGGTTGACAGGGGTGGAACTGCAGGCTATGGAAGGTTGCTCTGCCCCCTGCTGTGTTCTTTGCTTCAGCGTGAGCTAGGAGGCAGGTTTCAACCCCCCCCCCCCCCAAATTTTCAACCCCCCAAATTTTCAACCCCCCCCCCAAATTTTCAACCCCCCCCCCCCAATTGTCAACCCTCCCCGAAATTTTTTTCTGGCTACAGCCCTGATTCCTACCATTCTTTTCTGCACTAAATGAGCAATAAAAATGGTAGGAAGGGTGACATATTCACATCCCAAGCATTGCTGTGCCTGAATAGCAAATGCCGACAGTTCCCCAAGTATCGATGAAGTCAGAGCAAAGTCAAACCAAAACCATGAGAATAATCACATACAACATGTTATTATCTACAAATAGAATAGGTAAAACCATTTAATCCTTCACGAATTTATATACACCAGTTGTAGTTTCTGTAAATCCAGCTTGGCTCCTTTTCTTTCTCCTCCTCCTTTCAAGCAAAGGGGGGGGGGGGAATCTCAATTCATCATGAGACACTTTCGATGACTGATTCTGGCAATGAATCCCATCTTTTGCCTCCTTGCGTAGGAATATTTGGCCCTAGGTAGGTATGTTGTGCTAGAATTAGTTAAGGACATCCAGCTGTTTCAGCATTGCAGAAAATGTTGTAATTGGGGATTTATTCTGCATAAAATTCATATGGGATCAATTTGCTTTTTCTGAAGGGATAAATATTTCTGTGTTCAAATATTATTTTCCATGACGAAAATGCTTTATCCTGCACAGAAAATGCTGATTTCTGTTCTGAATAAAATCCAAATATACTTTTCAGTCTAGGATTCTTCTCGGTAGTTTCTCCACACTCGAAAAAAATGTCTTTCAAGCATTTTAAAAAAAAATTTACAAATATTATTTCCATACCTATTTTCGTAACAGGAAAAAAACATGGAGGCACACTGGCCAAGGCTTCCACTGGTGGTAAGGTTGTCCTCAGGAGAGGCAATTTCCTCTTTAGTTCCTCTGTCACTTATCTTATGTATGAAATGCATGTTGACATGTCTTCATTGCCTCCTGACATTTCATTATGGTAGTGACCACAAACCAAGTATGGAACACAAAGGCTTGCATGAAATCGCAGGCGAGAGAGGTCACTCAAGTCCTGTGCTGCCCTCAAGTGCCACGAGGAAGGGCTGCAACCATTCACAAGAAATGTCTAGCCCGCAAGCGTTTAGTGCAGGCCACAGTTTCATTCAGTAGGAGTCAGCTCAGCATTGGCCCTTGGGATCCAGGTCGAGCCATGTCTGTATTCACAAAGTATGTCCGCAGCTGACCTTTGCCCTTCACCTTGATAATGCCACGCAAACAGCAAGCATAACCCAGGGTCTCCAAGGATTTCGCTGTTTCTTCTGTGACCTATGAGAACCAAAAGAAGAGACCGTAGAAGTGAATGGAATACTAGAGAAAGACAGAGGAAGCCAGCGAAATCTTGGTTCATTTTAGAAAACCGTATCAGAAGAGCCCTTTTGGATCAGGCTTAAGACAATCTAGAGTAGTCCATTATTTCCGACTGTTGTCAGCCCTATAGCTTTAGGAATTAGGCATGCAAGTAAGCCTATGGTTAGGTCCCATCTACACTGCCATATAAAATCCAGATTATCTGACTTGAACTGGATTATATTAGTCTACACTGCCATAAAGGTAAAGGTGGTGCTCATCTCCATTTCTAAGCCGAAGAGTTGGTGTTGTCCATAGACACCTCCAAAGTTATGTGGCCAGCATGATTACTTGGAGTGCCATTACCTTCCCGCAGAAGCGGTATCTATTGATCTACTCACATTTGCATGTTTTCAAACTGCTAGGTTGGCAGAAGCTGGGGCTAACAGCAGGCCTGTAGCTGGGGGGGGGGGAGGTTAGGGGTTCAACCCTCTCCCCCCAAAATTTTTCAGATTAAAAAAAAACTTGGTTTACTCATGAATTTTAACTAGTTAACCAAATCCCCATGCTAAGTCTATGAGACACAAAAAATTAAGAGTCCCTCCAGAACTGCAAGCACTATCTCAAGCAAATATTGACAATTTATTCACACTGTCATTACTTGCAGCAATAGCCGATGTAGCGAAGCAACCAAGTTGGGGGGGGGGGTGTTGAATGCTCTCATTAAGGAGGCCAGACTTGGTGGAGGTGGTTGACAGGGGCGAGCTGCAGGCTATTGAAGGCTGCTCTGCCCCCTGCTGTGCTCTATGCTTCAGCGTGAGCTAGGAGGCAGGTTTCAACCCCCCCCCCCCGAAATTTTCAACCTTCTCCGAATTTTTTTTCTGGCTACAGCCCTGGCTAACAGTGGGAGCTCACCTCACCTCCCGGATTTGAACTACAAACCTTTCGGTCAGCAAGTTCAGCAACTCAGTGGTTTAACCTGCTGTGCCACCAGACACTGCTATACAATCCAATTTAAAGCAAAGAATCTGAATTGTATATTGCAGTGTAGATGGGGCCTTAGTTTGCCCCTTCCAACGGTTCTGAGTATATTCAGAAATGCAATGTCTTTGTACATGGAGACTCTATTTTACTATCACCCCTTGAAAGGGATGTATCAGCTGATGAAATTATGTGATATTGCAAAGATGGGAGAAAAATAACCAGTTTAATTAAAGATGAGTCATTAAAGAGTTTTAATGAAGATTGGGAACTTGCGATAGTCTTCTTAAAGGAATATTGGGGAAGAATATTGGGGATTGCTGTGCAGGAAAAGCACAATCAAGGCACTGACAGTAACTAATCCACTCAGTTCCTAAATGCTTGCTTTAAAGACCTTACCTGTATCTTCCCCAGCACACCTGTGCTCTCCATCCGGCTGGCCACATTCACCGTATTCCCCCAAATATCATACTGGGGTTTCTGAGCTCCAATCACTCCAGCTACAACTGGGCCATGATTCATGCCTGGGGAAAAATACCATAGGGATAGAGCACAGATATGTAGGTTATACAGCTATGTGGTCAAAATGAACTTTTTTTTTTAATTCAATTCAAACTAAGCAAATGATAAGTCAAAATTATACCCCAAAATATTTATTATTTATTCATTTATTTACTCTATTTATATCCCGCCTTTCTCTACCCTAAAGGGGACTCGAGATGACTTTACATACCAAAATACCAATCTATGTCACCTTCTCCTCTAGTGATTAGTTCACTTGTGAACTCCCAGGGACCTACAGCAATGAATCAGACCAAGCTATCAGTTTGAGTCCTACAACCATTCTTCAGGAGGACTAAAGACTAGCATATCATTAGACCTCAAAATCAAGATTGGGTGAATGGTACATGGAAGGATAACAGTGAAAAGTCCAAATGAACAATTGGTTTCTGGCCTTACATTAAAGCTATCAGATCGACTACGGGACTGTTTCATCAGGTGGAACTAGAGCAGGTCTTCACAATCATCCAACCAAACCCACGTCAGTGCTACTGAACTCCTGCTTTCCTCTCTCCCATGGATTGTAGTGACTGGAGAAGAGTCCAACTGTGGTCCTCTAGCAGAATACAGTACAGTGGTTCTCAACTTGTGGGTCCCCAGGTGTTTTGGCCTACAACTCCCAGAAATTCTAGCCAGTTTGCCAACTGTTAGGATTTCTGGGAGTTGAAGGCCAAAACATCTGGGGACCCACAGGTTGAGAACCACTGCTTTAGAGGCACCAAGAAGCTGGAACCTTCAGGATCATTGCTTGAGGGTGATGTGGCTTAAGTATATTTATCAATCTTCTGGATTCAGTGATGGCTCTTTTCAGTCTAGCGTGTAATCTTCATGAAGGAGTTCCCTGTGGCCCGCATCCAGCTAAAGGAACAGAGCTGGATACGTCTCTGGAAATACCTTTCATTGATTTAATTTGAATAATAATAATAATAATAATAATAATAATAATAATAATAATAAACTTTATTTCCAGACCGTCCATTCTCCCCCAAAGGATTAAGGGTGGTTTACACATACAAAAAGGCAAGCATTCAGTGCCTCATGTGAGTATAAACATATCAAAATAATATACAATAAAGCAACAGTTTATTAAAAGAAAATTGAAGACTTGGCTTTGGGACCAGGCGTTTGATTAGTGGACAGCAGCAATTGGAAAGAAGACTTGGATACTGCAACATTGAATGCTTAACCCCAGACTTGTTTTTGGTTTAACTGGCATGAGTAATGTATTATTTTAATGAATTGTTTTAATGTATTTGTTGATTATTTGTATGATGATAGCATTGTACGGTGCTTATGTGAGGCAACCCTGAGTCCCCCCCCCCTTGGTATGTAAATAAATAAATAAACAAACAAACAAACAAACAGTAGTAACAGTGAGCTTATGACATTCATATCCCCATCCTCCATCCAAAAAAAATTTGGGGAAAAGGGTATGGCTGGATAGTTTCAGGAGAAAAAAATGATTTACTTAAAGGGACAATAGGGGAGTCTAAATGGCCATTGTATGTGTGTATCTTCATGTAGCTCATGTATTGCCCTTTGCCTACTCAACATTAGATATAAATTCATCATATATTAATTTTTAAAATAAGATCCATATTATTATTATTATTATTATTATTATTATTATTAAACAATACACTTTATTTATATTCTGCCCTCCTCCCCTCAAGTGGATTATAGCATTTACAGTAGACACAGACAAACATTCAATGCCTTACAATCACATACAATGAGACACACAAACACAGACAAGGCAAAGGCTTCTCCTTTCATTTCCGGCTTCTGGAAGTGGTGCTCATCTCTGGCTCTGGGGAAGGTGTTTTTCTGCATTTTCAAGCCAAGGAGCCTGTGTTGTCGCCTCTGGTTTGGCCAACAAGACTGCTTGGAGCGTTTCTTTGCCTTTTCCCACCAAAGCGGTACCTATTTATCTACTCCCATTTGCATGTTTTCAAACTGTTTGGTTGACAGGAGCGAGGGCTAACAGAGGGAGCTCACCCCATCCCACGGATTCAAACTGCCAACCTTCAGGTCAGCAGTTCAGCAACACATGGATTTTCAACCCATTCCACCAACATGCCCTTACAATACATGGGAAGCCAAGAACCAGGGACAAAATGCTTTTAGTTGGCTTCCTGGGTGCCAACAAATCCATGCTATATATGGTTAACTTATATTACAAATGTAAAAGGTCAACATTTTTTCAGAGCTCAGTATCAGCCTAAAATATGTTTGGGATTATGTCAGTGACAGTGCCCCCCCCCACCCCAAAGTGCTCCATTTCCTCTTGCTTCCCTCCTACAAAAAAACAAAATCTTATCTATTTGCATCACATTGTGAGGAAGGATGCAAAGACCCACATGTAAGATGAGATTTGTATCTTTTCATGGCTCACTTTCGGTTCACCCACACTCACCCACACGAAGCTTGAAACAGTTGAAAGAGTGTTTGTTGATGATGTCTAGCTTAGCCACCAAAGCCATGGCAAACTCCACCATCGTTCCCAAGTGGGTGTAGCTCCGATCCACATCCTGCAAAGACCACCCAAATTCATAAATCAGTATTTTCCTATCAACAGATCAGAAAAGTAAGTTACACAGAGCTAATGTGAGATCTCTAGAAAAAGAAAATGTGATCAGATGAGTGCTGATATAGAAAAATGTGTGGGTAACAATAACTGGAATAATGACCAAATAATATCATGGAAGACTACTGCTGCAAAGATCAGATCTAAGCCCACACGTGTAGATCCCAACTATCTAGCCTAATTAGTCATGGCTTTTTGGAGAATCAGGACTCCTAAGAGCTGCAAAGAGGTTAGTTCTTTCCAAAATGTTGTTAACTATTGTTGGAATCAAATGCATCTGAGGCCTTCTGAGCCATTTTCAATGGTAATCCATTCTTTATGTATTACCTAAACAGAAAAGGGCAGCCTACATCATGTCTCTTACGTAGATGAAATATCCATTTCCCCCAGGATGCATCTACAGTATAGAATCAGTGCAGCTTGAGATCACTGTAACTTCCCTTGCTCAATGCTATGGAATCATGGGATTTGTAGCTTGGTGAGGCACCAGCACTGAAGCAGAAAATACTAAAGGCCTTGTAAAATTACAATTCCAAGGAATTCACAGCATTCACCCATTGCAGTTAAAGTTGTGTCAAATAATATTAATTCTACAGTGTAGATGCACCCCAGTTACCTCAGTTAATGGATGTCAATCTGAACCATCAGATAAGAGAGGTGTGGGGGACTATCATTCCCCAGGCGTTGCTTAGCTCCAGCTCCCATGGCTCTAGCCAAGACAGCCTACTGTTGTAGATCAGCTAGAAGCTGATGGTTTAACTCCTATGAACCGGCTAGGACACTAAGATCATCTGGGGAGGCCCTGCTCTCTGTCCCGCCTGCATCACAGGCGTGCTTGGCGGGGACGAGAGACAGGGCCTTCTCAGTGGTGGCCCCTCGGCTGTGGAACGCCCTGCCTGCAGATATCAGATCGGCCCCCTCCCTGCTGGAAAGTGAAGACCTGGCTGTTTGAACAAGCATTTGATTAAACAGTGTAATTGAACATGGGAATATGGAATAATGGATGATGAGACTGAATTCTGATTTTACTGTTGAGGCGCTAATGATTGTTATACGGATGTTTATGTTACAATTGTTTTTAATTGCCCTATACTTGTCTTGTGATGTTTTGTATTTAAGTTGTTCACCGCTTTGAGTCGCCTGAGGGCTGAGAAAAGTGATATATAAATAAAGTAAATAAATAAATAAATAATAACTGATGATTTAGATAAGCTTGTGGGCTTTCCTGTGGCACAAAGTGATGGACTCTCAAGTCTCGGAAATTCAGGCCTGAGAAATGATGGTTCTCTCTGTGAGAAAACTGGCTTGTCAGTTACAGGAGCCAGAAGGAGCAACAGCAGATAAAGAATTGAGTGAAGAGCTAAGTGATAAGGAGGATTCCCAGGAGAAATGACCTGCCTTCATTTACAAGAAAAATAGATCACGTCGCTTTGAGAGATTACGCGAAAAAGTTGAGGTGAAAATTCATGGGAAACACAATGCTTTTATGGATGTCTATTAAACAACAACTGTTTAAGGGCAGCTCAGGCAATGCTGCATTACAGTGAGAACCTAAGGCTGAGTTCTCGTTCCTGATTCAAGTCAGCCTTGGTTTTGGATTTTAATATCCTGGAAGTTTTCTATGTTTCTGTTCATGTACTCCTGTTCAAGTTTTTACTAGTTATACCTTCTTTCTTGCCGACTTATGCTGTACTTGTGATTTCTGGCTGTTCCTGGACTTTGTCACCTCTGGAACTTTATGAGACATTTGGATTGTTTTTTGGTTATCACCTGTTGCAAAACCTTTTTGGATTATATATCTTCCTTTCTTGCTTTTTATATGTTTTACAATAAACTTTTTGTTTATATTGCTGCACTCTTTTGTGGTGTGGTGATCATAGGTATTCCCAGTCCTGGAGTCTTTGATGATGGGACTTGTCATTCTGGAAGGGCCACAATGATCCCTCCCCAAACTAAAGGTTAGCATACAATTGAGCTGCTTGGGAAATGACTGTGAAATTGCTGATAAGCAACTCACAGGAAATATGAGTATTCATAGCAAAGAAGAAGCATTTTCTCGGTAAGGAGAAGAACAAATGCTGCATCACCATAGTGCCATGTACAAAAACCACTGATGACATTGTGCAAATGGTGAAACCAAGATGCAATCGGTGCTGAAGGTTTGAAACCCTTAGAACGAAAGTTATAGAATGAAGAAGCAGCCACATGTATGGCCACATGATAAACAAAACACGAGAAGTAAAAATGTAGCCACAAACTGTCATGGATCTATCATATGAAAATACCATGAATGGCTATGGCATTATTGCTTCAGAGCTGGTATATCAGAAAATATCAGGACTCAAATGGAAGCTTTGGATGGGAACTATCCAGGGAGATAAACTGAACTATATGTTGCCATACCCACCTAATCCAGAAAACCAGTGGTGAACATGATAGTTCTCCATCAGCCAAGTCATTGACTTGGGTTGATGGGAATAAGGTTTCCAAATATCTGGAGAAACAGTAGTTCCCCACTAATGATCTAGACCAGAGATGGAGAAAAGTGTGGTCCTCAGGAAGACACTGCTGTAGCTCCAACAGAAGGCCATCCAACCTATGTTTAGTACACGAATTTATGTGTAAACCACATTACTTGACGAGTTCTCTCTGTGTGTCTTGAAGAGTGGAGAACACTGCAAAAAAATCTCCAAAAGGGAGGAAAGTTGGCTCTTTCCTCAGCTGAAGGAGAAATTAATGGACATGAGAATATTGGGGAAAGTTACATCCAACTCCCCAGAACAAAGAGGGAAGGTTGGACATCTCCCAAATCTGTCCAGATCTGTCTGGTGCAGTCCAATATTTGGATAACTCTGAAGCATTTATGGGATAGATAGAGCCACCTATAAAACAACCTGATCCATCAATCATGTCTGAGTGTATTTTGTGTCTACAATTCTTTCTGACTTGAGGGCCCAAAAGAAAGGCTGAGAGAGTGTGACTTTCTGAACATTACCTAATGAGTTTCCATGACTGAGGAGAGATTTGAGTATAGGTCTCCAGCTGATGGGGCCAGAGAAAGCTATTATAGACCCAACACAGGATCTGCATTGACTAACCTATCATTTATATAGTCTAATACACCAAATTAAAACATATAAAACATGACTTGGCCTCCGCCAGGCTCCAGGGACTGTGTTCCTTTAAACCGTAGATACCAGGGCCCATCATTCCTCCCCTCCCCCCATATCCGCAGTCTTTTGTGCCAGGGTTTCCATGAACCCCTCTCCCATCCAAATAAACCCCTCGTCTAACTAATAAACCTCCAGGAGCTTTGGATTTCCCAATAGCCCCCACTATCACACCTTTCCTTTCCCCAACTAACTACCTAACCCATAATCCCCTACCTTGCACTAAGAACTTGCTCCCACCAGTCCTGTCTGAACCCTGGTTGGGTGTGAGGACCCTAGAAATTCCCATGGACCCAATGATCCCCTGTGTATGTTCTTCCAACCCATGGGCCCACTCCACAGAACTAATTTCTAGAGGCTGTGTAATGCAAATTGACCTGCTTTGGTCTTTATCAGGCATTTGAGGTCTTTGAGATGCTATTTTTCTTGTAGGAAGGATCCCAAAGCCAACCTTTGGGTTGTTCTTGTTGGGAAAAAGATGTTTCAGTGGGTGAAATGAACAAGAGAAGGCCAAGAATATGGGCACATGCCAGAACATCACTTAGGGGAAATGGAAAGGGTAAAAACAATGGCATTTAGGGGAGGCTAAGAGCAAAGCCCTCCAAGGTCCTCTGGGGAGATAATGCAATCCCTTCAACCCTGCCTGTTGGCCAGACATGCCCTAGCTTCATATTATCAAGATCTGGACCCATCGTGCTGTCTGGGCTGGTTACTGTTTCCTCTTGGACAGGAAGAAGTGTAAGAAGGTTTCCTGTTCTAGCACATGATTTCTACAAGTTTACATTTAATTATGTAATTCTTGCTTAATTTTACTCTTCAAGGAAATGGCATGTAAGTTTGGCATTTTTCTTTTTAAATAACCACAGTTTGGGATTTATTCTGTAGGCTTGAGCGCAGATCCCTTTTTAGCTGTTTCCTTCAGCCAATCCAGCTTCTTCAGTTTGTTCAGTTGCCCATAACGGCAAGGACCCAACACCACAGTTTAATCTTTTTGATTTTCCTTGATTTTCTTGATTTTTTTTAATTTAGTGGGACTGACTGGGAATTGAGGGCAGGTGGGTGAGGTGCGCAGATGCATTTGGAGGCTTGGGAGAGTCACCTGTTTAGCTTTTTTTTCTCCTTCCTCTCCTTCCAAAAGATTGTTGTTGTTGTTGTTGTTGTTGTTATTCCCAGCAAACAAAAAGAAAACCCTCATACTTTGAAAACTACTACCACCTAATTACCTCTCCTCTAGAGTAGGAAAGTAGAAACAGCTTTAAGGAATCATTAAGCCCAAAGCAGAAAGCAGACTGAAGCATGCCCACTCCAGACAGGGCCTGCAGTAGAGAGAAAAAGGTTGTTGTTTTGTTTTGTTTTTGTTTTTTTGGGAAGCCCAGGGAGGATAGCTCCAGGTCATCGCTCTTCCTTCCCTGGACTTCCTTAAAATCCCTTGGAAAGCTGCAAGGAGAGAAAGAATGTGCCTGCCCATAATGCCTCTCCTGTAGAGTAGAAACAGCTTTAATGAAGCATTAAACCCGGTCTCCTCGACAGACAGAAGGGAAAGGATCATAGAAAGAGTGTTATCTTAACTCTCAAATCAAATCAAAATATTTATTTCGGTCATTGACCAGCACAGGAAATAGTGTCACATTTCCAGACAAACCTGACATGTTTGGTACATTAAAAATATAAATATAACTACTAAAAACACAATTTGGGTGAGGGAGCAGAAGGGGGAACAGGGTAAAAACATACAATGCCCAGATCCATCACCAAATGGTAGATTCAGGGAAGAAGATTACTGGACACACAGTTGACTTTTGGAACTAGTCATTCCCTGGCGGATTTTGTATGCTGCTGCACAGAACTTTGCGACATTGTAGGTTGTAGCTGAATTAGTATCTGCAAGTAGCAGGGAGGTATAAAATTGTCCTGAATGGCCTGGGTGCTTGTATAACAGAGGTAAGATAAGCCTGGCACGGATATCCTGTAGAACGGGCACTGAAGGAGCACATGTTCTATTGTTTCTACATGACCCGAGTCACAGGGGCAGAGTCTCTCTGGGAAAGGGATCTTCCGGTAGCGGCCTTCGAGTACAGCTGATGGGAGAGCGTGGCATCGGGCCAGGGTGAAAGCCCTTCGATGAATAGGAACCTCTAAGTATGTTAAATATGCCATAGGGGAGGCAAGGTATCTGCTGTCTTCACTGATAGGAAGCTTGGAGCCGAGGCCAGATCTAGTTGGCGCTCTGTGTCTGTGATACGTTGTTTAATAAGTGCTTTGGCTTGATTGTAATCCATAGCGAATAGTAGACCTGGAGAAAATCCCAACGAGGAGATTTTGGATGCTACCGCCTGCTTCCATGTGGATTGGAAGTCATCCTCCATGGTTAGTGGGGCAAGGCCAAGGGGTGCACGGGACAGTCTGAGCCAGAGGTTGAGTATGGCCACCCACACCCTGGCCTCCACTCTCATAAAACCCGTCTCTAGTCGCAGGGTGGCATTAGCTTATCTTAACTCTGATGTTTTTAATCCAGATCTTAATGAAGGATATGGAAGGCGAAGCTGTGGGAAGTTCCCCCATAATGGGCCAGATAAGGTGCTTTCTTAACCTTGTTGCTGAAACCCAGGCTCCCTTGAAGGAAAAAAGGAAAGGCTCCCAGGAATGGAAAGGAGAGCCTTGTAAGTTACCCACTGCCACCAATGGGCCAGATCTAGCTGCATATTTCGGTTACGGACCGAAAATGGCTATCCGGCTACCCACCCGATTTCAGGAGGCACATGAAAATGGATACGGGGATCTACTGGTATCAGGCCAACAGAAACAGATCATGGTTCAGCCAAAAAGCACAAGCCTATTATTCTGTGCAAAATTTAATGGGTATTATCTGCACCAGAAAAATGAATGAGTAGTATTTCACTTTTAAAGATGTATGGAAGGAAATCCATCCCTTTAAAAATGTACTAATGTCAAGAATACTACAATTTTCAAAGTTATACAGTTTCTATAACAAAGGCAAGAAATAAAAATGGTCTTTCAGAGACCATTTTTATTGTATCTCAGGCTTTGTATTATGATATCTTCAGAAACTGCTACATACTCTTAGCATGAGGGGGAAATTGTAATGCTTATTGGTACACTTTTTACAAGACCACAAGAGAGCAGTTTTAGCAATCCTCAATCCTCCAGCAGTTTGACCCTGAAAGAGGAAAGATCATACCTGTTGGTTATCCTGGCCAGCAGCCATGTTCAAGCCAGTAGCTGCCATGTATGTGCTCCCAATGGTTTTGATCTTCTCAACTCCACTGAACTTGGGCTTCAGGAGAAGCTGTTTAAACAGATAAAAGATGGCTTCTTAGTCCATTGGTTATCCCCTTTGGACCCTGAGTAACAGAGCATTTTTTCTTCAAAGGTGACTCGTCCAAAAAGCTACTATTTACATTAGACCTTCACAAGGTGAATATGTATTGGTAACTTTTTTATATATAGTTAGACAATTTGGTAAGTGGACATAACTGGCAGGCCAGGCTTGGTGTACACAAATACCGCTGGTTCCTGACATACCCTGGCCTGTATCCCATTGTTAATGCCAACCAAAAGCATGCTATAGGAGTGAATGGGGAAGATCACTAACGTTGTACCCTCTACCATCATTTAGGTTCAGATCAGCACCCTCTCCTTTTGTATTTGAGTTAACCATTGCAAAGACTACATCTTCCCGGGATACCCTCCTTTTAAATGGCTATCAGCTAATAACGGCCTGCTCCAAATGCCTAGATACCAAGAGGATATCTGTAACAAACCAGGAATTTTAATTTGAAGGGGATATTATTTAAAATAATAATAAATAATAATTGAATTCCTGGTACCTCATCAAAGTCAGCAATGATCTCATTAAGCAGACGAAGGCACTCAAGTCCTTCATGGTTGACATTGGATTCTGAGTAGAATTCTTTGAAATCCGGTATGGAAGCGAAGAGAACACAGACACAATCGTAAGACTGGTGATACAAATCCTGCTGGCAGAGAAAGGGCAAGAGAGGCAAGTTCAGACCTCTGCATGGGGAAAGTCCATCCAAAGTACCCTAGTTCCTCAGAGGATTCCACATCCAAAATTGGATAGTAGAAATTTTTATTTAAACCTCTAGCCCAATGGTTCTCAGCCTGTGGGTCCCAGATGTTTTGGCCTTCAGCTCCTAGAAATCCTAACAGCTGTTAAACTGACTGGGATTTCTGGGAGTTGTAGGCCAAAACACCTGAGGACCCACAGGTTGAGAACCACTGCTTTAGCCATAAGGAAGAATCATGGAGTGGTATGGGGAGATGCTGTGACCTGCAGACCAGGGGTCCCCAAGCTAAGGCCCAGGGGCCAGATGTGACCCTCCAAGGTCATTTACCCACTATCTGCCCTAAACTTTAGACTTAGGGCAGTGGTTCTCAACCTGTGGGTCCCCAGATATTTTGGCCTTCAACTCTTAGAAATCCTAACAGCTGGTAAACTGTCTGGGATTTCTGGGAGTTGTAGGCCAAAACACCTGGGACCCACAGGCTGAGAACCACTGACTTAGGGTCCTCAGCTTTAGATTATTAAACATTTTTTTTGTGGGTGAGCAAATAGCACTACTAGATTGCATATGTTCTGTATCCGAAACTAGAGCTGTTGTGGTCTATCTAATGCCATTTTTTGAATCAGCACCCCAGATAATCAATCCAAATTTAAAGTTGACCAAAAACTGATTTGTAACCCTTTTGGTTATAAATATTAGTATATTGGAGAATGGCCCCTGGTCAAAGTGGTCCCTGGTCAAAAAAAGGTTGGGAACCACTTGTTGAGATGGATAACTGCAGTAGGTCTGGGCTCTAATTTTGTGGGGACCACATGAACTGTCAAAAACACTCCCTAGGCAAGCTTGGGCTATTCACTCTCTCCGAGCCTCAGAGCAAGGCAGAGTAAGGCAATGTCAAACCCCTCTGAACAAGTCTTGATGAGAAAACTCCATGTTAGAGTTATCACAGGGTCATGACAAGTCCGAAAGATTTGAAAGGCACCCAACAGCCGAACCAAACTAAATGAAAGGGATACATCTCATGAGGCACAGAACTTCCACCACCAGGCTTTAGCAACCAAAGCTCCAAGGCTCACCTCATTGCGCCGGTTCTGGCGGATGAACTGCTGTGCAACATCAGCTGGCAGCACATTCTCCAGCAAAACACGGTTGAGGTTCTCCATGGTTTCGATCTCCTCACGTTCTTTCTTGAACTTCTTTTTCCAAAGGAAATCTAAGCGGCAATAATACTCATTCTGAGATAGAGAGGGAGAGAATCTTAAACTGTGAATTCTTACAGGCAGGAATATTTCCTTTCATAAAGCACTGAATAAATAATAAGCATGTCCGTAGTGTACAGCCATTTCTTGTGCACTGTTCAGTGGTTTCTCCCTATGGAATTCTGAGATTTGTAGTTCAAAGAGGTTTGCAATGGGCCCTGTCTACTGGGGTACGATACTAGTACCCCTGTGGATGCCAAAATGAACCTGGAATCAACTCCATATCTATGCCAATTGGTTACCATCATTTTTTCATTCCTGGAAGCTCTCCTTCAACAAGCAGCAGATTACTTGGGAACTGATTCCACCACCACTACCACCAACACCACCACCAGATTTGACCATGGTGGAACATGCCTTGGGGCTGCCTTTGGAGAGTGCTCAGAAACATCAGCTGATCCAAAGAGCTGCATCCAGATTGTCAACTGGGACTGGACAAAAGGAACAGGCAACTCCATGGAGCTGCTGGGGTGCAAATATGTTATGGTAAGTCCTTGCAGGACACAGGTATATGTGGGAAGAAAAACCTTATTGTTTGTAATCATCTTGTTCAGCTGACTAAGTAGGTCAAGCAGCAATCTTGTGCCACACCCAAGGGGCTAAAACTGTTTGAGGTTTTTTGAATACAATTTGGTGGGTGCTGGATTTCTGGTGAGCTGCTGCTGAAGTTCTGTTTCACCAGTGTGGAGTGCCAGCAGGAGATGCTAATGGTGAAATGGCTATTTACTTCAGGTTGTTTTGATTTTCCATTTGCTGCTTAGAAGATGCTTTATTTTATGCATATTACAAAGACTGTGTAAATATGTTGCACTGCTGATTTTTATGTGCCGCATTGCCAGTTTTGTTTCATCTCTGTAAAGTTAAGAGAGTAAAGATTTTCTGTTCACTTTGACTATTGATCTGAGACCATTTTGCATCTGGGTTTTTGGGCGTTAGGTCGCTGGAATAAAACACGCCCTGCGTAACAAAATATTGGGTCAAAATATTGGGCCAGCACCTCCATAGTTGCTTACCACAAGATTTCCCTATCAAGCAACCCAGGTCTCTAGCAGAAGATGTTCCTCAAGACCTGATCCTTTCTTAAACAGAGATACAAGGGCTGAGGTGGCAACTTTTTGCATTGTTCCTTCTGCTGAGATGCTCATTTCCCCGAAATAAACAATAACCAAGATAAGAATCCACACCACAAACAGAAAAAAATGAGAACATGTATCTCCTTAACCACTCAGGTACATCAACCTCGATGCTTGCCAGAATGACAACTGTTCAAAGCCACAGTCAAAAGAGTAAAGGCTGTCTGTGGGGGAAGGAGAGAGAGATCTGTCCTAGAAAGAGGGCAGGAAACTATGTTTTATTGCATTGCATGCAAAAGCAAATAGACATCCCACCCACAAAGGAAATAGTATTCAAAGACAGAGCAGCATTAATCTGGAACAGACCTGGCCAATCTGTGGTGCTCCAAGTATTTGGGCCTCCAACTTCCAGAAATCCCAGCCAGTTTACCAGCTGTTAGGAACTGTGGAAGTTGAGGTCCAAAACACCACAGGTTGGCCAGACCTGGTGTGGAATACCAATATGTGAAGGGATTTTGTAGCACTTTTGAGAAAAATAGTTCATCTGCACCAGGCAGTTTAGCCAAAAGTAAATATGCCCAGGAGTGTACTTTTTCAGACAGCCCAAGAACGCATCTGTTCCGTTGGCACAGCCTGAATGCCACCACTATTACCAGCAACCCTTCCTCTTTCTTGCTCTACTGATATCAGAACGGAATACCCACATAACCAGGAAGAAGGACAGAGATGATCATCCCTTTCCTTCTTGCCAGTTGCGAATCTGCCCCATTCCAATATTAGCAGAGGAACCCAAAACTGCCAGGGGCTCAGACAACCAAGTCACTCTAACCATCACACTACACTGGCTCCCATCACTACTAGAGATGTGCAATTCAGCTAAAAAACCCCACCCACCCCCACCCCAATCCATTTTTTGGGAACCTCCTAAGTTCTGGTGGACAAAAATCCATTTTTCAATCCAGCAGCTGAAAGATCCAAGAAAATCTGGCCCATTGGCAGTAATGAGGGAACTTCCCAGGCTCCCCTTTCTGACATTTTTTTCCTTCAACTAGACTTGGGTTTAACTACCTCTTCACACAAGGCTAAAATTGACGGCATACACCTGTTTAGCCCAGGTCACCTGTGGAGCCTGCCAGCTTTGCCAGTAGCAGCTCCATGAGTGAAGAAGGGCAGAGCTGGTGCATGCTGCTGCCACAACAACATGAGAGGCTTCCCGCATTGCCATTGGAATCCATGGGGAGAAGCCACATGCTCCACACTCCCACCCACCCCCCAACACACACACAAAGCAGAGTGACTCCGGAAGGCCATGTGAAAATGTGCAAGGCATCAGACTTAAGAAACCACCTTTTCTGGGATCCTTTCTTCCTATATCCTTCAATAAGACCAGAGTTTAAGGCATCAGACTTAAGAAACCACCCTTTCTGGGATCCTTTCTTCCTATATCCTTCAATAAGATCTGGGTTTAAGACACCAGATTTAAGAAACCACCTTTTCTGGCATTGTTTCTCCTCAACAGCCTTTCAATGAAGCTGAGTTAAGACACCCATTTAAAATACTTATTTCAGTGGAAGCCACACCACCTGAAAGAGCCTTAGCTAGCCATTCTTTTTTTAAAAAAAGAGAGATAAAATACCTCCTCATTTGATAGTGGCTTTAGAAATGGCACAATATCTCTACCCCACATTTGAAGCTTGTATTGTATGAAGGGCACCATCACTGTTTCTTAAGTGTGTAGAAAGTAAATGCTTATGTATTGCTAGGCAAGCAATGCAGAGCTGTAAGCAGCACCCAGAATTTAGATCACCAGATGTTCTGATCAATCTGTCTCTCTCAGAATCCTGCTTGCAACATTAAAATGGAGGCCCAGCTTGGCTAAAAGACACATCATGGCTTTCTTCTGTTCTGGTTGGCTCAACAGGTAGGGCTCACAGGAAAACCCTGTGTGGGCACGTGGCTGCCTCTCTGCACTCCACATGTAGCTGAATGAAACCAAAAGTAGCTGTGGTTGACAGCCGCATTATCTGTTGCAGCCGAAACAAAGATGGTGGCAACGTCCATGCTGTTACGGCTGTCCAAAAAAAACAAAATTTCCAGAGCCTGTTTTTAAAAATTGATCCATGCACAGCCCTATTCACTACTACATAACCATGGGGATAATGATCATCTTAGGATGGCCTTTTCTGCACCACATCTATGGTGATTCACCAAAACAGGAGTCAATTTAGTTCAGTGATGAGAAAACATTAATGTAGGAGATGGCAACAATATGGGCATGATCAATCCACTTTGGCTGCACTGGTGAGCAAAGGGAAAGAGTGATAGCACTATTGTCCAGTCTGGACAGGGGATCAGGCTGAATTAAGCCCAGTCTGGCTGTCCAGGATGCTATGAAGTTCCCTCAACTTTGTTCTAGAATGTAGTAGAGGCCACTGTGCACAATGGGAACAGTCAGCCTTGCACTTGGATTGAGTCTGTTTGTTTGTGTGATGGGAGCATAATCTTTTCTAGACTTATTGTACAGAAAACTTGTTTTCTGCAGAGAAATGTTTTCGACCCAGAAAATAGGGTTTTTCGTCCAGAGAATATTGTATTCTGCCCCAAATGTTGTTTTGTACACACACACACATTTTTATTTATCTAATTATTTATTTACTGCATTTTTACCCTGCTCTATCTCAACCCCGGAGGGGACTCAGAGCGGCTTCCATGCATTTTTAATGCAGAATGTGTCCCAAACTGGGACAGGAAATGAATTTACCTGCCTCGCCAAAGCCAAGAGTGTGAAGAAGAAGACAAAGAATGAGAATGCTCCCATCACCTTGGGTTCCTTCAGCACGCCGGGCCTGAATGTGGAGGATTAAAGAGAGGAGAACATCACACGTGGGGTCTCACACCTGGACCATCATACATCATTCAGATCTCTCCTGAGAGAAACACACAACAACACAAACTCATCACAGGTCTGTGGTCATTATCACTTTATGTGGCGGTGAGATCCATAAATTCTCTCATTGTGAAATGAGCTCAGTAATTTCCTGAGAGAAAGATATGCTTCAAAACAAGTAAGATATGATCTTGTTGGTTATGATCTGCCCCAATTAGCAATAAAGAAACAGTGTCTAAAAGTTCCCAAGACCTAGATAATTTTTGCTGCACAATCCAAATCTAGAGATGCTACATGGAAACCCTTAGGACAGTGTTTCTCAACCTTCCTAATGCCACAACCCCTTAATATAGTTCCTAATGTTCTGGTAATACCCAACCATTAAATTATTTTGTTGTTACATTCCCACACAAAATCCCCCATGCTACATTCCTACATTCCTACACAAAGCCCCCATGCCTTGAAGGTACTCACTGTCGCGAGCCTCCTTCCAACCTCACACACTTTCCTTCACCCGCACATGCGCACCATGCTGCCATGTGCCAAGCATGCCTGCTCTCCCCTCTCTGCTTGGAGTCTCAGAAACAGCCCTCCTCTTGGTTGAGAGGCCGGCTGACAGGCTAGCCAATCACAAAGTCCCTACAGCAGAGCACTTGAGGTGGTGGGTTCAAAATGCAATCAAATAGAGATTTCCTCCTCAGGTAACGTTCCATGCAAAGCTTCCACATGGAGTATTTACTGCCATTCAACCTGGCAATAGGGGATGCTGCCAAATTGACTCCTGGATCCATCTTCCAGAGTTCAGTCCCAAAACAAGAGTAAAATCTAAAACTGTGGTCTTTGCACAAAAATAAGGACTAGGCTGGATTAAACTGAGTTAGTCTGGGCTATGCCTGGACCCATAACCTGTTACACAGCGACGTGTTTTGCCCAGCATCCCCGCTGAATAAAAAGCTTGAAGTAAATAGCTATTTCACCATAGCTTCCTTCAGAGTAGCTTCTCCAAACTGCTCCCCAGAGCAAAGCCTTTGTCCATAGGTCTCCTCAGAGAAAAGGCTCTCCAGAAGCTCTCCTTCAGAATCTCTCCATCAGCATCTCCTGCTGGAACTCCATGCTGGTACTTTTTCAGTTCACTTTTACTCTGGTCTGTGAGTCTTTTGCATTTGGGCTTTGGGCACTGGGACGCTGGGCAAAACATGTCACTGCGTAACAGGCTTTTGGTGGGAGGATTCGCCATCCGTTTCCAAAAAGGAAGAGGAGGACAGACGGAGGGATCTTTAGACTTCGCTGTCAAAGGTATTCCTAGGACCATCGGAAACATTTTTTTCCTGATGATCAAAGGCGAACCCGCTGAAACCATCTCACGATCCTTCCAGGGGTCCTGACCCCTAGATTGAGAAACTACCTTAGGTAAAGCATGACGACATTAGCCGCATGTGTTGTCTCAGCCCTCTGTGTAACCATCAGATTTTATAGTCATTGGTTTGACTTGCCTCTCCTCCTCCATGAATGTATCAAACCTCTTTATAAAGCTAGCAAAGCTAACAGTCAGCATCACAACAGCAAAAAGTGAATAATTTTGTAAACACCCATCATATTCTGATCTGTCATACTCTTTAAACTTACAGTTATAACATTTATATCCCTGTTTTCTTGCAGTGTGTTCCATGTCCCTTCACTACTCGGTTTGTTTCTGGTAACAACAACTTTTTGAAGGTAGGTCAGGCTGACCCACTTGTCAAGTCAAGACTTCCTAGGACCTAGGATTTTAGAGTCAACCTCTAAGGCTACAAAGGACAGTGTCTGGTTCAACAGTTGGATCTCCATATCAACCATTCATGGCTTGAAAACGTTTTTTCGATTATCCAAAAGGCAAATTTTTTTTTGCCTTTTTGTATCAGGGACAGTTCTTTAGTACATCATTCTCTATAATGGGACTTGAGAACCTACAGATTTCTGTATCCCCAAGGAGGTCTTGGGACCAAACCCAGTGGGGCGGGGATGCTTAGCACAACGGGTTAAACCACCAGCTGCAGAAACTCTTGCCAGTTCAAAGCCATGGGTCGGGGTGAGCTCCCGCCATTAGCCCTAGCTTCTGCTTGCCTAGCAGTTCAGAAACGGCAATGTGAGTAGATAAATAGGTAGAGAGAGATAAAAAGCACCCCTGAAGACAGGCTGGCAATTCTATCAAGAAGGCATCCATGGACAACAGGCTCCTCAAGATGAAAAATGGAACAGCAGCACCTCCCCATGGTCAAGTTGAGGACAGCCTCCAGATGCCAGAGATGAAAAAGAGGGAAGCCTTAACTCCATCTATGTATTGTATGTTAATTGTATAACGGCATTGAATTTTTGCCATACATGTATTCTGTAATCTGCTGAGTCCCCTCGGGGAGATTGAGTGTGGATATATCTATCTATCTATCTATAGGCATATATATAGGCATATATATAGGCAGGCAAAGGTAAAGGTTTTCCCCTGACATAAAGTCCAGTCATGTCCGACTCTGGGGAGTGGTGCTCATCTCCATTTCTAAGTCGAAGAGCTGGTGTTGTCCATAAACAACTCCAAGATCATGTGACCGGCATGACTGCAGCACCATTACCTTCCTGCCGGAGCAGTTCCTATTGATCTACTCAGATTTGCATGTTTTTGAACTGCTAGGTTGACAGAAGCTGGGGCTAACAGTGGGAGCTCACCCCGCTCCCTGGATTCGAACCTGCGACCTTTCAGTCAGCAAGTTCAGCAGCTCCTCAGTTTAACCCACTGCACCACCAGGGGCTCTATCTATCTATCTATCTATCTATCTATCTATCTATCTATCTATCTATCTATCTATCTCTATCTGTATACCATAGCATGATACACCAACCATGGATTGCACAGATTCTGTCATGTTAATAGAAGACCAAGCCTCGCCCCTTTTTCCTGAGGACTGAAGAAGAGTATTTCCATCCCTGAAAACTATCACACAGTGATTTTCATGATTTGGTAGTTACGGGAATCTGACAAGTTTCAGTTCTAGACTTTAACCACCACTCTAGCTTGGCTTTCATCTCTGCAACAGTAACCACAAGGATAATGATGCTTTTGCTTTTCTTTGTAAGGTCTAGCCCTTTGATAATCTTTTGGTTGCCCTTTTCTGCATCACTCCTACTGTGGTCCATCAGAATGAGAGTCAATACAGTTCAGTGATTGGAAACCCTTAAGGCAGGAGATTGTTGGCACCCTGAACTTCATTTCTCTCTTTCCACAGGGAGTAGGCTATAGGCTTTGCGAGAACTCCTTACCTGAGAGCTGTCTGATTGGGATACAGGAAGGAAACATAGCAATCAGAGAGCCAGGAGTGGGTCTGAAGGAACAACACATTGTAGATGATGAGGCAGAGCACCAACATGGTCAGCTTGAGCTCAAAGTTCATGTGCAGGAAGAGGGAACATGAGAGGAACCCCAAGATACAACAGTAGATGTAGTACTGGAGGTAGAAGAAAGTGGTGCAGAAAGAAAAACAGACAGTTGGCTATTAGAAAAAGTATTATCCATCAGCAATACCAATTTACCAATATAGTTGCCTCTCCATAATTATGGGATTATTTATTTATTTACAGTTCTTATATTCCGCCCTTCTCACCCCGCAGGGGACTCAGGGCGGATTACAGTAAACACATATATGGCAAACATTCAATGCCAGTTTGACAAACAACATTTAACAGACAAAGGCTATTTAACTTTTTTTCTGGCCGCCAGGGGAGCTGCTGCTTTTCATCGTCCATCAACGACACCAATGAAGTTCTTCCGCATTCCACATTCCCCGGAGTCTTCTTTCTTTATGGCCTCATAAATTAGTCAAATTTAGCCTCCCACACAAGGTGGTACCTTATTTTCCTACTTGACAGATGCAACTGTCTTTCGGGTTGCAAAGGTCGACAACGGGCTACACAATGGCTGGACACCCACTCCAGCCCGGGCTGGCTTCGAACTCATGACCTTTTGGTCAGAGTGATCTTAATGCAGCTGACACTCAGCCAGCTGCGCCACAATCCCGATTAATATTTGTGGATTTGATTACTTAAAGATTTTAATAATATGCTTGCTCTAAAGACCTCTAGATTAGTGTTCCTCAACCTTCCTTATGGCGTGACCCCAATGAAGTGGGCATTACAAATCTGTCTAGCATTTTTTTCTTCTAGGACAGTGTTTCTCAACCTTCCTAATGCCGTGACCCCTTAATACAGTTCCTCATGTTGTCGTGACCCCCCAACCATAAAATTATTTTCGTTGCTACTTCACAAATGTCATTTTCCTACTGTTATGAATCGTAATGTAAATATCTGATGTGCAGGATGTATTTTCATTCACTGGACTGAATCTGAAACAAATACCGGATACGCCCAAATTTGAATACTTGTGGGGTTGGGAGAGATTTGCCATTTGGAAGTTGTAGGTACTGGGATTTATAGTTCACCTACAATCAACGACATTATGAACTCCACCAATGATAGGGTTGAACCAAACTTGGCACACAGAACTCCAATGACCAACAGAAAATACTGGAAGGGTTTGCTGGGTTTTGGAATTGTAGTTCACCTACATCCAGAGAGCACTATGGATTCAACCAATGATGGATCTGGGCCAAGCTTGGCACAGATACTCCATTTGCCCAAATGTGAGCACTGGTGGAGTTTGGGGAAAATAGACCTTGATATCTGGAAGTTGTAGTTGCTGGGATTTATAGTTCACCAACAATCAAAGAGCATTCTGAACTCCACCAAGGATAGAATTGGGCCAAACTTCCCACACAGAACCCTCATGACCAACAGAAAATACTGTATTTTCTGTTGGTCTTTGGTGACCCTTCTGACACCCCCTTGCAACCCTTCAGTTGAGAAACAGTGCTCTAGATCCTCCAGGATAACTCTATGTTCAACTTCTACTAGAAAAGAAGAACTCCTCTCCAGGAATCTCTAAGGCCCCTTCTACACTGCCATATAATCCAGATTATCAAAGCAAATAATCCACATTATCTGCTTTGATCTGGATTATAGGAGTCTACACCAACATATAATCCAGTTCAAAGCAGATAATCTGGCAGTGTAGAAGGGGCCTATGGCCTATGTCCTCCAGTGCAATTCTCTGGTCCACCTTTGGCAAAGTTGACCATAATTTTGCCCTGGAGGGCCGCGAGCAAGGATCCTCTAACTCTTTAAGCTGCGGGCTGGTTCACAGTACCTCAGACTGTTAGGGGAGCACACTATAGTCTGAAAAAACAAATAGCTATGCTCACTGTACGCATCTTATTTGTAGTGCAAAACAACATGAATACAATATTTAAAATGAAGAACAATTTAAACCAACATAAATGTACCAGTATTTTAATGGGAATGGAGGACCTGCTTTTGGCTGATGAGATAGTCTAATTAATTAGCAATGTTGTTGTGTGTCTTCAAGTCGCTTCAGATTTAAGGCAACCCTAAGTCTAAAGTTTAGGCCTTAGGGGGCCTTAGTTTGGGGACTCCTGATCTAGGGACACCTAGACAGGTATTTGCTTGAGGGCGGAATATTTTTCCCCTGAGATTTCCCACTGTCCTTGCTGTATTTTCAGAAGGACACATACTTACTGGAACACAGAAGAGGTTGTCGGCGGGAATAAATTCTTGTGTGATGTTCATACCATCTAGGGTGAAATTTTGAGGTTTTGAATGACACAAGGCCTCTGGCATAAAGAACTAAGAAAAGGTGATAGAAAAAGAGTATTAGAAGGGATACTACAAGGCACACATAAAATACTTGGAGTTGCTCAAGAACAAGAGAGCAGAAGAAGAGTATACTGTGGCTCAGATCCATGCAAGGGTAGTACCTGCATTACACAAGCCCTTTGATAGCACTTTAACAGACATGTCTCAAGGTCTACAAAATCCTGGGGTTTGTACTTTGTGAGATAGTTTGACATCTTCTGGGAAACTTGAGTGAGATAGTTCAATGTAAGGGTCTAGAACAGTTGTTTTCACCCTAACAGTTTACCAGCTGTTAGGATTTCTGGGAGTTGAAGGTCAAAACAACTGGGGACCCACAGATTGGTCTAAAACCTTCTAGTTAGGAATTCTAAATAATCACTCTTTGACATTTGTAAATGTCACTTTTGCAGATATGATTATCCACACATTTAATTAATGTGTTCTCCATAAGAATCTCTAAGTCCTCCAGTGTGATTGTATGGTCAATATCTGCTGGAAGTTGAGCACCAAGTCACTGTGAAGAACCTAGGGATATCTAGAGAGAACACTTCTCTACAACTCTCTAGATCAGTGTTTCTCAATCTTCCTAATGCCACGACCCCTTAATACAGTTCCTCATGTTGTGGTGACCCCCAACCATAACATTATTTTCGTTGCTACTTCATAACTGTAATGTTGCTACTGTTAATGAATCATAATGTAAATATCTGATATGCAGGATGTATTTTCATTCACTGGACCAAATTTGGCAAATTTAACGAAATTTTGAAAATTTTTGTTAGAGTTCTGAAATTTTCACCACCAGAACTTTAGCAACACCGTAGAAGCAAAGCACCAGCGTCCCTTGGTTTTGTAAGTACTTTAGAACCATTTAGAGCCATGGATTGCCCATGCTTAGTAGTTATTACTTCTGTGGCCCAATAAAGATGTTACTAATGCTTTTAAAAGTATTGATTCAGCTCCCACGCAGCGAAATTGTTGGTCTTGGAATCCAGACTGCAAATTAACTTTCATGCTTCCAAATTACAGTCTGCCTCCAGAAAGAACCAATAAATTCATTTTATACTCATCCCTGCATTGAAAAACATCATAAAATTCAGTTTTCTTCCTATGTATTCCCACACAGCTCAGTCTTTCCCCTGATTTCCACTGTTCTGTCTTTCACAATCTCCCTGTTTTGATGACATACCAAATTCAGAACAGCCATGGTGAGGACCACAAGGATGGTGATGATGCCGAGAGAGACCCGCAGCCATGGCTGGGTGCAGACACTGGCCGAGATGGATGGAACCCAGTAGAAGATCTTTGGGCCTTTCAAGAAACACTTCTGGCCCAAAAAGGGAGACATAAAAAGAGAAGAAGATCCAGAATCCTGTTTTAATTCGAAGTTCATCTTATTGCTCCACCAATTCTAACATTTTTTGGTTCATATTTTCTATTTATTTCTTTGGGCCTGTGACAGAGAGGTGAGGAAAGAGGGTCCTGCCCTTAGACAAACAATCAGGTGCTCCTGAACTATAGAACTATAGAATATAGAACTGGCATAACTGTTGCAACACAAATGACGATTTCTGGTATATGTATCATGGTTTTAACAGTTTTATGGTATTTATAAGTTTTTACCTGTATTTATGTATATGATGCATTGAGTTTTATTTGATTGTATATGCAACATTGAATATTAGAATCATAGAATCATAGGGTTGGAAGAGACCTCGTGGGCCATCCAGTTCAACCCCCTGCCAAGAAGCAGGAAAATCGCATTCAAAGCACCCCCGACAGATGGCCATCCAACCTCTACTTCAAAGCCTCCAAAGAAAGTGCCTCCACCACACTCTGGGGCAGAAAGTTCCACTGCTGAACAGCTCTCACAGTTAGGAAGTTCTTCCTAATGTTCAGGTGGAATCTCCTTTCTTGTAGTTTGAAGCCATTATTCTGCATCCTAGTCTCCAGGGCAGCAGAAAACAAGCCTGCTTCCTCCTCCCTATGACTTCCCCACACATATTTATACATGGCTATCATGTTGCCTCTCAGCCTTCTCTTCTGCAGGCTAAACATGCCCAGCTCTTGAAGCCACTCCTCATAGGGCTTGTTCTCCAGACCCTTGATCATTTTAGTCGCCCTCCTCTGGACACATTCCAGCTTGTCAATATCTCCCTTCAATTGCAGTGCCCAGAGTTGGACACAATGTGATTCCAGGTGTGGTCTGATCAAGGCAGAATAGAGGGGTAGCATGACTTCCCTGGATCTAGGCACTAGACTCCTATTTATGCAGGCCAAAATCCCATTGGATTTTTTAGCTGCCGCATGACATTGTTGGCCCATGTTCACCTTCCTCTCTATGAGGACTCCAAGATCTTTTTCACATGTACTGCTCTTGAGCCATGCGTCCCCCATTCTGTAACTTTGCATTTATTTTTTTCTGCCTAAGTGGAGTCTCTTGCATTTTCCCCATTGAACTTCATTTTGTTAGTTCTGGCCAATCATCTCTTTTATCTGTTTCTGAAATAGAAATGTCCAGCAGTATAATGACAAAAACAAGATGACTTACTGCCAAGTGTCCAGAAAAACAGGTGAGGAGGAGGAGGAGAAAGATGAAGAAGGAAATTCCATAGGAGATCCCCAAGGCTTCTGTCCTGGATGAAGAGAAAGCAGACAAAACACCAAATGTGCATGCATTTGCAAAATCTGAAGTTTCATTCTGTAAATGGGCTCCTGTAAAATATCCAAATACATTGTCCAAGAACAGCGTTTCTCAACCTGGGGGTCCGAAACCCGGGGGGGGGGGTCGTGAGGCGGATGTCGGAAGAGTCACCAAAGACCATCAGAAAACACAGTATTTTCTGTTTGTCATGGGGTTCTGTGTGGGAAGTTTGGCCCAATTCTCTCGTTGATGGGGTTCAGAATGCTCTTTGATTGTAGGTGAACTATAAATCCCATCAACTACAGCTTCCAAATGTCAAGGTCTATTTTCCCCAAACTCCATCAGTGTTCACGTTTGAACATACTGAGTATTCATGCCAAGTTTGGCCCATATCCATCATTGTTTGAGTCCACAGTGCTCTCTGGATGTAGGTGAACTACAACTTCAAAACTCAAGGTCAATGCCCACCAAACCCTTCTAGTATTTTCTGTTGGTCATTGGAGTTCTGTGTGCCAAGTTTGGTTCACTTCCATCATTGGTGGAGTTCAGAATGCTCTTTGATTGGAGGTGAATCCAATCCCAGCAACTACAAATCTCAAATGACAAAATAAATACCCCCCCCCCAACCCCACCAGTATTCAAATTTGGGCGTATTGGGTATTTGTGCCAAATTTGGTCCAGAGAATAAAAATACACTCTGCATGTCAGATATTTACATTATGATCCATAACAGTACCAAAATGACAGTTATGAAGTAGCAACTAAAATAATTTTATGGTTGGGAGTCACCACAACATGAGGAACTGTATTAAGGGGTCACGGCATTAGGAAGGTTGAGAAACAGTGTCCTAGAAGGAAAATGCTAGACATGCTCACTCCACCAATTTCTCAATAAATCCGAATTGTTATTTTTAACGGTGCTGGAGCCTGGGAATCAATAAGATTAACAAACAAAGAACAATTCCTTGAAAAAAAGGAAGAAGTTTGCTAGCAGAACTTGGGAATAATGAGTCCATTCTACTTTATTTTTTATGAATTAGGCCTTGTGAATGAGGCCTTGTAAAAAAAATAAGGGTTAGGGAACAGGGCTATACAAATGTTGTTTTTATGCAAAACATATTTTCCATGCACCCTTTGGGAACCCCTGAGACCCACATTTCTCCTTACTTATAAACCACGAGGAACTGGATGATGAAGTTGGAGATGAAAACCAGGAAGGTGCAAACGGTGTAGTAACTGAAAGATGGGAGTGCTGAGAAACGGTACTAGAGCAGAGGAAGAGGAGAAATAAAGTTAGGGTTACCATGAGTAGCCAGGAATATAGGGTCAACTACTATCAACATATCTTTTCTTCACAAGCCTTCTGTCGCATGTCATTCCATTCTGATTTGCACCAGGGTACTTTCCGCCATGTAGCCCATGTCATTTCATCACACATGATGGGGGAGAGTCAATCCATTGCTCTCAGCTGTTAAGAATTGTGGGAGTTGAAGTCCAAAACACCTGGAGGGCCAAAGTTTGTCCATGCCTAAGCTATAGGCTCTCACAAATTACAGTGATGCTATAACCAAAGACAGCACATTTTACTACTGCTAAATAGGACAATGGTAGTATCACTGGTTTCACCTTGTTTGTTTATGGTGTCACCCTCATTAACATCTGGTGGACAATTTTCGATTTTGAGATCTTTCAGATTTTGGAATTCTGCATAAGGGATGCTCAACCTGCATATGGATGTGTGCACATCCACTTACACATGGGGATTATTTGATCCCTCCATCGGATCAAATTTTGTTGGTTCCAAATGGACTTGTTTATTATTACCAAGGATCTTCAGGTGGGTCTTAACCAAGTTACCTCCTTCTCAAGAGTCTGCTCCTTGAAGTACAACGTGATGCGGTTCAAATCTTCCGACCTCTTCCATTGCCTAAGGACACCAAAACAGAAAGATTTCACCCTGGATGAAGTCTCAGCCTGCTTTCACTCATTTCCCTACCCATGAAATATAGACATGGCCAAAGATTCTTTTGCAATGGCCAAATGTGCAGACAAAACAGAAACCTAAACTTTGTTTTGCAGTAAAAGTTACATATTTTAATAACCATCGTTCCCTTTTAAGCCTCTCCTTCTTTACTGTTTCCTCTTTCCCTTTCCTTAATGAAGTGCCCCTTAACAAAAATAGGTTGCTGCTGATATTTCGACTTTGCTTTTTCTACCACCACTTCGTCTTTGGCCACGCAACTTACTTCTGTGAGTTCAGCTGTTCAATGAGTTGGAAGAACTTCTCATCCACTCCTTCTAGCTCTTCATCTGGGCTCCTGGGGACACGGACTCTGAGATACCATACCAATCGGAAGCAGAACAATAATCAGACTACTCCATTGTCCAATACAGAAAAGTAAAATATTGAATGTCTTCCACATATAAACAACTCTTAAAATGCGGTGCTTTTATGTATATAAATAAAACTGTAAATGTCCATTTTTGAATGACCTCAAATCTCCCAAAATACTTCACCATTTGCTTTGAAATTTGGACACAACGTATCATTCGAAGAAGAGAATGTTTTTATGTATTCACATGCCTACTATTATATAGATGTCACACCTGTGATAAGTAAAAACATGCTTGGCATCAAAAACAGTGCCATCTGCTGGATGCCCAAGCAACACATCATGAAGCAACCCCATCAGGGCTGGAGTCGCCTTTAGGGATCCATGGTCTGGTTGCCCCCCACCAAGCCTGCCTGCCTACAGAGCAGAACCGGGAGAAGAAGAGCAGGAAAAGGATGGCGGGGCAGGTAGAGAAGAAGGACGGGGTACAGGCCCAGAGGAGGGAGGGAGGGAGGGAAGGGGGCAGGCAAGGAAGTAGACCTAGCCCAAGCCCGGGGCTCCTGTAGCCTCATTCCCTGCCCAGGCTTGCCTGGCACTGCCTCACGCTCATGCCTCCAGGAAGACTGGAGGGTCAGAAAGAAAGAAGGAATGGTAAGAAGGGAGAGATAGATAGGAGGGAAGGGAAGGAAAGGGTTTCCCCAAAACACACTGATCACTATTATATAAACCAGTATCATTGTTGCTATTATCATTATTATATATACCAGTATTATTATTATATAGATCATATAAGCCAATATTATTATTATTTACATCATCATTATTATTTCACAGACAATGGAACAACAAAAAATATTGTATACCCACAAGCATTATGAAATTACATATATTAGAAACCAGCACTTTCTCTTTTCTTTCTTTTCCAATCAACCAGACTGGGTCACAACAACATGTGGCCAGTTACAGCTAATATGTATATATATATACACAGGGAGAGAGCTTTTTTTTTCTGTTGGTGGTACTGAAATTTATGTGCGTCTTATAATCTCTGGCAATCAAATGTTTGGCTGTCTTTGTATGTAAACCACCCTGAGTCCCTTTCAGAAGAGAGGGTGCTCTAGAAATAAAAATAATAATTATGGCCATATAGCCCGAAAAAACCCAGAAGAACTGAATAATTATCATTGTTATCTTAGAAGTACTGCCTGTTATGCACCAAATGGCCAGGAGAGGGCATATCGAAACAACAACATCTATCTTTTAGGGATACTGAGTTTTTCTGGCTGTATGGTCATGATTCAGTAGCATTCTCTCCTGATGTTTCACCTGCATCTATGACAGACATCCTCAGAGGTTTGTTGGAAATGCAGCAAGCGGGGTGTATAAATATCTGTGGAATGTCCAGGATGTATGAAAGTACTCCTGTCTCTTTGAAGAAAGTGTGAATGTTGCAATTCACCAGCTTGATTAGCATTAAGTAGCCTTGCAGCTGCAAAGTCTGGCTGTTGCTGCCTGGGGGCATCCTTTGTTTGGGAGGTGTTAACTGGTACTTCATTGTTTGCTATCTGGAATTCCCTTGTTTCTGAGTTGTGTTCTTTGTTTACTGTCTTGATTCTGGTGTTTTTTTTAATACTTGTAACCAGATTTTGTTCATTTTCATCTTTCTTGTTGTTTTACAATTTGTGGCACAAACAAGAACAAGCTTTTTTGTTTTTGACTTTTACAGAGTTAATGGGGTACCTGATAGTGCGGTACCTGGGAGTATACAACAGGGCTGACATTTCTTTCTAACCCAATCATTTCTAGTGCAAAACAACTCAACAACTAAGTATGTCTTATTTCTTCCCTCTAAATATGGTATAGAACTTGGTTCTTACCTTTCCATGGTCCTCTGTTGGTTCAAGGACCCCAAAGAAATCTCCTTTATAATAAAAAAAAACAAGAAAGATCATGAAATACCATTTGCAGATTTAACTTGTCATAAATTGACCATGGAGTAACCCTAGATGAACTAGATATTCTTAAGTGAATAACATGAACTGGGTCAAGATTGGATGGCTAATGGCAATTGCAAGAGCTCCCCCTGCTGGACATACCGAGTGGTTGTTCCGAACGAATCCTGTTGACTCTGGTGGAAGGTTGTCCCGCTGCTTGAGATTGGCAAAGGGCTTGGCTGCACCCCAGGACTCCAGGTAGCGGGTCATCCGGACCGAGGCCCTCATCTTGTAGCACTCACCTGGGGCAGGTGAAAGGGTTCCGGTGCAGCTTACTTCTTCAGCCTGAAGACAAGAGGAAGCGGAGAACGAGAAAGAGACGTGAGTCCAAAACCAGACATGAAGCTAGGTCAAACCATCCCTTGTTCTAGAATTGCACCTCAAATCACACATGCACAGATACAGACTTTCATGCTGCTCATTCCTGATGGCAGTATTGTTAGAGTGTGATCAATGATCAGGGATCTTGATTTAAGGAGCTATTAGTCTAATGCAGGCATGGGATATTTGGGTCCTCTGGGTGTTTTGGACTTCAACTCCCACAATTCTTAACAGCCTCAGGCCCTTTCCTTAAGTGGTCCCTGGTCAAAAAAAGGTTGGGAACCACTGATCTAAAGGCAGCCTTGGGGCATCATGAAATCCCATGGCTGGTTTTGTGACACTTCACCCCACCAAATTCCTCTTTCTTCTTCCTTCCATGGCCTTCTCTGAAAGCCTCCAGTAGAGTAGGAGAATATATGAAATGGTCTTCCATTGAGTCACAAACCATGGTTCGACCTAGGCAAAATGTGTCCCATTGGCTACATGCAGCATTTGGAGCCCACCTTTGCACCATCATCTCAAATTCCCCCAACCATCCCATTAAAAGATATTTGTAGAAATTTCCTTGCTCCAATACCACACAGAAACCAACCAAATACATGAAGACACATGAAAATATTCCAGCCTGCTTCCACAAGCACTTCAGAACTGTCTAATATCCCCAAATACATATTTTCCTCTACAGTTCCTCTCAAAAGAATAATAAGAAGCAGCATCACTTTCTGTTGCCATTTAGAGGGAGACTGTGGAGAGAAATGGATGTTGCTGCGTGGGAGTGTACAGCCCACTGGGAGGAGAGGATCTGGGAGAAAAGTTGCCCATCTATCCAAAGTTGTCCATCCATCCAAGTCCAGCAAGTGTGCAACAGGCATGGAAGTCCTTCCACCATCTCTATTCTCAAAGATCATACAAAGGGTGCTCTTCAAGGACTTCCAGATAACCGTCAGAGATAACAATGCCACAGGACCTCAGCCATCATGAAGAATTCCTCACCCTGGGATCAATGACCAAAAAGGTTCTGATCTTGTTCTCTTTTAGGTACGAATCCCGTTGCCAGCAACACACATCCTCCACGGCATATACACCACCCAGGTGTGACAAAGTGGCCTCTGTGATGTGGACCCTCCTAGAAAGAAAAGGCACTGGTATGTAGTTCTTGCATGCAGTCAGTCGTGACAAAACACAGAGCCTTTCCACACAGCCATATAACCCAGAATATCAAGGCAGATAATCCACAATATCTGCTTTGAACTGGGTTAGCTGAGTCCGCACTGCCATTTAACCCAGTTTAAAACAGATAGTGTGGAATTTTATACAGCTGTGTGGAAGGGGCCTCAGATAAGCCAGGCTCCTTTCATACAGCTAGATAAAAACCCACATTATCTGCTTTGAACTAGAATATATGGCAGTGTGGACTCAGATAACCCAGTTCAAATCAGATATTGTGAGATTTTCTGCCTTGATATTCTGCGTTATATGGCTGTGTGGAAGGCGTCCCAGAATATCAAGGTAGATAATCAACAATATCAAGGTAGATAGTCCACACTTTCATATAATCCAGTTCAATGTGGGTTTTATACACCTGTGTGGAAAGGAGCCTTAGAATGCATCAAGTAGAATTATATGCATGATCCTGTCATTATTTAGTTAGGGTATAAATTGGATAAATCTAAAGATACAGACAGCTGATGGAGGAAATGGGAAACTGGTAGCTGATATGATTTGAAATAGCAGCAATTAAAGCTATAACTAGCAGCAACTGTGAGCTAATTAATAATGGCACCCCAGTCAGCAATAGATGTGAAACCATAACATCTGATTTGGACCTCATTAAAATCTCAGCAGCAGCTAATCTACTTTGGGTATTAGGCCACGCTTATAGAAAACAACCCAAGGATCTGTTTTGGAATCAGGATTCAACACCTTGGAAAATTTGGATTGACGTATGGAATCTAAGACATATCAGCCACAAGTCACAAATAATATTGACAGCAATGCAATAAAGGTAAGGCCATCTTTCCCTTCCCCATGTAGTCTGAAGAACTGTCTCAAAATATTTGCATTGCAATTTGTTCTACAGACACTAGGTGGCATTTTATAAGCATAACAGAAGCCTTTTCTGTGCCATGCAGGAGTATCCTGGCTCACCATCATGATTTTCTCACCCTGGCACACCTCCAGCTTCCATGTGATTGGCTAATGTCACATCATCAGACCAGACATCGTACTGCCATTTTTGGAGACCGATCACCCCACACAGCACATTTCCCGAATGGACTCCAACTCTCATGTTGATGTCCACCCCAGTGGCATCACGCAGCTTCCTGGGAGCAAAACAAAATTATTTTATTATATTATCCTCTCCAACAGCAGAGTGACTTTAAACCTATTCCTACCTATCTTGATTGAAATACAATTAAAAACAAATCCATGGCAATAGTACATTTCCCTACTGGACATAACTGTGGCTGCACTGGCACATTTAGCTAAGCCACAATTTATGTTTGCTTGTTTGTTGCTTTAATTGAGAACTGTCCAGCAAACTACCCAAAAGACCCACAAGATTCTTTTCTCCATTCTAGTTGGTATTTCCCTCACTCCTATTACATAAGCAGTTATAGGAACAAACTAGAGATAAGCCATAGTTCCAAGCTTCATGACAAGACATGGTTTAAGGAAGCCAGAGTTCACATGCCAGTAATAGTATACCATGACTTATAATCATGGCTTGTGCCTGGCCATAAGCCAAATTTAACAAAGGGAAAACTGGCTTATACATGACTGGGATCAATTTGTAATACTGTTAAAATGATTTGGAGAAGCTCCACTCTCAAGCTTCCCAACCATTAGACTTCCATGATCTCCAACACTGACCAATATTTTGCTCCATCTAATAATAGAGCTAGATGTCATTCATACATGCAAAGCAAAATACCTTGGTGCCAATACCCTTTTTTACATTAATATTATGATTTTACCCCCATGCAGGACAAAAATAAATATCTTGCAAAGACCCCCAGGAACTTGCTGCACTCACTTTATGGCCTGGCACATATCAAGGCCCATCTTGACACAGTTTCGGGCATGGTTAGGAAGTGACACGGGCAGCCCAGAGACACAGTAGTAGCAGTCACCCAAGATCTTGATCCTCATGCATTCATTATCCTAGAGAGAAAGTAATTGGAACTAGCCATGGCCTCATTGTAGTGGGGTAGTTACAAGATAACCAATTGTGCCTGCATGGATTGGGTGCCATGTCCTTTGGCAGGGAAGAGTAGATGTTTCTACAACTAGCACATGGTTTGTTGTTGTTGTTGTTGTTGTGTGCCTTCAAGGCATTTCCAACCCTAAGGCAAACCTGTCGTGGGGCTTTCTTGACAATATTTTTTCAGAGTGGGTTGCCTTTGTCCTCATCTGAGGCTAAGAGAATATGTCCTGTTCAAGGTCCTCCAATGGGTTTCCAAAGGTGAGTGGGGATTTGATACCCATTCTCCAGAGTCTTAGGGTGCATTTACCCCATGCTCCACAAGAACTAAAATATGGTGGTCCACGATCTCACCATTACTACACTGTTGCCTCGAAAACATGTGGCAACGAGAGCAACCTGTCGCATGTAATCCTCTTACAGTGCCGAGGCAATTGGGATGTCAGGAGGGGAGAGGCTGACTACCCACAAACGTTTACTACTACCACATCAGCTCTAGATTATTAAATATGGTTTTCTGTAGGTGAGCAGATGGTGACTACTGGATGGCATATGTTCTGTATCAGAAACAAGAGCTGATGTGGTCTATTCAATGCAATTTCCTTAATCAGCACCCCGAATAACCAAACCAAATCTGAAGCTGACCAAAAACTGATCGTAACCCTTTTGGTACTAATGTTGGTCCCTGGTCAAAAAAAGTTTGGCAACCACTGATATACACTGTATAATTAATGCAGTTGACACCACTTTAATTGTCATGTCTCAGTGCCATGAAATTGTGGAAGTTACAGTTTAGTGAGGCACCAGCACTCTTTGGCAGAGAAAACTAAAGACAAAAGCCCCAGCAGACAAAAGTCCTTTGTTTCACCCTGGTCATTCCACAGATATATAAACCCATTTTTCCTACTTCCAACAGACCTCACTACCTCTGAGGATGCTTGCCATAGATGCAGGTGAAACGTCAGGAGAAAAATTGCCTCCAGAACATGGCCATATAGCCCGGAAAAACCTACAACGACCCAAAGCTAAAGACATTGCAAAACTGCAACATATAGGTTTTCTGGTTGAGCAAAGGAACTCTTTACTCACCTTAGCAATCTGATCAAACTTGCCAAAGAGTTCATTGAGCATAAGGACTAGCTCTTTGGGGGAGCATTCACTGGCCAAAAGAGTGAAGCCAACAATGTCAGCATAAAGAATACTGTAAAAAAGAGAGAATGAGAAAGTAAGTAGTAGTAAGTAGACACATTTTCACATTTGTCTCTCCTACAGGGGCATTATAAAGTTTTTAAAAGTAAATTACTGGTAGTTTTTGCCTTGTAAGTATATTGATATAGTACATGTCAGCTTACAAAAATGTTTTTGAAGTTATTTCTATCTAAGTATGGGAACATCTTTATAATAACTGATAAATCTCTGCTGAAACACCACACAAAACTTTTAGTCATGTTGGTATCAACCCTCTGATGGCGTCACCAGGTTGCTTGCACCCCTCATACCCCCTAATAATGCCACTGACCTCAGGCCCTTATATGGGAGAGTATGAGAGTATGGAGATGCAATGTTCTGCAGTTACAAATGGCCAGTCTATCTTGTAGACAACATATGGCCTTACAAGCAAATACCTGACATTCTGGTGGCGCTTCACATAGAGATTGTGGAAGTTATTGGTGCTCTCACGTTGGCGTTGTGCCTGGCCCCCATCCCGCAGCCTCTCAATGATCTCAGCCTTCATCTCCAAGGCAATATAGGCAGGAAGTATGGAGAGGAGAAGGTGTTCCTGGTATTAGCAGCAGGGTAAAGAGACAGAGGAACTGAATAAGTTTACACAAGACCCTTCCAATCATGGATGAAATAATATCATTGCCATGCCAACTTTCACTGTTGTTGCTGTTTATATGCTACCTGACCTGTGAGCTTCCCGTGGTATGCATTTAAGGTTTAAGGTTTGGTGGCTCTCTTTACCTCAGTGGTTCCCAACCTTTTTTTTTTTTGACCAGGAATCACTTTGACCAGGGATGACTTGAACAAGGAGCACTTTGACCAGGGACAACCTGACCAGGGGCCACTTTAACAGGGGACCACTTTGACCAGGGACCACTCTTCAACATCACCAAAGGGATGACGAATCAGTTTTTGGTCAACTTTAGATTCAGTTTGGTTATTTGGGGTGCTGATTTAGAAAATTGCATTGGTTAGACCACATCAGCTCTAGTTTCTGATATAGAACATATGCCATCCAGTAGTTGCCATCTGCTCACCCACAAAAAAACCCTTATCTAATCAGCCGCAGACCTTATTTTACATCTTGCAGCCCACCAATGGGCCACAGCCCACAGGTTGGGAACCACTGCTGTATATAGAGGAAAGGCCACATGGAAACTCTTATACTAGTCGGATTATTGGTCAGTAGTGGTAGGGTTTCAGATTCTCTGAGGACTTATTAAATCTGGGAAATCCATAGGCAAAGTTCCTTATCTATTCTACACTAACCTGGTGCTGTTTCTCTGATTCCAGCTTGACTCGGGATTGGATGAGGTTGAAGGTCTCATGGAACGTCTCTCCCAAGGCCACTTCCATTAGATGCTTGTGGAACGCACCCACGAAATTGCCACAGATAAAAATAAATAGATTGGCCAGGAGCTGGAAACATACAAACATGAAAACACATAATTAAGTGAGATAAGAAGAGAATGAAGTTGTGATAAAGCAGAAGAAAGTTGAGAAGAGACATGTCCTGGGGGTGTTGGCTGGTGGTATTAACTAAAGACTCTTCTATGAAAGTACTCACTCTGTTTTCTGCTACTCTGGGAGATAGATCTATTTGGTTTAAGTTATATGAAAACAGATGGACTTGGACACTTCTCCCAATGCGAGGAACAACCCAACAACATTACTAAACAACTACAGGATAGTGGTCATTTACATGGAGATCTTCTAAACATAGTGATCTTCTATCTTAATGATGCTCTAGATTACCTGCTTTCAGGGATAGACCAGATAGTCTACAAGGCTGTGCCTATCTCTATGTCTGGTCCATGATAAAATATGGGAGCAGGGTGTATCATAATGGATGGAGACACTGAGGAGTGGAGATAGATTTGAAAGAATGGAAAGATTGACAAAGGGGGTGAGAAATGGACAGGATAAAAGAGAGGGGGCATATGCAGAGAGTTGCTGAAAAATGATTATAGGAATCCCATGGTTTGGATCAGAAAAGGTATAAGGGTAAAATGAAAATGGATCTCGAGCTCAGGTCAACTAAGAGGTCACCAGAGCTAGATCAAATTGTGCCAAATGGTATCCTCCAATTGACCACATGTTTCCATTCTTTTTGAATCCAAGTTTCCTTAAATAGACATGGCAGCATCCACTACCAAGGATGACACATAGAATCATAGAATCACTGAATTAGAAGAGACCCCGTGGGCCATCCAGTCCAACCCCCTGCCAAGAAGCAGGAAAATCGCATTCAAAGCACCCCTGACAGATGGCCATCCAGCCTCTGTTTAAAAGTCTCCAAAGAAGGAGCCTCCACCACATTCCAGGGCAGAGAGTTCCACTGCTGAACAGCTCTCACAGTCAGGAAGTTCTTCCTAATGTTCAGATGGAATCTCCTTTCTTGTAGTTTGAAGCCATTGTTCCGTGCCCTAGTCTCCAGGGAAGCAGAAAACAAGCCTGCTCCTCCTCCCTGTGACTTCCTCTCACATATTTATACATGGCTATCATATCTCCTCTCAGCCTTCTCTTCTGCAGGCTAAATATGCCCAGCTCCTTAAGCCGCTCCTCATAGGGCTTGTTCTCCAGACCCTTGATCATTTTAGTCACCCTCCTCTGGACACATTCCAGCTTGTCAACATCTCCCTTCAATTGTGGTGCCCAGAATTGGACACAGTATCCCAGGTGTGGTCTGACCAAAGCAGAATAGAGGGGTAGCATGACTTTCCTGGATCTAAATACTATACTCCTATTTATGCAGGCCTAAATCATAAATTATTTATTTATGATTACTTCCTTATGATACCTCCTTTTCAAATGGCATCATGATCCACAGGTGTCTGTTTAAGACCTATGGAATATGATACCAATTGAAAAGGAGGTATTACGGGGAAGCAGGAGATAACATAGGGACTGAAAATGAAGCATAGTAGTTGGCTTCAGGGCACAGTGAGATAAATATCTATGGCAACCCGCCAAAGGATACCTCATCAGTCCAGTTGAGATGGGTAAATAGAACTTACTTGCAGTGCCAAGTCCAACTGTGAGCCAGGCTCCATTGAGAGATAGACTGTCAGGACTATGATGTGGGAGAGAGAAGTGACTATGCCAGCGGCCACTGCATCCTCCATGCCCACAGGCAACATGGTGTAAACGATGAAGATGATGAAAAGGAAGAAGGAAACCTTGAAGGAAAAGAAATAAAATATAAACATTTCTGGAGCAGGGGTCAACTCAATTCATGGGAATATACTCAACGTATTTCCCACAGCATTCATTCAAGCTTTGGAACAAACATCTCAAGCTCCAACAGAAAGGCCAAAAGAGACTGTCCAAATCCTAGGACTTCATCACATTAGCGCATCTTTCCACTTTAAATCCAGTTGCTGCCTCCTGCAGAATTCTGGGGTCTGTAGTTTGGTGAGGCCCAGGATGTCTCTGGCTGAGCTCCTCCCTAAACTACAAACCCCAGAATTCTGCAAGCAGCAGCAACTGGTTTTAAAGTGGATAGATCCTCTATTACAGGGGTCCTCAAACTAAGGGCTGAGGGCCGAATCCAGCCCTCCAAGGACATTTACCCGCTCTCTCAGGGTCAACCTAAGTCTGAAATGACTTGAAAGCACACAACAACAACAACAATCCTATCTCATCAGCCAAAAGCAGGCTCACACTTCCCATTGAAATACTAATAAGAGTATATTTGTGGAAAAAAATTCTTCATTTTAATTATTGTATTGTTTTTTGCACTACAAATAAGATATGTGCAGTGTTCTTAGGAATTCATTCATTTTTTTTTTCAAAATATTATCCAGCCCTCCAAGGGTTTGAGGGACTGTGACCTGGCCCTCTGTTTAAAAAGTTTGAGGACCCCCGATCTAGTGTGATGAAGCCCCTAGTTCTTTTATACATAGGGTTTCCAATTCAAGAACATCCCATGCCCTGATATTTCTGGACCAAAAACCTAAAACCCATGGATTCCTCTTGGACATGCCATTAAACTGTGGTTGGTACTTAATGCATCAGCCCCAGTGACTTCTCAGATGTTTTGTATTACAACTACTCTAAACCCCATATCTGTGGCCATGGTGGCCAGGTTCCTAGGAACTAAAATTGTTTCCTACTTCTGACCAAGAGCCAACCATATTAACTACCAGTAATCCTACAGTATTCCTGGGAGAATAATAATAATCATCATAATAATAGTACCAGACCACTTTCATGGGAGTTTATTTATGTATCGTGTCAGAAGCAAATCGAGGGTACAGATAAAATGTATTTAAAACACAAAGTTAAAAACTTGGCAATATGCTAAATCTCCTTTGACCAGTAGCTGGCCACTTGGAGTGCCTCTGGTGTCGCTGTGAGAAGGTCCTCCATTGTGCATGTGGCAGGACTCAGGTTGCATTGTAGGAGGTGTTCTGTGGTTTGCCCTCCTCCATACTCATATGTCATGGACTCCACTTTGTAGCCCCATTTCTTAAGATTAGCTCTGCATCTTGTGGTGCCAGACTGCAGTCTGTTCAGCGCCTTCCAAGTCGCCCAGTTTTCTGTGTGCCCAGGAGGGAGTCTCTCATTCGGTATCAGTCATGGGTTGATGTTCTGGGTTTTAGCCTGCCACTTTTGGACTCTCACTTGCTGAGGAGTTTTCTTGTAAGTATCTCTGTAGATCTTAGAAAGCTATTTCTTGATTTAAGACATTGGCCTGCTGGCTGATATCCAAACAGGGTCTGGGCTGGAGATGTCACTGCCTTGGTCCTTTCACTATTGGCTGATACCTCCCAGTGGATGTCAAGTGGTGCAACACCAGAACCATGGGGTTCATGGGGTTCATGGGGGTTAGGGAGTACAAAACCCTTGTGTTAATTAGAAAAAAATGCTCTTTTTTGAGAGAACATATCTCTAATAACATCTAGGTCCTCCAGCTCAACTTCTTCTGGAAATTGGTCATAAAATCAGCTGGAAATTGACCATAGAAGCATTCTCTCTAGGAATGTCTTGGTCCTCCAAAGGAAGAGAATATAGCAATCAAATTTGCAAATAATCAAATCCACAAAATATACTGGCTCTAAGACATAATTAGCAATTTCTGTGCCTAACAATAGGGCCATCCTCTCTGATCTTTCTCAACCGTCAGGAGATTCCCATTCTTCATTTACATATACAAACATGCCATGAAATTTCAGCTAGCCGCCACATGTATGTGTTTGATTTTGAGGATTTGATAAATCATAGATTTTATTAATATATTTTTCGCTAGGAATCTCTTGGTCCTGCAATGTGGCTCTATGGCAGGCATCCTCAAACTCCAGCCCTCCAGGTGTTTGGGTCTCCAATTCCCAGAAGTCCCAGCCAGCTTGTTCAATAGTCAAGAATTCCTAGGAGTTGGATTCCCAAACAGATGGAGGGCTAGAGTTTGAGGATGGATTGCTGGAAGTTCATGTTGGAAAACCTAAGTATTGCTAAAAAGGTGTTTTCACAGGGGAAAATATACCATTTCTAATGTGTTGGTTTCTGCTTTTGCAGAGGTCCTGTGCCCTAACCCTAGTGGATATGGAGGACGACTGTCGACAGTTCCAGCATCTCACCTGGTCCCAGGCTCTAACCTCCCCGCCTGTGAAGACAAAGACGTAGCCCATGGTGATCAGGCAGGTCCAAATGATGGCCGAGAAGATCCGGGTACATCGCTGGAAGAGGTTTTCAATGCACACAAGGACCAGGATGAGAATGAAGACCACAAGGGCGACAAATAAGGTCACCAGGAAGTCCAGGTTGGAGGAGAATTCCTGGGGAGGTGGAAGGAAAAGGGAAGAGCATCATTCCTCTTGTCTGCAGCACTTGCCTTAGCGAGAGCTAAATCCTTTCCTGAAGGAGTGAATTGGTTTTATCTTGCCCATTTGAATAAAATTTGCAGTCAGCCCGTGACATACATTGGGACGACGAACCCCATGAAAGTGGGGGAATCCCAAAGACAACACCTATCTATGAATCCCTAGGTCATTCAGCATAGCTCTATAGACAATTTCCATCATAATCTGGCAACAGGGTTGTACTGAAGGGCCTACAGGTGCCCCTCACCTGACTACAAATCCCATGATTTAAGAGTGAAGCCACTGTGATTAAAGTAGTTGCAGATTGCTATAATTGTGCAATGTGCACACAACTGAGCTGAAACATAGAATCATAGACTCATAGAGTTGGAAGAGACCTCATGGGCAATCCAGTCCAACCCCCTGCCAAGAAGCAGGAAAATGCATTCAAAGCACCCACAGATGGCCATCCTAGCCTCTGTTTAAAAGCCTCCAAAGAAGGAGCCTCCACCACACTTGGAGTAGAGAGTTCCACTGTTGAACAGTTCTCACAGTCAGGACTAATGTTCAGGTGGAATCTCCTTTCCTGTAGTTTGAAGCCATTGCTCTGTGTCCTAGTCTCCAGTGAAGCAGAAAACAAGCTTGCTCCCTCCTCCCTGTGACATCCCCTCACATATTTATACACGGCTATCATGTCTCCTCTCAGTCTTCTCTTCTGCAGGCTAAACACGCCCAGCTCTTTAAGCCGCTCCTCATAGGGATTCTTCTCCAGACCCTTGATCATTTTAGTCGCCCTCCTCTGAATACATTCCAGCCTGTCAATATCTCTCTTCAATTGTTGTGCCCAGAATTGGACACAGTATTCCAGGTGTGGTCTAACCAAGGCAGAATAGAGGGATAGCATGACTTCCCTGGATCTAGACACTATACTCCTATTTATGCAGGCCAAGATCCCATTCTCTTTTTTAGCTGAAGCATCACATTGTTGGCTCATGTTTAACTTGTTGTCCATGAGGACTCCAAGATCTTTTCCACATGTACTTGGAGTCATTGTCAGACTCAGTGCAGTGGGATCTGCCAAAGAATGAGAGATGCCTAAATCTACACTCGTTTCCATCCCTGGTGTAGAGTAACTATTTCCAGTTACTTTCAACCTGTTTTCCAAAGAGCATTTATCAATGCATTCCGAGATGAATTTTTCAAACTTTATACCCTCTTGGTATAGAATAGGCATGGGCAAACTGCGGCACTCCAGGTATTTTGGATTTCAACCTCAACAATTCCTAATAGCCTGCTGGCTGTTAAGAATTGTGGGAGTTGAAGTCCAAAACACGGAAGGGCTGAAGTTTGCAATCCATGGTTCTAAATGGTTCTAAAGTACTTGCAAAACTAGGAACACTGGTGCTTTCCTTCTACAATGTTGCTAAAGTTCCCTTGGTGAAAACTTCAGAACTCTAACTTTCAAAATTTCATTATAAATGGCAGTTCGTAATTGGCTCTGGCATAAAAATTGCAAATAACAAAATAATTATGAAATTTTGAAAGTTTTATTAGAGTTCTGAAATTTTCACCACCAGAACTTAAGCAACACTTTAGAAGCAAAGCACCAGCGCCCCCTAGTTTAGTAAGTACTTTAGAACCATTTAGAAACATGGATTGCCCGTGCCTTATTCTGGGTATCATAGAATTGGAAGAAACCACATGGGCCATCTAGTCCAACCCCATGACATGCAGGAAAAGCACAAGCAGAGCACCGCTAACAGAAGGCCATCCAGCTTCCACCACACTCCGAGGCAGAGAGTCCTGCTATTGAACACCTCTCGTAATCAGGAAGTTCTTCCTAATGTTCAAGTTGAATTTCCTCTCCTGCAATTTGAATCTATTGTTCCAAGTCCTAGTCTCCAGGGCAGAAGAAAACAAGCCTGCTCCTTCTCCCTATGACAGGCTTTTAAATATTTATACATGGTGATCATGTCTGTTCTCAGCCTTCTCTTCTGCAGGTTAAACATCCCCAGCTCTTGAAGCCACTCCTCATAGGACATGATCTTCAGATCTTTGATCATCTTAGTCACCCTCCTCTGAACACGTTCCAGCTTGTCAATATCACTCTTAAATAGTAGTGCCCAGAACTGGGCACAGGGTTATTCCAGGTGAGGTCTGACCAAAGCAAAATAGAAAGGCACCATGACTTCCTTCAATCTAGACACTACACTCCTTTTGATGCCACCCAAAATCCCATTGGCTTTTTTAGCTGCAGCATCACATTGTTTGTTCATGTTCAGCTTATTTTCCACCAAGACTCCAAGATCTTTTTCACATGGACTGTTGTTGAGCCAGGTATCACCCATTCTGTATCTTCACGTTTCATTTTTTTCTGCCTAAGTGGAGTATCTTACATTTGTCCTTGTTGACATTTGTTTTGTTAGTTTTGGCCAATAAACTCTCTAATCTATTAAGGTTGTTTTGAATTCTGATCCTGTCCTCTGGAGAATTAGCTATCTCTCCTAATTTGGTGTCATCTGCAAACTTGGGACCACTGCCCAGTGCCCACCTATTTTCTCCCTTCCCCAGCTTGGAGAAAGCCTACCTCAGAATGTCTCCATGGCAATGCTCCTTTTCTTTCTTTCATACACCTTTCTTTCTTTCTTTCTTTCTTTCTTTCTTTCTTCATCCTTTTCTCTTCCCTTTTTTCTCTCTTTTTCCCTTCCTTCTCCCTTCTTTCTTCCTTCCTTCTCTTCCTTCTTTCTCTTTCTTCCCCCCTCTCCTCCTACCTTCCCCTTTCCTTTCTCTTCCCTCTTTTTCCCTTTCTTTCCCTCCCTTTCTTCCATCATATGTCCTTTCTTTCCCTTCTGTTTTTCTTTTTTTCCTCCCTTCTTCCCTTCCAGTCATACACTCGTCACTTAGCAGTCGCCAAACCACTTCATCCCCTTTGCTTCCCAGTAACATCACAGAGGGCCACTTCACCTAAGTAAAGGTTTCCCCTTGACATTAAGTCTAGTTGTGTCCAACTCTGGCGGGTGGTGCTCATCCCCATTCTAAGCCGAAGAGTTGTCTGTAGACACCTCCTAGGTCATGTGGCCAGCATGACTAAATGGAGCGTTGTTACCTTCCTGCAGAGGTGGTACCTATTGATCTACTCACATTTGCATATTTTTGAACTGCTAGGTTGGCAGAAGCTGGGGCTAACAGCAGGAGCTCACCCCACTCCCCAGATTCAAACTGTTGACCTTTTGAGCAGCAAGTTCAGCAGCTCAGCAGTTTCACTTGCTGCACCACCTCCGCTTCACCTAGCATCAGCCAGCCAATATACTTTGTTTCCTTTCCTTTTCCTCTTACTTGAGCCTGAAAGAGGTGTTTGTGTTTGTTTCTTTTTAGTTCAAACTCCTCAATTGTTTTAAGTAGTATAATGAGGGGTATGTGTGCCAAGTTTGGTCCAGATCCATCAAATCATGAAGGAGCCTTTGTGGTACAAGCCAATAAACCAACCAACATACGTATATACATGTGTACTTCAACTTTATAGCTATAGATTTATATATACACTGCTTTTCTCTCCATATTGAGACCCAAAGTATCTTCCCAACCTCCGATACTTACCCTCCCACTGGCAAAAGAAGTGACGATAAGAGCCACGCAGATGCCCAAGACGATAACCAGGAGGAGGAGGATCAGGGGGTATTGTTGGCTCAGGCTGTAATATGTTTGGTAGAAGAGGTCCTCTCTCGGCGTGTCGCTGGTTGACCACGGCCGCCGTTGGCAGGGCATGGCTCCCCTACTCCTGGGGAGACCACCTTGGGGCAGAGATCATCCACTCCTCATAGTCCACAGCAGAAGAAAATGGCAAATTAGACCCCTTTGCAGAAGCTTCAGGGGAGACCCCACGGCAAACACAGCATTCCCTTGAGGTTGTGGAGTGGCCCCATTGTCGGCAATTAGATTACATCCAAGCCAAAGGAAAAATTAATCCAGCTGCAGAAAGAGTCAATCCTGGGCTCCAGCGAAATTACTTCCAAGCAACGTTCCCATCAAAATAATCCGAAGTCAGGTGAATATGGTACTGTTGGCACTGGACGTTGGAAGCAAAAGGACCTGGATAAAGAAATATGCATCTCACTAATGACTGTATTGATCCAAAGAGCATTTGTCTTATGATCAAGCCTAATCACCATAATAAGACTGATCTGTTTACATTGCAGCTTGACCTATCATTACCTTGGTCTGCACTTTTCACATCCTTGCGATCTTTCAACTGCTTATTACACAACTGGCTTATCATAGCACTGTGTGCATCTAAGGAAGTAGATGCAAATTTCAGAAAGCAAAGCTCTTTTGTTTCTAAAGCATCCTCCTAATTTTCCTACAAAGTCAGACTGACGCAGTTACTTCCCTGCAATATGTCCTTATGCACATAGATTGTATCCAAATATAAAGGAATACTACATTTTCCCCCATGTAGGCACCATGAGAAATAACAGAGCAACCAATTAGCTGGATTCCTCATCTCAAGCAAGGGATGGACTAGATGACCTCAAGATACTCCACACCAACTCTATAATCATTATATGATATTTTATCAATATCGAGTGGCACAATGGGTTAAAACCTTGTGCTGGCAGGATTGAAGGTTCGATTGCAGGTCAGAAGTTCGAATCTGGGGAGAGCACTGATGAGCTCCCTCTGTCAGCTCCAGCTCCCCATGCGGGGACATGAGAGAAGCCTCCCACAGGATGGTAAAACATCAAACATCAGGGTATCCCCTAGGCGACGTCTTTGCAGATGGCCAATTCTCTCACACCAGAAAGGACTTTTGCAGTTTCTCAAGTTGCTCCTGACACTATATATATATATTTCAAGCTTGGTCTGATTTAGGGAAATTCTCACTTGTCCCTTTGCCAATTATATTCTCCTTTTTTAAAGGTTGCTTTGGAGCATGCAGTGAACATAGGTGATGAGATTAATGAGGAAAAAACTTACAGTGAAATGACAAATTAATGAGTAATGTCTAAGGAAACAAAGAAATAAATGCCTTCTTGTTATCTCAGAAATGAATTCCTGGCTCTGTTACTAATACAAACAATTACTAGGCATATTCATAGGAGGATGACATTAAGAAATAATAGATGGGTTTTCAGAAATAAGTTGTTTGAATGGTTGTGATATATTTGGGGCAAATAAAAGGGCAAATAAAAGAATGAAATGGAGAGAAAAAGTATGAAACAGTATGAACCATCTCGGACATTAAAATCATCTGGGGAGGACGTGCTCTCAGTCCCGCCTCTTTTACAGGTGTCTGGTCAGAGAGACGAGAGACAAGGTCTTTTCAGTGTGGCCCCTCGGCTTTGGATCTCAGTCCCCAGTAATATTAGAGCAGCTCCCTCCCTCTTGGCTTCAGAAGAAAAGTGAACACCTGGCTCTAAGGCAGAATTTCTCAACCTGTGGGTCGGGACCCCTGAAGGATCACGAGGGGGTGTCAGAGGGGTTGCCAAAGACCATCAGAAAACACTATTTTCTGTTGGTCATGGGGGTTCTGTGTGGGAAGTTTGGCCCAATTCTATCATTGGTGTGGTTCAGAATGTTCTTTGATTGTAGGTGAACTATAAATTCCAGCAACTACAACTCCCAAATGTCAAGGTCTATTTTCCCCAAACTCCACCAGTGTTCATATTTGGGCATATTGAGTATTCATATGCCCAAGTTTGGTCCAGATCTAACATTATTTGAGTCCACGGTGCTCTCTGGATGTAGGTGAACTACAACTCCAAAACTCAAGGTCAATGCCCACCAAACCCAATATTTTCTGTTGGTTGTGGGAGTTCTGTGTACCAGGTTTGGTTCAGTTCCATCGTTGGTAAAGTTCAGAATGCTCCTTGATTGTAGGTGAACTATAAATCCTCGCAACTACAACTCCCAAATGACAAAATCAATCCTTCCCCACAACCCCACCAGTATTCAAATTTGGGCGCATTGGGTGTTTGTGCCAAATGTGGTCCAGTGAATGAAAATACATCCTGCATATCAGATATCTACATTATGATTCATAAAAGTAGCAAAATGACAGTTATGAAGTAGCAATGAAAATGATTTTAAGGTTGGGGATCGCCACAAAATGAGGAACTGTGTTAAGGGATCGCGGCATTAGGAAGGTTGAGACCCACTGCTCTAGGGTCAAGCCTTTGGAGATTAACTATAGTGCAATAATAGCTACGGAATTATGTGCAATGACTTTGGAACAACCCAGATTACGATTGTGGATGATGTGATTTTAATAGTGATTGCAATGTTTTTTACGTTTTAATGTGCATCTAATTTTTAATTTTTTTAACTTAAATGTATTTTAACTTGTTCAAAGGTATTGAATAGTTACCATACATAAAGCTGCTTTGAGTTGCCTTCAGGGTAGGGAAAGGCAGTATACAAATAGAGTAAATAAATAAAAAGCTATTGAAATTTGCAAGCATGTGAACAAATTCAACAGAAAGGAGTAAACCATGAAAAGGAACAAAATCTGGCTACCAATATTGAAAAACCCTAAAATCAGGACGGTAAATAAAAACCAATACTCAAAGAACAGGGGAATTCCAGACAAGAAACAATCAGGGCCAACTAATCATTTCCCAGCAAAGGATCCCGCCAGGCAGCAATCAGCCAAGCTTTGAAGCTACAAGGCTATTAAATGCTAGTCAAGGTGGCCAATTGCAATGTTCACACTTGCCTCAAACAGACAAGAGTTCTTTCTCCCACCCTGGACATTATTCCACAGATATATACATCCCACTTGCTTAGTTTCCAACAGACCCCACAACCTCTGAGGATGCCTGCCATAGATGTAGTGAAACGTCAGGAGAGAATGCTTCTGGAACATGGCCATACAGCCCAGAAAACTCACAGCATGAAAAATAGTGGATGGCTAATACAGGTTGAGCATCCCTTATCTGGAATTCTGAAATATTCTGCAGCAGTTTGTCTGTCTCAAGGTACATCTACACTGAAGAATTAATCCAGTTTGACAACACTTGGAACTGTTGTCACTTAATGCTATAGAATTGTGAGATATGTAGTGTTACAAGACCCGTAGTCTTCCCTGCCAGAGTGTGGGTACTCCCAGAATTCCATAGCATTGAGCCATGGCAGCTAAAGTGATGTCAAACTGCAGTAACTGTGCAGTTTAGATGTGCCCTGAGACAGACTTATCAGTGTATAGTGAAGTAATGGGATAGACAGACCAAAGGTCAAGTCCTTCCACAATGCACACCCAAACACAAATACACAAACAACATTTTGGCTTCCTGTGATAGCTATGTGACTCATTTACCTGAAAAATCAGCAAAGCTGCTAGAGTCATTCAGCAAGTCATTACGCTCAGCATAAGCCCATTTGGTTTTGATTCCATTGTACTATATGTCTCTGTATGTACACACACGCAAAGATGGATGGATGGATGGATGGATGGATGGATGGATGGATAGATAGATAGATAGATAGATCTCAAAGAGATCAAGTCAAAATAGACCCTTTGCTGAGCAGCCTTCAAGTCACCTGAGCCAATTTATGGCAACCCAGTTAATTTCATAAGGAGCCCCTGGTGGTGCAGTGGGTTAAACTGCTGAGCTGCTGAAATAGCTGACCAAAAGGTTGGCAGTTCAAATCCGGGGAGTGGGGTGAGTTCCCACTGTTAGCCCCAGCTTCTGCCAACCCAACAGTTCAAAAATATGCAAAATGTGAGTAGATCAATAGGTACTGCTCTGGCAGGAAGGTAACTGCACTCCATACAGTCATGCTGGCCACTTGACCTTGGAGATGTCTATGGACAATGCCAGCTCTTTGGCTTAGAAACTGAGATGAGCACCAACCCTCAGAGTTGGATACGATTAGACTTAATGTCAGGGGAAAACCTTTACCTACCATTAATTTCATAGGCAAGAAGTTATGATCAGAGATAGTGTTGCCAGTGCCTCCCTCTGAAACTGAGCTTCCAGCACTTGGTATTCCCTTGGTGGTCTCCCATCCAAGTTCTAACCGGGGCTGAACCTGCTTAGCTTCCAAGAACAGACCAGATCTGCTGCCTTTATGTACTCATTTGGTTCACATTACTTCTATGCACATTCCGAACCTTTGGTGTGTCATGCCACAAAATCACACACTGTCCACTAACTATACCCTTTTGCCCATAGAAACATCACCTTTGATGGACTGCTAAGACTCCTCTGCAACTCTGTTTATGTCTCACCCCATTTAGCAATGCCCATGCTGTGGTCTCTCCACTTCAATGCCCCCAGCTTTGCAAATGCAAATGCTTCCACTTTGCAAAGTCCCCAAATCAATGTACCTTCTTACCTGGTCCACCAGCTCTGAACAGACTCCACGCTTGGATTCCGTGGTCTCCCTGAATCTTCCCTTCTCTGCCTTTCTGGCAGCCGCAGGAAGAAGCCGCCTTCCCCATAGCCCAGCCCTTTCTCTTAACTTGAGATTGAAACTCCAGCCAGATTAACACATTCATCTCCAAAGCAAGAGTTGTGGTGGGAAATGGAGAAGTGGATTCAAAGGCACAAGCGGTACTAGTGTTGGATTCTCTTGGATTGCATCTACATGATCGAATTAATGCAGTTTGACACATCTTCAACTTCTATGCAATGGGACCATCAAAGTTGTCATTTCATAAGGTGTTCTCAAAGCACTTCACCAAACCACTGGCAGTTACACTGCACAAATCCTACAGTGTAGATCAGTGGTTCTCTACCTTCCTAATACCACAACCCCTTAATACAGTTCCTCATGTTGTGATGACCCCCAATCATAACATTATTTTCATTGCTACTTCATAACTGTAATTTTGCTACTGTTATGAATCCTAATGTAAACATCTAATACACGGGATCTATTTTCATTAACTGGACCAAATTTAGCACAGGTAGAGTTAGAGGGGGGAGTGATTTTGTCATTTGGGAGTTGTAGTTGTTGGGATTTATAGTTCACCTACAATCAAAGAACACTTTGAACTCAGCCCACAATGGATCTGCACCAAACTTGACACACTACCTACATGGCCAACATTAAATACTGGTAGGGTTGCAGTGGGGATTGATTTTGTCATTTGGGAGTTGTAGTTGCTGGGATTTATAGTTCACCTACAATCAAATAACATTCTGAACAAAACTTCCCACACAGAACCAACCATGACCAACAGAAAATACTGGAGGGATTTGGGAGGAATTGACAGTGATTAAGGGGAGATGTAGTTCACCTATCTCCAGAGAGCACTTTGAACCCAAACAATGTTGACCCTGGATCAAATTTTGCTCAAAAACCCGATATTCCAAAATTCAAATACTGTTCGGGTTAGGGGGGACTAATTTTATCATTTGGGAGTTGTAGTTGCTGGGATTTATAGTTCACCTACAATCAAAGAGTACTCTGAACCCAGCCCACAATGGATCTCCACTAAATTTGGCACTTGGCACACTACGTACATGGCCAACATTGAATACTGGTGGGGTTGGTCTGTTTTTGAATTCTGGGAGTTGTAGTTCACCAACTCTCAGAGTGCACTCTGTACCAAATGAGGAATAAAGGAAGAGAAGAACAGGCAGAGAGATCTTCAGCCTTCTCTGCCAAAGGGGTTCCTAAGACCATCAGAAATAGGTGCTTTCTGATGGTCTTTGGTGACCCCTCTGAAATCCCCTTGTGACCACCCCAGGTTGAGAAACATTGGTGTAGATGCAACCTTGGACTCTTCTAGGTGGCAATATTTTAAACTTTTGTCACAGTTAGGTCTAGTTTTCGCCCAGGAGAAGTACAAAGTGATGAAAAATAAAAATTAGTCTTGCCAGGCCAAGTTCATCTGAGATTTGTGGGCAAGAGCATAAACACCCCACCCCTCCAGGGATGTTCAAGCATTGTGAATTAAGTACCAACCACAAATGCTCAGAACTTGTAATTCAAACACATGTGCACAGAGAGAGAGATTGTATTTTGGAAGTGGAAACAGAAGCCTGAGCAAAAGGAGCTGTTCTCAAATCAAGATTTAATGAGGAAATTATTTCTTCTCACTTACTTAATTGGATAGGATGAGTAATATGTAATCTAGCCTAGCTATTTCTACCCTAAAGGCACAAGATCCTGTCTGATCTTGGAGCGTACACAGAATCAATCTTGGTTTGTACTTTTTTGTGTGTGTCAGGAGCGACTTGAGAAACTGCAAGATGCTTCTGGTGTGAGTGAACTGGCTGTCTGCAAGGACATTGCCCAGGCAACACTGGGATGTTTGATGTTTTACTATCCTGTGGGAGACTTCTCCCATGTCCCCGCATGGGGAGCTAGAGCTGACAGATGGGAGCTCACCCCACTTCCTGGATTCGAACTTCCAACCTTTCAGCCAGCACAAGGGTGTAACCCATCACACCACCGGGAGCTCACAGTGCTCTGACTTGATGCAGGTGAACTACAACTTCCATAATGTGGAGTCAACCCCTCAAACTCCTTCAGTATGTTTAGTTGCTGATTAGAACTGCTCTGTTTGTTGCGCAGAGTTGAAAGGAGCAGGAAAGGATTAAGGGAGAGGCAGTGGGCGGGATCATGCAAATTCCACACCAATGGAGAGAGTAAGAAACATCGGGATGTCTCTGTGGGTTGGGGGGGGGCGTGAAATCTAGGATGAAATTGTGTCCAAATTAAAGCGTTCCTTGAGTGGTGGGCAGTATGGTGTTTGGGGAGGACATTGGCAGGGGTTGGACTACATGCTTATGGCACTCGCTATATCCTGAAATGTCATTGCAGATGGCCAATGCTCACACCAGAAGTGACTTGCAGTTTCTCAACCCATTCCTGACATGGAAAAAAAATGCTGCAAACTGAGTTCAAAGTGCAAAAGCATTCAGTACATCCAGAGAGAGAGGATGGGAAAGAATCCTGCACTTTCTAGTAGACTCAACCAAAAGCAAAATACTTCAGTCCGTGCTAACCTGATCTTTAATGCCATCTTGTGATGTTGCTTAGCTTTAAAAAAAAGTCAAAGTTTTCATCCATAAAAGACTGGAGGGCATGGAACACCATTTCTTTCATTCTTGTAGTCCTTATGGACAACAAGTCAAACATGAGCCAACAGTGTCATGTGGCAGCAAAAAAGGCCAGTGGGATTTTGGCCTGCATAAATAGGATTTTAGTGCCTAGATCCAGGGAAGTCATGCTACCCCTCTATTCTGCTTGGGTCAGACCACACCTGGAATCACATTGTGTCCAATTCTGGGCACCGCAATTGAAAGGAGATGTTGACATGCTGTAATGTGTCCAGGGGAGGGCAACTCAAAGGATCAAGGATCTGGACAACAAACCCTATGGGCAGCTTAAAGAGCTGGGCATGTTTAGCTTGCAGAAGAGAAGGCTGAGAGGAGAAATGATGAGGGCTATGTATCAATACGTGAGGGGAAGTCATAAGGAGGAGGGAACAAGCTTGATTTCTGCTTCCCCTGAAGACTAGGACACAGAGCAATGGCTTCAAACCGCAGGAAAGGAGATTCCACCTGAACATTAGGAATAACTTTCTGTGAGAGATGTTCAGCAGTGGAACTCTCTGCGCAGGAGTGTGGTGGAGGCTCCTTCTTTGGAGGCTTTTAAACAGAGGCTGGATGGCCATCTCTTGGGGGTGCTTTGAATGTGATTTTCCTGCTTCTTGGCAGAATGGGGTTGGACTGGATGGCCCCAGAAGTCTCTTCCAACTCTATGATTCTATGATTCACCTTTTACCATGCCTTCCTAGTCCAAGGAGAGAAAGAAAAGATGGCCTTTGTGCTTTGTTTCAGAAGAGAGAGCACAGCAAATTCACTGTTTTTGAACTCAGTGCCTCCTATTCTAAGTTGTAGGATGCCTATTTCCCCGGGAAGAGAAGCCAGTTCCAAAGAAAGCTTCAAGGAAAAGCAATCTACGATGATTCACATTGTTATTGCCCACCTGTTCTTAGACTCCTTTTTTATTGTTTCCAAAGGGCACACTTAAGAGGGAAGTAAACAGCCGGTGCCAAAATCACGGTTCTTTCACCCAAAGCAATACCCACTGCAGCAGCACATAGGCAATTTCCATTGTTTGTTCCTTGGCTCAGTGGTCTAGTTCTCTTGACCAAAGAAAAACCTCACAATTTCTTTGTTCCTCCCATTCAGCGAAACCTGGGCAGGATACCCAACTGTCAAACTGTGTTTTGAGCTTTTGGGTGCCTTTGATGGACGCTGCGTGTGTCCGTGCTAAAAGGAAGGAAAGCACAGAGAAAAAAGACCGCGGCATCTATATTGTGCAGGTAGGATCGTATTTTGAAAGAGAAAAGGAGAGGAAAGAGAAAAACTTTGAATGCATCAGGCACTTTAATGAGACCGGAGGGAGCCGCGTGACTTCCTGACAGATTTAGAGCCTCTAATGAGCTGGACAGTTAATGTCCTTTCACGCTTCCCTTTGTCCTCCCCCTCAACCAGCATGGATTTAGTTCATTTTAAGTGGCCATCAATTTCCCCCAAGATAGGGAAGGGGACAGCATCTCTCTCGACTAAGCAAGCCACAAGGACAATTCTGCAATAGTACTGTCTCTTCTTTTCCCATTGGGAAGGAACCCATGTCATTTTGGGTGCATCTACGCTGCAGTATAATGTAGTTTGATATCACTTTAAGTCATATTTTCCTAATGCCATGACCCCTTAATACAGTTCCTCATGTTGTGGTGACTCCCAATCAGAAAATTATTTTCGTTCCTACCGCATAACTGTAATTTTGCTACTGCTATGAATCGTTGTGTAAATATCTGATTTTGTCATTTGGAAGTTGTAGTTGCTGGGATTTATAGTTAACTACCAATCAAAGACATCCATAGGGAGATCAAGGTGATTGTTCCAACAATCACCTTGATCTCCCTTGTTACAAAGTCTTAAGCTGCCTCTGCCAAAAAGTGCCAGTGCCACATAAAACTACAACTCCCAGGATTCCATAGCATTGAGCCATGGCAGTTCAAGTGGTGCCAAACGGCATTAATTCTACAGTGTAAATACACCTCCTCAAAGTAACTCTATAGTCAACTTCTGCCAGTTTTAAAGTGAACACAAATGAAAACAATGTTACTGTTTTTTACCATATGGAGATAAAATGTCACCCATTTCCTTGCAAGAATACTGACCTGGACATCCACAGGGAAACCAAGGTGTTTGTTTATTAAGCTACTGACCTCCTAACCCTGCCATATGCCTGTGAAACATGGACTGTCTACAGACATTACACTCAACTCATGGAACAATTCCATCAGTGTTGCTTTCGAAAAATCCTGCAAATCTCTTGGGAAGACAGGCGGACAAATGTCAGCATGCTGGAAGAAGCAAAGACCACCAGCACTGACGTGATGGTCCTCCGCCATCAATTCTGCTGGACTGGCCACTCTGTCCAGATGCCCAATCACCATCTCCCAAAACAGTTACTTTACTCTGAACTCAAGAATGGGAAACGCAATGTTGGTGGACAGGAAAAGAGATTTAAAGATGGGCTTAAAGCCAACCTTAAAAACTGTGGCGTGGACACTGAGGACTGGGAAGCCCTGGCCCTTGAGCGCTGTAACTGGAGGTCAGCTGTGACCAGCAGTGCTACAGAATTTGAAGAGGCACAAATGGAGGGATAAATGTGCTAAGAGGAAGGCGCATCAAGCTAACCCTGACCAGGACCACTTTCCACCTGGAAACCGATGTTCTCACTGCAGGATTATATGTGGATCAAGAACAGAGCTCCACAGCTACCTATAAACCGATCACCAAGACACTACAATTGGAGGACCATCACCCTTGGGCTACGAAGGATTGTCTAAGTACAGCAGAGTCTCTCTTATCCAACCTTCACTCATTCAACATTCTGTATTATCCAACACAGTCTGCCTCCCGCCTGGATCCGTGTATTGAACTGCTTTTCTGTCGATTTGTTGTAAAACATGATGTTTTGGTGGTTAATTTGTAAAATCATAACATAATTTGACGTTTAATAGGCTTTTCCTTAATCCCTCCTTATTATCCAACATTTTTGCTTATTTATTATTATTTATTTAAAAGTTTTATATACCGACCTTCTCACCTCTCTTGAGGGACTCAGACCGGTTTCCAACCATAATATCACATACAATCAATAAAACATCATAATACATATTACAGTAAAACATTAAAACAGCAATTACATTCAATAATTACAATGGTCAGTCGTCACACTAACTCATTTTTCATCATCCTTCATCCATATCTGGCTCACTCGTCAAATCCCTGTCTCCATAACCACGTCTTCAGCTGTTTCCTGAATGTCAGGATAGAAGGAGCGGTTCTGATCTCCAGTGGGAGAGAGTTCCAGAGTCGAGGGGCCACCACCGAGAAGGCCCTGTCCCTTGCCCCCACCAGACGCGCTTGCGAGGCCGGCGGGACCGAGAGCAGGGCCTCTCCAGATGATCTTAATAATCTTGATGGTTCATAGGAGAGAATACGTTCGGAGAGGTAAACAGGGCCGGAGTCGTTTAGGGCTTTATAGGTTATCCAACGTTCAGCCCGTTTATGTTGGATAAGCAAGACTCTACTGTAAGTTCTGAACTCCACCAATGATGGAACTGAAGCAAACTTGGCACACAGAAGTCCCATGGCCAATAGAAAATGCTGGCAGGGTTTGGTGGGCATTGTTCTTGAAATTTGGAGTTGTAGTTCACCTACATCCAGAGAGCACTGTGGACTCAAACAATGATGGATCTGGACCAAACTTGGCACGAATGCTCAATATGCCCAAAAGTGAACAATCTTGGAGTTTGAGGAAAATAGACCTTGACATTTGGGAGTTGTCGTTGCTGGGATTTATAATTCACCTACAATCAAAGAGCATTCTAAACCCCACAATGAGAGAATTGGGGCAAAATTCCCACACAGAACCCCCTTGACCAACAGAAAATACTGTGTTTTCTGATGGGCTTTGAGTAACGTTTCTGACACCCCCTCACAACCCCCCAGGGGTCCCGACCCCCAGATTGAGAAATGCTGCTTTAAGTCCCAGCATTCCATAGCATTGAGCCAATACAGTCAAAGTGGTGTCGAACTAATACAATTTGACTGGAGTCACTGGAAAACAAAGCCAAAGACCCCTTCTGAAACACAGAGAATCCCCTCCGGTAGCAAATACATTTTACTAATCTCTGGCTAGTACTTTTCCTTATCTCTCAGCCAGCCTGCAGCCCCCCATAAATTCTGCCCTAGAGAAGAGAGGAAGTTGTGATATTTCCTGCTCCTCCCTTTCCTTGCTGAATCAGAACAGAAGAAAAAAGCCCAGCATCCCACCCAAGGCGTATTATTCTAGCCAGTCCTTCTCCGGAGTTTCCTTTCTGAAAGAGGATGGGCGACAAAGAAACAGCAACCTGCCAAGAAAGGGGTCAAGTTGTCCAAACTTTGAGCCTGACCACTTTTGCTGAATTCCAACCAAGATGCAGCACAAAAGGAAAGGCACTCTGCATATGCTCAGAGCTGAGCTTGGAAGTTGTTGTTATTTAAATAGCAACTCATGCCCTTTGCGGTGTGTGAAAAGCAACCCATTGTGCCATTTCAGCGTTGAAGAAATTCAATAAGAACTTTCTACGTCACTTGTTCCACTTGCTCACAGCTTTTTCTATTTCCATTATCCCTTTTTGAAAGGAAAAGGCTTAGGGAAGATAAGAGATCAGAATCAAACCTGAGAAAGCCCTCTCATAATGGCTCTAAAAATATATTTTGGAAGTCATTTTTCAAAAGTGAAAAGTGATTTTCCTTTTAGACATTTCCTGGCACCTGGTCCCAGATTTTTTTAGATGTTAAAATACCTGTAGTTGTATATACGTAATGAGATTTCTTGCTACTTCATCACACTAGAGAATGAATCCACTTCAAATCCGTTTTCTGCCTCCTGCAGAATTCTGGGGTTTGTAGTTTAGTAAGGCTGTTAAAGGTTCCTCTCTAAACTACAAACCCCAGAATTCTGCAGGAGGCAGAAACCGGATTTGAAATGGATCCATTCTCTTGTGCGATAAGATAGTTAGAGATGGTACCCAAATTGAAACACAAAAATCCACGTATGTGTACACTTTATACACATACTCTGAAGGTAATTTTATACAATATTTGTAATAATTTTGTGCACAAAACGAAGTGTGTGTACATTGAACCATCAGAAAGCAAGACTGTCACTATCTGAGCTACCCATTTTGGACAATTTTGGATTATGAAGTGTTTTGGATGTCTATCTAAATCAGCGTTTCTCAATTTGGGGTCGGGACAAGATCCATCATTGTTTGAGTCCACAGTGCTCTCTGGATGTAGGTGAACTACAACTCCCAAACTCAAGGTCAATGCCCACCAAACCCTTCCAGTATTTTCTGTTGGTCATGGGAGTTCTGTGAGCCAAGTTTGGTTCAATTCCATTGTTGGTGGAGTTCAGAATGCTCTTTGATTGTAGGTGAACTGGAAATCCCAGCAACTACAACTCCCACATGACCAATTTATTTATTTATTTATTTATTTATTTATTTATTTATTTATTTATTTTGGATATTTATACCCCGCCCTTCTCAACCCCCTGGGGGGGGGACTCGGGGCAGCTTCCAGCTGGCACATATTTGATGCCTACAAGTAAACACAATAAATACACATCAAAATCAATAATTATAAATAGTTAAAAACATTAAGTTAATACAATCAAATCTACTAAAAAGAGAAAGCCAGTCTGGTGGCCGTTGTCTCGCCGAGTTCTGTAGTTGGAGACTCCATTAAGCTCGTCCATAGTCCGTTTCCATAGCAAGTGTCGTCATTGTCATTGTCAAGTCTGCAAAGATTACCCGAAGGCAACATCAATCCGCCCCAACCCCACCAGTATTCAAATTTGAGCGTATCAGATATTTGTGCCAAATTTGGTCCAACGAATGAAAATGCATTCTGCATATGAGCTATTTACATTATGATTCATAACAGTCACAAAACTACAGTTATGAAGTAGCAATTAAAATAATTTTTATGGGTGGGGGTCACCACAACATGAGGAACTGTATTAAGGGGTCGCAGCATTGGAAGGTTGAGAACCACTGACTTAAATGCTTCAAGCTGTTTTACCTCTTACAGGAGGAGGTCTTTTGTAAAGTTAATGACTCTTGTTCATTACAGATAAAACTGAGCCCCTGGTGTTGCAATTGGTTAAATCCTTGTGCTGGCATTACTGCTAACCAAAATGTCAGCAGTTCGAATTTGGGGAGTGGGGTGAGCTCCCATCTGTCAGTTCCAGCTTCTCATGAGGGGACATGAGAGAAGCCTCCCATAGGATCGTAACACAACCAGGCATCCCCTGGGCAACGTCCTTACAGATGGCCAACTCTCCCACACCAGAAGCGACTTGCGTTTTCTCAAGTCACTCCTGACACACACAAAAAACCAGATTATTATGGATTACAACAGGAAAAGGCAGAAACTATGCATCATTGCCAGAGAGATCTCTTTTCACTCCAACTAAACAAAGTGAAGGCAAGCAAATTGAGGGAAAGAGGGGTGATGGTTGAAGTTGTGCAGAACGAAAATCACGAGTAGTTCACTTCTTTACCAATCCACACACTGTCTTGCTAGATATGCCACAGAGATGAACAATAAAGAATAAGCTTTTTGCTCTTTGTTATGCAGAGCAATACATATACAGTCATGTGAACAGTTGCATTGACACACAAATGTCCTTTGAGAGAGATTCAAATGATCCTTGGGTGTCCATGTGAAAGATCTTCCAGCTGCTCAGAGGCAGAAAATATACTACTAACTGTTTTTGCAAGCTCCTACACAGAAAAGCTAAACATGTAACTGTAGCCAAAACTCCCAGGCTCAGCTAGCATAACCCAACCAATTAGCTTTGTGCTTTGCATTTTTAAGTTAACATACTCACCAACTTATTTTTACATACTCCAACAGAAGTTATAATCCTTGCCGATCAAATATTCCTACAACTTCAGTCCAGTGCGCCATGGCTCCACCACACCACTAGCGATGCAATGCTATACACAGTTTACGCACTTAGAAAAATCCATCAAAAAAGCATGCGACCATGGGTTGTCTAATCTTTGTTGCCAGAGGAGTCTGTTTGTGCTGATATCTTAAATAGTGCCATTCTCATCATTTAAGAAATGGGTGAAGGGGTGAGAGAGATCCTCTGTGGCTGATATCTCTTAGATAGTGGCTGCACAGCCTAAACTGACCTAGGAAAGAAGTCATCGTGGTTTATATTCCCAGCACGTAAACTTGTACCACTTCCTCTGTATTTCAGCCTCTTCTTCTGTTTCAAGACTCGCATAATGCTCAGTGATTTTCCCATCCTGCTTGCCATTCCAATAGACATATACAAACTCCTCGTAGTCAATCAACACAGGCGACTGTGCAAATGCCATTAGGAGCTTGGCGGAGACCCAGAAAACTCATTATGCTCTTAGCGCCGAGAAAAATGTACAGATTCAGAAGCGACTCAGGCTGCCAAAGCAATATGATCTTGGCTGGAGACCTCTGGAGAAGTTGCTCTGGCTGGATGGAACTGAAAGAAGGGTGAACCACAAGACAACTATAAGAATGCGCTTGATGGGAAAGGTGCTTCCTTGGGGAATATGGTTACAGCATAAACGTTGCTTTTCCTATACAGGCAGCCCCCAAGTTACGAACTAGATAGCTTCTGCAGGTTTGTTCTTAAGTTGAATTTGTTTGTACGTCAGAACAGGGACATTTTTAAGTGTAACTCCAGCCTCTCGATCGATCAATAAAGAGAGTTTTTCCCTTGACATTAAGTCAAGTCATGTCCGACTTTGGGGGTTGGTGCTCATCTCCATTTCTAAGCCGAAGAACCGGCATTGTCGATAGACACCTCCAAGGTCATGTGGCCAGCGTGATTGCATGGAGCACCTTCCCACCAAAGTGGTACCTATTGATCTACTCACATTTGCATGTTTTTGAACTGCTAGGTTGGCAGAAGCTGGGGCTAACAGCGGGAGCTCACCCCACTCCCCGGAGTCAAACCTGTGATCTTTTGATCAGCAAGTCCAGCAACTCAGTGCTTTAACCCATTGTGCCACCAAGGACTCCAGATAGATAGATAGATAGATAGATAGATAGATAGATAGATAGATAGATAGATAGCTTTGAATAGCATAGGGAAGGGCTAACACCCTTTTTCTGTCTGTGCCCTTGTTCAGAAGAATTCGTCTCACTTTCTGTCCCATAGTATTGAGCCATGGTCATTAAACTGCATTGATTCTACAGTGTAGATGCACCCTGAGTTTACAGCATGCACTAACTTTCCTCATTTGGTTAGGATACTCTGCATTAAGGTAATTCTTTGTTATTTTGATTTTTCAGCTGCCTTTAAAATATCCCACTTACTTTCTCCTTGTTTCCCCTTTGTGCTCAGCTTATTTCAGTTGCTACAAACCTAGTTCAAAGTGTATGAATAGTTTGCATTCAATTAACTGAGCATGAGGAGATAATCTTGCTCTTCCCAGTTGGCCAAGGAAAAGGAAACTGCTGCAGCATTTCCTAGCTTAGGTGTTCTTCTGTATTAATTTTCCCACCAAATGAGTTTTCATAGCTGGGCAGGGATTCGATACCTAGTCATCCCTCAAACCACAACACACACAGTATTAGTTAGCTTTAAGAATCACACAGATATTATGTCAAAGAACTTGATAGCCTGCATTCAGCTCCTAATTACCTCTAGGGTGTATCTACACTGGAGAATGAATGCAGTTTGGCAACACTTTGACTGCTATGGCTCAATGCCCCCGGTGGCACAATAAGTTAAACCCTTGTGCCGGCAGAACTGAAGACAGGTTCGAATCCAGGGATAGCGCAGATGAGCTCCCTCTGTCAGTTCTGACTCCCCATGCAGGGACATGAGAGAAGCCTCTCACAAGGATGGGAAAACATTAAAACATCCAGGCAACATCCCCTGGGCAACATCCTAGGAGACAGCCAGTTCTCTCACACCAGAAGCGTCTTGCAGTTTCTTAAGTCGCTCCTCACAAATGCCATGGATTCATCAGAACTATAGTTTTGCAAGATCTTTAGCCTTCTTTGCTTAAGGCTGCTGGTGCCTCACCAAACTACAACTCTTAGGATTCCATAGCATTGAGCCATGGTAGTTAAGAGTGGTATCCAACTGCATTAATCCTACAGTGTAGGTGCACCTCCTGCTTCTCCTGGTCTTCTCTTTGTTGCTGTGTCAGTTCTAGATAGTTTTCCCCTAAATTTGTATTTGGCCTCTGGGGTCACTTATCATCTCTTCCTATCTACTACCCTAATCCCTTGCCTCTATATTTAGTTCCATGCGCATCTCCCTCGAGGCTCATTGTTCATACCTCAAGAGAGAAATATGGTAACTAGAATTGCAACACTGCAATCAACAATGCTTGAAATGCTTATTGCAGTTGTAAACTCCTAGAGAAAATAAGTGTATAGTATTGAGAGGATGCAAAGAAATAAGTCCCTAATAACAGAATGCCAAGAAGATAATGGAAGCCTTAATCCAATCAAAACCTTACAATGGAGGTGCATCCCACATCTTGTTTGCGGCAGTACCCCCTTCAAAACTATTTTGTAAAGTGTTGTCTGAATGAACAGATGCAAAAAATTGTGCAATTATCTGTCTCCTTTTGTTTTTTTGTTTGTTTTTTTGTAGGCACAGGCCTCAGGCAAGTGATGAAGAGAAAAAATATGTTGTCTAGGTTTGTACCGAGAACTGGCTTGGCATAGTGGTTGGAGCGTAGGATGACCTTCCAGTGGGCCATACAGAAACCCCTGTGATAGAGTCGCTTTGAGGTCACAATACATTGGAAACAATTTGAAGGCACGCTATACTAGACTGGTTGGTTTGAGACCTTGTGTTTATTGACATCAGTGGTTCCGAACCTTTTTTTGACCAGAGATTAATTGACCAGGGACCACTTGAACAGGGACCACATTGATCCGGGTTCAAAAAGGTTACGAATCAGTTTTTGGTCAAGTTTAGATTCTGTTCAGTTAGTTGGGCCTCCATTTGTTTATCTGGGGTGCAGATTCTGAAAATTGCATTGGATAGATCACATCAGCTCTAGTCTCTGATACCGAACATATATCATCCAGTAGTCACCATGTGCTCACCACAGAAAACCATATTTAATAATCTAGAGCTGATGTGGTAGTAGTACTCTTTTGTGGGTAGTCAGCATCTCCCCTCCTGACATCCCAGTCACTCTCGTTGCCATGTGGTTTCGAGGCAACAGTGTAGTAATGGTGAGGCCGTGGACCATATTTTCGTTCTCGCGGACCACTGGTAGTCCACGGACCACAGGTTGGGAATCACTGATCTACATGCTTCACAGTTGTAGCTATTTTATACCATTTTAACTATCATGGATACATCTTATGGAATTATAGGAATTGTAGTTTTTCAAAGTCCTTGGCATTCTCAGCAAGAGAGCGCTAATGCTGTAGTTCATTATTCAAGTGCATCACCAGTTCTAGAAAGCATAACCAAAGGTGGGAAGAATGATAAAAGACATATATCTGGAAAAAAAGTTCTTTTATTTGCCATCTTCTCCCTCCTTCGCCTGATTAGCTATTTTTAAAGGGGCCCAAGTTTCTAGTCCTCAAGGTTTATCTGCAACTGATTAACAAATTGCTCCTCTCAGTTTGATGGCAAATGCTGCCTTACTCCAAATGTTGAAATAAGATTTAAGTATCAGTTCAGTTTGCATCAGTATGAGCAATGGATGGGTGAATAGGAGGAATCACATTTGTATTTGCCTCAGGTGGCAAAATGTCTTGGGATGGTCCTTGCTGAAAGGGTTTTGTTAACTCTTGGATGAGCAATGTGTTGTCAAAGGCTTTCATGGTTGCACAGTGGGACCCCGGTGGTGCAGTGGGTTAAACCCCTGTGCCGGCAGGACTGAAGACCGACAGGTCGCAGGTTCGAATCCGGGGAGAGCGCGGATGAGCTCCCTCTGTCAGCTCCAGCTCCTCATGCGGGGACACGAGAGAAGCCTCCCACAAGGATGATAAAACATCAAAAACATCCAGGCGTCCCCTGGGCAACGCCCTTGCAGACAGCCAATTCTCTCAAACCAGAAACAACTTTCAGTTTCTCAAGTTGCTCCTGACATGACAAAAAAAATGGCTTTCTTGGCCCTCTTGGATGAGAATCTCCTTTCTTTTTCAACCTGCTCTGGTTATAGCCAGCTCAAAATGCTTCCTATTAAGGTTGGCAATGTATATTTTTGGGAGGTTAGAACTCCCAGAATTGGCAACTGATTTCAGGAGTTATAGTCCAAATATTAGGGCTGGGCGATTTCATTCGTTAATTTCGTAATTCGTTATTAATTCATTTTTTTTTTATAACGAAGCGATATTGAACCATTCAGGAGCAACTAAAAAACGAAACTAATTTTTCAATTTGTTTCGTAATTGTTTCGTAATTGTTTCGAAATTGTTTCAAAATCGTTTCAAAATCGTTTCAAAATCGTTTCGTTATTATTTCCGCATGTCTGGTGCAAGTTTTAGGGTTGTTGTTTGTTTTCTCAGTGAAAAAAATATATAATTATCGCACCGACAGTCAACAACAGAGGGAGAGGGAAGCTTCAGAAGTTCCCCCTGTCCCATTTGGAGGTTTTTTTAGCGTATTGCGCGATAGCGTCCGCCATTAACGAATCGATTCGTTATTGTTTCGTAATTGTTTCGTAATTTCCGAAATTTCGTAAATTTCGAACTTTTTTTAAAGGAAAATTTCGGAATTCTTTTAAAAATCGAAACGCAAAAACCCCCTAAAAACGAATCGAGTTTAGAAACAAATTTTTCCGTGGTTGCCCAGCCCTACCAAATATCTAAAAGAGCTCAAACTTGAGAAAATGACTTTTGAGGCTATCACTCTCAGAATCTGTCAGTCTAAAAAGTAACTCTCCCAGGCTCTGAAAACAGTCTTCGAGACCACAGCACAGGCAAATGTCACAGAGTAGAATATTGCCCTTAGCACAGTACAGTGTTTCTTAACCTTGCTAATGCCATGACCTGTTAATACAGTTCGTCATGTTGTGGTGACCCCCCAAAAATAAAATTATTTTCATTGCTACTTCATAACTATAATTTTGCTACTATTATGAATCGTAATGTAAATATATGATATGCAGGATGTATTTAAATTCACTGGACCCAATTTGGCACAAATTCCTGATACGCCCAAATCTGAATACTGGTGGGGTTGGAGGGGATTGATTCTGTCATTTGGGAGTTGTAGTTGCTGGGATTTATAGTTCACCTACAATCAAAAAGTATTCTGAACTCCACCAATGATTCAATTGGGCCAAACTTCTCACACAGAACCCCCATACCTTAAAGGGACTTGCTGCCATGAGCCTCCCTCCAGCCTCGCACACTCTCCCTTGCCTGCACACAGGGGTGGCTCAACCCATTACGCAAAGTAAACCTTTGCAGTATAGTTGATTTTGCCCAGGGGTGCTCTTGAGGCACTCTTGGGGGAAAATAGACCTTGACATATGCGAGTTGTAGTTACTGGGATGTATAGTTCACCTACAATCAAAGAGCATTCTGAACTCCACCAATGATGGAATTGAACCAAATATGGCACACAGAACTCCCACAATGAACAGAAAATATATATCAGTGATTGGTTGGGGGGGTGGGGGCACCAAAATACTGTTTGCTTACCATTGAAAATTACCTATGGCCGCCTCTGCCTGCACACATGCACACCATGCTGCCATGCGCCAAGCACTCCTGCTCTCCCCTTGCCGCTTTGAGTCTCAGAAACAGCCCTGCCCTTGGCTTAGAGGCTGGCCAATCACAGAAGAGGAGGGCTTTTGCTGGGAGGATTTCCAAAAAGGAAGAGAAGGACAGGCCGAGAGATCTTCAGCCTTCTCTGCCAAAGGGGTTCCTAAGACCATCAGGAATATATGTTTTCTGATGGTCCTTGCCGACCCCTCTGAAACCCCCTTGTAATCTCCCCAGTGGTCCCGAACCCCAGGTTGAGAAACACTGGCATAGAGGAAATATCTATGCCATATAAAATGTACTATATATGCGGTGCATGCCATATGCAGAGGTACATGTTGCCAACAAAGTGCTACCTCCCTGCCAAATAGCAATGTTGCTCAATCCATGTAATAAATACAAAATACCTATTCATAAGCTCAAAAATGCAACACTGTTGTATGAGCAGTTTAGTTTCTGCCACTGTTAAAAAAAGATTCATTGCACTGTGGTGTATAATTTATCCTATACAGATAGGGCAACTTGCCCATATGTATGTCACCAACAGGATGACAGCCACAGGCTTTTTCACACTCTAATCTCTTTGTCTTGGCTGGCTTCCTCAGACCAGCCATTCTCCAGGGCAACATTATTGGCACAGCCAGAGAAGGGGAATCCCTGCCAACATCTTTTCCATCTCTCCAGGGTTCGTATTTTCTCTCGCCCATTCCGGCACTCACACGGAACCAGCAAAGCTCATCCTGATAAGACACCTTCCCTTACTCGTCTAACCACACCTTCCCTGAGCCCTGATGGAAACAAGATACAGGAGGATTGGATTTTGGAGTGCCATCTACACTGTAGGATTAATGCAGTTTGACACCATTTTAACTGCTTTGGTCCAATGCTGTGGAATCATGAGATTTGGACTTTGGTGAGGTGCCAGCTCTTTCTGGCAGGGAAGACTAAAAGACTTGTAAAACTAGAAATTCCAGGATCCCACAGCATTGAGCCATGGCAGTTAAAGCCATGTCAAACTGCATTCATTCTACAGCAGTGGTTCTCGACCTTCCTAATGCCATGACCCCTTAATACAGTTCCTCATGTTGTGGTGACCCCCAACCATAAGATTATTTTCGTTGCTACTTCATAAGTGTCATTTTGCTTCTGTTATGAATAGTAATGTAAATATCTGATATGCAGGATGTATTTTCATTCACTGGACCAAATTTGGCACAAATATGTGATATGCCCCAATTTGAATACTGGTGGGGCTGGCAGGGGATTGATGTTGTTATTTCGGAGTTATAGTTGCTGGGATTTATAGTTTATCTACCATCAAAGAGCATTATGAACTCCAAAAATGGAACTGAACCAAATTTAGTACACAGAACTTCCTTGACCAACAGAAAATACTGGAAGGGTTTGGTGGGCATTGATCTTGAGGTTTGGAGTTGTAGTTCACTTACATCCAGAGAGCACTATGGACACACACAATGATGGATCTGGACCAAACAGGCCATGAATACTCAACATGCCCAATGTGAATGAACACTGGTGGAGTTTGGGGAAAATAGACTTTGGCATTTGAGAGTTTTAGTTACTGGGATTCATAGTTCACCTACAATAAAAGATCATTCTGTTCCCCACCAATGATAGAATTGGGCCAAACTTCCCACATGGAACCCCTATGACCAACAGAAAGTACTACGTTTTTAGATGGTCTTTGGCGACCCCTCTGAAACCCCCTCATGACCCTCCCAGGGGTCCCGACCCCCAAGTTGAGAACCACTGTTCTACAATGTAGATCAGGCATGGCAAACTTGGGCGCTCCAGGTGTTTTGGACTTCAACTCCCACAATTCCTAACAGCCTCAGGACCTTTCCTTTTACCTCTCAGCTGCTTAGCAAGTTTCCCATACCGGGTGGAAATGCATCCTCAGACAATAGCAAACATCTCCTATTTTGTGTGTTCGTCCTTAATAACATTTGCCAACCTGCCCATGCTCTGATGTTACTCAGTCACGTATGCCCGTTTTCAGTGGCAAATTGTTGGTGGTCAAGAGAAAAGCTAATATGTATGTCATCTAGATAAGATTCCCTTGTGTGGTAACCATATTCCCCAAGGAAATGACTTTCCCATCAATTGCTTTCTTAAATTTGACCTATGGTTCCATGATTCCATAGCAGTGAGCCATGGCAGTCTATCCGGTGCCAAATTGCATAATTATATACACGCTCCGTTCACCACCAATAGTTGACCCATGGAAACTAAAGTCTCCAGGCCAGACGTCGACAACCCTTCTCCCACCCCATTTCAGTAGAAACACCACCTCCCCAATACTCTTATTCTGCCCTCTTACCTCTTCCAATCTGGCTTGAAATTTTATTCCACTGGGAACACTGGAAAACTCCCCGTTTGATGGCCCCACTTGCTTCTAGCCCCCTTCTCCACCTTCTCCCACAACAGCATTCCTTCTCTTTTAGTCTTGCTGTGACTGTCCTTGATTCATCTTCGCTAGACAACACAAAATGCATGTTCCAGCAAGCGAGGACTAGGAAGCAGGGGCAAGGTTTTTGCATATCTATCTATCCTCTCCCCGAGCCTGCCTTTGCCCCTAAACATAGGAAGAGGCTGTAGGACAAAGGAGGCTAGAAGATCTGCCAAGCCTGTTTGGCCAGTTACAACCATGATAGACATGGCTGTAACTGGATGGTTCCTACGCAGAGGACAACCTGCCCTCCCCAAAGACACAAAATGAGTCATTAATGAAGAAGAATACACAATGAAAATATGGTTGCAGCAGAGAGGAGGAGGATTCTGCTCCTTCCTCTCTTCCACTCCCAAATCGTGTTGCTTTCTGTGTTGTCGAAGGATTCATGGCCAGAAACACTGGGTTGCTGTGAGTTTTCTGGGCTGTATGGCCATGTTCCAGAAGTATTCTCTCCTGACATTTTGCCCACATCTATGGCAGGCATCCTCAGAGGTTGTGACATAGATTTGGGTGAAACATCAAGAGAGAATGGTTCTGGAACATAGTCATACAGCCTGGAAAACTCACAGCAACACAATTTGCTTTCTGCTGCTTCAGGGCACAGAGCAATGGACTCAACTTGCAAGAAAATAGATTTCCCCATTTATTTGTCATGTCAGAACAACCAGTCAAATTATGTTACATTTCTAACAGAACAAAGCAAAACAAGCAGATACAAAATTTGTGAGTATGGTAGTTGATTAAATGTCCTTTGACCAGTATCTGGCCACTTGGAGTGCTTCTGGTGTTGCTGCAAGAAGGTCCTCCATGGTGCATGTAGCAGGGCTCAGGTTGCATTGCAGCAGGTGGTCAGTGGTTTGCTCCTCTCCACACTCGCATGTCGAGGATTCCACTTTGTAGCCCCATTTCTGAAGGTTGGCTCTGCATCTCGTGGTGCCAGAGCGCAGTCTATTTAGCGCCTTCCAAGTCACCCAGTCCTCTGTGTGCCCAGGGGGGAGTCTCTCATTTGGTATCAGCCATGGGTTGAGGTGCTGGGTTTGAGCCTGCCACTTTTGGACTCTCGCTTGCTGACGTGTTCCAGCGAGTGTCTCTGTAGATCTTAGAAAACTATTTCTAGATTTAAGTCGTTGACATGCTGGCTGATACCCAAACAGGGAATGAGCTGGAGATGTCTCTGCCTTGGTCCTTTCACTATTGGCTGCTATTTATAGCCTCCTCGCTGGATTGCAAGATATCCGGCGTCCCCTGGGCAACGTCTTCATAGATGGCTGATTCTCTCGATCCAGAAGAAACCATAGATTTCCCCTAAACCTTGTTTCTAAACCTTCCAGATGCAGCGACCCCTTAATACAGCTGCTCATGTTGTGGTGACCCCCAACCATTAAATTATTTTCATTGGTACTTCATAACTATAATTTTGCTACAGTTATGAATCATTAATGTAAATATCTGATATACCGGATGTATTTTTATTCACTGGGCCAAATTTGGCACAAATACCCAATACACCTAAATTTGAATACTGGTGGGGTTGGGCGGCGGTTGATTTTGTCATTTGGAAGTTGTGGTTGCTGGGATTTATAGTTCACCTACAATCAAAGAGTACTCTGAACTCCACCAACAATGAAATTGAACCAAACTTGGCACCCAGTATGCCCATGTCCAACAGAAAATACTGGAATGGTTTGGTGGGCATTGACCTTAAGTTTTGGAGTTGTAGTTCACATACATTCAGAGAGCACTGTGGAGTCAAACAATGATAGACCTGTACCAAACTTGGCACAAATACTCAATATGCCCAAATGTGAACACTGGTGGAGTTTGGAGAAAATAGACCTTAACATTTGGGAGTTGTAGTTGCAGGAATTTATAGTTCACCTACAATCAAAGAGCATTCTGAACACAGAACCCCCAGACCTTGAAGGGACTCACTGGTGTGCACCTCCTTCCAGCCTCACAAGCTCTCCCTTGCCCACATATGCACACCATGGTGCCATGCACAGAGCACACCTGCTCTCCCCTCCCCACTTGGAGTATCTGCAATAGCCCTCCCCTTGGCTAAGAGCCAGCCAATCACAGTGGAAGAGAGCTTTTGGTGGGTGGATTCACCATCTATTTCCAAAAAGGAAGATAAGGACAGGTGGAGAGATCTTCAACCTTTTCTGCCAAAGGGGTTCCTAAGACCACCAGAAATATATGTTTTCTGATGGTGTCTGGCGACCCCTCTGAAACCTCCTCGCAACCTCTCCTCAGGTGTCCTGACACCCAGGTTCAGAAATGCTACCCTAAACGTTTATGAAAAACTTCCTGATGGTAATAACTGTGGAATATACTACTTCGAAATGTGGTGGAGTCTCTTTCTCTGGAGGTTTTTTTAAGCAGAGGCTGGGTGGCCATCCATCTGTTGAGAGTGTTTTGTGTATTCTGGCTTGACAGGCAGTTTGGACTAGATGGAACTTGGGTCTATTTCATTTTAATGATTCTAGGTGTCCTGGTTTTCACCTGCGAAACATTAGGAGGTTGGCAACAATTAGCCGATGAAGGCTCACTGGCAGTGATTGGTGATAGCTGCCAGCCAGCAAAAGGCAGTTCATTAGCGAGGCTCATTAGCCCATGGAAGGGCAAGCAGGAGGAACTCTCTGCGGTCCCTGTGTGGGCAGAGAGGAAGCAAATTAGCAATGAAGAAGACCAAGAGATTGATGGGGAACCAGGAGTGTGGGTGGACAGAAGGGATGAAGGAGGCAAGGGGGTGTCCAACACAGCAACTTTGTGCTCTTCTTAGCCCACCCTTCCTCATTAAGCATGCCTTGTTTACATTTATTCATCAGAGGAGATATGTCTGTTCCTAATCAGTACCTGATATATTAGCTGGCGAGTGCAAAGTTGGATTAAGGGTGCATCTACGTTGCCATCCAGACGGTTTCCTTGGCAAAGTGGGGACTCTTTAGAGCAGGCGCAGGCAAACTTGGGCCCTCCAGATGTTTTGGACTTCAACTCCCACCATTCCTAACAGCCTCAGCCACTTAAGCGGATGAGGGGGCAAAGGAAAGGGCCCGAGGCTGTTAGGAATGGTGGGAGTTGAAGTCCAAAACACCTGGAGGGCCCAAGTTTACCCATAACTGCTTTAGAGTCAGAGTCCAGTGCTCAAACCAGCATCTCAGAATTCTGTGAAATATGAAATAACAGTAAATGTGGAATCATAGTGCTATAATTGTGCAGTGTGGATGGTTTCAGAATTCCAGGGTGGAAGCTGGATTTTATCCTTTGGATCAGCGTTTCTCAACCTGGAAGTCTAGACCCCTGAGTGGGTCGCGAGGGGGGTGTCAGAAGGGTTACCAAAGACCACCAGAAAACACAGTATTTTCTGTTGGTCATGGGATTCTGTGTGGGAAGTTCTGCCCAATTCTATCATTGGTGGGGTTCAGAATGCTCTTTGATTGCAGGGGTACTATAAATCCGGGCAACTACAACTTCCAAATGTCAGGGTCTATTTTCACCAAACTCCACCAGTGTTCACATCTGGGCATATTGAGTATTTGTGCCAAGTTTGGTCAAGATCCATCATTGTTTGAGTCCACAGTGCTCTCTGGATGTAGGTAAACTAGAACTCCAAAAGCCAAGGTCAATGTCCACCAAACCCTTCCAGTATTTCCTGTTGGTTATGGGAATTCTGTGTGCCAAGATTGGTTAAATTCCATCATTGGTGGAGTTCAGAATGCTCTTTGATTGTAGGTTAACTATAAATCCCAGCAACTACAACTCCCAAATGACAAAATCAATCCCCCAACCCCCACCAGTATTCAAACTTTGGCATATCGTGTATTTGTGCCAAATTTGGCCCAGTGAATAAAACTGCATCCTGCATATAAGATATATACATTGTGATTCATAACAGTAGCAAAATTACATGAAGTAGCTATGAAAATGTTATGGTTGGGGTCACCACAACATGAGGAACTGTATCACGGCATTAGGAAGGTTGAGAACTTCTGATTTGGATTATCTTGGAGTGCATCTGCACTGTATAGTTAATGCAGTTTGATAACACTTTAACTGCCATGGCTCAATGCCATGGGATCATAGGAGTTGGGCCTTTAGCCTCCTCTGCCAAAGAGCACTGGAGCCTTACCAAACTACAACTCCTGGGACTCTATGGCATCCAGTTGCAATAAAACCCTGTGATAGTTTGCCATAATTCTGAAATGACTTAAAGGCACAAAAGGAGATTTGTGCAGAAGCTGGGATGAAAATGAAGGCAGGGAGAAAAAGCTTCTTGTCAGTTTCGCTCAGCTTCAGAACGATTCCGTAAAAGGAGATGAAATTAACACGCAGCTTAATAAATCTTGATAAATCTAATCTTCATGAAAGCCATCCATCCGGAACCTGGGTCTTGACTGCCTCATTCTAATCACTGGAGGATTATTTCCCTGTGCATAAGGTCACTCTTTCACATTGTGCTTGTAAATTAATGAGGATGCATTGCAATGCTTACTGAACTGAATTCCCCTGGCAGAAAACGGAAATGGAATCACGGAGTTGAAAGAGACCCCAAGGGTCATTCAGTCCAACTTCATTTTGCCATGCAGGAATAATGATGATGATGATGATGATGATGATGATAATTATTATCATCATCATTATTAGACTCTGGCACAAGCCAGTAAAGGTGATCCCAGTGGTGATCGGCACACTGGATGCAGTGTCTAAAGACCTTGGCCTGCACTTAAAAACAATCAGCGCTGACAAAATTACCGTCTGTTTGTTGCAAAAGCCCAGCCTACTTGGATCTGCACACATTATTTGCTGATACATCGCACAGTCCTAGACACTTGGGAAGTGTCCAACGTGTCATCAAATACAATAGCCTGTTTAGTGATCTTGTGTGCTGTATACTAATCTTGTTATGTATCTAATAATAATATTAACTTTTTTTTGTACCTCACCTCCATCTCCCCGAAGGTACTCGAGACGACTTAGACCTGGCACAAAGTGCCTAAAACAACACATTAAATAAAGTAAACACACCATGCAATACAAGATAAATCAGTATTATTTAAAACAACAATTCAAACTAAACAGTGTCCAATAAACTATAGTGTTGACTGTTGTAAAAACATGGCCAACTGTAAACAAGAAGGGAAAGAGATAGTGGAAGTTGTAGCTAAGGAACAAAGGCATGGGGTGAAAGTGCTGTGCTGTATCATAATTGCGCACCATCGGGCTAGACTAGCATTTCTCAGCCTGGGGTCAGGACCCCAGGGAGGGGGGAGTTGCGAGGGGGATTCAGAGGGGTTGCCAAAGACCATCAGAAAACACTTCTTTCTGATGGTCTTAGAAACCCCTTTGGCAGCGACAGCTGAAGATCTCTCCGCCTGTCCTTCTCTTCCTTTTTGGAAACACACAGCGAATCCTCCCATCAAAAACCCTCCTCCGCTGTGATTGTACAGCCTCTCAGCTAAGGGGAGGGATTTTCTGAGACTCCAAGCAGGGAGGGGAGAGCAGGCATGCTCAATGCATGGCAGCATGGTGGGCATGTGCGGGAGAGGGAGAGCTTGTCAGGCTGGAAGGAGTATCACACCAGTGAGTCCCTTCAAGGCCTGGGGGTTCTGTGTTCAGAATGCTCTTTGATTGTAGATGAACTATAAATTCCTGCAACTACAACTCCCAAATGTCAAGGTCTATTTTCTTCAAACTCCACCAGTGTTCACATTTGGGCATATTGAGTATTCGTGCCAAGTTTGGTACAGGTCTATCATTGTTTGACTTCACAGTGCTCTCTGAATGTAGGTGAACTACAACTCCAAAACTCAAGGTCAATGCTCACCGAACCCTTCCAGTATTGTCTGTTAGTCATGGGGGTTCTGTGTGCCAAGTTAGGTTCAATTCCATCATTGGTGGAGTTCAGAATGCTGTTTGTTCGTAGGTGAACTATAAATCCCAGTAACTACAACTCCCAAATGACAAAATCAACCACCCTCCCTCCAAGCCCACCAGTATTCAGATGTGGGTGTATCTGGTATTTGTGCCAAATTTGTTCCCGTGAATGAAAATATATCCTGCATTTTAGATATTGACATTATGATGTAGCAATGAAAAAATTATGGTTGGGGGTCACAACATGTAGAACATGTATTAAGGGGTCGCGGCACTGGAAAGGTTGAGAAACACTGGGCTAGGTATTTTCAAAGGCTTGTCTAAACATCCAATTCTTCAACTCCCTCTGGAAGGAGGACAGGGTAGACACAATCCAAGCCCACCTGACAGATGGCCATCCACAATCAGACCACTATGCCACACTTGCTCTATTTTCTGCAAGTGCTTTCATTGCGTTGAGATTCACAGTCACGGCAAACCTATGTGCATTCGTCCACATCACATCCTGAACTTGCATCACAGGAAAAAGCCCAGTCGGGTGATAAGGCTGCTCTCTCCTTTTTATGCTGGCTGGGGCGGTGCAGACTGAAGGCTCCAGATTTCCTTCCTGTGGCCCAGCCCCACACAAGCTGCAGCCTGACCCTGACCCGGCCTCACAGAGCTGAGACAATAAATGCTTTCCGGTCGAAAGAGCCAAAGTCTTGATGAAGCAGCCAAGAAGTCCCAGAGTCAAGAAGATAGCCATTCCCAAAGACAAGTGTAATTCCCCCATCTCTTTACTAGGCATCAAGTTAGCGCTACATTGCAATCCTAAATTGCATCAATACGAGTTTAGTGTTTTGACGGAAAGAAAATATAGTTCAACTCCAATCTTGTGTCCATTTTTCCCCCAAGAAAGATATGTACAAGCTGGAAGGTGTCCAGAGAAGGGCGACCCAAATGGTCAAAGGTCTGGAAGCCAAGTCCTTTGAGAAGCAGCTTAGGGAGCAGGGTCTGTTTAGCTTGGGGAAAAGAAGGTTGAAAGGAGACATGGTAGCCATTTTCAAAAACAGTTGAAATGATATCACATTGAGGAAGGTGGAGTTTTTTTTTCTACTCTAAAGACCAGAATGTGGTGCTTGGAGGAAGCACCACTTGCCTCCAAGTTCCACATGTCACTGACCTAATCCAGATCAGGCCCTTTGACTGTTTATTCTGTTGGAGCATGCAAGGAATCAGTTAATGTGTGTGCGTCAACTGAAAAATAAGATACATGACACTGATTGGTCAGGCAATGCCTGGGGAGATGGCTGAGCCTGGGACTTTTGGCTACTGTTACATTTTTGTTCAGGCTTGAGCTATGTAAGTTCAGGGAGAGAAGAAGAGAGAATCAGATAGAGGCAGAGAGAGAGAGTTTGAAAGTGCTCTTGCTTCATGAACTGCTGAAGGAGTTTACTCTCATGTCTGCACGCTCTAACCCTCTCCAAAATTTCTATCCTGGTTATATGTCACTTGGTCACGCCCAGCATTATTTTTTAAATTTTTAATTAGTACATTTGGCCCTGCCATAGGTTTTAAAACATCGTTGTGTTATTGTTAATGTTTTTTGCTATTTTCTGTTTATGAGTTTTATTTATTGTTTGTATGACTGTTGCTATTGTTTTTATTGTTGTATTGTGGTCTCGGCCTCATGTAAGCCTCACCAAGTCCCTTGGGGAGATGGTAGCGGGGTACAAATAAATTATTATTATTATTATTATTATTATTATTATTATTATTATTATAAAGAAGGTACATTTTAAATCTTTCATAAAAGGACACTGTGAGCTGATGCAACTAATCACACTTTATATATGTTGTTCTGAACTATGAAGAATAAACTACTTGTTCTTTGTATTGTCGAAGGCTTTCATGGCCGGAATCACTAGGTTGTTGTAGGTTTTTCCGGGCTATATGGCCATGTTCTGGAGGCAATTTTTCTCCTGACGTTTCGCCTGCATCTATGGCAAGCATCCTCAGAGGTAGTGAGGTATGTTAGAAGTAGGAAAAATGGGTTTATATATCTGTGGAATGACCAGGGTGAGACAAAGGGCTTTTTTCTGCTGGGGCTAGCTGTGGATGTTTAAGCCGATCACCTTGATTTGCATTCAATTGGTTGGAAGCGCCTGGGGGGAACCCCCTGTTGAGGGTGATTTTATGTGCCTGTTTGCTTCTTCTCTGTTGTTTTGCTGTTATAATTTTTGAGTTTTTTAATACTGGTAGCCAGATTTTGTTCATTTTCATGGTTTCTTCCTTTCTGTTGAAATTGTCCACATGCTTGTGGATTTCAATGGCTTCTCTGTGCAGTCTGACATGGTGGTTGTGAGAGTGGTCCAGCACTTCTGTGTTCTCAAATAATATGCTGTGTCCAGGTTGATTCATCAGGTGCTCTGCTATGGCTGATTTCTCTGGCTGAAGTAGTTCTTTGTTCTTTACTTGTTCTTTACTGTTCACCTGTGTGGTATATTTTCTTTCTCTGGCAAGGCAATATATAGGCTTATCAAATGTGAACTACACATGTAGTTCACATTTGATAATTTTACATTATGCCACGTATTCCACTATAAATACAGTGTTCCCTCACTTATCGTGGGAATTACGTTCCAAGACCACCCGTGATAAGTGAAAAACCGTGAAGTAGGGACACCCCTCTCCCCTTTCCTCCTCACCCTCTTTAGCTTCCTCTTCCTCCTCCTTGTCACTGTCTGTGCCTCTTGCCGCCACCTGGGCCCTGCAATTGAGAGGGCAGCGGAGGTGTTGTGGG
>NW_026847660.1:12873175-13083927 GCF_025583915.1 Anolis sagrei ordinatus
ACAGTTCCAGCATCTCACCTGGTCCCAGGCTCTAACCTCCCCGCCTGTGAAGACAAAGACGTAGCCCATGGTGATCAGGCAGGTCCAAATGATGGCCGAGAAGATCCGGGTACATCGCTGGAAGAGGTTTTCAATGCACACAAGGACCAGGATGAGAATGAAGACCACAAGGGCGACAAATAAGGTCACCAGGAAGTCCAGGTTGGAGGAGAATTCCTGGGGAGGTGGAAGGAAAAGGGAAGAGCATCATTCCTCTTGTCTGCAGCACTTGCCTTAGCGAGAGCTAAATCCTTTCCTGAAGGAGTGAATTGGTTTTATCTTGCCCATTTGAATAAAATTTGCAGTCAGCCCGTGACATACATTGGGACGACGAACCCCATGAAAGTGGGGGAATCCCAAAGACAACACCTATCTATGAATCCCTAGGTCATTCAGCATAGCTCTATAGACAATCTCCATCAGAAGCTGACCACACCATTACAGGGTTGTAATGGAGGGCCTACAGGTGCCCCTCACCTGACTACAAATCCCATGATTTAAGAGTGAAGCCACTGTGATTAAAGTAGTTGCAGATTGCTATAATTGTGCAATGTGGATGCATTGTAGAATCATAGAATCATAGAATCATTGAGTCGGTAGAGACCTTGTGGGCCATCCATTCCAACCCCCAGCAAGAAGCAGGAAAATCGCATTCAAAGCACCCCTGGACAGATGGCCATCCAGCCTCTGTTTAAAAGCCTCCAAAGAAGGAGCCTCCACCACACTTAAAGGTAGAGAGTTCCACTGTTGAACAGTTCTCACAGTCAGGAATTTCTACCTAATGTTCAGCTGGAATCTCCTTTCCTGTAGTTTGAAGCCATTGCTCCGTATCCTAGTCTCCAGGGCAGCAGAAAACAAGCCTGCTCCCTCCTCCCTATGACTTCCCCTCACATATTTATACATGGCTATCACGTCTCCTCTCAGCTTTCGCTTCTGCAGGCTAAACATGCCCAGCTCTTTAAGCTGCTCCTCATAGGGCTTGTTCTCCAGACCCTTGATCATTTTAGTCGCCCTCCTCTGGACACATTCCAGCTTGTCAACATCTCCCTTCAATTGTGTTGCCCAGAATTGGACACAGTATTCCAGGTGTGGTCTAACCAAGGCAGAATAGAGGGATAGCATGACTTCCCTGGATCTAGACACTATACTCCTATTTATGCAGGCCAAGATCCCATTCTCTTTTTTAGCTGAAGCATCACATTGTTGGCTCATGTTTAACTTGTTGTCCATGAGGACTCCAAGATCTTTTCCACATGTACTTGGAGTCATTGTCAGACTCAGTGCAGTGGGATCTGCCAAAGAATGAGAGATGCCTAAATCTACACTCGTTTCCATCCCTGGTGTAGAGTAACTATTTCCAGTTACTTTCAACCTGTTTTCCAAAGAGCATTTATCAATGCATTCCGAGATGAATTTTTCAAACTTTATACCCTCTTGGTATAGAATAGGCATGGGCAAACTGCGGCACTCCAGGTATTTTGGATTTCAACCTCAACAATTCCTAATAGCCTGCTGGCTGTTAAGAATTGTGGGAGTTGAAGTCCAAAACACGGAAGGGCTGAAGTTTGCAATCCATGGTTCTAAATGGTTCTAAAGTACTTGCAAAACTAGGAACACTGGTGCTTTCCTTCTACAATGTTGCTAAAGTTCCCTTGGTGAAAACTTCAGAACTCTAACTTTCAAAATTTCATTATAAATGGCAGTTCGTAATTGGCTCTGGCATAAAAATTGCAAATAACAAAATAATTATGAAATTTTGAAAGTTTTATTAGAGTTCTGAAATTTTCACCACCAGAACTTAAGCAACACTTTAGAAGCAAAGCACCAGCGCCCCCTAGTTTAGTAAGTACTTTAGAACCATTTAGAAACATGGATTGCCCGTGCCTTATTCTGGGTATCATAGAATTGGAAGAAACCACATGGGCCATCTAGTCCAACCCCATGACATGCAGGAAAAGCACAAGCAGAGCACCGCTAACAGAAGGCCATCCAGCTTCCACCACACTCCGAGGCAGAGAGTCCTGCTATTGAACACCTCTCGTAATCAGGAAGTTCTTCCTAATGTTCAAGTTGAATTTCCTCTCCTGCAATTTGAATCTATTGTTCCAAGTCCTAGTCTCCAGGGCAGAAGAAAACAAGCCTGCTCCTTCTCCCTATGACAGGCTTTTAAATATTTATACATGGTGATCATGTCTGTTCTCAGCCTTCTCTTCTGCAGGTTAAACATCCCCAGCTCTTGAAGCCACTCCTCATAGGACATGATCTTCAGATCTTTGATCATCTTAGTCACCCTCCTCTGAACACGTTCCAGCTTGTCAATATCACTCTTAAATAGTAGTGCCCAGAACTGGGCACAGGGTTATTCCAGGTGAGGTCTGACCAAAGCAAAATAGAAAGGCACCATGACTTCCTTCAATCTAGACACTACACTCCTTTTGATGCCACCCAAAATCCCATTGGCTTTTTTAGCTGCAGCATCACATTGTTTGTTCATGTTCAGCTTATTTTCCACCAAGACTCCAAGATCTTTTTCACATGGACTGTTGTTGAGCCAGGTATCACCCATTCTGTATCTTCACGTTTCATTTTTTTCTGCCTAAGTGGAGTATCTTACATTTGTCCTTGTTGACATTTGTTTTGTTAGTTTTGGCCAATAAACTCTCTAATCTATTAAGGTTGTTTTGAATTCTGATCCTGTCCTCTGGAGAATTAGCTATCTCTCCTAATTTGGTGTCATCTGCAAACTTGGGACCACTGCCCAGTGCCCACCTATTTTCTCCCTTCCCCAGCTTGGAGAAAGCCTACCTCAGAATGTCTCCATGGCAATGCTCCTTTTCTTTCTTTCATACACCTTTCTTTCTTTCTTTCTTTCTTTCTTTCTTTCTTTCTTTCTTCTCCTTTTCTCTCCCTTTTTTCTCTCTTTTTTCCCTCCTTCTCCCTTTCTTTCTTCCTTCCCTTTCTCTTCCCTTCTTTCTCTTTCTTCCCCTTCCTTCCTCATACCTTTCCCCTTTCCTTTCTCTTCCTTTATTCCCTTTTTCTTTCCCCCTCCCTTTCTTCCATCATATGTCCTTTCTTTCCCTTCTGTTTTTCTTTTTTTCCTCCCTTCTTCCCTTCCAGTCATACACTCGTCACTTAGCAGTCGCCAAACCACTTCATCCCCTTTGCTTCCCAGTAACATCACAGAGGGCCACTTCACCTAAGTAAAGGTTTCCCCTTGACATTAAGTCTAGTTGTGTCCAACTCTGGCGGGTGGTGCTCATCCCCATTCTAAGCCGAAGAGTTGTCTGTAGACACCTCCTAGGTCATGTGGCCAGCATGACTAAATGGAGCGTTGTTACCTTCCTGCAGAGGTGGTACCTATTGATCTACTCACATTTGCATTTGAATCTGGGGAGTGGGGTGAGCTCCTGCTGTTAGCTCCAGCTATGTTGGCACAAGCTGGAGCTAACAGCAGGAGCTCACCCCACTCCCCAGATTCAAACTGTTGACCTTTTGAGCAGCAAGTTCAGCAGCTCAGCAGTTTCACTTGCTGCACCACCTCCGCTTCACCTAGCATCAGCCAGCCAATATACTTTGTTTCCTTTCCTTTTCCTCTTACTTGAGCCTGAAAGAGGTGTTTGTGTTTGTTTCTTTTTAGTTCAAACTCCTCAATTGTTTTAAGTAGTATAATGAGGGGTATGTGTGCCAAGTTTGGTCCAGATCCATCAAATCATGAAGGAGCCTTTGTGGTACAAGCCAATAAACCAACCAACATACGTATATACATGTGTACTTCAACTTTATAGCTATAGATTTATATATACACTGCTTTTCTCTCCATATTGAGACCCAAAGTATCTTCCCAACCTCCGATACTTACCCTCCCACTGGCAAAAGAAGTGACGATAAGAGCCACGCAGATGCCCAAGACGATAACCAGGAGGAGGAGGATCAGGGGGTATTGTTGGCTCAGGCTGTAATATGTTTGGTAGAAGAGGTCCTCTCTCGGCGTGTCGCTGGTTGACCACGGCCGCCGTTGGCAGGGCATGGCTCCCCTACTCCTGGGGAGACCACCTTGGGGCAGAGATCATCCACTCCTCATAGTCCACAGCAGAAGAAAATGGCAAATTAGACCCCTTTGCAGAAGCTTCAGGGGAGACCCCACGGCAAACACAGCATTCCCTTGAGGTTGTGGAGTGGCCCCATTGTCGGCAATTAGATTACATCCAAGCCAAAGGAAAAATTAATCCAGCTGCAGAAAGAGTCAATCCTGGGCTCCAGCGAAATTACTTCCAAGCAACGTTCCCATCAAAGCCATCCGAAGTCAGGTTAATATGGTACTGTTGGCACTGGACGTTGGAAGCAAAAGAACCTGGATAAAGAAATATGCATCTCACTAATGACTGTATTGATCCAAAGAGCATTTGTCTTATGATCAAGCCTAGTCACCATAATAAGACTGATCTGTTTACATTACATCTTGACCCGTCATTACCTTGGTCTGCACTTTTCACATCCTTGCGATCTTTCAACTGCTTATTACACAACTGGCTTATCATAGTACTGTGTGCCTCTAAGGAAGTAGATGCAAATTTCACAAAGCAAAGCTCTTTTGTTTCTAAAGCATCCTCCTAATTTTCCTACAAAGTCAGACTGACGCAATTACTTCCCTGGAATATGTCCTTATCCACACTCGATTGCATCCAAACATAAGGGAATACATTTTCCCCCATGTAGTCACCATGAGAAATAACAGAGCAACCAATCAGCTGGATTCCTCATCTCAAGCAAGGGATGGACTAGCTGACCTCAAGATACTCCACACCAACTCTATAATCATTCTATGATATTTTATCAATATCGAGTGGCACAATGGGTTAAAACCTTGTGCTGGCAGGATTGAAGGTTCGATTGCAGGTCAGAAGTTCGAATCTGGGGAGAGCACGATGAGCTCCCTCTGTCAGCTCCAGCTCCCCATGCGGGGACATGAGAGAAGCCTCCCACAGGATGGTAAAACATCAAACATCAGGGTATCCCCTAGGCGACGTCTTTGCAGATGGCCAATTCTCTCACACCAGAAAGGACTTGCAGTTTCTCAAGTCGCTCCTGACACTATATATATATATTTCGAGCTTGGTCTGATTTAGGGAAATTCTCACTTGTCCCTTTGCCAATTATATTCTCCTTTTTTAAAGGTTGCTTTGGAGCATGCAGTGAACATAGGTGATGAGATTAATGAGGAAAAAACTTACAGTGAAATGACAAATTAATGAGTAATGTCTAAGGAAACAAAGAAATAAATGCCTTCTTGTTATCTCAGAAATGAATTCCTGGCTCTGTTACTAATACAAACAATTACTAGGCATATTCATAGGAGGATGACATTAAGAAATAATAGATGGGTTTTCAGAAATAAGTTGTTTGAATGGTTGTGATATATTTGGGGCAAATAAAAGGGCAAATAAAAGAATGAAATGGAGAGAAAAAGTATGAAACAGTATGAACCATCTCGGACATTAAAATCATCTGGGGAGGACGTGCTCTCAGTCCCGCCTCTTTTACAGGTGTCTGGTCAGAGAGACGAGAGACAAGGTCTTTTCAGTGTGGCCCCTCGGCTTTGGATCTCAGTCCCCAGTAATATTAGAGCAGCTCCCTCCCTCTTGGCTTCAGAAGAAAAGTGAACACCTGGCTCTAAGGCAGAATTTCTCAACCTGTGGGTCGGGACCCCTGAAGGACACGAGGGGGTGTCAGAGGGGTCACCAAAGACCATCAAAAAACACAGTATTTTCTGTTGGTCATGGGGGTTCTGTGTGGGAAGTTTGGCCCAATTATATCGTTGGTGGGGTTCAGAATGCTCTTTGATTGTAGGTGAACTATAAATCCCAACAACTACAACTCCCAAATGTCAAGGTCTATTTTCCCCAAACTCCTGCAGTGTTCAGATTTGGGCATATTGAGTATTCATGCCAAGTTTGGTCCAGATCTCATCATTATTTGAGTCCACGGTGCTCTCTGGATGTAGGTGAACTACAACTCCAAAACTCAAGGTCAATGCCCACCAAACCCAATATTTTCTGTTGGTTGTGGGAGTTCTGTGTACCAGGTTTGGTTCAGTTCCATCGTTGGTAAAGTTCAGAATGCTCCTTGATTGTAGGTGAACTATAAATCCTCGCAACTACAACTCCCAAATGACAAAATCAATCCTTCCCCACAACCCCACCAGTATTCAAATTTGGGCGCATTGGGTGTTTGTGCCAAATGTGGTCCAGTGAATGAAAATACATCCTGCATATCAGATATCTACATTATGATTCATAAAAGTAGCAAAATGACAGTTATGAAGTAGCAATGAAAATTATTTTAAGGTTGGGGATCGCCACAAAATGAGGAACTGTGTTAAGGGATCGCGGCATTAGGAAGGTTGAGACCCACTGCTCTAGGGTCAAGCCTTTGGAGATTAACTATAGTGCAATAATAGCTACGGAATTATGTGCAATGACTTTGGAACAACCCAGATTACGATTGTGGATGATGTGATTTTAATAGTGATTGCAATGTTTTTTACGTTTTAATGTGCATCTAATTTTTAATTTTTTTAACTTAAATGTATTTTAACTTGTTCAAAGGTATTGAATAGTTACCATACATAAAGCTGCTTTGAGTTGCCTTCAGGGTAGGGAAAGGCAGTATACAAATAGAGTAAATAAATAAAAAGCTATTGAAATTTGCAAGCATGTGAACAAATTCAACAGAAAGGAGTAAACCATGAAAAGGAACAAAATCTGGCTACCAATATTGAAAAACCCTAAAATCAGGACGGTAAATAAAAACCAATACTCAAAGAACAGGGGAATTCCAGACAAGAAACAATCAGGGCCAACTAATCATTTCCCAGCAAAGGATCCCGCCAGGCAGCAATCAGCCAAGCTTTGAAGCTACAAGGCTATTAAATGCTAGTCAAGGTGGCCAATTGCAATGTTCACACTTGCCTCAAACAGACAAGAGTTCTTTCTCCCACCCTGGACATTATTCCACAGATATATACATCCCACTTGCTTAGTTTCCAACAGACCCCACAACCTCTGAGGATGCCTGCCATAGATGTAGTGAAACGTCAGGAGAGAATGCTTCTGGAACATGGCCATACAGCCCAGAAAACTCACAGCATGAAAAATAGTGGATGGCTAATACAGGTTGAGCATCCCTTATCTGGAATTCTGAAATATTCTGCAGCAGTTTGTCTGTCTCAAGGTACATCTACACTGAAGAATTAATCCAGTTTGACAACACTTGGAACTGTTGTCACTTAATGCTATAGAATTGTGAGATATGTAGTGTTACAAGACCCGTAGTCTTCCCTGCCAGAGTGTGGGTACTCCCAGAATTCCATAGCATTGAGCCATGGCAGCTAAAGTGATGTCAAACTGCAGTAACTGTGCAGTTTAGATGTGCCCTGAGACAGACTTATCAGTGTATAGTGAAGTAATGGGATAGACAGACCAAAGGTCAAGTCCTTCCACAATGCACACCCAAACACAAATACACAAACAACATTTTGGCTTCCTGTGATAGCTATGTGACTCATTTACCTGAAAAATCAGCAAAGCTGCTAGAGTCATTCAGCAAGTCATTACGCTCAGCATAAGCCCATTTGGTTTTGATTCCATTGTACTATATGTCTCTGTATGTACACACACGCAAAGATGGATGGATGGATGGATGGATGGATGGATGGATGGATAGATAGATAGATAGATAGATCTCAAAGAGATCAAGTCAAAATAGACCCTTTGCTGAGCAGCCTTCAAGTCACCTGAGCCAATTTATGGCAACCCAGTTAATTTCATAAGGAGCCCCTGGTGGTGCAGTGGGTTAAACTGCTGAGCTGCTGAAATAGCTGACCAAAAGGTTGGCAGTTCAAATCCGGGGAGTGGGGTGAGTTCCCACTGTTAGCCCCAGCTTCTGCCAACCCAACAGTTCAAAAATATGCAAAATGTGAGTAGATCAATAGGTACTGCTCTGGCAGGAAGGTAACTGCACTCCATACAGTCATGCTGGCCACTTGACCTTGGAGATGTCTATGGACAATGCCAGCTCTTTGGCTTAGAAACTGAGATGAGCACCAACCCTCAGAGTTGGATACGATTAGACTTAATGTCAGGGGAAAACCTTTACCTACCATTAATTTCATAGGCAAGAAGTTATGATCAGAGATAGTGTTGCCAGTGCCTCCCTCTGAAACTGAGCTTCCAGCACTTGGTATTCCCTTGGTGGTCTCCCATCCAAGTTCTAACCGGGGCTGAACCTGCTTAGCTTCCAAGAACAGACCAGATCTGCTGCCTTTATGTACTCATTTGGTTCACATTACTTCTATGCACATTCCGAACCTTTGGTGTGTCATGCCACAAAATCACACACTGTCCACTAACTATACCCTTTTGCCCATAGAAACATCACCTTTGATGGACTGCTAAGACTCCTCTGCAACTCTGTTTATGTCTCACCCCATTTAGCAATGCCCATGCTGTGGTCTCTCCACTTCAATGCCCCCAGCTTTGCAAATGCAAATGCTTCCACTTTGCAAAGTCCCCAAATCAATGTACCTTCTTACCTGGTCCACCAGCTCTGAACAGACTCCACGCTTGGATTCCGTGGTCTCCCTGAATCTTCCCTTCTCTGCCTTTCTGGCAGCCGCAGGAAGAAGCCGCCTTCCCCATAGCCCAGCCCTTTCTCTTAACTTGAGATTGAAACTCCAGCCAGATTAACACATTCATCTCCAAAGCAAGAGTTGTGGTGGGAAATGGAGAAGTGGATTCAAAGGCACAAGCGGTACTAGTGTTGGATTCTCTTGGATTGCATCTACATGATCGAATTAATGCAGTTTGACACATCTTCAACTTCTATGCAATGGGACCATCAAAGTTGTCATTTCATAAGGTGTTCTCAAAGCACTTCACCAAACCACTGGCAGTTACACTGCACAAATCCTACAGTGTAGATCAGTGGTTCTCTACCTTCCTAATACCACAACCCCTTAATACAGTTCCTCATGTTGTGATGACCCCCAATCATAACATTATTTTCATTGCTACTTCATAACTGTAATTTTGCTACTGTTATGAATCCTAATGTAAACATCTAATACACGGGATCTATTTTCATTAACTGGACCAAATTTAGCACAGGTAGAGTTAGAGGGGGGAGTGATTTTGTCATTTGGGAGTTGTAGTTGTTGGGATTTATAGTTCACCTACAATCAAAGAACACTTTGAACTCAGCCCACAATGGATCTGCACCAAACTTGACACACTACCTACATGGCCAACATTAAATACTGGTAGGGTTGCAGTGGGGATTGATTTTGTCATTTGGGAGTTGTAGTTGCTGGGATTTATAGTTCACCTACAATCAAATAACATTCTGAACAAAACTTCCCACACAGAACCAACCATGACCAACAGAAAATACTGGAGGGATTTGGGAGGAATTGACAGTGATTAAGGGGAGATGTAGTTCACCTATCTCCAGAGAGCACTTTGAACCCAAACAATGTTGACCCTGGATCAAATTTTGCTCAAAAACCCGATATTCCAAAATTCAAATACTGTTCGGGTTAGGGGGGACTAATTTTATCATTTGGGAGTTGTAGTTGCTGGGATTTATAGTTCACCTACAATCAAAGAGTACTCTGAACCCAGCCCACAATGGATCTCCACTAAATTTGGCACTTGGCACACTACGTACATGGCCAACATTGAATACTGGTGGGGTTGGTCTGTTTTTGAATTCTGGGAGTTGTAGTTCACCAACTCTCAGAGTGCACTCTGTACCAAATGAGGAATAAAGGAAGAGAAGAACAGGCAGAGAGATCTTCAGCCTTCTCTGCCAAAGGGGTTCCTAAGACCATCAGAAATAGGTGCTTTCTGATGGTCTTTGGTGACCCCTCTGAAATCCCCTTGTGACCACCCCAGGTTGAGAAACATTGGTGTAGATGCAACCTTGGACTCTTCTAGGTGGCAATATTTTAAACTTTTGTCACAGTTAGGTCTAGTTTTCGCCCAGGAGAAGTACAAAGTGATGAAAAATAAAAATTAGTCTTGCCAGGCCAAGTTCATCTGAGATTTGTGGGCAAGAGCATAAACACCCCACCCCTCCAGGGATGTTCAAGCATTGTGAATTAAGTACCAACCACAAATGCTCAGAACTTGTAATTCAAACACATGTGCACAGAGAGAGAGATTGTATTTTGGAAGTGGAAACAGAAGCCTGAGCAAAAGGAGCTGTTCTCAAATCAAGATTTAATGAGGAAATTATTTCTTCTCACTTACTTAATTGGATAGGATGAGTAATATGTAATCTAGCCTAGCTATTTCTACCCTAAAGGCACAAGATCCTGTCTGATCTTGGAGCGTACACAGAATCAATCTTGGTTTGTACTTTTTTGTGTGTGTCAGGAGCGACTTGAGAAACTGCAAGATGCTTCTGGTGTGAGTGAACTGGCTGTCTGCAAGGACATTGCCCAGGCAACACTGGGATGTTTGATGTTTTACTATCCTGTGGGAGACTTCTCCCATGTCCCCGCATGGGGAGCTAGAGCTGACAGATGGGAGCTCACCCCACTTCCTGGATTCGAACTTCCAACCTTTCAGCCAGCACAAGGGTGTAACCCATCACACCACCGGGAGCTCACAGTGCTCTGACTTGATGCAGGTGAACTACAACTTCCATAATGTGGAGTCAACCCCTCAAACTCCTTCAGTATGTTTAGTTGCTGATTAGAACTGCTCTGTTTGTTGCGCAGAGTTGAAAGGAGCAGGAAAGGATTAAGGGAGAGGCAGTGGGCGGGATCATGCAAATTCCACACCAATGGAGAGAGTAAGAAACATCGGGATGTCTCTGTGGGTTGGGGGGGGGCGTGAAATCTAGGATGAAATTGTGTCCAAATTAAAGCGTTCCTTGAGTGGTGGGCAGTATGGTGTTTGGGGAGGACATTGGCAGGGGTTGGACTACATGCTTATGGCACTCGCTATATCCTGAAATGTCATTGCAGATGGCCAATGCTCACACCAGAAGTGACTTGCAGTTTCTCAACCCATTCCTGACATGGAAAAAAAATGCTGCAAACTGAGTTCAAAGTGCAAAAGCATTCAGTACATCCAGAGAGAGAGGATGGGAAAGAATCCTGCACTTTCTAGTAGACTCAACCAAAAGCAAAATACTTCAGTCCGTGCTAACCTGATCTTTAATGCCATCTTGTGATGTTGCTTAGCTTTAAAAAAAAGTCAAAGTTTTCATCCATAAAAGACTGGAGGGCATGGAACACCATTTCTTTCATTCTTGTAGTCCTTATGGACAACAAGTCAAACATGAGCCAACAGTGTCATGTGGCAGCAAAAAAGGCCAGTGGGATTTTGGCCTGCATAAATAGGATTTTAGTGCCTAGATCCAGGGAAGTCATGCTACCCCTCTATTCTGCTTGGGTCAGACCACACCTGGAATCACATTGTGTCCAATTCTGGGCACCGCAATTGAAAGGAGATGTTGACATGCTGTAATGTGTCCAGGGGAGGGCAACTCAAAGGATCAAGGATCTGGACAACAAACCCTATGGGCAGCTTAAAGAGCTGGGCATGTTTAGCTTGCAGAAGAGAAGGCTGAGAGGAGAAATGATGAGGGCTATGTATCAATACGTGAGGGGAAGTCATAAGGAGGAGGGAACAAGCTTGATTTCTGCTTCCCCTGAAGACTAGGACACAGAGCAATGGCTTCAAACCGCAGGAAAGGAGATTCCACCTGAACATTAGGAATAACTTTCTGTGAGAGATGTTCAGCAGTGGAACTCTCTGCGCAGGAGTGTGGTGGAGGCTCCTTCTTTGGAGGCTTTTAAACAGAGGCTGGATGGCCATCTCTTGGGGGTGCTTTGAATGTGATTTTCCTGCTTCTTGGCAGAATGGGGTTGGACTGGATGGCCCCAGAAGTCTCTTCCAACTCTATGATTCTATGATTCACCTTTTACCATGCCTTCCTAGTCCAAGGAGAGAAAGAAAAGATGGCCTTTGTGCTTTGTTTCAGAAGAGAGAGCACAGCAAATTCACTGTTTTTGAACTCAGTGCCTCCTATTCTAAGTTGTAGGATGCCTATTTCCCCGGGAAGAGAAGCCAGTTCCAAAGAAAGCTTCAAGGAAAAGCAATCTACGATGATTCACATTGTTATTGCCCACCTGTTCTTAGACTCCTTTTTTATTGTTTCCAAAGGGCACACTTAAGAGGGAAGTAAACAGCCGGTGCCAAAATCACGGTTCTTTCACCCAAAGCAATACCCACTGCAGCAGCACATAGGCAATTTCCATTGTTTGTTCCTTGGCTCAGTGGTCTAGTTCTCTTGACCAAAGAAAAACCTCACAATTTCTTTGTTCCTCCCATTCAGCGAAACCTGGGCAGGATACCCAACTGTCAAACTGTGTTTTGAGCTTTTGGGTGCCTTTGATGGACGCTGCGTGTGTCCGTGCTAAAAGGAAGGAAAGCACAGAGAAAAAAGACCGCGGCATCTATATTGTGCAGGTAGGATCGTATTTTGAAAGAGAAAAGGAGAGGAAAGAGAAAAACTTTGAATGCATCAGGCACTTTAATGAGACCGGAGGGAGCCGCGTGACTTCCTGACAGATTTAGAGCCTCTAATGAGCTGGACAGTTAATGTCCTTTCACGCTTCCCTTTGTCCTCCCCCTCAACCAGCATGGATTTAGTTCATTTTAAGTGGCCATCAATTTCCCCCAAGATAGGGAAGGGGACAGCATCTCTCTCGACTAAGCAAGCCACAAGGACAATTCTGCAATAGTACTGTCTCTTCTTTTCCCATTGGGAAGGAACCCATGTCATTTTGGGTGCATCTACGCTGCAGTATAATGTAGTTTGATATCACTTTAAGTCATATTTTCCTAATGCCATGACCCCTTAATACAGTTCCTCATGTTGTGGTGACTCCCAATCAGAAAATTATTTTCGTTCCTACCGCATAACTGTAATTTTGCTACTGCTATGAATCGTTGTGTAAATATCTGATTTTGTCATTTGGAAGTTGTAGTTGCTGGGATTTATAGTTAACTACCAATCAAAGACATCCATAGGGAGATCAAGGTGATTGTTCCAACAATCACCTTGATCTCCCTTGTTACAAAGTCTTAAGCTGCCTCTGCCAAAAAGTGCCAGTGCCACATAAAACTACAACTCCCAGGATTCCATAGCATTGAGCCATGGCAGTTCAAGTGGTGCCAAACGGCATTAATTCTACAGTGTAAATACACCTCCTCAAAGTAACTCTATAGTCAACTTCTGCCAGTTTTAAAGTGAACACAAATGAAAACAATGTTACTGTTTTTTACCATATGGAGATAAAATGTCACCCATTTCCTTGCAAGAATACTGACCTGGACATCCACAGGGAAACCAAGGTGTTTGTTTATTAAGCTACTGACCTCCTAACCCTGCCATATGCCTGTGAAACATGGACTGTCTACAGACATTACACTCAACTCATGGAACAATTCCATCAGTGTTGCTTTCGAAAAATCCTGCAAATCTCTTGGGAAGACAGGCGGACAAATGTCAGCATGCTGGAAGAAGCAAAGACCACCAGCACTGACGTGATGGTCCTCCGCCATCAATTCTGCTGGACTGGCCACTCTGTCCAGATGCCCAATCACCATCTCCCAAAACAGTTACTTTACTCTGAACTCAAGAATGGGAAACGCAATGTTGGTGGACAGGAAAAGAGATTTAAAGATGGGCTTAAAGCCAACCTTAAAAACTGTGGCGTGGACACTGAGGACTGGGAAGCCCTGGCCCTTGAGCGCTGTAACTGGAGGTCAGCTGTGACCAGCAGTGCTACAGAATTTGAAGAGGCACAAATGGAGGGATAAATGTGCTAAGAGGAAGGCGCATCAAGCTAACCCTGACCAGGACCACTTTCCACCTGGAAACCGATGTTCTCACTGCAGGATTATATGTGGATCAAGAACAGAGCTCCACAGCTACCTATAAACCGATCACCAAGACACTACAATTGGAGGACCATCACCCTTGGGCTACGAAGGATTGTCTAAGTACAGCAGAGTCTCTCTTATCCAACCTTCACTCATTCAACATTCTGTATTATCCAACACAGTCTGCCTCCCGCCTGGATCCGTGTATTGAACTGCTTTTCTGTCGATTTGTTGTAAAACATGATGTTTTGGTGGTTAATTTGTAAAATCATAACATAATTTGACGTTTAATAGGCTTTTCCTTAATCCCTCCTTATTATCCAACATTTTTGCTTATTTATTATTATTTATTTAAAAGTTTTATATACCGACCTTCTCACCTCTCTTGAGGGACTCAGACCGGTTTCCAACCATAATATCACATACAATCAATAAAACATCATAATACATATTACAGTAAAACATTAAAACAGCAATTACATTCAATAATTACAATGGTCAGTCGTCACACTAACTCATTTTTCATCATCCTTCATCCATATCTGGCTCACTCGTCAAATCCCTGTCTCCATAACCACGTCTTCAGCTGTTTCCTGAATGTCAGGATAGAAGGAGCGGTTCTGATCTCCAGTGGGAGAGAGTTCCAGAGTCGAGGGGCCACCACCGAGAAGGCCCTGTCCCTTGCCCCCACCAGACGCGCTTGCGAGGCCGGCGGGACCGAGAGCAGGGCCTCTCCAGATGATCTTAATAATCTTGATGGTTCATAGGAGAGAATACGTTCGGAGAGGTAAACAGGGCCGGAGTCGTTTAGGGCTTTATAGGTTATCCAACGTTCAGCCCGTTTATGTTGGATAAGCAAGACTCTACTGTAAGTTCTGAACTCCACCAATGATGGAACTGAAGCAAACTTGGCACACAGAAGTCCCATGGCCAATAGAAAATGCTGGCAGGGTTTGGTGGGCATTGTTCTTGAAATTTGGAGTTGTAGTTCACCTACATCCAGAGAGCACTGTGGACTCAAACAATGATGGATCTGGACCAAACTTGGCACGAATGCTCAATATGCCCAAAAGTGAACAATCTTGGAGTTTGAGGAAAATAGACCTTGACATTTGGGAGTTGTCGTTGCTGGGATTTATAATTCACCTACAATCAAAGAGCATTCTAAACCCCACAATGAGAGAATTGGGGCAAAATTCCCACACAGAACCCCCTTGACCAACAGAAAATACTGTGTTTTCTGATGGGCTTTGAGTAACGTTTCTGACACCCCCTCACAACCCCCCAGGGGTCCCGACCCCCAGATTGAGAAATGCTGCTTTAAGTCCCAGCATTCCATAGCATTGAGCCAATACAGTCAAAGTGGTGTCGAACTAATACAATTTGACTGGAGTCACTGGAAAACAAAGCCAAAGACCCCTTCTGAAACACAGAGAATCCCCTCCGGTAGCAAATACATTTTACTAATCTCTGGCTAGTACTTTTCCTTATCTCTCAGCCAGCCTGCAGCCCCCCATAAATTCTGCCCTAGAGAAGAGAGGAAGTTGTGATATTTCCTGCTCCTCCCTTTCCTTGCTGAATCAGAACAGAAGAAAAAAGCCCAGCATCCCACCCAAGGCGTATTATTCTAGCCAGTCCTTCTCCGGAGTTTCCTTTCTGAAAGAGGATGGGCGACAAAGAAACAGCAACCTGCCAAGAAAGGGGTCAAGTTGTCCAAACTTTGAGCCTGACCACTTTTGCTGAATTCCAACCAAGATGCAGCACAAAAGGAAAGGCACTCTGCATATGCTCAGAGCTGAGCTTGGAAGTTGTTGTTATTTAAATAGCAACTCATGCCCTTTGCGGTGTGTGAAAAGCAACCCATTGTGCCATTTCAGCGTTGAAGAAATTCAATAAGAACTTTCTACGTCACTTGTTCCACTTGCTCACAGCTTTTTCTATTTCCATTATCCCTTTTTGAAAGGAAAAGGCTTAGGGAAGATAAGAGATCAGAATCAAACCTGAGAAAGCCCTCTCATAATGGCTCTAAAAATATATTTTGGAAGTCATTTTTCAAAAGTGAAAAGTGATTTTCCTTTTAGACATTTCCTGGCACCTGGTCCCAGATTTTTTTAGATGTTAAAATACCTGTAGTTGTATATACGTAATGAGATTTCTTGCTACTTCATCACACTAGAGAATGAATCCACTTCAAATCCGTTTTCTGCCTCCTGCAGAATTCTGGGGTTTGTAGTTTAGTAAGGCTGTTAAAGGTTCCTCTCTAAACTACAAACCCCAGAATTCTGCAGGAGGCAGAAACCGGATTTGAAATGGATCCATTCTCTTGTGCGATGAAGATAGTTAGAGATGGTACCCAAATTGAAACACAAAAATCCACGTATGTGTACACTTTATACACATACTCTGAAGGTAATTTTATACAATATTTGTAATAATTTTGTGCACAAAACGAAGTGTGTGTACATTGAACCATCAGAAAGCAAGACTGTCACTATCTGAGCTACCCATTTTGGACAATTTTGGATTATGAAGTGTTTTGGATGTCTATCTAAATCAGCGTTTCTCAATTTGGGGTCGGGACAAGATCCATCATTGTTTGAGTCCACAGTGCTCTCTGGATGTAGGTGAACTACAACTCCCAAACTCAAGGTCAATGCCCACCAAACCCTTCCAGTATTTTCTGTTGGTCATGGGAGTTCTGTGAGCCAAGTTTGGTTCAATTCCATTGTTGGTGGAGTTCAGAATGCTCTTTGATTGTAGGTGAACTGGAAATCCCAGCAACTACAACTCCCACATGACCTATTTATTTATTTATTTATTTATTTATTTATTTATTTATTTATTTTGGATATTTATACCCCGCCCTTCTCAACCCCCTGGGGGGGGGACTCGGGGCAGCTTCCAGCTGGCACATATTTGATGCCTACAAGTAAACACAATAAATACACATCAAAATCAATAATTATAAATAGTTAAAAACATTAAGTTAATACAATCAAATCTACTAAAAAGAGAAAGCCAGTCTGGTGGCCGTTGTCTCGCCGAGTTCTGTAGTTGGAGACTCCATTAAGCTCGTCCATAGTCCGTTTCCATAGCAAGTGTCGTCATTGTCATTGTCAAGTCTGCAAAGATTACCCGAAGGCAACATCAATCCGCCCCAACCCCACCAGTATTCAAATTTGAGCGTATCAGATATTTGTGCCAAATTTGGTCCAACGAATGAAAATGCATTCTGCATATGAGCTATTTACATTATGATTCATAACAGTCACAAAACTACAGTTATGAAGTAGCAATTAAAATAATTTTTATGGGTGGGGGTCACCACAACATGAGGAACTGTATTAAGGGGTCGCAGCATTGGAAGGTTGAGAACCACTGACTTAAATGCTTCAAGCTGTTTTACCTCTTACAGGAGGAGGTCTTTTGTAAAGTTAATGACTCTTGTTCATTACAGATAAAACTGAGCCCCTGGTGTTGCAATTGGTTAAATCCTTGTGCTGGCATTACTGCTAACCAAAATGTCAGCAGTTCGAATTTGGGGAGTGGGGTGAGCTCCCATCTGTCAGTTCCAGCTTCTCATGAGGGGACATGAGAGAAGCCTCCCATAGGATCGTAACACAACCAGGCATCCCCTGGGCAACGTCCTTACAGATGGCCAACTCTCCCACACCAGAAGCGACTTGCGTTTTCTCAAGTCACTCCTGACACACACAAAAAACCAGATTATTATGGATTACAACAGGAAAAGGCAGAAACTATGCATCATTGCCAGAGAGATCTCTTTTCACTCCAACTAAACAAAGTGAAGGCAAGCAAATTGAGGGAAAGAGGGGTGATGGTTGAAGTTGTGCAGAACGAAAATCACGAGTAGTTCACTTCTTTACCAATCCACACACTGTCTTGCTAGATATGCCACAGAGATGAACAATAAAGAATAAGCTTTTTGCTCTTTGTTATGCAGAGCAATACATATACAGTCATGTGAACAGTTGCATTGACACACAAATGTCCTTTGAGAGAGATTCAAATGATCCTTGGGTGTCCATGTGAAAGATCTTCCAGCTGCTCAGAGGCAGAAAATATACTACTAACTGTTTTTGCAAGCTCCTACACAGAAAAGCTAAACATGTAACTGTAGCCAAAACTCCCAGGCTCAGCTAGCATAACCCAACCAATTAGCTTTGTGCTTTGCATTTTTAAGTTAACATACTCACCAACTTATTTTTACATACTCCAACAGAAGTTATAATCCTTGCCGATCAAATATTCCTACAACTTCAGTCCAGTGCGCCATGGCTCCACCACACCACTAGCGATGCAATGCTATACACAGTTTACGCACTTAGAAAAATCCATCAAAAAAGCATGCGACCATGGGTTGTCTAATCTTTGTTGCCAGAGGAGTCTGTTTGTGCTGATATCTTAAATAGTGCCATTCTCATCATTTAAGAAATGGGTGAAGGGGTGAGAGAGATCCTCTGTGGCTGATATCTCTTAGATAGTGGCTGCACAGCCTAAACTGACCTAGGAAAGAAGTCATCGTGGTTTATATTCCCAGCACGTAAACTTGTACCACTTCCTCTGTATTTCAGCCTCTTCTTCTGTTTCAAGACTCGCATAATGCTCAGTGATTTTCCCATCCTGCTTGCCATTCCAATAGACATATACAAACTCCTCGTAGTCAATCAACACAGGCGACTGTGCAAATGCCATTAGGAGCTTGGCGGAGACCCAGAAAACTCATTATGCTCTTAGCGCCGAGAAAAATGTACAGATTCAGAAGCGACTCAGGCTGCCAAAGCAATATGATCTTGGCTGGAGACCTCTGGAGAAGTTGCTCTGGCTGGATGGAACTGAAAGAAGGGTGAACCACAAGACAACTATAAGAATGCGCTTGATGGGAAAGGTGCTTCCTTGGGGAATATGGTTACAGCATAAACGTTGCTTTTCCTATACAGGCAGCCCCCAAGTTACGAACTAGATAGCTTCTGCAGGTTTGTTCTTAAGTTGAATTTGTTTGTACGTCAGAACAGGGACATTTTTAAGTGTAACTCCAGCCTCTCGATCGATCAATAAAGAGAGTTTTTCCCTTGACATTAAGTCAAGTCATGTCCGACTTTGGGGGTTGGTGCTCATCTCCATTTCTAAGCCGAAGAACCGGCATTGTCGATAGACACCTCCAAGGTCATGTGGCCAGCGTGATTGCATGGAGCACCTTCCCACCAAAGTGGTACCTATTGATCTACTCACATTTGCATGTTTTTGAACTGCTAGGTTGGCAGAAGCTGGGGCTAACAGCGGGAGCTCACCCCACTCCCCGGAGTCAAACCTGTGATCTTTTGATCAGCAAGTCCAGCAACTCAGTGCTTTAACCCATTGTGCCACCAAGGACTCCAGATAGATAGATAGATAGATAGATAGATAGATAGATAGATAGATAGATAGATAGCTTTGAATAGCATAGGGAAGGGCTAACACCCTTTTTCTGTCTGTGCCCTTGTTCAGAAGAATTCGTCTCACTTTCTGTCCCATAGTATTGAGCCATGGTCATTAAACTGCATTGATTCTACAGTGTAGATGCACCCTGAGTTTACAGCATGCACTAACTTTCCTCATTTGGTTAGGATACTCTGCATTAAGGTAATTCTTTGTTATTTTGATTTTTCAGCTGCCTTTAAAATATCCCACTTACTTTCTCCTTGTTTCCCCTTTGTGCTCAGCTTATTTCAGTTGCTACAAACCTAGTTCAAAGTGTATGAATAGTTTGCATTCAATTAACTGAGCATGAGGAGATAATCTTGCTCTTCCCAGTTGGCCAAGGAAAAGGAAACTGCTGCAGCATTTCCTAGCTTAGGTGTTCTTCTGTATTAATTTTCCCACCAAATGAGTTTTCATAGCTGGGCAGGGATTCGATACCTAGTCATCCCTCAAACCACAACACACACAGTATTAGTTAGCTTTAAGAATCACACAGATATTATGTCAAAGAACTTGATAGCCTGCATTCAGCTCCTAATTACCTCTAGGGTGTATCTACACTGGAGAATGAATGCAGTTTGGCAACACTTTGACTGCTATGGCTCAATGCCCCCGGTGGCACAATAAGTTAAACCCTTGTGCCGGCAGAACTGAAGACAGGTTCGAATCCAGGGATAGCGCAGATGAGCTCCCTCTGTCAGTTCTGACTCCCCATGCAGGGACATGAGAGAAGCCTCTCACAAGGATGGGAAAACATTAAAACATCCAGGCAACATCCCCTGGGCAACATCCTAGGAGACAGCCAGTTCTCTCACACCAGAAGCGTCTTGCAGTTTCTTAAGTCGCTCCTCACAAATGCCATGGATTCATCAGAACTATAGTTTTGCAAGATCTTTAGCCTTCTTTGCTTAAGGCTGCTGGTGCCTCACCAAACTACAACTCTTAGGATTCCATAGCATTGAGCCATGGTAGTTAAGAGTGGTATCCAACTGCATTAATCCTACAGTGTAGGTGCACCTCCTGCTTCTCCTGGTCTTCTCTTTGTTGCTGTGTCAGTTCTAGATAGTTTTCCCCTAAATTTGTATTTGGCCTCTGGGGTCACTTATCATCTCTTCCTATCTACTACCCTAATCCCTTGCCTCTATATTTAGTTCCATGCGCATCTCCCTCGAGGCTCATTGTTCATACCTCAAGAGAGAAATATGGTAACTAGAATTGCAACACTGCAATCAACAATGCTTGAAATGCTTATTGCAGTTGTAAACTCCTAGAGAAAATAAGTGTATAGTATTGAGAGGATGCAAAGAAATAAGTCCCTAATAACAGAATGCCAAGAAGATAATGGAAGCCTTAATCCAATCAAAACCTTACAATGGAGGTGCATCCCACATCTTGTTTGCGGCAGTACCCCCTTCAAAACTATTTTGTAAAGTGTTGTCTGAATGAACAGATGCAAAAAATTGTGCAATTATCTGTCTCCTTTTGTTTTTTTGTTTGTTTTTTTGTAGGCACAGGCCTCAGGCAAGTGATGAAGAGAAAAAATATGTTGTCTAGGTTTGTACCGAGAACTGGCTTGGCATAGTGGTTGGAGCGTAGGATGACCTTCCAGTGGGCCATACAGAAACCCCTGTGATAGAGTCGCTTTGAGGTCACAATACATTGGAAACAATTTGAAGGCACGCTATACTAGACTGGTTGGTTTGAGACCTTGTGTTTATTGACATCAGTGGTTCCGAACCTTTTTTTGACCAGAGATTAATTGACCAGGGACCACTTGAACAGGGACCACATTGATCCGGGTTCAAAAAGGTTACGAATCAGTTTTTGGTCAAGTTTAGATTCTGTTCAGTTAGTTGGGCCTCCATTTGTTTATCTGGGGTGCAGATTCTGAAAATTGCATTGGATAGATCACATCAGCTCTAGTCTCTGATACCGAACATATATCATCCAGTAGTCACCATGTGCTCACCACAGAAAACCATATTTAATAATCTAGAGCTGATGTGGTAGTAGTACTCTTTTGTGGGTAGTCAGCATCTCCCCTCCTGACATCCCAGTCACTCTCGTTGCCATGTGGTTTCGAGGCAACAGTGTAGTAATGGTGAGGCCGTGGACCATATTTTCGTTCTCGCGGACCACTGGTAGTCCACGGACCACAGGTTGGGAATCACTGATCTACATGCTTCACAGTTGTAGCTATTTTATACCATTTTAACTATCATGGATACATCTTATGGAATTATAGGAATTGTAGTTTTTCAAAGTCCTTGGCATTCTCAGCAAGAGAGCGCTAATGCTGTAGTTCATTATTCAAGTGCATCACCAGTTCTAGAAAGCATAACCAAAGGTGGGAAGAATGATAAAAGACATATATCTGGAAAAAAAGTTCTTTTATTTGCCATCTTCTCCCTCCTTCGCCTGATTAGCTATTTTTAAAGGGGCCCAAGTTTCTAGTCCTCAAGGTTTATCTGCAACTGATTAACAAATTGCTCCTCTCAGTTTGATGGCAAATGCTGCCTTACTCCAAATGTTGAAATAAGATTTAAGTATCAGTTCAGTTTGCATCAGTATGAGCAATGGATGGGTGAATAGGAGGAATCACATTTGTATTTGCCTCAGGTGGCAAAATGTCTTGGGATGGTCCTTGCTGAAAGGGTTTTGTTAACTCTTGGATGAGCAATGTGTTGTCAAAGGCTTTCATGGTTGCACAGTGGGACCCCGGTGGTGCAGTGGGTTAAACCCCTGTGCCGGCAGGACTGAAGACCGACAGGTCGCAGGTTCGAATCCGGGGAGAGCGCGGATGAGCTCCCTCTGTCAGCTCCAGCTCCTCATGCGGGGACACGAGAGAAGCCTCCCACAAGGATGATAAAACATCAAAAACATCCAGGCGTCCCCTGGGCAACGCCCTTGCAGACAGCCAATTCTCTCAAACCAGAAACAACTTTCAGTTTCTCAAGTTGCTCCTGACATGACAAAAAAAATGGCTTTCTTGGCCCTCTTGGATGAGAATCTCCTTTCTTTTTCAACCTGCTCTGGTTATAGCCAGCTCAAAATGCTTCCTATTAAGGTTGGCAATGTATATTTTTGGGAGGTTAGAACTCCCAGAATTGGCAACTGATTTCAGGAGTTATAGTCCAAATATTAGGGCTGGGCGATTTCATTCGTTAATTTCGTAATTCGTTATTAATTCATTTTTTTTTATAACGAAGCGATATTGAACCATTCAGGAGCAACTAAAAATCGAAACGAATTTTTCAATTCGTTTCGTAATTGTTTCGTAATTGTTTCGAAATCGTTTCAAAATCGTTTCGAAATCGTTTCGTTATTATTTCCGCATGTCTGGTGCAAGTTTTATAGTTGTTGTTTGTTTTATCAGTGAAAAAAATATATAATTATCACACCAACAGTCAACAACAGAGGGAGAGGGAAGCTTCAGAAGTTCCCCCTGTCCCATTTGGAGGTTTTTTTAGCGTATTGCGCGATTGCGTCCGCCATTAACGAATCGATTCGTTATTGTTTCGTAATTTCCGAAATTTCGTAAATTTCGAACTTTTTTTAAGGAAAATTTCGGAATTCTTTTAAAAATCGAAACGCAAAAACCCCCTAAAAACGAATCGAGTTTAGAAACAAATTTTTCCGTGGTTGCCCAGCCCTACCAAATATCTAAAAGAGCTCAAACTTGAGAAAATGACTTTTGAGGCTATCACTCTCAGAATCTGTCAGTCTAAAAAGTAACTCTCCCAGGCTCTGAAAACAGTCTTCGAGACCACAGCACAGGCAAATGTCACAGAGTAGAATATTGCCCTTAGCACAGTACAGTGTTTCTTAACCTTGCTAATGCCATGACCTGTTAATACAGTTCGTCATGTTGTGGTGACCCCCCAAAAATAAAATTATTTTCATTGCTACTTCATAACTATAATTTTGCTACTATTATGAATCGTAATGTAAATATATGATATGCAGGATGTATTTAAATTCACTGGACCCAATTTGGCACAAATTCCTGATACGCCCAAATCTGAATACTGGTGGGGTTGGAGGGGATTGATTCTGTCATTTGGGAGTTGTAGTTGCTGGGATTTATAGTTCACCTACAATCAAAAAGTATTCTGAACTCCACCAATGATTCAATTGGGCCAAACTTCTCACACAGAACCCCCATACCTTAAAGGGACTTGCTGCCATGAGCCTCCCTCCAGCCTCGCACACTCTCCCTTGCCTGCACACAGGGGTGGCTCAACCCATTACGCAAAGTAAACCTTTGCAGTATAGTTGATTTTGCCCAGGGGTGCTCTTGAGGCACTCTTGGGGGAAAATAGACCTTGACATATGCGAGTTGTAGTTACTGGGATGTATAGTTCACCTACAATCAAAGAGCATTCTGAACTCCACCAATGATGGAATTGAACCAAATATGGCACACAGAACTCCCACAATGAACAGAAAATATATATCAGTGATTGGTTGGGGGGGTGGGGGCACCAAAATACTGTTTGCTTACCATTGAAAATTACCTATGGCCGCCTCTGCCTGCACACATGCACACCATGCTGCCATGCGCCAAGCACTCCTGCTCTCCCCTTGCCGCTTTGAGTCTCAGAAACAGCCCTGCCCTTGGCTTAGAGGCTGGCCAATCACAGAAGAGGAGGGCTTTTGCTGGGAGGATTTCCAAAAAGGAAGAGAAGGACAGGCCGAGAGATCTTCAGCCTTCTCTGCCAAAGGGGTTCCTAAGACCATCAGGAATATATGTTTTCTGATGGTCCTTGCCGACCCCTCTGAAACCCCCTTGTAATCTCCCCAGTGGTCCCGAACCCCAGGTTGAGAAACACTGGCATAGAGGAAATATCTATGCCATATAAAATGTACTATATATGCGGTGCATGCCATATGCAGAGGTACATGTTGCCAACAAAGTGCTACCTCCCTGCCAAATAGCAATGTTGCTCAATCCATGTAATAAATACAAAATACCTATTCATAAGCTCAAAAATGCAACACTGTTGTATGAGCAGTTTAGTTTCTGCCACTGTTAAAAAAAGATTCATTGCACTGTGGTGTATAATTTATCCTATACAGATAGGGCAACTTGCCCATATGTATGTCACCAACAGGATGACAGCCACAGGCTTTTTCACACTCTAATCTCTTTGTCTTGGCTGGCTTCCTCAGACCAGCCATTCTCCAGGGCAACATTATTGGCACAGCCAGAGAAGGGGAATCCCTGCCAACATCTTTTCCATCTCTCCAGGGTTCGTATTTTCTCTCGCCCATTCCGGCACTCACACGGAACCAGCAAAGCTCATCCTGATAAGACACCTTCCCTTACTCGTCTAACCACACCTTCCCTGAGCCCTGATGGAAACAAGATACAGGAGGATTGGATTTTGGAGTGCCATCTACACTGTAGGATTAATGCAGTTTGACACCATTTTAACTGCTTTGGTCCAATGCTGTGGAATCATGAGATTTGGACTTTGGTGAGGTGCCAGCTCTTTCTGGCAGGGAAGACTAAAAGACTTGTAAAACTAGAAATTCCAGGATCCCACAGCATTGAGCCATGGCAGTTAAAGCCATGTCAAACTGCATTCATTCTACAGCAGTGGTTCTCGACCTTCCTAATGCCATGACCCCTTAATACAGTTCCTCATGTTGTGGTGACCCCCAACCATAAGATTATTTTCGTTGCTACTTCATAAGTGTCATTTTGCTTCTGTTATGAATAGTAATGTAAATATCTGATATGCAGGATGTATTTTCATTCACTGGACCAAATTTGGCACAAATATGTGATATGCCCCAATTTGAATACTGGTGGGGCTGGCAGGGGATTGATGTTGTTATTTCGGAGTTATAGTTGCTGGGATTTATAGTTTATCTACCATCAAAGAGCATTATGAACTCCAAAAATGGAACTGAACCAAATTTAGTACACAGAACTTCCTTGACCAACAGAAAATACTGGAAGGGTTTGGTGGGCATTGATCTTGAGGTTTGGAGTTGTAGTTCACTTACATCCAGAGAGCACTATGGACACACACAATGATGGATCTGGACCAAACAGGCCATGAATACTCAACATGCCCAATGTGAATGAACACTGGTGGAGTTTGGGGAAAATAGACTTTGGCATTTGAGAGTTTTAGTTACTGGGATTCATAGTTCACCTACAATAAAAGATCATTCTGTTCCCCACCAATGATAGAATTGGGCCAAACTTCCCACATGGAACCCCTATGACCAACAGAAAGTACTACGTTTTTAGATGGTCTTTGGCGACCCCTCTGAAACCCCCTCATGACCCTCCCAGGGGTCCCGACCCCCAAGTTGAGAACCACTGTTCTACAATGTAGATCAGGCATGGCAAACTTGGGCGCTCCAGGTGTTTTGGACTTCAACTCCCACAATTCCTAACAGCCTCAGGACCTTTCCTTTTACCTCTCAGCTGCTTAGCAAGTTTCCCATACCGGGTGGAAATGCATCCTCAGACAATAGCAAACATCTCCTATTTTGTGTGTTCGTCCTTAATAACATTTGCCAACCTGCCCATGCTCTGATGTTACTCAGTCACGTATGCCCGTTTTCAGTGGCAAATTGTTGGTGGTCAAGAGAAAAGCTAATATGTATGTCATCTAGATAAGATTCCCTTGTGTGGTAACCATATTCCCCAAGGAAATGACTTTCCCATCAATTGCTTTCTTAAATTTGACCTATGGTTCCATGATTCCATAGCAGTGAGCCATGGCAGTCTATCCGGTGCCAAATTGCATAATTATATACACGCTCCGTTCACCACCAATAGTTGACCCATGGAAACTAAAGTCTCCAGGCCAGACGTCGACAACCCTTCTCCCACCCCATTTCAGTAGAAACACCACCTCCCCAATACTCTTATTCTGCCCTCTTACCTCTTCCAATCTGGCTTGAAATTTTATTCCACTGGGAACACTGGAAAACTCCCCGTTTGATGGCCCCACTTGCTTCTAGCCCCCTTCTCCACCTTCTCCCACAACAGCATTCCTTCTCTTTTAGTCTTGCTGTGACTGTCCTTGATTCATCTTCGCTAGACAACACAAAATGCATGTTCCAGCAAGCGAGGACTAGGAAGCAGGGGCAAGGTTTTTGCATATCTATCTATCCTCTCCCCGAGCCTGCCTTTGCCCCTAAACATAGGAAGAGGCTGTAGGACAAAGGAGGCTAGAAGATCTGCCAAGCCTGTTTGGCCAGTTACAACCATGATAGACATGGCTGTAACTGGATGGTTCCTACGCAGAGGACAACCTGCCCTCCCCAAAGACACAAAATGAGTCATTAATGAAGAAGAATACACAATGAAAATATGGTTGCAGCAGAGAGGAGGAGGATTCTGCTCCTTCCTCTCTTCCACTCCCAAATCGTGTTGCTTTCTGTGTTGTCGAAGGATTCATGGCCAGAAACACTGGGTTGCTGTGAGTTTTCTGGGCTGTATGGCCATGTTCCAGAAGTATTCTCTCCTGACATTTTGCCCACATCTATGGCAGGCATCCTCAGAGGTTGTGACATAGATTTGGGTGAAACATCAAGAGAGAATGGTTCTGGAACATAGTCATACAGCCTGGAAAACTCACAGCAACACAATTTGCTTTCTGCTGCTTCAGGGCACAGAGCAATGGACTCAACTTGCAAGAAAATAGATTTCCCCATTTATTTGTCATGTCAGAACAACCAGTCAAATTATATTACATTTCTAACAGAACAAAGCAAACAAACAAATTACAAAATTTGTGAGTATGGTAGTTGATTAAATGTCCTTTGACCAGTATCTGGCCACTTGGAGTGCTTCTGGTGTTGCTGCAAGAAGGTCCTCCATGGTGCATTGCAGCAGGTGGTCAGTGGTTTGCTCCTCTCCACACTCGCATGTTGAGGATTCCACTTTGTAGCCCCATTTCTGAAGGTTGGCTCTGCATCTCGTGGTGCCAGAGCGCAGTCTGTTCAGCGCCTTCCAAGTCGCCCAGTCCTCTGTGTGCCCAGGGGGGAGTCTCTCATTTGGTATCAGCCATGGGTTGAGGTGCTGGGTTTGAGCCTGCCACTTTTGGACTCTCGCTTGCTGAGGTGTTCCAGCGAGTGTCTCTGTAGATCTTAGAAAACTATTTCTAGATTTAAGTCGTTGACATGCTGGTTGATACCCAAACAGGGAATGAGCTGGAGATGTCTCTGCCTTGGTCCTTTCACTATTGGCTGCTATTTATAGCCTCCTCGCAGGATTGCAAGATATCCGGCGTCCCCTGGGCAACGTCTTCGTAGACGGCTGATTCTCTCAATCCAGAAGAAACCATAGATTTCCCCTAAACCTTGTTTCTAAACCTTCCAGATGCAGCGACCCCTTAATACAGCTGCTCATGTTGTGGTGACCCCCAACCATTAAATTATTTTCATTGGTACTTCATAACTATAATTTTGCTACAGTTATGAATCATTAATGTAAATATCTGATATACCGGATGTATTTTTATTCACTGGGCCAAATTTGGCACAAATACCCAATACACCTAAATTTGAATACTGGTGGGGTTGGGCGGCGGTTGATTTTGTCATTTGGAAGTTGTGGTTGCTGGGATTTATAGTTCACCTACAATCAAAGAGTACTCTGAACTCCACCAACGATGGAATTGAACCAAACTTGGCACACAGAACTCCCATGACCAACAGAAAATACTGGAAGGGTTTGGTGGGCATTGACCTTGAATTTTGGAGTTGTAGTTCACCTACATCCAGAGAGCACTGTGGAGTCAAACAATGATAGACCTGTACCAAACTTGGCACAAATACTCAATATGCCCAAATGTGAACACTGGTGGAGTTTGGAGAAAATAGACCTTAACATTTGGGAGTTGTAGTTGCAGGAATTTATAGTTCACCTACAATCAAAGAGCATTCTGAACACAGAACCCCCAGACCTTGAAGGGACTCACTGGTGTGCACCTCCTTCCAGCCTCACAAGCTCTCCCTTGCCCACATATGCACACCATGGTGCCATGCACAGAGCACACCTGCTCTCCCCTCCCCACTTGGAGTATCTGCAATAGCCCTCCCCTTGGCTAAGAGCCAGCCAATCACAGTGGAAGAGAGCTTTTGGTGGGTGGATTCACCATCTATTTCCAAAAAGGAAGATAAGGACAGGTGGAGAGATCTTCAACCTTTTCTGCCAAAGGGGTTCCTAAGACCACCAGAAATATATGTTTTCTGATGGTGTCTGGCGACCCCTCTGAAACCTCCTCGCAACCTCTCCTCAGGTGTCCTGACACCCAGGTTCAGAAATGCTACCCTAAACGTTTATGAAAAACTTCCTGATGGTAATAACTGTGGAATATACTACTTCGAAATGTGGTGGAGTCTCTTTCTCTGGAGGTTTTTTTAAGCAGAGGCTGGGTGGCCATCCATCTGTTGAGAGTGTTTTGTGTATTCTGGCTTGACAGGCAGTTTGGACTAGATGGAACTTGGGTCTATTTCATTTTAATGATTCTAGGTGTCCTGGTTTTCACCTGCGAAACATTAGGAGGTTGGCAACAATTAGCCGATGAAGGCTCACTGGCAGTGATTGGTGATAGCTGCCAGCCAGCAAAAGGCAGTTCATTAGCGAGGCTCATTAGCCCATGGAAGGGCAAGCAGGAGGAACTCTCTGCGGTCCCTGTGTGGGCAGAGAGGAAGCAAATTAGCAATGAAGAAGACCAAGAGATTGATGGGGAACCAGGAGTGTGGGTGGACAGAAGGGATGAAGGAGGCAAGGGGGTGTCCAACACAGCAACTTTGTGCTCTTCTTAGCCCACCCTTCCTCATTAAGCATGCCTTGTTTACATTTATTCATCAGAGGAGATATGTCTGTTCCTAATCAGTACCTGATATATTAGCTGGCGAGTGCAAAGTTGGATTAAGGGTGCATCTACGTTGCCATCCAGACGGTTTCCTTGGCAAAGTGGGGACTCTTTAGAGCAGGCGCAGGCAAACTTGGGCCCTCCAGATGTTTTGGACTTCAACTCCCACCATTCCTAACAGCCTCAGCCACTTAAGCGGATGAGGGGGCAAAGGAAAGGGCCCGAGGCTGTTAGGAATGGTGGGAGTTGAAGTCCAAAACACCTGGAGGGCCCAAGTTTACCCATAACTGCTTTAGAGTCAGAGTCCAGTGCTCAAACCAGCATCTCAGAATTCTGTGAAATATGAAATAACAGTAAATGTGGAATCATAGTGCTATAATTGTGCAGTGTGGATGGTTTCAGAATTCCAGGGTGGAAGCTGGATTTTATCCTTTGGATCAGCGTTTCTCAACCTGGAAGTCTAGACCCCTGAGTGGGTCGCGAGGGGGGTGTCAGAAGGGTTACCAAAGACCACCAGAAAACACAGTATTTTCTGTTGGTCATGGGATTCTGTGTGGGAAGTTCTGCCCAATTCTATCATTGGTGGGGTTCAGAATGCTCTTTGATTGCAGGGGTACTATAAATCCGGGCAACTACAACTTCCAAATGTCAGGGTCTATTTTCACCAAACTCCACCAGTGTTCACATCTGGGCATATTGAGTATTTGTGCCAAGTTTGGTCAAGATCCATCATTGTTTGAGTCCACAGTGCTCTCTGGATGTAGGTAAACTAGAACTCCAAAAGCCAAGGTCAATGTCCACCAAACCCTTCCAGTATTTCCTGTTGGTTATGGGAATTCTGTGTGCCAAGATTGGTTAAATTCCATCATTGGTGGAGTTCAGAATGCTCTTTGATTGTAGGTTAACTATAAATCCCAGCAACTACAACTCCCAAATGACAAAATCAATCCCCCAACCCCCACCAGTATTCAAACTTTGGCATATCGTGTATTTGTGCCAAATTTGGCCCAGTGAATAAAACTGCATCCTGCATATAAGATATATACATTGTGATTCATAACAGTAGCAAAATTACATGAAGTAGCTATGAAAATGTTATGGTTGGGGTCACCACAACATGAGGAACTGTATCACGGCATTAGGAAGGTTGAGAACTTCTGATTTGGATTATCTTGGAGTGCATCTGCACTGTATAGTTAATGCAGTTTGATAACACTTTAACTGCCATGGCTCAATGCCATGGGATCATAGGAGTTGGGCCTTTAGCCTCCTCTGCCAAAGAGCACTGGAGCCTTACCAAACTACAACTCCTGGGACTCTATGGCATCCAGTTGCAATAAAACCCTGTGATAGTTTGCCATAATTCTGAAATGACTTAAAGGCACAAAAGGAGATTTGTGCAGAAGCTGGGATGAAAATGAAGGCAGGGAGAAAAAGCTTCTTGTCAGTTTCGCTCAGCTTCAGAACGATTCCGTAAAAGGAGATGAAATTAACACGCAGCTTAATAAATCTTGATAAATCTAATCTTCATGAAAGCCATCCATCCGGAACCTGGGTCTTGACTGCCTCATTCTAATCACTGGAGGATTATTTCCCTGTGCATAAGGTCACTCTTTCACATTGTGCTTGTAAATTAATGAGGATGCATTGCAATGCTTACTGAACTGAATTCCCCTGGCAGAAAACGGAAATGGAATCACGGAGTTGAAAGAGACCCCAAGGGTCATTCAGTCCAACTTCATTTTGCCATGCAGGAATAATGATGATGATGATGATGATGATGATGATAATTATTATCATCATCATTATTAGACTCTGGCACAAGCCAGTAAAGGTGATCCCAGTGGTGATCGGCACACTGGATGCAGTGTCTAAAGACCTTGGCCTGCACTTAAAAACAATCAGCGCTGACAAAATTACCGTCTGTTTGTTGCAAAAGCCCAGCCTACTTGGATCTGCACACATTATTTGCTGATACATCGCACAGTCCTAGACACTTGGGAAGTGTCCAACGTGTCATCAAATACAATAGCCTGTTTAGTGATCTTGTGTGCTGTATACTAATCTTGTTATGTATCTAATAATAATATTAACTTTTTTTTGTACCTCACCTCCATCTCCCCGAAGGTACTCGAGACGACTTAGACCTGGCACAAAGTGCCTAAAACAACACATTAAATAAAGTAAACACACCATGCAATACAAGATAAATCAGTATTATTTAAAACAACAATTCAAACTAAACAGTGTCCAATAAACTATAGTGTTGACTGTTGTAAAAACATGGCCAACTGTAAACAAGAAGGGAAAGAGATAGTGGAAGTTGTAGCTAAGGAACAAAGGCATGGGGTGAAAGTGCTGTGCTGTATCATAATTGCGCACCATCGGGCTAGACTAGCATTTCTCAGCCTGGGGTCAGGACCCCAGGGAGGGGGGAGTTGCGAGGGGGATTCAGAGGGGTTGCCAAAGACCATCAGAAAACACTTCTTTCTGATGGTCTTAGAAACCCCTTTGGCAGCGACAGCTGAAGATCTCTCCGCCTGTCCTTCTCTTCCTTTTTGGAAACACACAGCGAATCCTCCCATCAAAAACCCTCCTCCGCTGTGATTGTACAGCCTCTCAGCTAAGGGGAGGGATTTTCTGAGACTCCAAGCAGGGAGGGGAGAGCAGGCATGCTCAATGCATGGCAGCATGGTGGGCATGTGCGGGAGAGGGAGAGCTTGTCAGGCTGGAAGGAGTATCACACCAGTGAGTCCCTTCAAGGCCTGGGGGTTCTGTGTTCAGAATGCTCTTTGATTGTAGATGAACTATAAATTCCTGCAACTACAACTCCCAAATGTCAAGGTCTATTTTCTTCAAACTCCACCAGTGTTCACATTTGGGCATATTGAGTATTCGTGCCAAGTTTGGTACAGGTCTATCATTGTTTGACTTCACAGTGCTCTCTGAATGTAGGTGAACTACAACTCCAAAACTCAAGGTCAATGCTCACCGAACCCTTCCAGTATTGTCTGTTAGTCATGGGGGTTCTGTGTGCCAAGTTAGGTTCAATTCCATCATTGGTGGAGTTCAGAATGCTGTTTGTTCGTAGGTGAACTATAAATCCCAGTAACTACAACTCCCAAATGACAAAATCAACCACCCTCCCTCCAAGCCCACCAGTATTCAGATGTGGGTGTATCTGGTATTTGTGCCAAATTTGTTCCCGTGAATGAAAATATATCCTGCATTTTAGATATTGACATTATGATGTAGCAATGAAAAAATTATGGTTGGGGGTCACAACATGTAGAACATGTATTAAGGGGTCGCGGCACTGGAAAGGTTGAGAAACACTGGGCTAGGTATTTTCAAAGGCTTGTCTAAACATCCAATTCTTCAACTCCCTCTGGAAGGAGGACAGGGTAGACACAATCCAAGCCCACCTGACAGATGGCCATCCACAATCAGACCACTATGCCACACTTGCTCTATTTTCTGCAAGTGCTTTCATTGCGTTGAGATTCACAGTCACGGCAAACCTATGTGCATTCGTCCACATCACATCCTGAACTTGCATCACAGGAAAAAGCCCAGTCGGGTGATAAGGCTGCTCTCTCCTTTTTATGCTGGCTGGGGCGGTGCAGACTGAAGGCTCCAGATTTCCTTCCTGTGGCCCAGCCCCACACAAGCTGCAGCCTGACCCTGACCCGGCCTCACAGAGCTGAGACAATAAATGCTTTCCGGTCGAAAGAGCCAAAGTCTTGATGAAGCAGCCAAGAAGTCCCAGAGTCAAGAAGATAGCCATTCCCAAAGACAAGTGTAATTCCCCCATCTCTTTACTAGGCATCAAGTTAGCGCTACATTGCAATCCTAAATTGCATCAATACGAGTTTAGTGTTTTGACGGAAAGAAAATATAGTTCAACTCCAATCTTGTGTCCATTTTTCCCCCAAGAAAGATATGTACAAGCTGGAAGGTGTCCAGAGAAGGGCGACCCAAATGGTCAAAGGTCTGGAAGCCAAGTCCTTTGAGAAGCAGCTTAGGGAGCAGGGTCTGTTTAGCTTGGGGAAAAGAAGGTTGAAAGGAGACATGGTAGCCATTTTCAAAAACAGTTGAAATGATATCACATTGAGGAAGGTGGAGTTTTTTTTTCTACTCTAAAGACCAGAATGTGGTGCTTGGAGGAAGCACCACTTGCCTCCAAGTTCCACATGTCACTGACCTAATCCAGATCAGGCCCTTTGACTGTTTATTCTGTTGGAGCATGCAAGGAATCAGTTAATGTGTGTGCGTCAACTGAAAAATAAGATACATGACACTGATTGGTCAGGCAATGCCTGGGGAGATGGCTGAGCCTGGGACTTTTGGCTACTGTTACATTTTTGTTCAGGCTTGAGCTATGTAAGTTCAGGGAGAGAAGAAGAGAGAATCAGATAGAGGCAGAGAGAGAGAGTTTGAAAGTGCTCTTGCTTCATGAACTGCTGAAGGAGTTTACTCTCATGTCTGCACGCTCTAACCCTCTCCAAAATTTCTATCCTGGTTATATGTCACTTGGTCACGCCCAGCATTATTTTTTAAATTTTTAATTAGTACATTTGGCCCTGCCATAGGTTTTAAAACATCGTTGTGTTATTGTTAATGTTTTTTGCTATTTTCTGTTTATGAGTTTTATTTATTGTTTGTATGACTGTTGCTATTGTTTTTATTGTTGTATTGTGGTCTCGGCCTCATGTAAGCCTCACCAAGTCCCTTGGGGAGATGGTAGCGGGGTACAAATAAATTATTATTATTATTATTATTATTATTATTATTATTATTATTATAAAGAAGGTACATTTTAAATCTTTCATAAAAGGACACTGTGAGCTGATGCAACTAATCACACTTTATATATGTTGTTCTGAACTATGAAGAATAAACTACTTGTTCTTTGTATTGTCGAAGGCTTTCATGGCCGGAATCACTAGGTTGTTGTAGGTTTTTCCGGGCTATATGGCCATGTTCTGGAGGCAATTTTTCTCCTGACGTTTCGCCTGCATCTATGGCAAGCATCCTCAGAGGTAGTGAGGTATGTTAGAAGTAGGAAAAATGGGTTTATATATCTGTGGAATGACCAGGGTGAGACAAAGGGCTTTTTTCTGCTGGGGCTAGCTGTGGATGTTTAAGCCGATCACCTTGATTTGCATTCAATTGGTTGGAAGCGCCTGGGGGGAACCCCCTGTTGAGGGTGATTTTATGTGCCTGTTTGCTTCTTCTCTGTTGTTTTGCTGTTATAATTTTTGAGTTTTTTAATACTGGTAGCCAGATTTTGTTCATTTTCATGGTTTCTTCCTTTCTGTTGAAATTGTCCACATGCTTGTGGATTTCAATGGCTTCTCTGTGCAGTCTGACATGGTGGTTGTGAGAGTGGTCCAGCACTTCTGTGTTCTCAAATAATATGCTGTGTCCAGGTTGATTCATCAGGTGCTCTGCTATGGCTGATTTCTCTGGCTGAAGTAGTTCTTTGTTCTTTACTTGTTCTTTACTGTTCACCTGTGTGGTATATTTTCTTTCTCTGGCAAGGCAATATATAGGCTTATCAAATGTGAACTACACATGTAGTTCACATTTGATAATTTTACATTATGCCACGTATTCCACTATAAATACAGTGTTCCCTCACTTATCGTGGGAATTACGTTCCAAGACCACCCGTGATAAGTGAAAAACCGTGAAGTAGGGACACCCCTCTCCCCTTTCCTCCTCACCCTCTTTAGCTTCCTCTTCCTCCTCCTTGTCACTGTCTGTGCCTCTTGCCGCCACCTGGGCCCTGCAATTGAGAGGGCAGCGGAGGTGTTGTGGGGTCCAAGCAGTGGTGAGAGGCCCCGGCGGTGATGAGGAGGAGGAAGAGGAAGGTAAAGAGGGCAAGGAGGGAAGAGGATCGCCCCCTCAGCCTCTTTACCTTCCTCTTCCTCGTGCCACCAGAGCCTCTTGCTTCCAAGCGGCAGCAAGAGGCAGAAACTACGAGCAGGAAGAGGAAGGTAAAGAGGGTGAGGAGGGAAGAAGAGCCACCCCCTTGCCCTCTTTACCTTCCTTTTCTTCCTCCTCATTGCCACCTGGACCTCTTGCCGCTGCTTGAGCTCTGCGATTGAGGAGGCGCCAGCAACGAGAAGGAGGAAGAGGAAGGTAAAGATGGCAAGGGGGCGGCTCTTCTTCCCTCCTTGCTAGTGTTTCATCACTACTATATATATTGGTAGGTTACATACCTGTGACCTTAGGCGATCCCTCGTTGGACGAGTAGGATAGTCTTCCAGGATCAGTATTCTTGTGGATCCGTAGGTGGCTGTGGAGCCCTATTCTTGCTCTGCATCTTCTTCCGCAGTGAGGGCATTGGTTTCCAGGTGGAAGGCAGTCCCGGTCGGGGTTGGCTTGATGCATGTTTATCTGTTTCACCCTCCACTCGTGCCTCCTCGAATTCTGCACCACTGCTGGTCACAGCTGACCTCCAGCTAGAGCGCTCAAGGGCCAGGGCTTCCCAGTTTTCAGAGTCTATGCCAGAGTTTTTAAGGTTGGCCTTGAGCCCATCTTTAAATCTCTTTTCCTGTCCACCAACGTTCCGTTTTCCATTCTTAAGTTCAGAGTAGAGCAACTGCTTTGGGAGACGGTGGTCAGGCATCTGGACAATGTGGCCGGCCCAGTGGAGTTGATGTTGGAGGACCATTGCTTCAATGCTGGTGGTTTTTGGTTCTTCCACTTGTCTTCCCAGGAGATTTGCAGGATTTTCCGGAGGCAGCACTGATGGAATCATTCCAGGAGTTGCATGTGACGTCTGTATATAAACCGCGAAGTAGCAAGTCCGCGATAAATGAACCGCTAAGTAACAAGGGAACACTGTAATGCAAAATCCAAGTTATGAACGAGTTCACTAAATGCAGTGCCTAATGTCACAGTTGTTCCTTTGGCATTTGCCAGTTCAGCTGTGAATGGAAAGTGGAGCTCATTCCAACTGAGGAGGCGGCCATAATCTATTTCCCACTCTAAGAGTTCAGAAAAAAAATATGTAAAGAAACCTCTGCATCTCTCTCCTTTAACTTAACATCTCCTTCCATTAAAAGGAGTTTCCAATTTTGAAGTTTTCCCCATATTTCACATGGGAGGAGGGGGCCCAATTCTGGAGCCGCAAAATTCAGTTTCCACCTCCAGTTTCTAAATCCAAAGAATAATTCCACACTAGAATTGTCCATGTTTCATAAGAGATGGTCTTAAAGAAAAAGACCTTGCATCAATTTAAACTATTTATCTGTGAGTTTTCATGCTTCTTGCTGGCTGGAAATGTCCCAAGGTCTTGGGGCAACTCATGTGGCCTATGAACCAATGGGACTACATTCTGTCTTTTCCAGGGATATAAGAACAGCACAAACATGCCCACAAAGTTAAGCCAGGTACTGCAGGCTATATTTCAGAGGATGATGATGGCAAACCACCTATGAAAACCTTAATATGCCATTTGAAGGTACCCACAGCCACACATCTACAGTCAACCCTTCATATATCCTCGATTTAGCGATCCAGGATCCTTGTGAAAGTGGAAGACTGTGAATGAAAAATTGCTTTCTCTGAATTAGGAGACATTTGTAGATCCTCCAGTGCAAGGGAAATTCACCATAGAATTGCACTGGAGGTTCTAGAGATTTGCTTGGAATATCTAGGCCCTCCAGTGAAGCTCAAAACCATAGGATCACACTGCAAGATTATACATTCTTAGAGAACGTTTTAATCAAATCTGTGATTAATCCACAAAACTCAAACCCGGATATTGTTGTAGGTCAGCCAGAGGCTGATGGTTTAACTGATGATTTAGAGAGGATTGTGGGCTTTCCTGTGGCACAACATGATAAGCCCTCAAGTTTGGGAAATTGAAGTCTGGGAAATGATGGTTCTCTCTGTGAGAAAACTGCTCGGAAAGTACAGGACCTCAAGGGGAGTCAGAAGTAGCAACAGCAGATAAGGAATCAAGTGAGGAGCTGGGTGATAAGGAGGGTTCCCAGGAGAAACTACCTGTATTTATTTATTTATTTATTTATTTATTTATTTATTTGCTTCATTTCTATACCGCATTTTTCAGCCTTGACAGGCGACTCAATGCGGTTTACAGTAAATTATAACAACAATCTACAATCAATTAAAAACACATCATACAAACGTCAGACTCAACAACATTAAACAATTAACAAAKAAACGCCATAATCTAACAAAAATATTTATGGAGATCAACAAAAGTCTTCATTTCWGATCAAAGCAGAATGTAGATTGTGTCATTCAGAGATTACGTGGGAAAGTTGTGGAAAAAATTCATGGGAAATGGAATGATTTCATGGGTGTCTATTAAACAGCAAGTTGTTTACCTTAAGGTCAGTTCAGGCAATGTAGTGTTATAGGGAGAAGCTAAGTCTGAGTTCTCTAGTTCTTGGTTCARGTCAAGCCTTGGTTTTGGATTTAAATATCCTGGAAGTTTTCTATGTTCTTGTTCTTGCATTCCTGTTCAAATTTTTACTAGTCATACCTTCTTGCTTGTGGACTTATGCTGTACCTGTGATTTCTGGCTGTTCCTGGACTGTGTCACCTCTGGATCTTTATGAGACATTTGGATTACTGTTTGATTATCACTTGTTGCTAAACCTTTTTGGATTATATATCTACTTTTCTTATTCCTAATTTTTATATGCATTTTATGTGTTTATGCAATAAACTGTTTACTTATATTCTTGGATTCTTGTGTGGTGCAGTGGTCATAGGTGTTTCTAGGCCTGGAGTACAACAGATATATGGAGAGCCAACTGTATATTTTATTCTCGACCATCTAGAGTACAAACTCCATATTTGTGGAGAATATGTTTCCTGTCACACACATGCAACATGGATCCTAGAAATCACAGATAACAGAAAACTCTCTATTAGGAATACACTTGAACTGGAAGCATACCATAGAATCACACTGGAGGACATTTATTTAATTACTTAATTATTTAATTATTTACTGTATTTATATACCACTTTTCTCACCTCTGAAGGGACTCAAAGCAGTTTCCAACATAATAATAGCAAAATTCAATGTTGTACATACATGAAGAAATGAAAACATAATTTCTAGAGACACCCACAAAGAATTCCAGGGGTTATATTTCTTTTTGACTCTGGGTAAGTGAATCCATGGATAGTGAGTCCATGAAAAAGGGGAATGCACTGTACTTTTAGAGTGGTCAGAGCCATTGAGCTGATGCACATGATAATGTCTGTCGTAATGTCTGAGGTGGATCTGGCCCAGCTTACTTGTCCGAACACATCCACCCCTACATCCCACCTCGTAATCTAAGATCATCTGGAGAGGCCCTGCTCTCGCTCCCGTCAACAGCACAGATGCGTCTGGTGGGGACGAGAGACAGGGCCTTCTCTGCTGTGGCCTCACGCCTATGGAACACACTTCCAAATGAGGTAAGCCAATGGGATTTTGGCCTGCATCAATAGGAGCATAGTGTCTAGATCTAGGGAAGTCATGCTACCCCTCTATTCCGCTTTGGTTAGACCACATCTGGAATATTGTGTCCCATTCTGGGCACCACAATTCAAGAGAGATATCGACAAGCTGGAATGTGTCCAGAGAAGGGCGACTAAAATGATCAAGGGTCTGGAGAACAAGCCCTATGAAGAGTGGCTGAAAGAGTTGGGCATGTTTAGCCTGAAGAAGAGAAGGCTGAGAGGAGATACGATAGCCATGTATAAATATGTGAGAGGAAGTCACAGGGAGGAGGGAGCAAGCTTGTTTTCTGCTTCCCTGGAGACTAGGACACGAAGCAATGGCTTCAAATACAAGAAAGGAGATTCCATCTCAACATTAGGAAGAACTTCCTGACTGTGAGAGCCGTTCAGCAGTGGAATGTGGTGAAGGCTCCTTCTTTGGAAGTTTTTAAATCCAGATGGCTGGATGGCCATCTGTCAGGGGTGCTCTGAATGCAATATTCTTGCTTCTTGGCGGGAGGGGGGGTTGGACTGGATGGCCCATGAGGTCTCTTCCAACTCTATGATTCTATGAAGCGAAGATTGACCAAGTTTCAGGACATTTGCTGGCGGAGCGTAAATCTCAAAAACTATTCATATGACATTGTCCAGAGAGGTTCCAAACTTTTTTTTTTTAGAATGGTCCCACAAATGTATATATCAAGGTAGGTGAGCAACGGATTTCCAATCAATACATCACAAAGTTCTTTGGCCTAAACTATCATTTTTACACAATTATGCAAAGTAGTTGGATGGCAAACCAGTGGAGGCAAGAATGATGGTATTTGGATTTGGACCAAATGACCTTCCAAGCCAAGAAAAGGGAATTGTCTATCGGAAACCATCCACACTCTGCATTGCTAGCTATTGCTTTTCTCTAGGTGTCTGAGTCCGTCCGATGTGCATAGAGTTATGGTGTCCAATCTGGACTCCCGAGATGCCGTGTCCGGAGATGTGGATGTCGCCATCTGCATCTGCAGAAGAGAGAAGAAATTGTTCTTGGCAGCTCAGGGAGAGAAAGGGAACATTTACACTATAGAATTTTATTTTATTTTTTGTCATGTCAGGAGCGACCTGAGAAACTGCAAGTCACTTCTGGTGTGAGAGAATTGGCCATCTGCAAGGACGTTGCCCAGGGGACACCAGGATGATTTGATGTTTCATCATCCTTGTGGGAGGCTTTTCTCATGTCCTCGCATGAGGAGCTGGAGCTGATAGAGGGAGCTCATCCGCCTCCCCCCGGATTCAAACCTACGACCTGTCGGTCTTCAGTCCTGCCGGCACAGGGGTTTAACCCACTGCGCCACCGGGGGCTCCATACACTATAGAATGAATGAGGTTTGATACCATTTTACTGTCATGCTCAATCCTATGGAATCCTGGAAGTTGTAGTTTTACAAGCTCTGCCACAGAACGCTGGTGCCTCAACAAACTATAACTCCCAGGATTCCATACCACTGAGCCATGGCAGTTGAAGTGGGATCAAACTTCATTCATTTTATAGTGCAGTTGTTCCCCATACCCCATGGTCAGCTGTGCCAATGAGGGTTGTGTTATTTTCCTATAAGATACTCACTCACATGACACTCATTATACAGTGCAGATGCACCCCAAGATAGGCTGTGACAATGAAGGTTGTGTTATTTTCCTATAGGATACTCACATGGCACTCTGCGGCCAAAATGTGGCAGAAGGGAATGATCTTGAAATGCTGATCCAAAATCCACTTGGTGGGATGGTAAACACATATACTGAAAACAGGAGAGTTAAAGTGGTGTCAGACTACATTCATTCTACAGTGTAGATCAGGTATGGTCAAACCCAGGCCTGGGGGCCAGATGCAGCCTCTTGGGCTCTTTTCTCAGACCCTCTCACCATCCAGTCCTTCCTTCCTTCCTTCCTTCCTTCCTTCTTTTTCCTTCCTCCTTCCATCCCTTCTTCCCCTCCCTCACTCTTTCTCCCTCCCTCCTTCCTTCCCTTCCACCCTTTTGTCCTTCCTTTGTTCCCTCTTTCCTCCCTCCTTCCCTCTCTCTCTCCTTCCTTCCTTCCCTTTTGTCTTTCCTTCCATCCCTCTTTCTTCCCTCTCTCTCCTACCTTCCTTCCTTCCTTCTTCCTTTTGTCTTTCCTTCCTTCTCTCTTTCCTCCTCCCCCTCCCTCCATTCCCTTCCACCCCTTCTTTTTCTCCCTCCCCCTTTCTCTCTTTTTTCTTCTTCCTTCCATCCCTTCTTCCTCCCTCCCTCTTTCTCCCTCCCTCCTTCCTTCCCTTCCACCCTTTTGTCCTTCCTTTGTTCTCTCCTTCCTCCCTCCTTCCCTCTCTCTCCTTTCTTCCTTCCTTCCCCTTCTTTCCTTCCTCCCTCTTCCCTCTCTCTCCTACCTTCCTTCCTTCCTTCCTTCCTTCCTTCCTTTTGTCTTTCCTTCCTTCTCTCCTTCCTCCTCCCCCTCCCTCCCTCCATTCCCTTCCACCATTCCAGTCTTCTTTTTCTCCCTCCCTTCCTTCCTTCTCGTTTTACATCCCCCTTCCATCCCTTCTTTCCCTCTCTATTTCTCCCTCCCTCCTTCCCTTCCACCCTTTTGTCCTTCCTTCCTTCCTTCCTTCCTTCCTTCCTTCCTTCCTTCTCTTTTGTCTTTCCTTCTCTCTTTCCTTCCTCCCCTCTCTCCCTCCTTCCCTCCCTCCCTCCATTCCCTTCCACCCTTCCTTCCATTCTTTTCCCCCCTCCCTTCCTTTCTTCTCTTTTTCCTTCCTCCTTTCCTCCTGGGGGATGTTTAACTGGGAGAAGAAACAATTGAGAGAGACCATGAGAACCATGTTTTAAGATTTCAAAGGGTGTCCTATTGAGGAGGAAGAGGAGGAGGGGGGGGGGCTGCTCTAAAGACCAGGGCACAAGGGAGCAATGGTTTCAAATGGCAGGGAAATAAATTCAACTAAAAGGATTAGGAAGAACTTCCTGGAGAGTGGCATAGGCTGCGTCGGAGTGTGGTGGAGTCTCCTTCTCTGGAGGCTTTTCCGCAGGGGCTGTCTATCAGGAGTGCTTTGATTGTGCCTTCTTGCATGGCAGGGGGTTGGACTGGATGGCCCTTGGGGGGTCTCTTCAGGTCTAGGATTAGGCAGTATGGGGTCTAATGGATACACATTTTCTCTCCCATCCACCATCTCATCCTGACCAATGCCAACACTTTTTGGGATCCAAATATTTCCTGTCTTTCCTTCACTTTCTGCTTCCAAAAGAGAAGAAGGAGAGGAAAGGGCAGGGAGGGGAATTGGGGAACCCCCCTCCCTCCCAGCCCACCCACCTCACTCTGGCCCGCCATGCAGCCCCCAAGTTAGTAAGTTTTCCCATGCCTGGTGTAGATGCACCCTTGGGTAACTTTTCACAATTATCCTTCAGTCCACTACAGTTCCCCTAGCCATGTTAACACTGATATCGTACCCTGATATTGGACCCCAACTTTCTCTTACCTGTGGATAGTGTTGATATCCAGATGAATAACGTGGGTAGAGATAAGTGTACGAATGGGGCCGAGGAGGTCTGCCATCTTTAGGATGCAAATGAGAGAGAAGAAAAATAAATTACAGTTCCTCTTGCAAAGTGGTTTCCCACATGCTAGAATCTTTATCTTAACTCGTTGGGCAACTTCCTTATTAGGAGATGACTCAAGGCAAGGTTTAGCCTTTTGGCTATATTTAGTCCTTCGCCTGATTTCAGGAACAAAGATGCTGAGTGCATCTACACTGTCAATTTAATGCAGTTTGACTCCATTTTAATTGCTCTGGCTCAATGCTATGGGTTCCTGGGAATTGTAGTTTGGTAAGGTCTCATGGGAGTTATAGTTGGTGAAGCACCAGCAGAGATGGTTAGAGATCTCCTGAAATGGCAATTCCCAGGTGTCCAAAGCAGTGAACCATAGCAGTGGTGTCAATTGGGATTAATTCTACAGTGTGGATGCACTTTTTGTGTTTCAATTTGTCCTAACTGATTTTAGTCAGTTAAGACCATCCTGGGCACCACAATTGAAGGGAGATGTTGACAAGCTAGAATGTGTCCAGAGAAGGACAACTGAAATGATCAAGGGTCTAGAGAACAAGCCCTATGAGGAGTGGCTTAAAGAGCTGGGCATGTTTAGCCTGCAGAAGAAAAGGCTGAGAGGAGACATGATGAAGGCCATGGAGAAATATGGGGAAGTCATAGGGAGGAGGGAGCAAGCTTGTTTTCTGCTGCCCTGGAGACCAGGATGCATGAAACAACTACAGGAATGAAAGGAGATTCCACTTGAACATTAGGAAGAACTTCCTAACTGGGAGAGCTGTTCAACATTGGAACTCTCTGCCCTGGAGTGTGGTGGAGGTTCCTTCTTTGGAAACTTTTAAGCAGAGACTGGATGGCCATCTGTCAAGGGTGCTCTGGATGCAATTTTCCTGCTTCTTGGCAGGGGGTTGGACTGGATGGCTCATGAGGTCTCCTCTAACTCTATGATTCTATGATTCTAGTCAACTAAAATATGCCCTCCTCATCTACATTATGCAACCAAAAMAGCAATCTATCCCGGCTGGAAGAAGGCAAAGAAAGACCTGCGGGCTTAAGCCGATCCCGAAATTTCACTTCTGGCTGATGGGACTCTTCATAGCTTGCCTCCTCGTTTTCCTAGAAGAAGAAAAACATTTGTGTAAATGGGAACAGCCTCTTCTACCAAACCCCTAAACATTCAGTTCATGTATATAGAAGTGTTTCTTCTCATGCCAACTTTGATCAGTAGATGAGGTCCTCATCAGCTTGGCCTTATTTTTTCYAGGGTGCATCTATGCTGTAGAATTAATGCAGTTTGAAACCACTTTAACTACTGCTTCCTCCCTTTCTTCTCTCAAAAACCAATTAAAAACTTTCCTGTTTAGACAGACCTTTAGTGAAGGAAACTAAGCCAGAGTGATAAGAAACACCATAATGTTTATGGACTGCTGCAATATAATCTGACAAGAACATGAATTTATATTATTGTTGTTTTAAACTGCTTATTTTATGATGTTTTATACTTATTATCAATGTATTTGGATTGTTGTTTACATGATTTTAATATGTTGTAAGTTGCCTTGGGTCCCATGAGGGAGAAAAATGGGATATTAAGATTGTTGTTGTTGTTGTTGTTGTTGTTATTGTCTTCACTTAATGCTATTGAATCCTGAGAGTTGTAGTTTTTTGGAAAAGCATGATCTTTGAGATCATAACCTTTTGGAAAACCAGACTCTCCAAAGCTTTTTGGAAGCATGACCCTTTGGAGATTAATTGGCATTCACACTATTTGGAACAACCATAATCTATTGTAAAGTATGATCTTCCTGAGAAGAGTTAAATATTAATTTAAGTGAATATTTTTCTTAGTGGTAAATATCCACTAGTATTTATGCAAAGAAAATTGGGTTTCTCAGTTGTTAGACTGATATACCTGGTGTGGTGAAGTGTAAATGTTTAACTTGCAGTTATGTATAATTATAGATAGATGTTTAAAGGGTAAGTATTTAAAGTTGCATAAGTAAAGGGGATGGTAGCCAGCTCAGCTCATGTTAAGCTGGGTTACCCTGGAAACAGGGGCGGAGCCAACTGCCACTTGGCAGGGCAGCCATTTTAAAACAGTTAGTCTGCAGTCTGTGAACTGTAGGAGTGGCTGGTTCTGCTGGGTAGTGAGAACCAGGAAGGTAATCTGTAGTTTAAAAACTACAGGGAAAGGCTGGTTCTATAGTAGTGAGAATCAGGAAGGTTTTGGTTTTTAGCCTGAGTAGTTTAAATAAGTCGAGTTGATTTATTTATATTAATAGTTAGTGTATGAGAGAAAGGGTGAGAGAAACTCAGTGAGAATCTCTATTGCAACAGGAACATCACAAAGAAAGAATAAACTTGTAACTGAAGTAATCTATTAAAGAAAGAAACACAGTTTGAAGAAAAATAAGTTTGAAACCTGTTTAGTGGAAGGAAGAGTCCTTTCCAGAGTTAAGGAATGTTATAAATGTAACCTCTGAAGATATGTGTCTCTAAGAGTAAGAAACATTGAAACCATCACGCTCCTTCTACATTTCAATAAACTTGTTACTGTTTTTCCTAAAGCCCGGTCTCTGTTACAATTCCTTTCCAAGTTAAGTCACACTACACCTTAAAGAAAGACCAAGTCGATATCACTAGCTATTAGCTATGCTATCAAATTAATAAACCCTTACAAAGTGGTTGCTCCTTTACAAACGTTTACAAATTGGTGGCCTCATCACAAATTAGTGGCATCTTCACGAATCGTTACACCTGGATATCTCTTTGAACTGTTAGGAATAAAGATTATGCCAATACACAAAAACAGCAGAGTTTCAAAAACATCTACTCTCTCATAAAATATATTTGGTTTAAAATCATGCTTGCAAGAAACAAAATTAAGTAGTCTTCGTTAAAAATAACATAGTTGGTTTACTTACAAACTTCATGTATTCAGCATACAGGTACTGTTGGGGTTCAGCCTGGGTGTGAACCTGAACCTGATTCTCTGATTGTATTTCCTGATGCTACTGAAAATGTATTTCCTGATGCTAATGAAAATGTTGATTCTGAGGTCAGTGTAGAAGAAACTCTTACAGGCTTGGAAGGCTTGGAAAGTGAAAGTACGCATTCTCATGAGAATGTTTCAGAGCCAAGCGGTGATAGCTCTCCAGAGAAGCTAACACCTGGGATCCTTAATGAGGATAGAAGAGGACAGATTTGGAAAAACAGGAGTGAATCGCAGCGTCTGCGAAGGTCAACCAGATTAAAAGAAAAAGAAACAAGGGCTTCAAAGCCTGGAGGCGTGTCACGAAACAGTTTCCTCGGCTTTAAGTGCCTCTCACCAGGTTGATTCTTTAGATCAGGCATCATTTTAGACTGAGGCATTATCTTGGCAGATCTCCCATTTCCCGTGGCCTTCATCCCAAGAGGCTTCTAGTTCTCCAAGTATGATTAGTGGATTGCTAACAGGTTCCAGGATTTTACAGTGTTGCTTTTGGTTTTTGATCTAATTCATGGATATTTCTGATTGCTGATTTTTACTGTGGCTTTTTGACTTTGCATTTTCTCTATTTTGTAATCATTTTTCATCAATAAAAAGGGATTGTTTTTCCCACAATCAAGTGTGGTGGATTGTTATCTTAGGGTCTCATTTCCTGCTCTGGGTTGCAACAGATACATTGATTATCAATCCAATTATAGACAGATTTGAAATAGTTTCTTTGTGCAAATAACACAAGACATCTTATTTATAATCTTAAAAGTTTAAAGCATCTCGCTGTTCTAAAATGGAGTCTGTGATCGAAATAGTCCCAGATCTGGTCACATGGTCTGTTGTTCCTCCCACAACATAGAGTTAAGGAAAACTGCATACCAATATACACATATATAATACAGAAAGCAATCTGAATTATATACATAACAAATAACTAGTATAGGAGTCTTTTAGAAGGTTGCTATTTCTAATAATAGTTTCATACTATCTAGCCTTACCAAACTACAACTCCCATGATTCCACAGCATTGAGCCAGAGCAGTTAAAGTAGTGTCAAACTGCATTCGTTCGACACTGTAGATGGCTTAACGTCTTTTCCAACAATGAGTTACCTAACTATAAATAAACTCAGTTTTGGCCCTAGTTAAAAAGGTCACACATGTTCCTTCCATTGTTAGTTGTCATGGCCTTACTTTCTCAATGTATTCACTCTGGCTACGTTGAAGAGGCGTCGGTGCTGGAGGTTTCCCTTCTTGTCTTGTTTTGGAAACAGTCGCTGGAGGTGTAGCTTCTGAAATGAAATAATGGAATTATTGGTAAGCTGATTATTTTCATTTCGTTGACAACAGCTGAAGATTTTGACAAGTTGGAATATGTCCAGAGGAGGGCGACTAAAATGATCAAGGGTCTGGAGAACAAGCCCTATGAGGAGCGGCTTAAAGAGCTGGGCATGTTTAGCCTGAAGAAGAGAAGGTGGAGAGGAGACATGATGAGGGCCATGTATCAACATGTGAGGAGAAGTCATAGGGAGGAGGGAGCAAGCTTGTTTTCTGGCCATGGAGACTAGGATGTGGAACAACGGCTTCAAACTACAGGAAAGAAAGGAGATTCCACCTGAACATGAGGAAGAACTTTCTGACTGTGAGAGAGAGCTGTTCAGCAGTGGAACTCTCTGTCCCAGAGTGTGGTGGAGGCTCCTTCTTTGGAGGCTTTTAAACAGAGGCTGGATGGCCATCTGTCGGGGGTGCTTTGAATGTGATTTTCCTGCTTCTTGGCAGGGGGTTGGACTGGATGGCTCACAAGGTCTCTTCCAACTCTATAATTCTATGATTTTGGCAAAGCTTGAAAACATTACCTCTTTTTGACTGTAACACCCATGAGCCCCCTTTTTGGGTGAGGACACAACAGTGTTCCATATATATAGGTCTTCTATTGTTGTTGTATGCCTTCAAGTCATTGCCGACTTACGGCAACTTTAGGGGGGACTTAATATGGAGTTCTATAGGGCTAAGAGTGTATGACTTCTCCAAGGTCACCCAATAAGTATTCATAGGATCATATTGCTGGAAGAGACCCCAACGGGCAACCAGTCCAACCCCATTTGTCTGTAGAATGTGCCCAATCCAAGCATTCCCAACATATGGCCACTCAGCTTCTGTTTAAAAACCTCCAGAGAGAAAGACTCCACTCTGAGGCAGCAAATTTCATTGTCAAACAGGCCGTGCTGTATCACAGCTGGTTCATCACCAGCAGCAATTGAGCCCCCGGTGACGCAGTGGGTTAAACCACTATGCCAGCAGGACTGAAGACCGACAGGTCGCAGGTTCGAATCCAAGGAGAGGCAGATGAGATCCCTCTATCAGCTCCAGCTCCTCATACGGGGACATGAGAGAATGCTCCCACAAGGATGATAAAAACATCAAATCATCCGGGCGTCCCCTGAGCAACGTCCTTGCAGACGGCCAATTCTCTCACACCAGAAGCGACTTGCAACTTCTCAAGTCACTCCTGACATGACAAAAAAAAAACAGCAGCAATAGATCACTGCCGACCGGAAGGTGGCAAGTTTGAAGCCCGACTCAGATTGAGTGCCTGACTGTTAAGCCAAGCTTACTGTCCACCTAAGCAGTTTGAAAACAGCTGAGATGTGAATAGAGTAATTAGGGACCGCTTAAAGCGAAGAGGTATTTTACAACACCATAAAAATGCTGGCAATCAAAGAACAAGAAGGAAATACAATAAAATTACCCGGCATCATAGTGGATGAAGTGACAGCACCCTCCTGTGGCCAGAATCAAACATAACCTCCAGGCACCAAAGTTGGAAATGCCAAAAACACCTCTATCTGTCTGCCTGTCTTGTATGTCTAAAAATGGCATTGAATGTTTGCCTTGTATGTGTGCATTGTGATCCACCCTGAATCCCCTTTAGAGTGAGAAGGGCGGAATATAAATACTGTAAATAAATAAATACTATCAAGAAATTATTTCAAATGTTTAATGTGTTCCATTTCCTGTTATTTGCAGGAATTCGAACCCTGTTTTCCAGAGTTATAATCCAATGCTCAAATCACTATGCCACTCTGGCTTCGTTATAATCCTAAAATTACAACCCCATTTGTACTCACCATTTGGCCTATATGAAGATTCTTCAACTCGCAATGTTTTGAAATGATCCTCTATTCCAACTGATGTGTCAAGTGGTGGCTGATATTCCACCTTCTTTGAATATGTGTTGAGTGACGATGGGAGGTCTACCTTGTCTGAACAACGAGGGGTCAGACTGTCTCTCTTTGATGTTGAACTTAAGGAACTTTTTTTCTGCACCTTTAAAAAAGGTAAGAAGAAATTAGTTCCAAAGATTGAAGGAGGGGAATGTCAATCTTTATGAAGCCTGGAGCCACCACACAAGAGTCAAGAGCAGGCATGTAGCCGGGGGGGGGGGGGGGGTTGGGAGCCCCTCCCCCCCCCCCGAAATTCTCATGGTGGTTCGCGAAAAGGCCTTACTGGTGCATTATTTAAACTGTTATGTTTATTCATATCATGATCTGATCAACATACTCAATATATCCCATATGCATGGGGGTATTGGGGTAACAATAAAAAAGTTTTGCTTGGTTAGACCCTCGCTAGGGTAGACTCAGCCCCCCCCCCCCCCCCCGAAACGAAATCCTGGCTACGGACCTGGTCAAGAGTATAAGCAAACAGCTTATTGTTAAAAAACACATAAAATATATGAAAAAGCCGGGAATAAGTAAAGGAGAGATCCAAAAAAAGGTTTAGCAATAGTTGATAGCCACACAGGAATCCAAATGTCTCATAAAAAATCAAAAGGTAACACAGTCGAGGAATAGCCAAAAATCACAAGTACAGAATAAATCCATAAGCCAAAGGTATACTTAATAAAACTTGAGCAGGAATCATAAAACAAGAACATAGAAAACTTGAAGAATACTTGAATCTAAAACCAAGACTTGACTTGACACAATGACTAGGGAACTCAGACCTAGCTTCTTACTCAAAAGCCAACATTGCCCTAAACTAACTTTAAGGTAAACACTGGCTGTTCATAAGCAGTCATGAAATCATGTCCTTTCCCATGAATTTTCTTTATCTCTTTCCCATATAATCTCGTGGACCTATGGAGCCTGTTTTCTGCTCTGAACTGTAAATGAAGATTTTTGCTAATCTCCATACCACCAGGTACAGAGCTTTCCATTTCACTTAGCTCTTCACTCGACCCCTTATCTAATGATGTTATTTCTGGTTGCACTCTATGACCTTGGAGCTCTGCACTGTCTGAACCAGTTTCATTTCCCAGGCCAGAAACTTCTTCATTTTGAACCTGGCCTGGATATTCAACACTTTGAACCCCAGGAAATCCCACAATCCCTTTGGAATCATCAGTGAACCCATCAGCCCCTGGCTGACCTACAACAAAGATGGCTTTTGTTAACATAGGATGCATCTACATTGTAGACTTAATGAAGTTTGACACTACTTTATCTGCCCTCACTCCATGTTCTGGAACCATGGGAGTTGTCATTTTACAAGGTCTTTAGACAACTATGCCAAAAAATGCAGGTGCCTCACCAAACTACAGTTCCCATAATTCCATAGCATTGAGCAATGGCACTTAAAGTGGTATCCAATTTATTGGTTATTATTTATTTGTTTACTCTATTTGTATACTGCCTTTCTCAGCCCATGAGTGACTCAAGGCAGTTTATGGTTAGGGTTAATTCTACAGCATATTAATTCGACAGCATAGATCAGGCATGGGCAAACTGTGGCCCTCCAGGTGTTTTGGACTTCAACTCCCACTATTCCTAACAGTTTGCTGGCTGTTAGGAATTGTGTCCAAAACACCTGAAGGGCCAAATTTTGCCCATGCTTGGCACAGATGGACCCTGAAGCATATGCTCTTTGACAGATTAACTTTAAGGGAATGTGTCCATCACGAGAAAAACTCTCCTCCATCTTTCGATTCCACAGAAAGACTTTCTCCTCTTCTAAATAAATCATGGGCTTGTCTACATAGGATTAATAACCTGCAATCTTTCTGTGTTCATTCCTGAGTTTCTTAATTTCTGGTGGGTACTGCAGGATAGAGCTCCTTCTACACTGCTATATAATACAGATTATCAAAGCAGATAATCCACATTATTTTCTTTGAACTTAGTTATATGAGTCTACATGCATATAATCCAGTTCAAAGAAGATAATCTGGATTTTATATGGCAGTGGAGAAAGGGTCAGAGGTAATCTAAATTAGTTCTGAATTAGGAAGAGTCAGAGGATGGTCTGGAATTTGCCCAAAACGCCAACGTTGTAGGACTATTTGGAATCGATAGCAAAGGAAAATGCAGCGTAGCCAGTGCTATATATGAGTTTATAGTAGCAAACAGGAGAGAAAATACAAAGGTTGCTCCAGTAAAGTTCTAAAACTTACTTTTGTCTACCAACTAAGTACATCTCGCATAAAAGAGTAGATAGACAAAAGAAAGCTGTCTAATTTTGGTACAAGAGTCCATAATGCTGTCTTTCATATAAATGTGTGTAGACATCTTGAAACAGCACATCACAGGGAAAAAAGAGACAAATCATMTCCATATTGCTGCCATTGTCGCTCCCAGATAGCTTCATATAGGCATTGGGGGGGGGGGGGGRATCACATTCTGATATATCCTAAAATGTTTGCTGGAGAAAGGAGAAAGGGAAAAATCAATAGTCAGAGCACTCTTGCTGTTTGGTGGCTGGATGCAAAAGTACACCCAGAATTTCCACAGTTTTCTTYCCACTTACCAAAATATTCTGAACTTCGTGGACAGCAGCCATGATGTGCCCTTGATAGCAGGAAGATACAGCCTCCATCTCTTCCCTGCAATCTGAGCAAAATGGAAAAAGAGACAGTTAGAGGAAGTAATGTTCATTTTTGTTCCATTTGCCAATTTATGTTTTAGGCATCTCAAATTATAGAACGATTTGAACTGGAATTCACATGGACATACAAACAACGCAATGAAAGGAAAGCTCGAAATCATTTTGAAGACCATTCAGGACAACAGTATTTATTGTGTGTTTTCAATCTGAGGCTATTAGACAAAATTGCCTTGTAAAACTACTGCTCTCACGATTCTATCGCTTTCATCCAAAATATCTCACAGTGTTTCTCAACCTTCCCAATGACCCCTTAATACAGTTTTTCATGTTGTGGTGACCCCCAACCATAACATTATTTCGTTGCTACTTCATAACTGTCATTTTGCTACTGTTATGAATCATAATGTAAATATCTGATATGCAGCGTGTATTTTCATTCACTGGACCAAATTTGGCACAAATACACCCAAATCTGAATACTGGTGGGGTGCGGGGTAGAGTTAATTTTGTCATTCGAGAGTTTTTGTTGCTGGGATTTATAGTTCACCTACAATCAAAGAGCATTGTGAACTGCACCAATGATGGAATTGAACCAAACTTGGCACACAGAACTCCTGTGACCAACAGAAAATACTGGAAGGGGTCAGTGGACTCAAATAATGATAGATCTGGACCAACCTTGACAAAAATACTCAATATCCCCAAATTTGAAAACCTGGTGGAATTTGGGCAAAATAGATCTTGATACTTGGGAGTTGTAGTTGCTGGGATTTATAGTTCACCTACAGCAAAGAGCATTCTGAACCCCACCAATGAGAGAATTGGGCCAAACTTCCCACAGAGAACCCCCATGACCAACAGAAAATTCTGATGGTCCTTGGCCACCCCTCTGACACCCCCTTGCAACTCCCCCAGGGGTCCCGACCTCCAGGTTGAGAAACACTGCTGTATGAACACCAAGCACAAAGTAGCTGCACACAATAGCATCCTGCAGAAACTTACTGGCATGGGGTGCAGACCCAAAATTAATAAGATCATTAGACCTGGCCTTGTCTTACTCAACTGCCAAGTATGCTTGTCACGGCAGTTAAAATGGGGTCAAACTGCAATAAATCTACTGTGTAGATGGGGTCTTTAATGAAATGACTTATTTCTTTGGCTCAGAAAGTTTATTATTTAAACAAGTGCACCCCCAACTTCATTTTTTGTACAGAAGGAAATTCAACTGTCCTACAGCTCCACCCAGCCTCTAGTTTGCAAAATGTCCCTTTTATTACCTCTGAAGGATGGCCTTTGGACTTTGTCATTGTGCCAGCACCGTTTCATAAGTTTGACCACATCTTGTACTTTCAGCACATCAACGATCTTCTCCAGCTTCTCTGTACTTGGCCTCTCGCTCCGGGGAATGTGTAATTTGATAAGAGAACGCAAGGCATCAGGGAGATCTGGGTAGGCACAGATGGTAGCCGTCAGTAAATAAGCACACTAAGATATATGAATATACACAGACACACATACAGTTGGCCCTCCACATTTGCAGATTTCATTTTTTTTGTGGATTTGATTAATACATTTAATACATTTTCTCTAGGCATCTCTAGGTCCCTCACTGAGACTTTAGAGCTAAAGTGTATCACTGAGTTGCACTGGAATAACTGGAGATCCTTAGAGAGGTGATCACGCAGACTTTTTTTTGTGTGTCAAGAGCAATTTGGGAAACTGCAAGTCGCTTCTGGTGTGAGAGAATTGGCCATCTGCAAGGATGTTGCCCAGAGGATGCCAGGATGTTTTGATGTTTTTACCATCCTTGTGGGAGGCTTCTCTCATGTCCCTGCATGGGGAGCTGGAGCTGACAGAGGGAGCTCATCCACGCTCTTCCCAGATTTGAACCTGCGGCCTGTCGGTCTTCAGTCCTGCCAGCACAGGGGTTCAACCCACTGCACCACCAGGGGCTCTAGGCTAATAATCATCATCATCATCATCATCACCATCATCATCCAGTATATATATAGGAGGCCACTGGGGGCTCCAGGCTAATAATAATAATAATAATAATCCACTATATATATAGGAGCCCCCGGTGGCACAGTGGGTTAAACAACTGAGCTGCTAAGCTTGTTGACCGAAAGGTCGCAGGTTCAAATCCGGGGAGCGGTGTGAGCTTCCGCTGTCAGCCTCAGCTTCTGCCAACCTAGCAGTTCGAAAACATGGAAATGGGAGTAGATCAATAGGTACCGCTCCAGCGGGAAGTAACGGCGCTCCATGCAGTCATGCTGGCCACATGACCTTGGAGGTGTCTATGGAGAACGATGGCTTTTCGGCTTAGAAATGGAGATGAGCACCACACCCGAGTCGGACACAACTGGATTTAATGTCAGGAGAAACCTTTACCTTTACCTTATATATATCTTGTTTGCTTTGTCATACTGTGTTTTTGTGTCAGTAAAATAATAATAATACGAAGAAGAAGGAGAAGGAGAAGAGGAGGAGGAGGAGGAGGAGGAGGAGGAGGAGGAGAAGGAGAAGGAGGAGAAGAAGGAGAAGAAGGAGGAGAAGGAGGAGAAGGAGGAGAAGAAGAAGAAGAAGAAGAAGAAGAAGAAGAAGAAGGGGGAAGGAGAAGAAGAAGAAGGAGAAAGAGAAAATAACATATATATTTTTATTTTTCCCCACTTTTGCAGTGGTTCGTTGCCTCTAACCCAAGCAAATGTGGAGGGCTCCCAGATAGAAAGGAACCATAACAGAACAAGAAAACTCACTTGAATAAGGCTCCTCGCCTGATAACAAGGACCATGTGACGATCCCATAGCTGAAAGACAGAAGTGGATTAGAGCCAAGAAAGAATGCCTTCCCACTTAGCAAAGCCCTTCCTGTTCTCCAAGAAGGCCATTTTCAATGGTTCCAACACCCGAGCTTCTGAGGAGCTCCTATGAGTAGGGAGGTTGAACGCCAAGGAAGCTTGTCTTTGAAGCAGGGCTAACTATTGGGAGGCAAATGCCATGGCTCTGCCTGCCAATGTTGTGGTCTTATTGGATCTACCTTGTGGGTCATCTGTTTCTTGCTGGTGGTTTTTGAGTGGAGGTAAGATGAAGGTGGCCTTAGGAGGCTTCTGAACTTTAATGGTTGTGTAGAAGAGAGATTTCGACAATGGATACTTGTGACCTGCTTGTGTGGCAAGCAACTGCTTTTAAAATTCTCTCTTCTGCATCAATAGAACAGACAAGCATCTTGAGCTCTGAGGATTACCTGGGAAGGAATCTCACTGGAGCAGTGGTTCTTAACCTGTGGGTCACAGACCACCAGTGGGCCACAAGGACAAAAATCTGGTCTAATGAGTCTCCTTCCTCTTTATTTATTTTATTTTATTTCTGCTCCTTTTGTGCGGCCTTCCACTCCTTCCCTGTTGCTGACCATGGAATATGTTCTGCATCAGAAACAAGAGCTGATGTGGTCTATCCAATGCAATTTTCTGAATCAGCATCCCAAACCAAATCTAAAGTTGACCAAAAACTGATTTGTAACCATTTGAGAACTAATGTGGGAGAGTGGTCCCTGGTCAAAAAAAGGTTTATAACCACTGCACTGGAGCATTGCAGCACACCAAAATACCTGGAAGTTACTAGTACAATGCTCTGACTTACAAGAAGCACTACTTGAATATCAAGCAAAAAGTGGGTGTTAGGAATCATATCATATGAAAGCTGACTAGGGATCACAACCAGACACAGTGAAGATATCTGTTCTTGTGCTTTGCTACTCTGCTCCTGAATACATATGTCCAGTGTGGAATACATCTCACCACATTAAAACAGTGGATGTGACTCTTAATGAGACATGCTGCATTATCACAGAATGTCTCTGTCCCACACCACTGGAGAAATTATTCTGTTTAGCTGGTATTGCACCACCTGACATCCATCAGGAAGTAGCAGCCTGTAATGAAAAGACCAAGGCAGCAACATCTCCGGCCCATCCTCTGTTTGGATATCAGCCAGCATGCCAATGCCTTCAATCAAGAAACAACTTCCTAAGATGCACAGAGATACTCCCAGGAACACCTCAGCAAGTGAGAATCTAAAAGTGGCAGGTTAAAATCCATAACCTTAATCAGTGGCTGAGACTGGATGAGAAACTCCCTCCTGGGCACACAGAAGACTGGGCAACTTGAAAGGCACTGAACAGACTGCACTCTGGCACATGATGCAGAGCCAGCCTTAAAAAAATAGGGTCACAAAGTGGAATCCACGACATATGAGTGTGGAAAAGAGCAAACACAGACCACTTACTACAATGCAGCCTGAGCCCTGCCACATGCACAATGGAGAACCTTCTCACAGTGATACCAGTGGTACTCCAAGTAGCCAGCTTCTAGTCAAAGGAAATCTAGTATAATGCCAAGTTTTTAATTTTGTTTGTGTTTTTAAATACATTGTAACTGTATCCACAATTCACTTCTGACATGATAAAATAATAATAATAAAAATAATAATAAACATGACTGGAATCATTAGGTTCTTGTGGGTTTTTTCAGGCTATATGGCCATGTTCTAGAGGCATTTTTTCCTGACGTTCTGCCTGCATCTATGGCAAGCATCCTCAGAAATACCTCACTACCTCTGAGGATGCTTGCCATAGATGCAGGCGAAACATCAGGAAAAAATGCCTCTAGAACATGGACATATAGCCCGAAAAAAATCCACAAGAACCTAATAATAAACACAATCGTGAGGTCAGGAGTATTGTGCTCCAAAAGGCTGTCTGTCTGAATTCGGAAGTCCCAGACTAGCTTGACATGTTCATTCTCTGTAACTTTTTCCGGCTTGTGATCCCACCAGTTCTTTGTTGCAGGCAGATGGTATTTGTGGCACAAGTTCCAATTAATCATCTGAGCAACGGTGTTATGCCTCTGCTTGTAGTCTGTCTGCGCGATCTTCTTGCAGCAGCTGAGGATGTGATCTATTGTTTCATCTGCTTCCTTGCAGAGTCTACATTTGGGATCTGTCGTCAACTTTTCAATTCTGGCTTTGATGGCATTGGTTCTAATGGCTTGTTCTTGGGCTGCCAGAATCAGGCCCTCCTTTGTCTCCTTTTTCAGAGTTCCATTTGTGAGCCACAGCCATGTTTTTTCTTTGTCAATAAAAGTATGGATTGTTGATGTTGCAATCCCAGGTGACAGCAGGATTGAAGAGAAACAACTGGAAAAGCTGACATGATATGAGGATTTAAAGATCGAACTGCAAAGACTCTGGCACAAGCCAGTCAAGGTGGTCCCAGTGGTGATCGGCACACTGGGTGCAGTGCCTAAAGACCTTGGCCTGCACTTAAACAATTGGAACTGACAAAATTACCATCTTTCAGCTACAAAAGGCCACTCTACTCGGATGTACACGCATTAATCACCGATCCATCACACAGTCCTAGACACTTGGGAAGTGTCCGACATGTGATCTAATACAACAGCTAGCAGAGTGTCTGCTGTGGACTCATCTTATTGTGTTTCAAATAATAATAATAATAATAATAATAATAATAATAATAATAATAATAATAATGAGGTTGGATTGGATGGCCATGGGGTCTCCTCCAGCTCTAGGATCCATTTCATTAATGAAATGGATCTGTAGAGCAACTCTAGGTGAGACTGTCCTTAGATCTATGATGCTACAGATAAGTGTACTACTAACTGCCATCCTCACTGCACCCATTCCATGCACTCACCTGTAGACATCTGTGCCAGGGGTCGGCTTGTAGGGGTCAGCAAAGGCCTCGGGTGGCAAGTACTCCAGTGTCCCACCATACTCTTCTTCTTCCACGGAGGCTTGACTGCCACTCCGAATTGTCCCACGTTTGAACTTAGAGAGTCCAAAATCAGCCACCTGAATCAAGAAATATAAACAGCAGAAAATGAGATGCACTCATTATACAAGCGAGCCAGCACTGTATAGAAATTTGCATATTAGATTATTGCTGCATCTATATTGCAAAATGAATGCAGCTGGACACCTCTATCACTGTGTTGTCAAAGGCTTTTATGGCTGAAATCACTGGGTTGCTATGAGTTTTCCGGGTCATATGGTCGTGTTCCAGAAGCATTCTCTCCTGACGTTTCGCCCATATCTGTGGCAGACATCCTCAGAATCTGGGGAGAGCGCTCCCTCTATCAGCTCCAGCTCCCCATGCAGAGACATGAGCGAAGCCTCCCACAAGGATGGTAAAAACATCAAAACATCTGGGTGTCCCCTGGGCAACGTCCTCGCAGATAGCCAATTCTCTCGCACCAGAAGCGACTTGCTGTTTCACAAGTCACTCCTGACACACACAAAAAATCCTCAGAGGTTGTAAGGTTTGTTGGGTGAACTGAACCACCTAAACTGGGCTCTACAGGCCAATGGAGACTCCACCACAGACATCAGAAGAGCTGCAAGACTAAAAACAAGCCACGAGAATAAAGACAAAGATCCATCCAGAGGAAAAGTGTTCTTGCCATACATCAAGGGAACCCCTAAATGCATAGGGAAGCTACTGAAGAAACACAACCTACAAACTATCTACCGACCCACTAAGAAAATCCAACAAATGCTCCGTTCAGCAAAGGACAAGAGGGATCCCCTCACTTCTGTAGGAGTATACCGTATACCATGCAGCTGTGGACAAGTCTACATAGGGACACTAAACGCAGCAGTCAAGGAGTATGAAAGGCACTGCAGACTAATTCAACCAGAGAAGTCAGTCATAGCAGAGCACCTGATGAACCAACTTGGACATAGCATATTATTTGAGAACACAGAAATGCTGGACCACTCTCACAATCACCATGTCAGGCTACACAGAGAAGCCACTGAAATCTACAAGCATGTGGACAATTTCAACAGAAAGGGAAAAAAACCATGAAAATGAACAGAATCTGGCTGCCAGTATTTAAAAATTCTCAAATCAGGACGGTAAATAAAGAACAACACTCAGAAAATTGAGGAATTCCAGACATGAAACAATAAAGGCCAGCTAACACTTCCTAACAAAGGATTCCCCCAGGTGGGAAGCAGCCAGGCCTTGAAGCTGCAAGGCCATTCAATGCTAATCATGTTGACTAATTGCAACATTCACACCTGCCTCACATAGACAGAGTTCTTTCTCCCACCCTGGACATTACACAGATATGTAAACCTCATGTGCCTAGTTTCCAACAGACCTCACAACCTCTCAGGATACCTGCCATAGATGTGGGTGAAACGTCAGGAGAGAATGCTTCTGGAGCATGGCCATACAGCCCGGAAAACTCAGAGCAACCCCTATCACTTTTATGGCTCAATGCTGTGTTTTTAATTACTGTAATTTTTTGAGTACAGTTAGCCCTCCACATTTGCAACGCAGGACCAACACCAATGCACAGTTGCACACATGAAAAAACACTATTTTGTAACCTAAAAGAACATCTCCCTAGGAATATCTAGGTCCTCCAGTGCAACTCTGTGAAGTTGACCATAGAGTTATGCTGGGGAACCTGCAAATCCCTAGAGACGTGTTCTCTAGTAATTTAGCCATTTCTAGACTCTCCAACACATCCCTATGGCAGAAGTTTTTTTTTTTTTTTTTTAGTAGGCTCATGTTTACTTGCAATGTTGGTTCAAGCTACCTTAGACATATTCAATATAAAAACATTATCAGCATTACCTGAGAACTGCTATGGTCTCTTTTTTTATATATATAAATTTTTTATTGATTATCACTTTATTACATACTATTACATTTTGTACATCAACCTCTTTAACATGTTATTTTATTATTTTACTCTGACATTTCTCCCCCTTTTTCTCATTTTTTTCCCCCTTTTTTTCACCACAGTGCTCCCCTCCACCCATTTCAAGCCACCCTTCTTACATTTCATCTGTCCAAAATTTCATTTCTTCTTGTGACGGTAATTTTCCTTCCTTATTTTTTAATCCATTTACCACAAATCTTCCCCATACAGCATCAAAATCGCTTTGTTTCCATATACCTTTTTTAACCTTTAATATACATGTCAATTTATCGTTTATTGCTATTTTCCATGCTTCTTTATACCTCTCCTCTATTTGTATATTCATTTCTTTTTTCCAATTCCTTGCTATAAGCAGTCTTGCTATAGTTAGTAAGTTTGTTATCGCTTCTTTATCCTCCTTTTTCAATTGCTTATCGTTATATAGTGATAGTAATGCTATACTAGGACTTTTATCTAATTTTATATTCATTATAGTTTCTATTTCTCTAAATACTTTCTCCCAAAAATTATTTACATATTTACATTGCCACCACATGTGTATATATGTTCCTGGTTCTTGACACCCTCTCCAACAATTTATTGAGTTATTTTTATTCATATATGCTATTCTTACCGGTCAAGTACCACTTCCATATTAACTTGTAATAATTTTCTTTAACTCGTATCGATAAATTTTTTAAATGTCTTTGTCCCCATAATTGTTGCCACTCTATTTCGCTTATTTTTATCCCTAAATCTTCTTCCCAAATCTCTTTAAGGGTGCACTTTTTTGTTTTTTCATCTTTCATTTCAATTAATATCTTATAAATTTTGCTAATTATACCTCTCAAGTTTTCGTGTTCTTCTACAGTCCTTCCCTTCTGTATTATTTGTTCGAATTGACTGAGTTGGCTTTCACTTCTATTATTTTTTTCCCAATTTATTACCCATTGTTCTAATTGTATACAATGAAACCATGACAATTTTATTTCTTTAAACTCTTCCAACATCCTTTCCCTCTTCATTTCCACCTTCATCCAATCCCCTATCCTATCTAAATTTATTTCCCTTACCTTTTTATCCATTGCTTTTTTTAAATTTTTTGGGAATCTATGGCAGAAGTTGACCACAGAGTCACAACTGAGAACCAAGAGTTTAATTAAATCAGCAAATAACCAAATCCACAAAAGCGAAACCTGTAAATGTGGAGGGTGGGTTGTAGTTTAGTTATATCACCTTTTAAAATGTGTTTAGTGCTATTTTTACTAATGTACTAGCCGTCCCCTGCCACGCGTTGCTGTGGCCCAGTCTGGTGATCTGGAAAATAAAGTAATGTGAAAGTGTGGGTTTTAAATATATGTAATTTCTTTCTGCTTGTGGGTAAACAGTATTTCATGTTGTTTGTTTGTCAGTATTGATGTGAGTGTCTGGTTTGCCTACTCTGGAATATGAAACATAGACTTGTCCTTCTTTAGGGGTCGCTTTCAAATCTATGATACTATATCTCTGTTTGTGAATCATATCTCTTTATATCTATGGCTGGATGGCCCTTTGTCAGGACAGATTTGATTACATTTTCTTGCCCTGGTGAAGGGAGTTGGACTGGATGGCCTTAAGTATTTTCTTTTGGTCATGGGGGTTCTGTGTGGGAAGTTTGGCCCAATTCTGTCATTCGTGGGGGTTCAGAATGCTCTTTGATTGTAGGTGAACTATAAATCCCAGCAACTACAACTCCCAAATGTCAAGATTCCCCCCCCCCCCAATCCATCTGTGTTCATATTTGGGCATATGGAATATTTGTACCAAGTTTGGTTCGGATCCATCATTGTTTGAGTCCACAGTGCTCTCTGGATGTAGGTGAACTACAACTCCCAAACTCAAGGCCAATGCCCACCAAACCCTTCCAGTATTTTCTGTTGGTCATGGGAGTTCTGTGTGCCAAGTTTGGTTCAATTCCATCGTTGATGGAGTTCAGAATGCTCTTTGATTGTAGGTGAACTATAAATCCCAGCAACTACAACTTCCAAATGACAAAATCGTAATTTTTTGAGTGATGGTCACTCCTTGTGTTGTGAGACGTTTTGTTGCCAAATTAGGTGTGATTTCGTTCATTGGTTCTTTTGTTTTTAGGGTACTCATTATGCACAGAGCATTTATATATATATAGATATGCCAGGAAACTGCATTGAATAGATTCCCAATTGGAGGGAAAGTAAGGAAATAAATAAAGATGATAGTGATTGTGCTAGTGGTGATGATTTGGGGTAATTCCCACACTTGTTGCCCTCCCATAAAGCTACACCTGTGCTTCACCTTAAAAAAAGTGAGAGGAGATAGCTCACCTTGGCATCCAAAACTGCATCGAGCAAGATGTTGCCCAATTTGAGGTCGAGATGTAACAACGGAGGGCTGAGGTTGTGTAGGTAATTCATCCCCAGAGCCACATGAAAGAGGATGCGAAACCGAAGGGCCCAAGGAATAAAGTTGACCTGGCTCATCAGGTCAGATAGGCTGCCGTTTTCCATGTACTCCATCACAAGGCCCACACTGGGACTGTCCAGCTGCAGTTTGTCTACAAAGATGCCATAGAAACGCACGACATAGAGAAAACGTGCCTTGACCATGGCCCGGGCTTCATTCAGGAGTTCCTTTTGGGTGAAGGAAGTGGAGCTGATGGGCAGATGAGGAACAACAGTGTAAAAAGAAAAAGGTAAAGAAAAGGATAGAAGTAAAAAATTAGAATCAGAAAATCACAGAGTTGGAAGAGCCATCCAGTACTACCCACCACCATCAGGAAAACAAATCAAAGCACTCTTGCCAAATGGTCCTCTAGCCTCTACTTAAAAACCTCCAGAGAAAAAGACTCCACCACACTTCCAGGCAGCCTATTCCACTCCCAAAAAGCTCATGAAGTTCTGCCTCATGTTTAGGTGGAATCTCTTGCCCTGCAACTTAAATCCATTGTTCTGTGTCCTACTCTCCAGAGCAGCAGAAAACAAGCTTCTAGGCATGGGCAATCCATGGCTCTAAATGGTTCTAAAGTACTTACAAAACTAGAAGGCGCTGGTGCTTTGCTTCTACAGTGGTGGTGAAACTTTCAGAACTCTAACAAAACTTTCAAAATTTCATTATTATTTCATTATTAGTGATTTTTATGACAGAACTAATTAGGAACTGCCATTTATAATGACATTTTGAAAGTTTTGTTAAGAGTTCTGAAATTTTCACCACCAGAACTTTAGCAACACTTTGGAAGCAAAGTACCAGTGCACCTAGTTTTATAAGTACTTTAGAACCGTCTAGAAACAATGGGTTGCCCATGCTGACAAGCTTCCCCTTCCTCAATGACATATCCTTTCCTATTGTTATGCATGTCTATCATGTTCCTTCTCTTCTCCAAACTAAATATACCCAGCTCCCTCATAGGTTTGGCTTCCAGACTTTTGTTCATTTTGGCCACGCTTCTCTGGACACATTCCAGCTTCTCCATATCCTTCTTGAATTATGGTGCTCAGAATGAGACACAAGATTGGATCACACTGTTGAAACATTGGAAAGTCTTGAGTCTTGATGCTACACTCAAGCTGGGGATCTCAGCCTAATAAATCTCATGGTCAAACTGGAGGTCTTCAAGGGATAACTTTCCATTGACGATATCAAAGAATACATTTACACTGACCACTTAGGTTGGTGTGAGGATATATCAGCTCTGCAATGGCTAAATACCACATGGGGCTGATCTGGCTGAACTCACGGCAAGGCTATCTAATGTGGTCTTGCTCTGGGTTTTGCTAACTTAGCAAAAAACCCAAATGCTGAACTAGAATCTAACTGGGACCAGCTGCAACTGTCTAGACAGCCATTTTGTGCTCCCTGGGCTTAGGAGTCCCAAACAGGCCCCCTTTCCTGGTCTATGCAGATGAGCCCAAATATGAGTTTCCAGTCTCCAAATAATATTTAGTCATTTTTTTTTCTCAGCTAACCCATCATACCCTCTAGCCCTTGCTTTTACCGTCTAAAGATCTTCAGTGCCACATCAATTCCCCAGTCTTGATGCCGAGCCCGGTAGATGGTACCAAAGGACCCTTGACTGATGAACTGAAAGTCTTTGATGCTGTCGCGGCTGATCTCTTCGTAGAATTCATTGTGATCAGCCATTTTGGCGAACGCTCCTCTGCCAGCAGTGAGGGGTGTCTCAGTTTTGGTTCATGCTCAATCCTGTCTTAATGTGGAGGAAAAGAACAGATAGAGGTGCCTTTAGTGTTACTAAGATGAGAGAACTCACTAGGGCAGTTGAAATAGCAGAAGGTGACACACACAGCAATGGCGAGGGCAATAGTGGGAACAAATCCTTCTCTCAAATCAGTCTTGAAGAGCATTCGGAGGCATCTATAGTGAGCAAAGCATCATGTCATGGCCTAAATACTCTCAAAGCTTTTGCACCCCAGGCCTGGAGCCACCTATGACCTTAGCATCACACAAGAGTCCAGAGTAGAAGCAAACAGTTTATTGCAAAACAGACAAAAGATATATAGTAAAAAAGCAGGAATAAAGAAATAAGGTGTAGAATCCAAAAAGTCAGCTATCAATTGTCTCTTATAAATCCAAAAGCAGTACAATCCAAAGACAATCCCAAAAAACAAAGGCAGCTTAAGTCCATAAGCAAAACTTGAACAAGAATACAAAACAATAACATGGAGAACTCCCAGAACACTTAAATCCAAAACCAAGAGTTGAAACAAGAACTAAAGAACCCAGGCCTAGTTGTACTTGAAAGCCACGTTGCCTGAACTGACATCAGAGTGCTTGTTGGCTCCCAATAAACAGACTTGAAAGAATTACGTCGGCCCTGGAATTTCTGCTTCCCACAAAGCCGTATTAATCTATGAAACTGGCTATCTGCTCTAATCTGCAAGTGTGCTTCCTTGCTTAGGTCAGTATCACCAGGTTCTTTTCCTTGAGAGTTTCTCATCAATTCATTTTCACTAGACTCCTTATCTCATTGGTTCTCAACCTTTGGGTCCCCAGATGTTTGGGCCTTCAAATCCCAGAAATCCTAACAGCTGGTAAACATGCTGGAATTTCTGGGAGTTGTAGGCCAAAACACCTGGGGACCTACAGTTTTGGAACCACTGCCTTATCAAGAGAGGATGATTCCAACTCCTGAGACTGGCCTTGAGGTTCAGAGGCAATTATATTCTCAGGCCCTACATCTGTGCCTGCATCAGAATGAATCCCAGGGAAGCCCACAATCCCATCTGGCTGTAAATCATCAGTGAACCCATCAGTCCCTGGCTGCTGTGACTGCTGCTGGGCTACAACAAAAACACCAGATTCCATCTGAGCATAGAAGCAATGCATGGTCAACTATGGTTAGTTTGTGGATGTGGGCACCAACAAATAACAGGTGCTATAGACCCTGTTTCAGAGGAAGGAACTGTCAAAACCATCTCTTAAGTATTCCTTGCCTAAGAAAATCCTATGAAATTCATGGTGTCACCATAAATAACTTGAAGGCACAAGCATACACATTATGTCAATACATAGTCTTTTCTTAGGCTGTGGAGAAAGGTTTAACCTCTTTTTGGTCAAGTAACTATGAAACATATGAAGGGAATCTCAGGAAATTTGGTTGCAGCACCAGAGAATAGGGGCAACCACTTTACAGGAAGGCAGAATACTCCCAACTCCATGTCTTTGTCCACCCATCTTCCTTCTCTACTGGTGTCTTGGTGTCACTGTCATTCCACTATCAGTTGCTATTAAAATGCCCCACTTTGCATTTTGTACTTTAATTGATGCAAGTGAAATTCAAAGTGCAAAAGCAGTTCACACTCAGTTAATTCAGAAGGAAGAAAAGGAGAGGAGGCAGAGGGCTGCCCTTCATGGAGGACTCAGACTCCATCTACCCTGCCATATAATGCACTTTCAGAATGCCGTTTAATTGCACTAAATTGCATTATATGGCAGTATAGACTCATATAATGCAGTTAAACAGCATTCTCAAATTGCATTATATGGCATTGTAGATCATAGAATCTTAGAGTTGGAAGAGACCACATGGGCCATCCTATGCAACTCCCTGCCATGCAGGCAAAACACATTTAAAGTACCCTGAGAGATCCGCCCATTAGCCCCTGGTTTAAAAACTTCCAAGGAAGGAGCCTCCACTACATTCAGAGTCAGAGGCTTTCACTGCTGAACAGCTCTTATAGTCAGGAAGCTCTTCCTAATTTTCAGGTGGAATCTCCCTTTCCTGTAATTTGAACCCATTGATCCGAGTCCTAGTTTCCAGGGCAGCAGGAAACAAGTCTGTTCCCTCTTCCTCCTTTCACATATTTATACGTGGCTTTCATGCCTCTTCTCAAACTTCTCTTCTGCAGGCTAAACACACAGCTCTTTAAAACACTCCTCACAGGGCATGGTCTCCAGACCTTTGATCATTTTATTTGCCCTCTTCCTCTGGACACCTTCCAGTTTGTCAAAATCTTTTTTAAACAGTGGTAAACAGAAATGGACACAGTATTCCAGGTGAGGTCTAACCAAAGCAGAATAGAGAGGCACCATGACTTTCCTCGATCTGAACACTAGACTCCTCTTGATGCAGCCCAAAATCCCATTGGCTTTTTAGCCACTGCATCACACTGTTGGCCCATGAGAAACTTGTTGTCCACGAAGGGTCCTTCCAGATAGGGCCCAAAATGCGGGCCCTGTCGGACTTTTACCTGAGGTCTCCAAACAATGCCTCAGGTAAAAGCGAACTAATTCAGGACAAAGCAGGAAAACCCTGGAAATCCTGGGTCTAATGAGGTATGGGCCCTGTGGGGACTGACCCATAGGTAGTCTCATAACTATCCAGGGGTCAGGCCTCACACACCTCTTCCAAAAGCCTGGAGAACCAAGGGGAGCACCCATCCCCTCCCCATTTTGCCCCCAAAGCCCTTAAAATTTACCAGGCCATCATAACACCTCTCCGAAGGCCTCCTGGCATGTAGGAATGATATGCCAGGAAACCTCCAGAGAGGCATCTTGGCAGCCCAGTTAAGTTTTGACATATTTTAAAGGCTTTTGGTGGTGGTTTATGAGGTGGCCCGAAGCCAACGCACTGGTATGGAGACAGTCCCCTGGGAAAGCCCAGATCTTTGGAAAGTGCATGGGGACTTCAACTGCTTCAAATGTTTTTTTAACCTGCTCCGAAGTGGGTTTAAGCCCCATCTCGAAATGCCCAAAGACTTTAAGATCTATTTCACATGTACTGTTGTCGAGCCAGGCGTCACCCATTCTCTATTTTTGCATTTCATTTTTTCTGCCTAAGTGGAGTATTTTACATTTGTCCTTGTTGAAATTCATTTTGTTAGATTTGGCCAATCAGCTCTCTAATTTATTAAAGTCATTTTGAATTCTGATGCTGTCCTCTGGAGTATTAGCTATCTCTGCTAATTAGGTGTCACGTGCAAACCTGATAAGCAGGCCTCTAAACCTTCATCCAAGTCATTAATAAAGATGTTGAACAGAACCAGGTCCAGGATCAAACACTGCGGCACTCCACTAGTCACTTCTTTCCAGTATGAAGAGGAATCATTGGTGAGCACCATCCAAGCTTGGTCAATTACAGATCCATCTAATAGTATCCTCAGGCAAAAGCAAACTACTCCAGCCTCTCCTAGCTTTTGCATTCTTCATCTATATCATTTCTGGGATTAACATAACTCAAAAACCACTAGACAAATTGCTGCCAAATTTGGCCACAAGACACCTACTAATCCAAGTGACCATCACTCATAAAAACACTGAAAAACACAGCGGAAGGGACTTAAAAAGCCAAAAAAGCAAAAAGACACTACAGCACACGCGCAGAAATGACGCCCCCCTGGCAAACAAAAGACACAACAGCATATCACACTCTCTTCTGGACTACAACTCCCAGCACCCCCTAGACCAGGCCCTTTAGGAGAGGAGGAAGATCCAAATGCACTGCTTCCAAGCTGCAAACTTTCTTCTCCTTGGATTTTTTTTTTGAGAGCATTCAATCCCTGCATATTTGCAATTTCCTATTCCTGGACTGCAATTCCTAGCAGTCCTCCAGATAGATAGATTAGATAGAAATAGATGGATAGATAGATAGATAGATCAGGAGGACTGCTGGGAGTTGCAGTCCAAGAATAAGGTAGAGAAGGAAGAAAGGGGGGAAGAAGGGGGGAAGGGAAGGGAAGGGAAGGGAAGGGAGGAAGGAAGGAAGGAAAGGAAGGGAAGGGAAGGGAAGGAAGTAAGGAAGGAAGGAAGGAAGGAAGGAAGGAAGGAAAGGAAGGAAGGAAGGAAGAAAGAAAGAAAGAAAGAAAGGAAGGAGGAAGGAAGGAAGGAGGAGGGAGGGAGGAGGGAGGAAGGAGGGAGGGAGGAAAGGAAGGAAAGGAAGGAAGGGAGGGAGGGAGGGAGGGAGGGAGGGAGGGATGGGAGGAGGGAGGGAGGAAGGAAGAAGGAAGGAGGAAGGAAAGGAAGGAAGAGAGGAAGAAGAGAAAGACAGAAAGAGGGAGGAAAGGTTGGCCACAGCAACGTGTGGTGGGTACACATAGTTATTAATAACAAAGCCCAACAAAAACACCAACAACATTATTATGGTTTCTTTTTAGGCCTGTTCATGGGGTTGTTTGAGGTTTCGATTCAGAAAACTGCCTTGGATAGACCACATCGTGTCTAGTTTCTTAGATAAGGTTTATCATGGTTTTCTATGAGCAGGCAGATAAAAAGTGACATGGTATGTGTTCTGTATCTCAAAAACTAGAGCTGTTAAGGGAGCACTGGTGCAATTTTTGGAATCGGTACGTCAAATAGACCCAGAAATAGGGCTAACATTTGAGGCGCTGAAATGTGTATTAGCCAGTGGCCATCTTAACCGCACTTTGATGTTGGTGGCCACAACTGTCCTGATGTTCATCTATGAAATGTTTTCAGCTCTACAGCATACAATTTATGGATGAGATTTCGATGCCACAGGATGTGGTTGATGGCTGGCGACAAACTCAAGAGGGGAGCAGATCCAGAGTGGGCCAAAGTCAAACTTATGAAATTTCCTTTCATTTATTACTCGAATCCCAGACAGAACAATGTATAAATTAGTGACTCAGCAACACAGACTGAGAACAAAGGCAGAAAATGCTTCCTCGAGCTCAGCCACAGCACAGCAATCTTCGAAACCAGAAATGTAGCATGCAGCCGAAGCCTTTTATGCGCCCATTTATGGCGCTCTGGTTTTCGCAATCCTGGAGCCGTCTTGATTTCAGCCGCCTCATTTAGAAAGGCCTTGTTATTCTTAATAGGGATGGGATGAATATTTATTACTTTCTGGCTTATTACAAAGGATGTCCCAACACTAAGGAAATCCCGCCTGAGAAAAAGAGAACGGCCATAAACTATTCCAGAGGTTTTGTAATTTGAGGCTTTTTTCAGGACATTTCATTTGCTTGGAAATTCATGTGGTTGGTTTTGGATTTTTTTAGATGCACAAAAAATATGTTTTTCATGCAGAAAAGGCACGTATTATTTTTTAAAGGACCCAAACAGACGCCAAAGTCTGAAAGACCATTTTCTGTATAACAGAACCAAATGTATTTTGGCACATATGAGTTGTCCTAAGGATGTCCCAAAAGTGCAACCAGCAATCGAGAATTGCAGAAGTCCTTGGTATTCCCTTCCACTGGGGAGATGGGTATAGAAATTGTACAGACTTTCATGCAAAGATGAAATGAAACAGTGGTTCTCAACCTGTGGGTTGCAACCACTTTGGAGGTCAAATGTCTCTTTCACAGGGGTCACCTAAGACCGGTGTAATGATGCCACCAATTTGTGACGAGGCCAATAATTTGTAAAGAGTTTGTAAAGGAGCCACCAATTTGTAAGGGTTTATTAATTTAATAGCGTAGCTAATAGCTAGTGATATTGACTTGGTCTTTCTTTAATGTGTAGCGTGACTTAACTTGGAAAGGAATTGTAACAGAGACCGGGCTTTAAAGAAAAATAGTAACAAATTTATTGAAATGTAGAAGGAGCGTGATGGTTTCAGTGTTTCTTACACTTAGAGGCACGTATCTTCATAGGTTACATTTATAACGTTTCTTAAACTATTCTGGAAAGGACTCTTCCTTCCACTAAACAGGTTTCAAACTTATTTTTCTTCAAATTGTGTTTCTTTCCTTAATAGACTATTTCAGTTACAAGCTTATTCTTTCTTTGTGATGTTTCTGTTGCAATAGAGATTCTCACTGAGTTTCTCTCATCCTTTCTCTCATACACTAACTGTTAATATAAATAAGTCAACTCGACTTATTTAAACTACTCAGGCTAAAAGCCAAAACCTTCCTGATTCTCACTACTATAGAATCAGCCTTTCCTTGTAGTTTTTAAACTACAGATTACCTTCCTGGTTCTCACTATTGCAGAACCAGCCACTCCTACAGTTCACAGACTGTAGACTAACTTACTGGTTCTCAACACACACTAAAACCAGCCTCTCCTGCAGTTCGCTGACTACAGACTAACTGTTTTAAAATGGCTGCCCTGCCAAGTGGCAGTTGGCTCCGCCTCTGTTTCCATGGTAACCCAGCTCAACATGAGCTAAGCTGGCCACCATCCCGCCTAGTTATGCAACTTTTAATACTTACCCTTTAAAACATCTGTCTATAATTATACATAACTGCAAGTTAAAAATTGCACTTCACCACACTGCTGGAAGTTATTCACCTCAGCGCCTCTGACCCAGAGGCTTCTTCTTCTCTAGACATCACCTAGCCTTGCCCCCTCCAACATTTTAGGAGGAAGAGATGGGAGCAACAGAGGTGAAGTTTGCTTTGGAGCCAAGAGGGAAGAGAGGAGGAGGAGAGGATGGAGGTCTGGGAGGGAAGGACGGCAGGGCTTAGAGAGGTGTGGAGTGGCCCACCCATGGCTGAATTCCCAAGGAGAAAGAGACGTAACAATGAAAATACATCCTGCATAGCAGATATTTACATTATGATTCATAACAGTAGCAAAATTACAGTGATGAAGTAGCAACGAAAATAATGTTATGGTTGGGAGTCACCACAATATGAGGAATTGTATTAAAGGATTAGAATTAGGAAGGTTGAGAACCACTGAAATAAAAGAAAGGTTTACATCATAGAGTACAGCTGCTCTGTAGAATTAATGCAGATTGACGCCACATTAACTGCCATGACTCGATGATACAAATCATGGGAATTGCAGATGTCTGAACCACCAGCACTGTTTGGCAAAGAAGGTTAAAAGCCCCATGAAATTATAGCACCCATGATTACATAGCAATGAGCAGTGGCTGTTAAAGTAGATGTGCCCTAGGTAATGTATATGGCTTTCCTGTTCCTCACTTTATTATGATAGGTAGATCAAGCAAAGGGTTTTTAATCCTTGGAGCAAATTAAACTTGGATTACCAACTGCTGCAATGCTGGGACCTATGAAGCAAAAAGTGCCATGGTGGCGCAGCGGATTAAACCACTTAGCTGTGGAACTTGCTAACCGAAAGGTCAGCAGTTTGAACCTGTGGAGTGGGGTGATCTCCCATTGTTAGTCCCAGCTTCTGACAACTTAGAAGTTTGAAAAAAATGCAAATGAGAATAGATAAAAAGGTACCGCTCCAGCAAGAAGGTAACAGCGCTCCATTAAGTCATGTTGGCCACAGCATGACTTAATGGCCTTAGAAATGGAGATGAGCACCACCTCCCAGAGTCGGACACGACTAGACTTAATGTCAAGGGGAAACCTTTAACTTTACCTTTACTATGCAGCAAAAAAACCATCACAGTTCTTACATTACAAAACACTGTTTTCCAGAAATTACTTTAGAATTACTTTAGGTTCTTTGAGCAATATTTGGTAGAAAAGTTTTGACTTTTACGAGTGTTTTTGTGAAAGGCACCCTGCTGTCATTGCACATTTGCACAAAAAAAGTAAGTAAGTTGTGCAAAAAATGCCACAAGTGTACAAAATCACATTTTTTTCAGGCATAAACACTGCATGTTTTTGCTTAGGATGTGTGAATGCAAGGTGAAACCCTGTACAAAATTCACAGTTCCTTGTTATTATTACTGATCTTTTTTGACATGTCAGAAAAGCCATTATTTTCCAATAGGAAATTGAACAGGGTCTGCGGTAGCACAGTGGGTTAAAACACCAGCTGCAGAAAATCTTGCCGACCAGAAGGTAGGCAGTCCAAAGCCATGGTTGGGGTGAGATCCCACCGTCAGCCCAAGCGTCTGCTTACCTAGCTGTTCGAAAACAGTAATGTGTGTAGATCAATAGGGACCGCTTTGGCGGTGAGGGAAAAGACACCCATGAAGACATGCCAGCAATCCGATCAGGAAGGCGTCCATAGTGAATAGGCTCCTTAGTATGGAAAATGGAACATCAGCACCTCCCTATTGCCAGAGCTGAGCACAGTATCCAGATGCCGGAGATGAAAAAGAGGGAAGCTTTTGCCTCTGACTATGTACTGTCTGTTTTTGTTGTTAATTGTATAATGGAACTGAATGTTTGCCATATATGTGTTCTGTAATCCGCTCTGAGTCCCCTTGGGGAGATAGAGCAGAATATAAGTAAAGTATATTATTATTATTATTATTATTATTATTATTATTATTATTATTAACAGTGAATATTGTTTCCATCTCTGCCTCATACACATATACACACATGCAGAGGGTATTTGGTATCCACGTAGGTTCGGTTTCATGGATATCAAAATCTATGAACGCTCAAGTCCCGTTATATACAATAGCATATAGTAAAATGGTGTCCCTACTATAAAGTGGCAGAATCGACCTTTGCTGTTTGAAAGAATTTTTTTTGGCAGGGAGGGGGAACAATTGAGTCCAGGCTGCAAAAAAATTGCTATACTTTTTTAACCCGAGAGAATATCTCTCTAGGAAATCAGGGACTCAGAGCGGCTTACAAGTTATATGTGCATAAAATATATTATATTTTTAGCATAGCACCATATTAGTATTATATATTACTATATTGTACTATACCACTATACTGCAATAATATTAGGAATATTACATGTATATATAATATATTATTATATTATTATATTGTATTATTATTAGTATTATATTGTATTACATTATGATAAATATTATATGTACATACAATATATTATATTATTAGCATACCACAATGTTAGTATTATATATTACTATATTGTACTATACCACTATACTATAATATTATTAGCAATATTACATGTAATATATTTCTTGATTTAAGTTATTGACGTGCTGGCTGATATCCAAACAGGGGATGAGCTGGAGATGTCACTGCCTTGGTCCTTTCACTATAGGCTAATACAATTAATAATAATAATAATAATAATAATAATAATAGCAACACTTTATTTGTACCCCGCTACCATCTCCCCAAGGGACTCGGTGCGGCTTACATGAGGCTGAGCCCAAATACAACAATACAAGCAATAATAACAACAATACAAGCAATTAAAATAAACATTGGCAATACAATAATGCAACATTAACAATAAGACCACACAATTAAAAACTATGGGAAGGCCAAATGTAAAATTAAAATTGGAAGTAATGCTGGACATGGCCGAAAAAGTGATGGGTTGCCCCTGACACGATAAATAAATAAATAAATATGTAATATATAATATAAAATTATTATATTGTATTACATTATAATATTATTATCATTTATTTATTTTTTATTTATTTATTTGTTGCGACAGTAATGGTGATCTGGCAACACTAGCTCACAACTGTAAACTTTTAAAGAATTCCTTCCCCAACTGCTTGGATCCCTGATTGTCCATGACATAGAGGAGGAAGGAGCATGGAAAGCAAGTACTCATCTAGGGGCCTTTCCAGACAAACCCTATATCAGTGTTTCTCAACCTGGGGGTCGGGACCCCTGTGGGGGTCACGAGGGGGTGTCCGAGGGGTCGCCGAAGACCATCAGAAAATACAATATTTTCTGTTGATCATGGGAGTTCTGTGTGGGAAGTTTGGCTCAATTCTATCATTGGTGGGGTTCAGAATGCTCTTTGATTGTAGGTGAACTATAAATCCCAGCAGCTACAACTTCCAAATGTCAAAGACTATTTCTCCAAACTCCACCGGTATTCACATTTGGGCATATTGAGTATTCATGCCAAGTTTGGTCCAGATCCGTCATTGTTTGAATCCCCAGTGCTCTCTGGATGTAGGTGAACTACAACTCCCAAACTCAAGGTCAATGCCCACCAAACCCTTCCAGTAATTTCTGTTGGTTATGCAAGTTCTATGTGCCAAGTATGGTTCAGTTCCATCATTGGTGGAGTTCTGAGTGCTCTTTGATTGTAGGTGAACTATAAATCCCAGCAACTACAACTCCCAAATGACAAAATGAACCCCTACCCAAACCCCACCAGTATTCCAATTTGGGCGTATTGGGTATTTGTGCCGAATTTGGTCCAGTGAATGAAAACGCATCCTGTATACCTGATATTTACATTATGGTTCATAACAGGAGCAAAATTACAGTTATGAAGTAGGGAGGAAAATAATGTTATGTTTGGGGGTCGCCACAACATGAGGGACTGGATTAAGGGGTCGCAGCATTAGGTAGGTTGAGAAACACTGCCCTATATCCTAGGATATGATACCAGGTTTTCTGCTTAAACCTGCATTATATGAGTCTGCACTGCCAGGTAATCTGAAATAAACAGAAAACCTGGAATGAGATCTTGGGATATAGGACCTGTCTGGAAGAGCCCTAAGGCTGCAATTACAATGTGTAATGATTTCCACTTGACATCACTTCCACTAGTGTGCCTCAAGGCTATGGAATCATGGGAGTTATAGTTTAATAAAGTCTTCAGCCTTCACTTCCTGAAAGTGCTGGGCCCCCACCAAACTAGAGCTCCAGGGAGTCCATAGACTTAGGATCATAAAATAATAGTAAAGGTGGTTCCAGTGGTGATCGGCACACTGGGCGCAGTGCTTAAAAACCTTGGCCTCACTTAAACACAATCAGCACTGACAATATTACCATCTGTCAGCTGCAAAAGGCCACCCTATTCGGATCTGCATGCATTATTCGCCGATGCATCACACAGTCCTAGAYACTTGGGAAGTGTCCGACGTRTGATMCAATACAATAGCCAGCATATGACCTTGTTTRCTGTGTGTGCTCATCTTGTTGTGTTTCTAATAATAATAATAATAATAATAATAATAATAATAATAATAATAATAATTTTATTTCTAACATTGCTAAAACACTCCATAAAAACACAAAATMATYTGAAAACACTCCWTAAAAACACARWTWATCTGTCCKTGTTTATCTCGTGTTTATTGTCTGTTGTTGTTGTGTTGAGRYCYTGGCCTTTGTAAGCCGCATCGAGTCCTTCGGGAGATGCTAGCYAGKKTAMWAATAATARTAATAATAATAATAATAATAATAATAATAATAATATMTCGCCTGAGTTTTTAATCTGTTTTTACCCAGTTTYCTTTTATCCATTACATGTAGCTCGCCCATGTTATTGTGATAGTGTTTATTGTAATTTTATATTGCTATGTTGTCTTTTGTTTTATGTAATTGCGTTATTATTGTTTATTATTTGCGCTTTCGGTTTTGTTTTATTTTATGTAATTGTTGTTTTGGGCTTGGCCTCATGTAAGCCGCACCGAGTCCCCATTGGGGAGATGKAGCGGGATACAAATAAAGTTTATTATTATTATTATTATTATTAAAACATATTTACACAAAATATACATTAAAACACACAAAATAAAAGTGATAAATAGGTTTAAGTTATACATAAGTTTAAAAGAATCCTAGGGCTGGAAGGGACCCCCAAGGGTCATCCAGTCCAACCTTATTCTGCCATGCAGGAAGGCACAATCAAAGCACTCCTGATAGATGACCATCCAGCCTCTGCATTCCACAACCTAGATGCAGACAGAGGGAACTCAGAAAAATAAAGAGCCCTCTTTATTTTTCCTTTCTTCCTCTTCCTCTCTCTGTCTCTGTCTGCATTTCCTTCCCTCCCACCCTTTTCCCACTCCTCTCCAGTTCTCCCAGTACCTTTTTCTCTCTCTGTGTCTTTCTCCTCCAAGTCTCTCCTCCAGAGCAACAGATCTTGGCCTCAGCCTTTGCCAGACATGGCTGGCTTTATCTTCATTTCCGCTTCTCTTCCTGCTCCAACAGCCCTCCAGCAGCTTCCCTTCCAGTGGTTTACTTTCTCTTTCACAACTGCTTTGCTTGTTTTTTTTGAGAAGTGTGATTTCCTGCTTTTCCCAGGGGGCGTCTGTCTACACTGTAGAATGAATGCACTTGGACACCACTTGAGCTGCCCTGGCAGAATGCTACAGGCTGCTGGGGTTTACAGTTTGGTTACCAGCACTCTGTGGGCCCTTCCACACAGCCCTATATTCCAGAAATGGCAGAAAATTCCACAATATCTGAGTGTGGACTTAGATAACCCAGTTCAAAGCAAATATTGTGGGATTTTCAAAATTTCATTCTTATTTTGTAATTGGCCATTTTTATGACAGAACCAATTAGGAACTGCCATTTATAACACAATTTTGAAAGTTTTGTTAAGAGTTCTGAAATTTTCACCACCAGAACTTTAGCAACACTGTAGAAACAAAGCACCAGCGCCCCCTAGATTTGTAAGTACTTTAGAATCATTTAGAACAGAGTTTCTCAACCTGGGGGTCGGGACCCCTGGGGGGGTCGCAAGGGGGTGTCAGGGGGGTCATCAAAGACCATCAGAAAACACAGTATTTTCTGTTGGTCATGGGGTTATGTGTGGGAAGTTTGGCCCAATTCTATCATTGGTGGAGTTCGGAATGCTCTTTGATTGTAGGTGAACTATAAATCCCAGCAACTACAACCCCCAAATGTCAAGATCTATTTCCCCCAAACTCCACCAGTGTTCACATTTGGGCATATTGAGTATCCGTACCAAGTTTGGTCCTGATCCATCATTGTTTGAGTCCACAGTGCTCTCTGGATATAGGTGGACTACAACTCCAAAACTCAAGGTCAATGCCCACCAAACCTTTCCAGTATTTTCTGTTGGTCATGGGACTTCTGTGTGCCAAGTTTGGTTCCTATTTCATCATTGGTAGAGTTCAGAATGCTCTTTGATTGTAGATGAACTATAAATCCCAGTAATTACAACTCCCAAATGACAAAATCAGCCCCATCAGTAATCAGATTTGGGCATCTCGGGTATTTGTGCCATATTTGGTGCAGTGAATGAAAATACATCCTGCATATCAGATATTTACATGCTGATTCATAACAAAATTATGAAGTAGCAAAATTACATTTATGGGATAACAACGAAAATAATGTTATGGTTGGGGGTCACCACAACATGAGGAACTGTATTAAGGGGTCGTGACATTAGGAAGGTTGAGAACCACTGATTTAGACCCATGGATTGCCCATGCCTGGTATAGAATCTTAGAGTTGGAAGAGCCCACATGGGCCATCTAGTCCAAACCCCTGCCATGCAGGAAAAGCACAATCAAAGCACCCCTGACAAATGGCCATCCAGCCTAATCTTCCAAGGAAGGAGTTTACAGCATACATAGAGCCCATGACACGGTTTCCTTCACCAGGTGTATTCCAAGATGGTTTGTCGTTGCCTTCCTCTGAGGTTGAGAGAGTGTGATGTTCCTATATCCCCCCTCCCTCTCACCCTTTTCCCACTCCTTTCCAGTTCTCCCAGTACCTTTCACTGCACATATCTTATTTGTAGTGCATTTTTTAAATCAATACGATAATTAAAATGAAGAGCAATTTTAACAAATATAAACTTATTAGTATTTCAATGAGAAGTGTGGACCTGCTTTTTGGCTGATAAGACTGTTGTTGTTGTTGTGTGCTTTCAAGTCATTTCAGACTTAGGTTGACCCTGAGTGAGGGCCAGGTAAATGACCTTAGAGGGCCGTATCTGGCCCCCGGGTCTTAGTTTGAGGACCCCTGCTCTAGAACATGGCCATACAGCCCGAAAAAACCTATAACAACCCACTGTTTATAAAGATTTTGCCAGGGGCTGTGGGTGCATCTACACTGCAGACTTAATGAAGTTTGACACCACATTAACTTCTATGTCTCAAAGTAATGCAATCTTGGGAGCTATAGTAGGGGGAGGTACCAGCATTCTTTGGCAAAGAAGATGAATAAATACCTTGTAAATATACATCTCCTATGATTCCATAGCCTTGAGCCATGTCGGTTTACGTGATGTGAAATTGTGTAGCTGAAGACTTAGACAGCATTCCATAGGGCAGTGTTTCTCAACCTTCCTAATGCCATGACCCCTTAATACAGTTCTTCATGCTGTGGTGACCCCCAACCATAAGATTATTTTCATTGATACTTCATAACTGTCATTTTGCTACTGTTATGAATTGGAGTTGTAGTTCACCTACATCCAGAGAGCACTGTGGACTCAAACAATGATGGATCTGGATCAAACTTGGCACAAATCCTCAATATGCCCAAATGTGAACACTGGTGGAGTTTGGGGAAAATAGACCTTGATGTCTGGGAGTTGTAGTTGCTGGTATTTATAGTTCACCTACAATCAAACAGCATTCTGAACCCCACCAAGAGAGAATTGGGCCAAATTTCCTACACAGAACCCCCATGATGAACAGAAAATACTGTGTTTTCTGATAGTGTTTGGCGATCCCTCTGACACCACTTTGCAACTCCCCCCACCCCGTGGTCCCAACCCTCCAGATTGAGAAACACTGCCATAGGGATACATCTTAGGTTTGTTCTCAAGCTTGGAGCAACTTTTTTCAATGTTGTTTGTGCAGCAAAAACATTGTTTACACTTGAATATCGTCAAAAAAGGGACCATCAACCAACTTCCACATTTTCTTCTTTGCTCTGTTTCTGTGAACTTCCCTTTCTTTCAGCTGCCTCCAGCAACCAGAAATGGACATATACGCACACATAAATACACACACAGTTGCACAAGATGTGCCATTTCCTTTACGTCTTTAATTACAAAAGAACATTCCCACCGCTCCTCGAAATACATATAAAAATATACATATACACATATATATATATTCAAAAATACAACCACCAACTGTACCTCCCTTTGAGAAAACATTGGCACATTTGGTTAAGCTACTTCCTCAGCCCTATGGCTTAAGTCTAGATAGAACTTGGGGCGGGCGGGGGGGGGGGAGTACTACAAATCCCAAAATCCCCCACCACCACCCCATAAGACACAGGTAGAGATTCTGGTATGTGTAGGAAGCACTGATTGGAAGCACTGATTTACAACTAACGGCATTACCTTTGTAGCGATGTTACATTTCAAAAGTATTGGTTATTATTACATTCCCAGTACTTTGTTATTACTTTGGCTTAAACTGCAAAAACTTTGTTCTTGTGGGACATCCTGCAGCACATTTTGCTATAGTTTTTCAATGACTATCTTGTCAAGTCTCAACCAATTCAACATAGTTTGTGGCAGCCACAAAAATGAAGTTTCTGGAGTAGAACAACTACTTTCAAAGTAAAGTACCGCACAATTAAACAGGAATGACACTTTCTAACCAGTTCAAATTTTGTTACATAGTGTTACTGCAAGTAATAGAAATGAATCCCTTTTGAAAAGTAACTTTCCAAGCTCTGTTGTTGCTGTTTTTTCTAAGGTCTGTTCCTGACACCATGCCAAGGGCCAGGATCTTGGGAAAGGGATGGGGAAAACACCTTTTTGCATATTCCCAAACCTCAAAGCACCCTTTTTGAGTTGTGTGGCACATTTCATTCCCTTCTTCTGGGGGTTGTCTTCCATTACATATTTTAGTCCAACATTTAAGGAGCTTTCTAAGGAGTCCCCGGTTCCACTTAGTATCTGGACTCAGTCTAGTTTATGCTAGCCCAGTAACCATCACTGGCTACACAACCAACCCGCACAACTTGATGAATAATAGTTGGCTTCTATAAATCCAGGTGAATGTTTTTATGTTCAGATTTTATGCCATTACACAATTTTTGTTTGATTACATTGGGTTTAATTTATTGATGTTAGGCTCTTATGCTGTTTTGATAGGTGGGGTTCCTCTGGGATTAGTATGTTGGCAATATTTGTCTGTGTATGGAGACATTGTTATGTTGTGTGTTGGAATCCGCCCTGAGTCCTCTTTGGGGAGATAGAGCGGAATTTTAGTAAATTATTATTATTATTATTATTATTATTATTATTATTATTATTTATTGCGGGTTAAACAATGAGCTGCTGACTGAAAGGTCGGTGGTTCGAATGGGGGAGTAGAGTGAGCTCCCACTGTTAGCCCCAGCTTCTGCCAACCTAGCACTTTGAAAACATGCAAATGTGAGTAGATCAATAAGTAGCACTCTGGCAGGAAGGTAATGCCAGCCACATGACCTAGGAGACGTCTATGGACACCGACTTCTCGGCTTAGAAATGGAGATGAGTACCACCCCCCAGAGTCGGACATGACTAGACTTAATGTCAAGGGGAAACCTTTACCAAGGGGTTCAGTCAAAAACCCCTGAATAGATTCAGCAATGGGGTAGTACCTTTACAATTTGAACTAAAACTTAGAGCAAATTTAATGTCACATTGCCATAGAGACACTGTTTTCTGAAGCCACTCACTCAGTTTGTATCACTTAATATAATCTATCAATCAGGTTTGGAACAACGTGATAGTAGGCAAGCCTCTCGGTTTTCAAAAAAGATAGTCCATGCACTACCTCATATACTTAGGTAGAAATCTAGATATATTAGCCAAAAAAAATCAACCCCAAAAAACTGGGTCAACTAATCCACATGTTAATGTGAGGATTATACCTTGACTCTTAACAAAAAAGGGACCATCCCCTTCTCTGAGTGGCAGAAGTCAAGAGCTTAGTCCATCCTAGGAGAACCTAGGAGAATGTATGAGTGGGGAAATGGGGAGGGGTTGCCCCTGGCCGTTGGTGCAAACGGCATCATTTTTGAAAACCATCCACAATCTAAAACTACTGTATTCCTTCAGTTCTAAGACACACTTTTGTCCCTATGTAAACACTTCTAAGGACTTCATCACATTGAAGTAGGGAAATGTTTGGTAGAGTAGAGCTCAGTCACACTCAGTTTTGAAATGAAACAGATGATTTCCCTACCTTCATCACACTGTTAAATGTATCAGCGTTACTCAGTTGTACTCAGCATTCTTTCAGTTGATTTTTGCCATTACATTGTAATCATTAGTGTCAGTTGCAAAAGGCCACCTACTTGGATCCACACACATTATTTGCTGATACATCACATAGTCCTAGACACTTGGGAAATTTCCGACGTATGCTCAAATACAAAAGCCAGCATAGTGATCTTGTTTGCTGTGAACTTACCTTGGTGTGTATCAAATAATAATAATGGCATTTCAAATGGGTCCGGACTGTATTTATTCTCCAGTGAAGATGCACCCAGAGAAGGGTATGGACCTTAGGAATTATAACTCCAAGGACCGCATAGTATGGAGCTATGGTATTTAAAGTGGGGATGCAAGGGCATTCATTCCATATTGTAAATGCACCAAGAAAAGTGTATGGACCTTGGGAAACTATGACTCCCATGACCGCATAGAATGGAGCTATAGTATTTAAAGTGGGGTGCAAGGGCATTCGTTTCATATTGTAAATGCTCCAAGAGAAGGGTATGGACCTTGGAAAACTATGACTCCCATGATCGCATAGTATGGAGCTATGGTATTTAAAGTTGAGTGCAAGGGCATTCATTCCATATTGTAAATGCATCTAGAAAAGGGTATGGACCTTGGAAAACTATGACTCCCAGGACTGCACAGCATGGACACATCGCTTAATAATAACAATAATAATACTGGTATTTAAAGTAAAAACTCAGTGAGCAAAAGGTAATGGCAGAACTTTCCCTAACAAGGGTGCTTTTGGCTCCTCCCACAATTTCCCTCCCACAAATTGGGGGGATGTTTAATTTTAAACCTGAGAGGAACAAATGCCATCACATTACAGAACTGGCCAAATATCCGGATCATTACCAAAAATCCACTTCCCCAGGACCTCCTGAAATGTTTGAAAAGAATGCTGCCCCTTACGCTTAAAGTATGCAAAGAATGCTCTACCCTAAACTTGACCCCAACCTAATGTGATGAACACAGTAGCTTACCACATTTTAAGTGTAGTACTCAGTGGAATTCAGTAAATGTGATAGTGCATCTTAGAATCACAGTTATATCCCATGTATTTCTGTTGGTAGTTGTGGAAACTGAAATTAGAGTGTGTCTTTCAATCGATGATGTCTTACAATGGAAGGAATACAGTACTTCTGTACAAAATTAGCACATAGCATTCTTGCATAGAAAGAAAAAATTAGTGTGGGGCAAATTATTGCATGGAGAACAGAACTGTCCCTGAAAAGTAAGATTTTTGTGCAGAAGAAAATTCTGTGCAGAAAATGTTACGATACCACGCAAAATTCATAATTTTTCTTAAAATAAAGTCTTATTTTCTGCATAGAGTATGCTATTACCTGCTCAGAAAAGCTATTTTCTGTCCCAAACCCCCACAAACATTAATTTTGCACAGAATAAACATCATTGCAGTTGGTGATTTTGTCAAATAAGCATCTTGATATGTCAAAGCACCTTTCAACTCCATAGTTTAGGACAGTCATTCTCAAACTGAGCTCCTCCAGATGTTTTGGACTTCAGCTCCCACAATTCCTAACAGCTGGTAAACTGGCTGGGATTTCAGGGAACTGAAGTCTCCAAAACACCTGAAAGAGCACAGTTTGAGAAACACTGCCCTAGAAAATTTGCAAATATGCTATGCATCCTTATCAAGGAACCTTAAGTGCCTGAGGAGGAAAAGGAAAGGGCCTGAGGTTGTTAGGAATGGTGGGAGTTGAATGGTGGGAGTTGAAGTCCAAAACACCTGGAGGGCCCAAGTTTGCCCATGCCTGCTATAAAGTGACAGCAATGGAGCAGACCAATAGTGACAAGAGACCTGCTGATCCTTTTTTTGATGACTGGACATCATTGGAGGACAGAAGACTTGGCCAGGGGAGTCTCTGCTTTTTCTGGCCCTTTTGAGCTACACTACATCTTACATAAGCACCAGCAGAAACAATAGGATGGAAGAACATATGAAACAGTAAGTAAAAAAACCCTCAACAATAAATGTATAAATATCAGGGTCCCCCAAAACCAGCATGATAGTTGCTTATGGCAATCTTTCGATGTCACTGAATGTCCTCCAAGTCAAGCTTCTGATTCCTTTGGAAAGTCCTGGGATATGTTTTCTCTCAACTCCGGCCTCCTTCGCAAGGTGGTTCGGGGAAGTCGCTCAAGTCCCTGCCGATGATCTCAGTTACTGTGTGGAAAATACAAGGCAAACCAACCATGAGATGGAGGATCTAGAAGAAAATTTATCACATTGGCACAAAGCATGACAGTTCAAGGCTCAATGTTTTGGAATCAAACTGCACCTGAGATGCGAATTTTCTAGGTGGTCTTAGATAAACAGTAAATAATATTTTAAAACCTTGCTCTTAGTGGTAGGATTTTAGTCCTGGAGGCCAGGCATTCTCAAAGTTTGCTAGAGCATAATGAGTTAATTATAATTTATTCCGTTCTCTGATCACAAAGGTATAAGCCATGTTAACAAGGAGGAACTTGCTAACTCCTTTTGTGATATACATGGATTTTGATGCTGTTGTTGAATTATACTTACTCCTGCCTCAAAGGTAGGTCCTAGTGAAGAACCTTCTTGTGCTCCAAATTAAGAGCTTAACTAACACGGAGCATGCTACAAACCAGCAAATATCAAGGTGATGCAGGCCATAAGCCAGCAAACATGAAAAACACAATAATGGTCATCAGATTGGAAGAAATCAACTTATATCCCCATACCAAAAAAGGGAAACGCTAAAGAATGCTCAAACTTTCATACAGTGGCACTTACTTCACATGCCAGTAAGGTAATGCTCAAGATCTTGCAAGGAAGACTCCAGCAAGACATGGAGCGAGAGTTGCCAGATGTACAAGCTGGGTTTAGAAAAGGTAGAGGAACGAGAGACCAAATTGCCAACATCCGCTGGATAATGGCGGAAGGTAGAGAGTTTCAGAAAAACATCTATTTCTGTTTTATTGACTATTCTAAAGGCTTTGACTGTTGCAAGTTCTTGGTGGTATGGGGATACCTTGTCTTGTCTGTCCCCTGAGGAATCTGTATAAGGACCAAGTAGCAACAGTAAGAACTGACCATGGAACAACAGACAGGTTCAAGATTGGGAAAGGCATACAGCAGGGTTGTATACTCTCACCTCCCTATTCAACTTGTATGCAGAATACATCATGCAATGTGCGGGGCTTGGCAAATCCAAGGCTGTCGTTAAAATTGCTGGACAAAACATTAACAATGTTTAGATATGCAGATGATACCCCTTTGATGGCCAAAAGCAAGGAGGAACTGAGGAGCCTTCTAACAAAAATGAAAGAAGACCTCACTACCTCTGAGGATGCTTGCCACAGATGCAGGCGAAACGTCAGGAGACAATGCCTCTAGAATATGGCCATATAGCCCGAAAAAACATACAACACCCCAGTGATTCTGGCCATGAAAACCTTCGACAATACATGAAAGAAGATAGTGCAAAAGCTGGGTTGCAGTTAAACATCAAAAATCCCAAGATGATGGCAACCAGACTGATTGCTAACTGGCAAATGGAGCGAGAAAATGTGGAGGCAGTGACAGACTTTGTATTTCTAGGCGCGAATATGACTGTAGATGCAAACGGCAGCCAGGAAATCAGAAGACTTCTTGGGTGGAGAGCAATGGCCAATCTAAATATGCAGAAACACACTATCCAAGCATTCCAACAGATACCCTTCTTGTGTTTGGAGAGGATGTTCCATATTCTGCAAATACTTTGGCTTTAACCCATTTCAAACTTGGAAAATATGGAAGGGTGGTGAATATTTCTTCTTCCCTCAAAATGAAGCTCATAGAGAAAGAAAGTTTGGAAATCTTCACACTTCATTACCTTCCTCCAGCGTGATCCCATGGATGGGCATGTTCTCCTGGAAGCCACCGCCAAACCCCGACTTCCCCTTGGTGCTGTGCTCCTCAGACCCCGGTTCTGGATCTGCCCACTCTGGGGTTCTCTCCCTGCTGCACGTTTCCGCCTGCCCTGGAGGCGGAGGGGCAAGCGGTGAGCTGGGGGGCTGGAAGTGGGGCGGGCGGCATTCCAGAGCKTGGAAGTGGGGCAAGGCCGGTGGGGCGAGCAGTGGGACAGAAAGGTTAGCCCCCCTGTAGGGCTCGTTGGAGGGGAACCGGAAAGTGGGGCTGTAGCGCGGTGGGGCTGGGAATGAACATGGATTCCACTCTGGACCATAAGGAGAACAGGGGGGAGAATGGTCGTAAGGGAAGGGCGGCCTTGAGGGGGAGAAATCCATGGTTCCTGGGGCTGTTTGTTGTGGGAAATGACTGCTTTGAGAGACATGGGGGAAGTTATGATGTGGGGAGTCTTGCAGTGGTTCTTCCTTGAAGATCACTGGGGAAGAGAGATAAAAGAAGGGGGATGAAAGAAGACATCAGCGATGCGACTCTAGCACAGACATGGGCAAACGTCGGCCCTCCGGGTGTTTTGGACTTTAACTCCCACAATTCCTAGCAGCCGGTAGGCTGCTAGGAATTGTGAGAGTTGAAGTCCAAAACACCCGGAGGGCCGACGTTTGCCATGCCTGCTCTAGAATCTGCCTCTCATAACAACAACAACAGCAACAACAACACTTTATTTATAATCTGCCCTCTCTCTCCGAAGGGAATCATCACATCCTTCTTTTTTCCCCTTTGGCTTACTCATTTTTATCCAGAAATAAAGAAAACGTAGTCCCCGTCTACACTGATTATTTAATGCAATCGGAAGGTAGATTCAAATTGCAGTGAGTAGACAACAAACTCCCACAAGAGTGAGTGAAAGAAAACTCTCAATGCGCATCAATGCTTTGTGGCTTCAAACTGCTTCCAGGAGTTTCTATGTAATTAACTGCACAGGACTGGTTTGAAACTGCATTAAATTGTCAGTGCAGATGGGGAAATAGAAAGAGAAGAAAAACCATACAAAAAAGGCAGATTTGTATGATATATTTATCACTATAACTATGGAGCAATCTCACTAGCCACAACAACATACAACAAAACTAAATCATAGCCAAGCCCCCACAAACCAAACATATATCTATATTAACAAGCACACATAAACTATAGGTAAAAGTAAAGGCTTCCCCTTGATGTTAAGTCTAGTCGTGTCCGACTCTGGCGGGTGGTGCTCATCTCCATTTCTAAGCCGAAGAGCCGGCGTTGTCCATAGACACCTCCACGGTCATGTGGCCAGCATGACTGCATGGAGCACCATTACCTTCCCACAGAAGCGGTACCTATTGATCTACTCACATTTGCATGTTTTCGAACTGCTAGGTTGGCAGAAGGTGGGGCTAACAGCGGGAGCTCACCTCACTCCCTGGATTCAAAACACCGACTTTTCGGTCAACAAGTTCAGCAGCTCAGTGGTTCAACACGCTGCACCATTAGGGGGTTAAACTATACTAACCTACAAATACAGAGACAATACTATTCACTGCATTTCTTTTTTAGACAGTACTGTATATCCACACTTCTAGTTTTCATAACTACTTCCTTCATCTTCCACTTGTGTGTCTTCTACCTACCAGGTAAGTATTTGAAAGCCTGAGCAGGGCTTCTTTTCCGGCGGCCGTTGGAAACATAAAAATAGGTCTGAACAGGTCGTGAAACTCGCTTGTTGTTGTATTCTGGGACTGTGAGGGTCAGTGAAGCCTGTGAGAGCAGAGAAAGTCGATAAAGTCAAGACCATTTCCGCAGAGAACTATTTTGAAGGATCTACCAATCCTAGTAGTCATGCTGGGATTTGGGGTGATTTTGGCCAAAAAGGGGAATTCTTCCTAAACTCTGCTCTCCCAAGGTTAAATCTTCCAAACTGAGATGTTTTGGACTTCAACACCCACAAGTCCTAACAGCCTACCGGCTGTTAGGAATGATGGGAGTTGAAGTCCAAAACACCTGGAGGGCCAAAGTTTGCCCATACCTGTGGTAGCTTCTCAAAGTCCCTCCCAGGTTTCCTTGTTCCTCAATCTTCACTCCTGGATGTTCCTTCTATCATACACATGCCTCACTTGCATCCAAAATTAGTATCATAAACATATCTGCAAAGCTGAGGCTAAAAATCATAGCTGATTGACGGTCCCAAGCCAATACTGGAGATAGGTTTCAGTACCTTAGACACCTCGTTTAAAGTTTAGATGAAGACCAGGAATGGTTTTGCTCACCAGCCACCTTTCCATCATCTCCCTAAATTAAAAGGCTTTCCCTTTTCTCCATCTAGTCCTCCACAGCAAAAAAAAATCCCAATGCCCATTCCTTAAAGGTGAATCCAGACCATAGTTCCCCCAACAACTTGCTCTCGTGCAAAAACCCAAATCGGGAATACTTACTGTGCTGGCACAGCTGTGCCAGAAGCTAAATTTTCTTTTTCTATGCATCGTTAGTTTGCACGTGTTTCTGTTAGCCAGGCATTTTGCAGTTAAGCAGCTTTCCCCTGGCTGTAGTCATAGGCTAGTAGCCTGCCTTATCATCGCTGGGGCTTTTGGAACCGCCCTTTTCTCCAGGTTCAGGAGGGAAAAGGGGACAGTTTGTTCTGTATTACAGTTTGAAGCCCAACTACAAGACATGTGAGCTTTTCCCTCCCGTAGAAAAGCTTCGTTTCTTACAAGCTTGGCTGGGGAAGACAATTCTCATAGCTTTACTAAGAAATACAGCACAGCCCTTGTTGGGGTTAAAGAAACAGATCCACAGCATTTGTGGAAAAAATCCAAAGGACTCCAGCTGGAAAATCTTCAGTGTTTTAGCCGGTAAGGTCTACTTGGGTATCCATAAAGCAAAGTGGAACCGGGAGTAGAGCCCCACGCCAGCTAAGCCTAAAAGACGGATTGCCCAGGGAGTAGTCGAAAGGATTTCCCTCATAGAAGAAAGAAACAGTTCATGAAGCTAGTTGCCTGTCCATTGTGGACAAGTTAAGAAATATTTGGTTGATTTGTTGAAGATCTAAGAAGTATTTGACTGATTTGTTGCACCAATAAAGAACTTTGTTAAACTTTCCAAGTTTCTAAAGACTTTGTATAGGGAAATTCATAGGGCCTCTCAGCCGAGGCATCCCGACATCCCGCTGGGCACATAAAGATCACGTCCTCTTAATAGACAATGGCTACAGGCCCAGCGTGTGACAGCACACTTACCTCTGTGCTTTTCAACCGATTTACATTTGCCTCTTCTTCCCATTGGAGTTTTCCATCTAAAACAAACATGCAAAGAAATACAATTTATTCACAATCACAGGAACTAAAGGACTAGAAATTAGATATTAGAGATAGCAATGTTGAGAAGTATATATAGAGTTACTTTCAGGTTATGTGTAGAAGGTGTATATAAAAATAATTTGAAATTTATGTTTAGACTTGGGTCCCACATCCATGATATCATGTGACGATACAGAAATATTGCAATAATATTAAACAAATATTATATTTATTTATATCCCACTTTTTGTCTCCGTAAGGAGACTCAAAGCGGTTAACATTAAAAACATTACAATACAATTTCAAATATAAAAGGTAAAGGTAAAGGTTGTCCCCTGACATTAAGTCCAGTCATGTCTGACTCTGGGGTGTGGTGCTCATCTCCATTTCTAGACCGAAGAGCTGGTGTCATCCATAGACACCTACAAGGTCATGTGGCCGGCATGACTGCATGGAGCGCCATTACCTCCCCACCGGAGCGGTACCTATTGATCTACTCACATTTGCATGTTTTCGAACTGCTAGGTTGGCAGAAGCTAGGGCTGACAGCGGAAGCTCATGACGCTCCCCGGAATCGAACCTGCGACCTTTCGGTCAACAAGCTCAACAGCTCAGCGCTTTAACCCACTGCGCCACCGGGGACTCCCATTTCAAATATACAAATATTAAAACAGTATTAAACATCATTAGTATTAAAAACAATTCTGATCTTAGTATTTCTGAAAAACAATACTTAACCCGTATTGTAATCTACTGACTTCAAAGTGAGAAGTTTAAAATTACAGAAGATAGGGAATACACATGGTTTGTTTGTTTTGTTCTAGCATGTGAAATCAAATGACATTGATAACCCAGGAACAAAAATCGTGTTACATAGAGTAATGTGCAATAAAGCAATGCAAAATTCTCATTTTTGTATTATTCCTCCCTGTTGTGTTTCCAGAGTGTCAGAGAACCCATTTTTCAGTTGGGAAATGAACTGTGAATATTTCTAACAGCTACTAGCGGGGAAACATGCCCCCAGTTTGAAAGCAATCCAGGGCTCCAAAGTGAGCCAAGGGCAAGCAGGAAGGTTACATTATAGGCTGCGTACCAGGGCCTCGCTCAATGAAGACAACCTTGGATTCGGGCAGGAAGTTGGCTCCGGTGATCACCATTTCTTCACTGCCATGGACGGAGCAGGCACTGAGGCTGTAGTTTTCCACTTGGGGGAGCTCCTGAGCTGAGCGCTGGGCTAAAAGGAAAACAAGGAAAGCAGGTGAGAACAAAGAGGGCCTTAGGGATGGAAGGTGGGAGATAAACTGTGCTCACAGTCAATCAGGTAATACAGACAGATGGTATAGCAAGTATTTAATCCTTCCATCCCCTTCAATCAATGGGATTTGATATGGTGAGGATGGAGTCACAGGTATAGGATGGATGACATCTGGCTTGAACAACAGTCCATATGAAAGGGATTTAGGAGTCTTAGTAGACCGCAACTCAAACATGAGCCAACAGTGTGATAAGGCAGCTTAAAAAGCCAATGTGATTCTAGGCTGCATCTATAGGAACATACTGTCTAGATCATTGGTTCTCAACCTGGGGGTCACGACCCCCATAAGGGTCAATTGGCTATTTGAGAGGGGTCACACCGCCACCTCCTTTGGACCCGCTCCCTCCACCTCCTTGAAATGGCTGTCAGGTCCCCTCTGTGGGTCAGCTCATCCTCCTCCTCATCTCTTCCTCTCTCGGAGCAGCGGGGCGTCTGAGGAGTAACTTGGAGACGCAGGCTTGTGTGGATGAAGATGTCTGGACCCTGCTGTGGTGCCCCTGGCGCCCAGCTCTGGCAGCCTGTCAGGCTTGGAAGAGGCAATGAGCTTTCCCGCCGAGGTGCAACAAGGACCCAGGAAAGCACGGCAGCCTCAGAAGCCACCTCTGCCCATTGCCCAGCAACCCAGCTGGCATAGCATCCAGGGCACAAAGTCAGGAGGAGGCACCTGTGGCTTGCTCTGCCTGGCCAGCCCTGCCCCTTGTCCTGGCTGTCCTTCCTTTCCTCCTGTTGCTTCCAGTCCTGGGCTCCAGCACGATTTCCTCTTCTTTCCCGGAGCTGCCCTTGGCCCTCCTGGATTCGGGCTGAGCTACCACATAAGGCGCTTGAGAGAGAGAAAGAGTAAGAGAAAGAGAGGAGATGGCAAGAAGAGCGAGACAGTGAGGGAGGGAGAGAGAGAGAGAGACAAAGGCTGGCCAGCTTTGCCTTCTCCTCCTTTATTTACTGTCTTGATTCTGGTGTTTTTTAATATTGGTAACCAGATTTTGTTCATTTCCATGGTTTGTATCAGATATTTACATTACGATTCATAACAAAATTACAGTTATGAAGTAGCAACAAAAATAACTTTATGGTTGGGGGTCAGCACAACATGAGGAACTATATTAAGGGGTTGCAGCATTAGGAAAGTTGAGAACCACTGGTCTAGATTGAGGGAAATCATAGTCCCACTCTAGTCTGCTTTAGTCAGGTCTTACTTGGAATAACCTTGTGCCCAAAACTCAAGGAGGAGACTGACAAGCGGGAACGTGACCAGAGAAGGTCAACCACAATGATCAATGGTCAGGAAGCCAAACCCTATGAGGAATGGCTTAGGAAGCTGGGTGTTTTAAGCTTGGAAAAAAGAAGACGAAGAGGGGACTTTTTTTTTTTTTTGTCGTGTCAGGAGTGACCTGAGAAACTGCAAGTAGCTCCTGTTGTGAGAGAATTGGCCGCCTGCAAAGACGTTGCCCAGGGGACGCCCGGATGATTTGATGTTTGTATCATCCTTGTGGGAGGCTTCTCTCATGTCCCCGCATGAGGAGCTGGAGCTGATAGAGGGAGCTCATCCGCCTCTCCCCGGATTCGAGCCTGTGACCTGTCGGTCTTCAGTCCTGCGGGCACAGAGCTTTAACCCACTGCGCCACCGGGGGCTCACCAGAGGGGACATGATAGCCATATTTAAATTATTTGAAAGGCTATCACATTGAGGAGGGAACAAGTTTGTTTTGTGCTGCTCTAGAAGCTAGGACGTGGAGCAATGGGTTCTAATTTCAGGATAAGAGACTGCACCTAAACATTAGGAAAAACTTCCTAACAGTAAGAGCTGTTCGGCAGTGGGATATGCTGCCTTGAAGTGTGGTGGCATCTCCTTCTCTGGAGTTTTTGAAGCAGTGGCTGCAGGGCCATCTGTTGGGAGTGCTTTGATTGAATATTTCTGTAAGACAGAAGGGAGTTGGGCTGGATGGCCTTTATGTTCTTCCCCAACTCTATGATTCTATCTTTGATTTGGGCAGTTGTCAACTTCACCGTTTTGCCCCCAATGACTACTCACAGCACTCAATGGGCACCGAAGCCACCTGGATGGAAACCACCTTGCCATTCCCTTGCGGCACATGGACCCGGAAGACCAGGCGCACCCGCGTGTTCTTGCGGCCAATGTCCGTCTCGCCCTTGCGCAGCTCAATGTCCGAATTCCGCAGCTTCAAGATCCCAGCACAGTCAATGCTGCAAAGGAAAGGCCAAAGGACTTGCCAAAAAGGGAAAACTAAAACAAGGAAGGAAGATTTTGTCGAGCTAGATTTGCGAGACTGAAGCTGCATCTACACAGCAGAATGAATTCAGCTTCACACCACTTGAACTAATAATAATAATAATAATAATAATAATAATAATAATAATAATAATAATATACTTTATTTATATTCCGCCCTATCTCCCCAAGGGGACTCAGGGCGGATTACAGTATACATATATGGCAAACATTCAATGCTGTTATACAATTAACAAAGACAGACAGTACATAAACAGAGGCACAGGCTCCCCTTCTTTTTCCACTACCGTGGCTCAATACTATGGAATCATAGGAATTCCAGTTGTACAAGAACCTTAGCTTTCTCTTCCAAAGAGTGGTAGTGCCTCACCAAACTTCAATTCCCAGCATTCCATAGCATGAAGCCATCACACTTGAAGCAGCATCAAACTGCATTCATTCTACATTGTGGATGCAACCTGGGACAGGGGAACCTCTTTTCCTGCTATGGGGAAAGCTCTTAATCCTTTCCATTTTATTCTCTTACAAACATGCATACTTGGCCCTGATTACAGAATATTACCCTCTACTTTAATACTTCAGTTAGTGTTTTCTCCCCTCTATCCTTTCACCTTTCCATCATTACACTATGTTATTTCCTGTTTAATTGTGCGGTATTTACTTTGAAACTAGTTATTATACTCTAGAAACTTCGTTTTTGTTGCTGCCACAAACTACATTGAATTGGTTGAGATTCTATGAGAAATTCTTTAGAATAATAATAGTAATAATTGTATGGATTAGCCCTTAGGCCATATCACAATACCAAACCAAACAACAAGGCTTGATCAGACTTGATTGCACTCTATGTTGTAAGTTAAAATAGGACACTTTTAAAAATACAGTAAATAAATATAAGATATGATTTTTTTTTCATGCCAGGAGCGACTTGAGAAACTGCATATTGCTTCTGGTGTGAGAGAATTGGCTGTCTGCAAGGATGTTGCCAGGGGATGCCCAGATGTTTGAGGTTTTACCATGCTTGTGGTAGGCTTCGCTCATGTCCCCACATGGGGAGCTAGAGCTGACAGAGAGAGCTCATCTACGCTCTCCCCAGATTCGAACCTACAACGTGTCAGTCTTCAGTCCTACCAGCACAAAGGTTTAATCCCTTGCACCACCGGGGGCTCCATAAGATATGATAAAACTGAAAAAAACTGAGAATATACATCATATTTCTTTATCACCCCTACAATTTACCCCAATCAACCCCACATATGTAGTTCTAAAATGTATTGTTCTGCTCAAATACAGAACTGTTTATATGATATTTTTGGGTCTTGGCCACACATAAAATATATTGTTCTGATGTGAGATTCCCAATACATTGTCCATTTGATATATGGACCAAAGTAGAAGTCTCCCACCTTCTGATACAATTTGCAATCAAATAATATGTGTGCTATATCCTCAATTTCAGGTGCTCCGCAGATACAAATCCATCCATTATAAAGAATGATGTTAAATCTCCATTATCTGACCATTGCATCAAGCTGATCCAATTTAGCTAGAGATATTCACTGAAAAACTATTGCAAAATGTGGTGCAGAATGTTCTGCAAAAACAGTTTTTGCAGTTTAATAATTTTTTTCCATGTTTTTGTGATAGAACCAATTGGGTAACGACATTTATAACCCAGGAACAATGTTTTTGTATTATATAGTGTTATCAGCCTCTTTTTACCATCCTGGTCAGAGGGTATTTTACCTTCATACTGAATTAGTCTTGCTTAAATGGTTTCTTAAACTCAGAGGGCCTGGGAAAGATATCTTGACCCTTTGTGTTTGCAAAAGAAGGACTCACTTTGCAGCCATGTTGTTCTCTGGGAGCAGCGACATCTCGAGGACCTTTGTGCCGCTGATGATGGATTCGTAACTGGTGGTGGCCACCATCTTCCCCGTGATGCGGTGGACCTGGTAGAAAGCGTGCGGACGCAGGTTGCGCTCATCTGCCGTGCCAATGAACATTTGCAGGGTGAGAGGTTTCTCGTCGTAACCTATAAGCTTGGGTTGGAGAAGAAAGGATAACAATATAAGTTCAGTCCTTCATATTTTAAAATCCTTTTATCACTCGGTTTCAAACACAGCCTGATTCTCAAGTTTATTCGTAACATAATCATTTCTGTGTTTGGGGATTTCTTGTTTCAAATCTGTCCTTGTCGTGTTGCTAATGCTGAATGAGTTAATGCTTCCAAAATCGTACAGACGAGAGCTTTGTAAGCATTTCAAACTGATGACACACTTTTTAGACATGCATCATTTCTGACACACACAAGAAATCAGTTTTACTAGCAAACCAGAGGTGAAACCAATCCCTCATCAGAGATACAAAGGTAAAGGTAAAGGTTTTCGCCTGACATTAAGTCCAGTCGTGTCTGACTCTGGAGGGTGGTGCTCATCTCCATTTCTAAGCCGAAGAGCCAGCGTTGTCCATAGACACCTCCAAGGTCATGTGGCCGGCATGACTGCATAGAGAACCATTACCTTCCTGCTGGACTGGTACCTATTGATCTACTTGCATTTGCATTTTTTCAAAGTGCTAGGTTGGCAGAAGCTGGGGCTAACAGCAGAAGCTCATGCCGCTCCCTGAATTTGAACCTGTGACCTTTCGGTCAAGTTCAGCAGCTCAGCGTTTTAATCCGCTGCGCCACTGGGAGCTCTCAGAGATACATACATAAATTACAATAATGAAATGTTTGGGGTCACAACATAATTCACAAAAAACTTTCATTTACATTTCTAAAAATATGTGATTTGTAAGATATCGCTATGGAACACGCTTTTTGTTCCTGGGTTATACATGTCATTTCCTAATTGGTCCTATCATAAAAACATGGAAAAGTTTATTAAACTGTAAAAAAAACCTTTGTTTTTGCGGGCCATCCTGCAGCATATTTTGCTATAGTTTTTAAATGACTATCTCATAGAGTCTCAACAAATTCAACATAGTTTGTGGCAGCCATGAAAACAAAGTTTCTGGAGTATAACAAATACTTTCAAAGTAAATGCTGCACAATTAAACAGGAAATAACACTTTCAAACCAGGAACAGAAAAATCTCTAGGTCTTCCAGCACAGGTTTTGTTGGGTGAGTGGGCTTTTTAACTAAAGACCCTCCCCATGAATGAATAGCAGAGTAACATATCAGCAGCAGCATGGCCCTGCACCAATAGCCCAAAGTGATAAAAAGAACAAAAACACACAGACCAATGTTATCTCTTTATAGCAAAATAATATGGTTGCACTATTTACGAAAACAAGGTTTCCATAACACAAATAAAGATCCTTATGCTTCCCTCTTTGCTTCCATGCTGGGCTTCTTTCTCATGCAGATAAAAAGCTTCGCTCTCACAGGGCATCCTCTCACACCGAAGTTACACAGGAGTTTCACACAGTAGCTTTTTACTCACAGCAGCCTTCATACACTGAAGCTTCACACACAATGGTCTTCAACCTGGGGCTTCTCTCACCAAAGCTCACACCAGGCCTTCCTCATACTGAGGCCTACCTCACACTGATGCCTTTCTCCCACTGAGGCCTTCTCACACTGAGGGCTCCCTCAGACTGAGGCTTTTCTCACTCTGCAGTGAACTAATAATGAGACCTTCTCATACTGCGGACTACTAACACACTGAGGCCCTTCTCCCACAGAGAGCTCTTACACACTGAGGCCTACTAACACTTAGGTTTATCTCACACTGAAGCCTCTCTCAGACTGAGGCCTCTCTCAAACCGAAGCCTCTTTGTACTGAGGGCAACTAACACTGAGGCATACTAAGCTATAGGCACACCTACTTATATTGAACAGCAGCTTTTGCGGAGTCATTGCATTCATTTAACCCTTTGAGTGCTTGACTCACATTTTTGTAATTAAAAAATACCTAGTTAATTTTTAATATTTCTGACAAGTTTGTGGACAATCTCTGTTGAAAGTTGTCCACAGAATTACATTAGAGGACTCAGAGATTCCTAGACAGAACATATCCACAAAAACAACAAACTTCACAAAAGTCAAACTCGCAAATGTAGAGAGAATATATACATATATATATAAGCAAACTTTAATTTTGCTACATCATATAAGGGACAACATGTTCCATACGTGTATGTCTCCAATTATATAACACTGTATAGAATGTGACTTGAGCAGTCATCTAGAACCAAACCCAACAGGTATCATGTGCCTCCTTTACAACCATTGCTCTACATAGGGCAAAAGTATGTTCAAACTCTTCCAATCACAGATAGAACCAGGACACTGTAAAGTTATCTTTTTTGGACTCTAATATGGGCATTGCAATTCTCACCAGCTAGCATAGCCACTGAAATTACAACGCTGAGGATCCAAAAAAGTAGCTTCTGCAAGAACTGGGCATAACACAAATCTGTGTTTTAAAAAAGGTTTAATTTGTAGGCATCCTTTCAAACTTCAAAGAAATTCTTAACCATAGGACCCTTGTTTGCCCAAGGCTATACAGCATCACAAAATGGTCATAAACACTAACAGTTTAGGAGAAAGCTTTGATAGATTGGGTATTTCTTTTTTTATTCCTGCCACTTGATTATCCTCATTTCAGTTCCGATTCAGTGCAATTCCGTTTAAGACGGACTTTGTTGTGCTAATTCTCTGCTTAGGTTAGTAAACCCTTTAGTAGCAAACTAGCAAATCAGGTCTTCATTCAATGAAAGGGGTCGTTTTATAGCAGCGCCTCTCTTCCATCTTGAACCAGTCGCCCGCTTTGTCACTTGCCACTGCAGTGGGAGACATCCGCCGTTCGGTGGTCTTGCCGCAGGGGCTGCCCAGATGTTCTTAATAAGAAGCCAAGGTTTCCAGCTGTAGTCGATTTCAGCCTTAAAGGAAACACTCCCTTTTTACTCCTTTTCCTCCCTCCTTCTTTGGACCCATGTATGTTGCCATATAATGCAGTTAGAAACTGAATTATATGGTCAGTTTAGACTTATATAATGCAGTTGAGCTGCATGGTCAGCATAGACCAGTCGTGGGCAAACTTTGGCCCTTTGACCTGGCTGTTAGGAATTGTGGGAGTTGAAGTCCAAAACACCTGGAGGGTCAAAGTTTGCCCACGACTGGTGTAGACTCATATAATGCAGTTCAACATAGACCACAAATCTGTTTGGATAGCAAGACTAGTGTAGACTCATATAATGCAGTTCAACATAGACCACAAATGTGTTTGGATAGCAAGACCGTCTTGCATGACTTAGACCACATCTACACTGACCATATAATGCAGTTTTAAACTGCATTATATGGCAGTATGGATGTGTTCTATGTCATGCAAGATGGTCTTGCTATCCGAACAGATTTGTGCCAACTTTTCAAAACATGGAAAAGATGAGAACTTTGGGGGAAACGGTGGTTAGGAAAGAGCTTGGAAAGACACCAAGTTGTTGTATATACTCATGTATAAGCCGACCTTATATATAAATTGACCTCATGTATAAGTGATGGACTTTGACATTGACCCATGAAAAAGTTAAGGGTAAGTTTTGGGGCCAAGCTGATGGGCTTTGATATGATCCATGGATAAGTTGAGGGGAAGTTTGGGGTCCAATGTGATGGAGTTTGAGACAACCCATGGAAAGACACCAAGTTGTTGTATATACTCATGTATAAGTCGATCTCATGTATAAATCGACTTCATGTATAAGTGATGGACTTTGACAACTACCCATGAATAAGTTAAGGGCAAGTTTTGGGGCCATGTTGATGGGTATTGATCTGACCTATGGATAAGTTGAGGGGAGGTTTGGCATCCAGTGTGATGGAGTTTGAAACGACCCATGGAAAGACACCAAGTTGTTGTATATACTCATGTATAAGTCGATCTCATGTATAAGTTGACCTCATGTATAAGTGATGGACTTTGACAGTGACTCATGAATAAGTTAAGGGTAAGTTTTGGGACCAAGTTGATGGATTGTAATATGACCCATGGATAAGTTTAGGGGAGGTTTGGCGTCCAGTGTGATGGAGTTTGATATGACTCAGGGAAAGACACCAAGTTGTTGTATATACTCATGAATCAGTTGACCTTATGCACAAGTCAACCTCATGTACAAGTGGACTTTGACAAAGACCCACAAATAAGTTAAGGGTAAGTTTTGGGACCAAGTTAATGGGTTTTGATATGACCACAAATAAGTGTGGTGTCCAGTGTGATGGAGTTCAATATGACGCATGGAAAAACACCAAGTTGTGGTATATACCCATGTATAAGTCGAACTTGTGTATAAGTTGACCTCATGTATAAATGATGGACTTTTGACAATGTCCCATGAATAAGTTAAGGGCAAGTTTGGAGCCAAGTTGATGGGTTTTGATATGACCCATGAATAAGTTGAGGGGAGGTTTGGGGTCCAATGTGTTGGAGTTTGATAAGACCCAAAGAAAGACACCAAGTTGTTGTATACACATGTGTAAGTCAACCTCATGTATAAGCGATGAACACTGACAATGACGTATGGATAAGTCAAGGGGAGGTTTGGGGGCCAACATTATAGACTTTGATTTGAACCATGAATAAGTCAAGGGTCATTCCACAGAGAGGGAATGCACCAGTGCTAGTTGCCCCTGGACACCACAACCATTTTCCTTCCCAGGCATTGAAAAAGTCGGAAAGAAAAGATTAGTCTTTCTTTTAGCTTCTTCTGGGATGGACTCTTGCCTTTTGCCACTGCTCAGAAAAGGATATTCCCTTCTTGATAATAGTTACAGCAGTCACACTGACCCATGGATAACTTTCAAGACTTACACATGAGTACATGAGGGTATATCCTCTAAGGAAAAAGCTGGATCTGGGACACCCACCAAAGAAAAATAGAACTCATCAAGGAAAAAAAACCCATAGGGAGGTATTTTCCTATATTCTCCCTTTCCAAACCAGCTTGTTATCCCTGTCTTTCACCAAGAGTGACGCAGAGGGATGGATGCGGAGGAGACTAGCTCTGCGATTCTGGAATTAGAGCGTGGGAAAGGGCAGACCCAAGATCCTGGTTCCAGGGGAATGCGCTCGGGGAAGGGAAGACTGAAGCCTACACAAAATAAAAGTTCAAAACTGGAGGGTGGGAATAAAAGCGAAAGGGAAGAAAGATTTTTGGACTTGGGAAGAGAAGTTTCTGAACTAGGAAGTCCGAAGACCCTAATAAAAAAACATATATAAAGATCACAAAAGGGTGCAACTATACCGCAGACTTAATGCAGTTTGACAAAACTTTAATCGCCATGGCTCAATGCTATGGAGAGCAAGCTAAAGACATTGTAAAACTACAACTCCAATTATTCCACAGCAGTGAGCTATAGTAGATAATAGGCCTGGGTAACAACGGAAAAATTTGTTTCTAAAATCGATTCGTTTTTTGGGGGTTTTTGCGTTTCGATTTTAAAAAGTATTCCAAAATTTTTCTTTTAAAAAGTTCGATATTTACGAAATTTCGTGAATGTTAAAAAAAATTACAAAACATTAACGAAGCAAATCGAAACAATAACGAATCGATTCGTTAATGGCGGACACGACTGCGCAATACGCTAAAAAACCCTCCAAATGGGACAGGGGGAACTTCTGAAGCTTCCCTCTCCCTCTGTTGTTGACTGTTGGTGTGATATTATAATTTTTTTTCACTAATTAAAAAAAACAACTATAAAACTTGCCCCAGACATGCGGAAATAATAACGAAACGACTTCAAAACGATAATGAAACGAATACATAACGAAGCCGAAACAATTACGAAACGAATTTAAAAATTCGTTTCGTTTTTAAGTTGCTCCAGAATGGTTCGTTATCGCTTCATTATAAAAAACGATTTTTTAACGAATTACGAATTAACGAAATGAAACCGCCCAGCCCTAGTAGATAAAGTGATGTCAAACTGTATTAATTCTACATTTTAGGTGCACCCTATTTGGGTTAAATTGAAAGCTGCAATAAACTGTAGGAGAGGTTTCAATTAAGGCAGTGTTTCTCAACCCTCCTAATGCCACGACCCCTTAATACAGTTCCTCATGTTGTGGTGACCCCTGACTATAAAATTATTTTAGTTGCTACTTCACAATGATAATTTTGCTACTATTATAAACCTTAATGTAAACATCTAATATGCAGGAGATATTTTTATTCACTGGACCAAATTTGGCACAAATACCCAATATGCCCAAATTTGATACTACTGGTGGGGTTGGGGGGGGTTGATTGGGAGTTGTAGTTGCTGGGATTTATAGTTCACCTACAATCAGAGAGCACCCTGAACTCCGCTAAAGATGGAATTGAACCAAACCTGATCACACAGAACTCCCACGACCAACAAAAAATACTGGAAGGGTTTCGTTGGCCTTGAATTTAAGTTTTGGAGTTGTAGTTCATCTACATCCAGAGAGCACTGTGGACTCAAACAATGATGGATCTGGACCAAACTTGGCCCAAATACTCAAAACGCCCAAATGTAAACACTGTGTAGTTTGGGGAAAATAGAGCTTGGCATTTGGGAGTTGTAGTTGCTGGGATTTATAGTTCACCTACAACCAAAGAGCAATCTGAACTCTATCAACAATGGAATTGAACCAAACTTGGCACACAGAACTCCCATGACCAACAGAAAATACTGGAAGTGTTTGGTAGGCATTGACCTTGATTTTTGAAATTGTAGTTCATCTACATCCAGAGAGTACTGTGGACTCAAACAATGATGGATCTGGACCAAACTTGGCACAAATCCTCAATATGCCCAAATGTGAACACTGGTGGAGTCTGGGGAAAATAGAGCTTGATATGGGAGTTGTAGTTGCTGGGATTTATAGTTCACCTACAATCAAAGGGCATTCTGAACCCCACCAACAATAGATTTGGACCAAACTTCCCACACAGAACCCCCATGCCTTGAAGGGACTCGCTGGCGTGAATCTCCCTCCAGCCTGGCACACTCTCCCTTGTCTCGCACATATGCTCCTCTCTTTATGATAAGCAAACTCACTCTTTCCCATCCGCCCCAAAAAAACCAACCTTTGCATTTACTCAACCTAAATTTAGCAGGCATCTGTTTCGCAATTCATTATAAACAAAATCTGTGCCGTTTGTTGTCCTCTTTTCGTTCTTTTTCTGGGCTTCTTGCGTGCACATGCAGTCAGGAAACACTTTGAAGTGGGAATAGTTTTCATTTTTTACATTACTGGAGGGATGCTTTCAAAACTGTCCCACCCTGCCCATGAAAGGAAAATGAAAACAAAAAAAATGGAGAAGGAAAATAAGTGAGGAAAGGTTCTCTTTTCCTTCTGGACTAGCTTTGCAGAAAATGTCAAATTAGAATACGGCATTTAAAAAGCCCTTTGGAGATACTGCCCTCACCTCAATCAGTGATCTCCTCAATTTTTTTTAAAGATGAGGCTGAGATTATACAATATCCACAAAAACATTCTACTCATGCTCAGAGGTACTTTTGGCCCATGAACAGGGTTTACACTCCACTCTCTGGCCACAAGGAGGCGCACCTGTCCAGTATGTACGTAGTTATGTATGAAGTTAAAGTCATTTCTGTCATTATTGAGAAGTTTAAGTCATTTTCGACTTCTGGTAACCTTCTTGGCAAGGCTTGCTCAAGGGGAGTTCCTCTGAGGCCGAGAGAGTGTGACTCGCCCAAAGTCACCCACATTGCCTGAGTAGCAATTTGAAGCCCAGGGTCCTTCTAGACGGGCCCCATATACCAGGATCTAATCCCAAATTTTCTGCTTTAAACTGGATTATATGAGTCCGCATTGTCAGATAATCTGGGATAAACAAAAAACCCAGGATCAGATCCCGGGATTTAGAACCTTTTCTGGAAGGACCCAAAGTCTATCAAAGTTCTAGTCCAACACAGAAAGCACATGTATTTGCACTTTTTTCATTAATTGGCTGTCATTTAATCCCAATTAGAGTACATTCAATAAATCAATCGATTGATAAATTCAATGGGTCAATTCTAGCCAGGACTGAAATAGAGGCTAATGTGTGGTAGCCCAGAGAATTCAAATGATGGCCCGTGGGCCTATGCCAGTCATATGTCACAAGCGGCAATTCTCTTATGGGTTTCCATGAAATCAATGATGACATGCTTTCACATATTTATACACAGCTATCATGTCTCCGCTCAACCTTCTCTTCTGCAAGCTAGACATCCCCAGCTCTTAAAACCACTCCTTAGACAGATTATTCATGGTCTCCAGACCTCTGATCTTAGGTCGGAGTGTGTCCCCCACCCCCCACCCCGCCCTGCCCCGATGGTGCAATAGGCTAAACCCTTGTGTCTGCAGGACTGAAGACCGACAGATTGGAGGTTCAAATCCAGAGATGGAAGGTGAGCTCCCTCTCTCAGCTCCAGTTCCCTATGTGGGGACATGAGAGAAGCCTCCCACAAGGATGTTAAACATCAAAACATCAGGGCGCCCCCTGGGCAACGTCCTTGCAGACAGCCAATTCTCTCACACCAGAAGCAACTTGCAGTTTCTCAAATCACTCCTGATATGCCACACTAAAAAAATCTTAGGTACCCTCATCTGGACACATTCCAGTTTGCCACTACCTTTCTTAAAATTGTGTTGCCCAGAATTGGACACAGTCTTATTCCAGGTGAGGTTTGACCAAAGACCAAAAAAAGAGGAATCATGATGTCCCTTGATCTAGACCAGCATGGTCATGGGGAGTGTCAGAGGGGTCACCAAGGACCATCATAAAACTCCACCAGTGTTCACATTTGGGCATATTGAGAATTCGTGCCAAGTTTGGTCCAGATGCATCATTGTTTGAGTCCACAGTGCTCTCTGGATGTAGGTGAACTACAACTCCAAAATTCAAAGTCATTGCCCACCAAACCCTTCCAGTATTTTCTGTTGGTCATGGGAGTTCTGTGTGCCAATCTTGGTTCAAATCCATCGCTGGTGGAGTTCAGAATGCTATTTGATTGTAGGTTAACTATAAATCCCAGCAACTACAACTCCCAAATGACAAAATCAATCCTCCCCCCTCCCCCACCCCACCAGTATTCAGTTTGGGCATATCGGATATTTGTGCCAATTTTGGTCCAGTGAATGAAAATACACCCTGCATATCAGATATTTACATTACGATTCATAACAGGGGCAAAAATAAAGTTATGAAGTAGCAACTAAAATAGCTTTATGGTTGGGTGTCACCACAACATGAAGAACTGTATTAAGGGGTCGCAGCATTAGGAAAGTTGGGAAACACTGATCTAGACATTATTCTCCCACTGGCTTTTTAGCTGTTGCATCATATTATTGTCTCATGTTCAACTTGTTGACTACTAAGACTCCAAGACCTTTGTCACACAGACTGTTGTCGAGCCAGGTCTCATCATCTTGGTTTGTGACATCATGGGAACATTAAAGCATCCACCAAGTTTAAGAAATATCTAGCAATCATTTTATATATATACAATCAGAGTTCTCTTCTCTCTGTTTATTTAAGCATGGTTTACAGCAGTGGTTCCCAACCTTCTTTTGACCAGGGACCACTTTGACCAGGGACGACTCTCCAAAATTAGTACCAAAAAAGTTATGAATCAGATTCGGTTACGAATCAGATTTAGAGTTACGAGTTGCGAATCAGATTTAGATTCGATTTGGTTATATGGGGTGCTGACTCCAAAAATTGCATTGGCTAGACCACATCAGCTCTAGTTTCTGATACAGAACATATGCCATCCAGTAGCCACCATCAGCTCACCCACAGAAAACCAAATTTAATAAGCCTCGGCACGTTTATAGCCACGTTTATAGCCCTGCTCCAAAAAGTAAGGTGCCCAGTATGTGGTTCTCTGAGACAATGACTGGTCCAAGGCCAGTAAGGCAACCTCGTGGCCAAGTGGAGCTATGAACCCAGTCCTCCCAGTCCAGCACTGCAACCACTACACTACACAGTCCCTTATGCCAGGTCTTCTCCTCATACTGCTTCCCCATATTACCTTCACCACAGGATGTCCTCCCGGTGCAGCCTTCACAGCTCCCCTGCTGCCTTCCGTCTCGTAATGGGCTCGGTGGTAGTTTCGAGGCTGCACTTCGATCTTCAGCTCATACTGCTCATATTGACTGGGGAGGGGCCAGTCCAGGGGTGGGAGAGTGGAAGACCTGAAGGATGTGCAAAGAGGATGTTTAGACACGGAATGTGTACTTGCTCAGCTTCCTCTTACCATTCGTACCCAAATTAACAGCATGCAAAGACAAAGGGGCTTTTGCACCTTTAATAGCAATGGTGAAGGGGACAGGAATAGAAGACACTGCCTTATACTCAAGACTGGACAACTTACATTTGTAAATATAATTTTCTAAAATGTTTTGCAGAAAAGTTGTTTCCAAGTTCTGCCTTGGACCAACTTAAGTCAATATTTACATCAGCAAGACCTCACAATTGTCTCAGGTAGGAATCTTTCACACCACTTTGTACGTGAGCCTTTTAATAAAATATATTCCATGCACAAAAACCATCTTTTTGTATAAAAAAAATCTATATGTCTCTCTGTTTCCTCAAACTAGGACTGCCAGACTGGAAATGCAGCCAGCAATAGCACATTTTAATGGTTGTGCAAAAGAGGGGGATTTCAGCAGGTGTTGCTGGTTACCTGGTCGCATGACAACCAAGACCTGTTTTCTATATAACCATTAAAAGGACAGAAGCCAGCTTCGGTTTTCTCTTTGGCAATCCAATCTGGAATATTTCAAGACATGAGCATCTTGGGAGGAAACTGAGCAAAAGTCTCACTGCTCTTTTAGTCTTTCCAACAGGGTTTCCCAACCATCAGGAAACCTGCTTTTTGAATAGGAAACGGATAGTAGAGCATATTCTTTCCATTCCTACTGTTTGCATTAAATATATAGCCCTCTTTTTCCAAAATCTAAAATGGATTTCCAGTCGTTTCCAGTTTTCTCTCTTATACTTTTGGCAATCTGTACAATTTCTGGATTGATGGGAAACTGGTCCCCAAACCCATTATAGTAGCCTACATTTAATTGTTTATTTATGTTTTGCTTGACTCTTATAGTGTTTTATTTTTATACTAGCTGTACCTGCCACGCGTTGCTGTGGCCAACCTTCCCTCCCTCTTTCTCTCCTTTTTTCTCTCCTTCCTTCCTTCCTTCCTTCCTTCCTTCCCTTTTTTTCTTTCCTTCTCTCCTTCCTTCCTTCTCTACCTTTTTCCTCCTTCCCCTCCCCTTTTCTTTCACTCCTTTCTTCCTTCTCTACCTATTATTGGATTGCAACTCCCAGCACTCCTCCTGATTGATCTATCTACCTACTATCTATATCTAATCTATATATCTTATCTATCTGGAGGATTGGAAATATGTATGGATTGGGATGCTTTCAAAGAAATCCAAGTAGAAGCTTGGAAGCAGTGCATTTGGAGCATTCTCCTCCCCCAAAGAGCCTGGTCTAGGGGATGCTGGGAGCTGTCATTTTCACATATGCACTGTATCGTTATTTAGTTTGGGGGGGGGGGGTTAAGTCCTTTCCGCTATTTTTTGGGAGGGGTTTGTGAGTGATGGTCACTCGTTGGTATGTTAGGGGTGTAGTGTCCAAATTTCATGTCAATTCATCCAGTGGATTTTGAGTTATGTTAATCCCACAAATGAACATTACATTTTTATGTATATAGATTAGCCGTCCCCTGCCTCGCGTTGCTGTGGCCCACATGGCTGTTCTGTGTGGGAGTTTTGGCCCAATTCTATCGTTGATGGGGCTCAGAATGCTCTGTGATTGTATGTGAACTACAAATCCCAGGAACTACAACTCCCAAATGTCAAGAATCTATTTTCCCCAAACTCCATCAGTGTTCACATTTGGGCATATTGAGTATTTGTGTAGAATTTGGTCCAGATCCATCATTGTTTGAGTCCACAGTGCTTTCTGGATGTAGGTGAACTACAACTCCAAAACCAAAGGACACTGCCCACCAAACCCTTCCAGTATTTTCTGTTGGTCATAGGAGAACTGTGTGCCAAGTTTGGTTCAATTCCATCGTTGGTGGGGTTCAGAATGCTCTTTGATTGTACATAAACGACAAATTCCAGAAACTACAACTCCCAAATGACAAAATCAATTTTTTGAGTGAAGGACATACATTGGACTGTTAGGTGTCTTGTGTCCAAATTTGGTGTCAATTCGTCCAGTGGTTTTTGACTTCTATTAATCCCACAAATGAACATTACATTTTTATTTATAGATGTTGACTTTTGTTTGACTATGTACTATATTTTAACATGTTGGAAGCTAATTGGTCAACTGCAGTGTTCACGACTACCTCTGATGAACAAGAGTTCTTTCTCCCACACTGGACAACCTCTGAGGATGTCTGCCATAGATGTGGGTGAAACGTCAGGAGAGAATGCTTCTGGAACATGGCCATACAGCCCGGAAAACTCACAGCAACCCAGTGATTCCAACCATGAAAGCCTTCGACATTCTCTGCATGAGAAAGAAGCCCAGCATGGAAGCAAAGAAGGAAGTATAAAGAACTTTATTTGTGTTATGGAAACCTTGTCCTTGTACATAGTGCAACCACATTATTTTGCTATAAATAGGTGTGCCTGTAGCTTAGTTTGCCTCAGTGTTAGTTACCCTCAGTACAAAGAGAGGCTTCAGTCTGAGAGAGGTCTCAGTGTGAGGTAAACCTTGGTGTTAGTAGACCTCAGTGTGTGTGAGGCCTGGTGTGAGAAGGCTCCGGTGAGAGAAGCCCCAGGTTGAAGGCCTTGTGTGTAAAAGGCTACTGTGTGAAGCTCCTGTGTACGTTTAGTGTGAGAGGAGGCTCTGTGAGAGTGAACCTTTTTATCTGCATGAGAAAGAAGCCCAGCATGGGAGCATAAAGATCTTTATCGGTGTTATGGAAACCTTGTTCTTGTAAATAGTGCAACCATGTTATTTTGCTATAAAGGAAAGCCTCCAATGGAAGAGATAACATGGTCTGCGTGTGTTTGTTCTTTTTATCACTTTGGGCTACTGGTGTTGGATAATGCTGCTGCTAATATGTTACTCTGCTGTGCATTTATGAGGAGCGTCTTTTGTTAATAAGCCCACTTGCCCAACAAAATCTACCCCCTAGGAAGGGAAATATACTCCTGAAAGTGTCCTCATGGGAAAAAGATGTCTCCACTGAAGCTTTATCGCTAATCCTTGTGTCCACAACAAGCCACATTTTAAAAAAATCAGAACCTCTACTGCAGTGTTTCTCAACCTGGGGGTCAGGACCCCTGGGGGGGGTCACGAGGCGGTGTCAGAGGGGTCGCCAAAGACCATCAGAAAAGACATTATTTTCTTTTGGTCTTGGGRGTTCTGTGTGGGAAGTTTGGCCCAATTCTATCATTGGTGGGGTTCAGAATACTCTTTGACTGTAGCTGAACTATAAATCCCAGCAACTACAACTCCCAAATGTCAAGGTCTATTTTCCCCAAACTCCACCAGTGTCCACATTTGGGAATATTGAGTATTCCTGCCAAGTTTAGTCCATATCCATCATTGTTTGAGTCCACAATGCTCTCTGGATGTGGGTGAACTACAACTCCAAAACTCAAGGTCAATGCTCACCAAACCCTTCCAGTATTTTCTGTTGTTTATGGGAGTTCTGTGTGCCAAGTTTGATTCAATTCACTCGTTGGTGGAGTTCAGAATGCTCTTTATTTGTAAGATAACTATAAATCCCAGGAGCTACAACTCCCAAATAACAAACTCAATCCCCCGCAACCCCACCAGTATTCAAATTTGGGCATATTGGGTATTAGTGCCAAATTCCATGCAGTGACTGAAAACACATACTGCATATCAGATATTTATATCACAATTCATAACAGTAGCAAAATGACAGTTATGAAGTAGCAACAAAAATAATGTTATGGTTGGGGGTCACCACCACATGAGGAACTGTATTAAGGGGTCGCGGCAATAGGAAGGTTGAGAAACACTGCTCTATTGTTTGTAGCTTGGGGGACTTCTTATACTTCTGTTCCTTCAGATAAAGGATACTCAACCTGTATAATTCAATGCTTAGGAAGGTTTTTCAGACTCTCCTCTAGAATCCCTCGGCTTTGGCCACATTAGCTAGGGGATTTGGGAACAATAGCCCAAATGCTTTTTCCAAGTCCTGCATGTAATGGACATATCCTGCAGCAATCTTTTTTTGCATTTTCCTAAATTGAATAGGTTTCAGTGTTTTGAAAAAGATTGTAGTGGGAGTAGTAAGTTGGACGTCGTCTGTGCCAGATGGAGGCAGCTTTCCAAAGCTACTCAAGAGCTCTTTCGGTGCCAAGCATTGGCACAGGATGTTGCCAGGAGATAAATTTCATTGGGGAGAAATGGTGCAGCTGACGACTCACAGCAGGAAAATATTACAGCCCTTTCACTGATAGTTCCACTGATGAAAGCACCAAGGCGTTGATAGCTTTGTCCCATCCTCTGTTCAGATACCAGCCAGAATGCCAATGTCTTACATCAAGAAACAACTTCCTAAGATCTACAGGGATATTCGCAGGAACACCTCAGCAAGCAAGAGTCCAAAAGAGACAGGCTAAAACCCAGCACCTCAATCAGTGGCTGAGACCGGATGAGAAACTCCCTCCTTGGCACACAGATGGCTGGGCAACCTGGCTGTGCTCTGGCATCATGAGATGCAGAGCCAACCTTAAGAAATGGGGCCACAAAGTGGAGTCCACGACATGTGAGTGTGGAGAAGAGCAAACCACAAACTCCCTGCTACAATGCAACCTGAGCCCTGCCACATGCACAATGGAGGGCCTTCTCACAGCAACACCAGAGGTACTCCAAATGGCCAGCTTCTGGTCACAGGGCATTTAACATAATGCCAAGTTTTAAACTTTGTGTTTTTAAATGCATTTTAACTGTATCCTCATCTCCCTTCAGACATGATAAATAAATAAATACTGATGGTTCCTACATCCCTCATAAGCAATATCCGCTAACATTTAATTCAGATTGATAGAGTTCTAGAACACAATACTCCCGACCTCACGATTGTGTTAAAAAACAAAGTATGGATAGTTGATGTTGCAGTCCCAGGTGACAGCAGGATTGAAGAGGAACAACTGGAAAAGCTGATACAATATGAGGATTTAAAGATCAAACTGCAAAGACTGGCACAAGCCATTCAAGTTGGTCCCAGTGGTGATCGGCAAACGGGGAGCAGTGCCTAAAGACCCTGGCCTAAACTTAAAAATAATCGGTGCTGACAAGATTACCATCTGCAATCCGACGTGTGATCCAATACAAAAGCCAGCATAATTATCTTTATTTGCTGTGTACTAATCTTGTTATGTATCACGTAATAATAATAATAATAATAATAATAATAATAATAATAATATCAAACTGCAAAGACCACCTGTAAAGGTGGTCCTAGTGGTGATCAGAACGCTGGGTGTGGTGCCTAAAGACCATGGCCTGCACTTAAAAACAATCGGTGCTGACAAAATTACCACCTGCAATCAGACGTGTGATCCAATACAAAAGCCAGCATAATTATCTTTATTTGCTGTGTACTAATCTTGTTATGTATCACATAATAATAATAATAATAATAATAATAATAATAATAACAACAATAACAATAATATCAAACTGCAATGAACACCTGTAAAGGTGGTCCTAGTGGTGATCAGAATGCTGCGTGTGGTGCCTAAAGTCCTTGGCCTGCACTTAAAAACAATCGGTGCTGACAAAATTACCATCTGTCAGTTGCAAAAGACCACCCTACTCGGATCTGCATGCATTATTCTCCGATACATCACATGTCCTAGACATTTGGAAAGTGTCCGACATGTGATCCAATACAACAGCCAGCAGATCCTGTCTGCTGTGGACTTGTCTGCTGTGATCTTGTCTGCTGTGGACTCATATTGTTGTGTTTCTAATAATAACAATAATAATAATAATAATAATAATAATAATAATAATAATTTGACTCCTCTTCTACACTGAATGGTTGTTAGCAATTGGCTAATATGCCAATGAAGGATGTACCTACAACAGGCATGGTCAAACGTGGGCTCTCGAGGTGTTTTGGACTTCAACGCCCACAATTCCTAACAGCCTCAGTCCCTTTCCTTTTCGCCCTCAGCCACTTGGTGGGTTCACAATAGAATTAGTGTTCTGTTGTGAAAAGTCTTCGGAAGAGTTCCATGACCGAAAAAGTTTGCGAACCGCTGGTCTAGACATTAATAACCAGTAAACAAAAATCCATCATGGAAAGGAAGACAATGAATGGGTTTTGGCATGAAAAAAACAGAGCTTGGCCAGTGGGGGAGAGTCAGGGAAGCTGCCATGATAAAGCCAATCCACTGCCATGGTGGAGGAATTCCTCCGACCCAGTTGCTTACCTTAACAGGGAAGGAGCCACAGCATGTTTATGCCAGCTCCCTCCCACCACACACCCGGGTCTGGGATGTGTAACTGGAGACACCAGCCCTTCTTCTGCCTGGGCTGGCTTGACAAGTTGTTTTTATACAACAGAACCTCTGGCAGCCAGACCAAAGCGCGGAAAGTGCAGCTGGCAAATTCAGACCGGCTGGAAGAAGTGGGTGGAAGAATGGGGATCCAAGCCTTTGCTTTCTCCTGCCTGCAACCCAATGCCTTCCCAGTTAGTTACTCCATCTCTCACCAAGGCGGGTCTGGGGGAGCTTGGGGTGCATCCACACTGTAAAATTAATGCAGTTTGACCCCACTTGAATTGCCATAGCTCAATGCTGTGGAATCAAGGGGACTAGAAGCTGGCCATAACGTTGCCAAGTAGACGTTCCCAAACTGTGTCAGCGGAACCAAAGGATTCCACATAAAGCATCATAGTGGTTCCGTTAAGAAAAAAGAGCACTTAAAGAGAACTGGCTAAAGACCTTCCACAGGTGGTACACAACACCTCAAAAGCTGAGTTTAATGTATGCAAATTACCAAAATACATGCTGGAAATGTAAGGAACAACCAGGAACATACTATCATATGTGGTGGTCGTGCCCGGAGGTGAATAAATATTGGCAAGCCATACAGGGAGAGGCTCAAAAAATATTAAAGAAAAAGATTCCTAGAAAATCAGAATATTTCCTATTAGGCCTGTCAGATGAAGATTTAAAATTGAATTGTAACGAAGATATCCTGCTTACATATATATCCACTGCTGCTCAGATAACTTTGGCAAGACACTGGAAGGATGAACATATTCCAAAGATAGATGAATGGCTATATAAATTAATAGAAATAAGGGATATGGACAAGTTAACATTCTTCCTGAGAAATTGCTCCGGAAGACCAGTAAAGCAGACGAATTGGACTGATTTTGAGGAATATGAAAAAAGCAAATTTGATTGTTAAAATAATTGTGATCTGAAAAGGTGAGACGCAGATAGGTTTACTATAGTTTCGGACGGGTGAAAACTAAAATAGGAGATCCCAATGTGGATCACCTGGGACTGTTGGAAGACACTTTGTTTGGAAGCTAAATTGAAGTCGTATGTTTTTAATTAGTGTAAATGTACATGATGTATATGTAGTTGTATCTGAGCGATTCGCCCCTTAGAGCAGGGGGGAAAGCAGGAAGATACACTAGGTGAGTTTGATATAGGTATGTCAATGTGTTAGTATGGATGTAAATGTATGTATATGTTCGGTATGTATACATTGTATGTACCCCTTCCCCTGCCCCACCCTTTCCCCCTCCGTCCCCGTCCAACCCCCGCTTTTCCCTTCACCCAGCTTCCCCCCTTCCCTTCCCCGCTTATTTATTTAAAAATTCAATAAAGATATATTTTTTAAAAAAAGAAAAAATATATTAAAAGCCAAATTTAAAATAAATTTGGGGAGCAGCATAGTGCAATAGGCAGCCACAAATTGTACCATGATTGGAACTGCTCCTGGATTATGACTTTGGATTTTGTGTTGTCTTAACAGTTTATTTTAATGTACTGATGTGTTATGATTTTTCCGATTTTCTAGTGATTTTAATGTAGGGTCTATCTTGTATTTGTATGTTTTTTGTAGGAGTTTTAATTTACTTTTTCTGCATTTGTGCAGTTCTTGTGCTCCTAACTGCTGTATATGGGAAGATTGTGTGACTTATACCTTTGTATTGTCTGTTGTTCAGCTTACAAAATCTGTTGGGAGCATGTAAAAATCAGTTGGTGAGTGTGTTAAGTGGAAAATGCAAAGCACGAAGCTGATTGGTTGAGTTATGCCCGAGAAGCTAGCTGAGCCTGGGAGCTTTGGAAACAGTCACATTTTTAGGTTTTCTGTGCAGGAGTTTACCAGGTCAGTTTTGTATTTTTCCTTCTGGGCTGCTGGAAGAAGATCTTTCACATGGACATTCAAGGACCTTTTGAATCTCTCTCAAAGGACATTGTGCGAGTCAATGCGACTGTTCACATGACTATATATATATATGTTGCTCTGCATAGCAAAGAGTAAACACCTTATTCTTTACTGATAATCTGCGTGACATATCTTTTCTCTAGCAAGACAGTGTGTGGATTGGTAAAGATGTGAACTACATGTGATTTTCATTCCGCCCTCTTCGTCATCCTTCTTGCCTGACTAGGTCTTTATTAATCTCCAACCCAATATTTAATATCCTTAACACTGTTAATCAGTATCAATAGCATTCACTCATTCCTGTCTCCCACCAAGTTACAAGCTAAGAAGTTAAAAGAGCAAGAAAAAGCAATAGGGAGCCCTTGTTCGTTTTCATAGCTTCCGTCACCTTGCCAAAAATTGGCTGCAGGGTAGTTGAAAAAAAAACAACACCCACATTTTTGTGGTAGAACAAGAATTATGATTCTTGAAACCCTTTGGCTTTTTCAATGCAGGGAAGTTTCAAGACAATTTTTTAAAATCCATTAAAGTGTTCCTTCCTGGCCTTTCTGCCACTAATGTCCACACCAGGATGTGGTGGAGACCAGTTCACATATATGGTGATGAGGCCATATAAATAAATGATGTTACTGCAAGAGTGGAATTCTCAGGATCCCTAACTACTAGTTGTAGTACAGTGTTTATTAACCTGGTGGTCGGGACCCCTGGGGGGGTTGCAAGGGGGTGCCAGAGGGATCAGAAAACACAGTATTTTCTGTATTGTCGAAGGCTTTCATGGCCGGAATCACTGGGTTGTTGTAGGTTTTTTCGGGCTATATGGCCATGTTCTAGAGGCATTCTCTCCTGACGTTTCGCCTGCATCTATGGCAAGCATCCTCAGAGGTAGTGAGGTCTGACCTCACTACCTCTGAGGATGCTTGCCATAGATGCAGGTGAAACGTCAAGAGAGAATGCCTTTAGAACACAGCCATATAGCCCAAAAAAACCTACTACAACACTATTTTCTGTTAGTCATGGGAATTCTGTGTGGGAAGTTTGGCCCAATTCTATCATTGGTGGGATTCAAAATGCTCTTTGATTGTAGATGAACTATAAATTCCAGCAACTACAACACCCAAGTGTCAAGGTCTATTTTCCTCAAACTCCACCAGTGTTTACATTTGAGTGTTCATGCCAAGTTTGGTCCAGATCCATCATTGTTTGAGTCCATGGTACTCTCTGGATGTAGGTGAAGTACAACTACAAAACTCAAGGTCAATGCCCACCAGAACCTTCCAGTATTTTCTGTTGGTCTTGGGAGTTCTGTGTACCAACTTTGGCTCAGTCCCATCATTGGTGGAGTTCAGAATGCTCTTTGATTGTAGATTAATTATAAATCCCAGAAACTACAACTTCCAAATGACAAAATCAATCTCCCCTCCCAACCCCACCAGTATTCAAATTTGGGCGTATCGGGTATTTGTGCCAAATTTGGTCCAGTGAATTAAAGTACACCCTGTATATCAGATATTTATATTGCGATTCATAACAGTAACAAAATTACAGTTACGAAGTAGAAACGAAAATAATGTTATGGTCGGGGGTCACCACAACATGAGGAACTGTATTAAGGGGTCATGTCATTAGGAAGATTGAGAAACACTGCTGTAGTGGCTAGGAATGATGGGAGTTCTGTCTTCCAATATCTAGAAGCCAGTATGTTCTGTCTTTCTAGTGGAACACTCTCTTCCAACTCTGTGATTCTATGATTTCTATGAAAATGATCAAAGGTCTGAAAGCCAAGCTCTTTGAGGAGATGGGCATTGTTTACCTCAGCGAAATAAAACTGAGAGGGGAAATAATTGCCATTTTTAAATATTTGAAAGGATGTCACATTGAGGAAGAGGCAAACTTGCTTTCTGCTGCTCTAGAACACAACCGGGCAATGGATACAAGTAAGAGCTGCCCAACAATAGAATATGCTGTCCTGAAGTTCCCTAGCAGAAGGCTGGATGGCCATCTGCCAGGAGACCTTTGATTGTGTTTTTCTGCATTGGACTGGATCACCCTTGTGGTCTCTTCCAACTGTTCTATCAATCAGTCAAGGCCAGCTAACACCTCTCAACAAATGATCCCCCAGCAGCAGCCAGCCAGGCTTTGAAGGTGCAAAGCCATTCAATGCTAATCAAGGTGGGCAATTGCAACATTCACCTTTGCCTCAAGCAGACAAGAGTCTTTCTCCCACCCTGGACATTCCACAGAGATATAAACCTTACTTGACTATTTTCCAACAGACATCACAACCTCTGAGGATGCCTGCCATAGATGTGGGCAAAACGTCAGGAGAGAATGCTTCTGGAACATGACCATACAGCCTGGAAAACTCACAGCACCCCACTGTTCTATGATTTTATGAGTAATTCTATGGTTTTATGTTTGATGTTGCTTTTTATTACCTGAATATGGGACTATGGCCTCCAATCCGAGCCTTGGACCAGGCCAGCGGTGATGGTACGGCAAGGTAATCCATCCCTTCTTTCCGGGCCATTCCAAGCCCAAAACCATTACCAGCATCCTCTCCATTGCAACTCCCATCCTCTTTCCGGGTCAGTGCCACCGTCTGCTCCGTTGAAGTCTTCCGAGCTTTTTGGGGAATACTTTCCACCAGCCGGGCTCCAGTAGAGTTGAAGGTGGTTCCGTCTCCACTTGCTTCCACAGACTCCCCTGTGGCTTCCTCACCAAGGCTGCCCCTCCGGGACAAGCATGGAGATGCCGAGGAGTGCGTTTCGGAGCTGGAATAACGCCGCTTACCGCAAGGAGAAGCCGGGCGAGGGCCCAGAACCATCCACCCGTCCTCTGCTCCACGACTCGGGGAGTAGTTGACCCCATAACCCGGCCAAGACTCCTCGGCCGACGACCACGGCTTCGGAGAGCCCCGAGGAGAACCCAAGGGGGAATTGAGGGCAAATCGGGCAGCCGCCTCATTCAACTCATGCTCCACATCATCTCCGGCGGGGGTTTCATCATCTGAGAAAAAGCTCCATGGCGATACACTGCCACTGCTGGCTGGACTGGGGGTAAAGAAGCCGGACGATGGAGTCGTTTCTCGGTACCCCCCAAAAGCCTCCAGAAGGAGATAATCACGGGGGGAAGAGTCCCAGTCATCTTCCTCGCACCGTCGGCTTGGAGAAATGGTGGTGATCTGGATGCTGGGGCACTCCAGAACCCGGGAACCTCCAAGACGGACCCGCCGAGCTGGTTGACTCTCAAAAGTGTCGCCATCTAAGTCGGCCGGACGGGGAGGAGGAGAATGCATGCCCGCACGGCTGCTACTAAGATGCAATGGACATGGGATGCTTAGAGGAGAGGCATAGGGCGGTGGATCACCCAAAGCAAGGGAACAATAGACAGGAAGGTTGTCTGCATCCAGGTCTGGAGAGAAAAAAAGAAGCACGGAATCAGCACCTATATAAATCCTACATTGGATTAAATCTAAGGCTGAGAGGGGACATGAGAGCCATATTAAAATATTTGAAAGGATGTCACATTGGAGGGGACAAGCTTGTTCACTACTGCTCAGAACACAGAGCAATGGATTCAAATAGAAGTAAACGGTTCTGGCCCAGACTACCTTTCCGAACGTATCTCCTGCCATGAACTATCATGAAGTTTAAGATCTTCAGGAGAGGCCCTGCTCTCAATCCCACCACTATCGCAAACACGGTTGATGAGGATGAGAGACAGGGCCTTCTCAGCAGTGGCCCCCCGCCTATGGAATGCCCTCCCTAGAGATATCAGATTGGCCACCTCCCTCTTGTCTTTTAGAAGGAAAATCAAGACCTGGTTATGAGACCAAGCATTTGATCAGAGAGCAGCAAGTGGAAGAAGATCACACAACTTATGGCAATGAATTGACCTGGACTGGTTTTTGGATTTCGATTTTAATGAATGTGTCTTAATTAATTGTTTTAATTGTTGTTTAAATTTTTAATATTTTTATTTTACTGTGGTTATTTTTATGATACTAGCATCGTATGATGCTTTTGTTAGGCCACCCTGAGTCTTCCTTCGGGGGGAGAAGGGCGGGGTATAAATATAAAAATAAACAAATTCCACCTAAATATTAGGAAGAATTTCATTTGACAGTGGAATATGTTACCTTGGAGTCTCCTTCTCTCTAGAGCAGTGGTTCCCAACCTGTGGTCCATGGGCCATCAGTGGTCCGCAAGAACAAGAAGATGGTCCACCGCCTCAATATTACTACACCATTGCCTTGAAACCACACAGCAACGAAAGCGACTGGTCTCATGTAACCCTCTTATAGTGCCGAAGCAATGGGGATGTTGGGAAGGGAGAGTGACTACTCACGAAAGATTACTACTACCACATCAACCAAACTTGGCACACAGAACTCCCATGACCAACATAAAGTACTGGAAGGGTGTGGTGGGCATTGATCTTGAGTTTTGGAGTTGTAGTTCACCTACATCCAGAGAGCACTGTGGACTCAAACAATGATGGACCTGAACCAAACTTGGCACAAATACTCAATATGCCCAAATGTGAACACTGGTGAAGTTTGGTGAAAATAGACCTTGACATTTGGGAGTTGTAGTTGCTGGGATTCATAGTTCACCTACAATCAAAGAACATTCTGAACCTCACCAACAATAGAATTGGGCCAAACTTCCCACACAGATCTCCCATGACCAACAGAAAATATTGTGTTTTCTGATGGTCTTTGGTGACCCCTCTGACACCCCTTTGTGACCCCCTCCCCCCGGGGTCACAACTCCCAGGTTGAGAAAAGCTTCTCTAGAGGCTTTTAAACATTTTTGACATTTTTGTGTGAGTGAGCAAATCGCGACTACTGGGTGGCATATGTTTTGTACCAGAAACTAGAGCTGATGTGGACTATCCAATGCAATTTTCTGAATCAGTACCCCAACTAACCAAACCAAATCTAAAGTTGACCAAAACTCGATGCATAACCCTTTTGGTACTAATGTTGGAGAGTGGTCCCTGGTCAAAGTAGTCACTGTTCAAATGGTCCCAGTTTAAGTGGTCCCTGGTCAAGTGGTCCCTAGTAAAAAAAAAGTTGGAAACCACTGCTCTAGAGCAGTGTTTCTCAACCTTCTTAATACTGCAACCCCTTAATAGAGTCCCTCATGTTGTGGTGACCACAAACTATAACATTATTTTTGTTGCTACTTCATAACTGTAATTTTGCTACTGTTATGAATCATAATTTAAATACTTGATATGCAGGATGTATTTTCATTCACTGGACCAAATTCAGCACAAATACCCCATACGCCCAATTTGAACACTGGTGGAGTTTGGTGTAAATAGACCTTGACATTTGGGAGTTGTTGTTACTGTAATGTATAGTTCACCTACAAACAAAGAGCATTCTGAATTCTACCAACAACAGAATTGAACCGAACTTGACACACAAAACTCCCATGACCAACAGAAAATACTGGAAGGGTTTGGTGTGCATTGACCTTGAGTTTTGGAACTGTAGTTCACCTACATCCAGAGAGTACTGTGGACTCAAACAATGATGGATCTGGACCAAACTTGGCACAAATACTCAATATGCCCAAATGTGAACACTGGTGAAGTTTGGTGAAAATAGACCTTGACATTTGGGAGTTGTAGTTGCTGGGATTTATAGTTCACCTACAATCAAAGAACATTCTGAACCTCACCAATAATAGAATTGGGCCAAGTTTCCCACACAGAACCCCCATGACCAACAGAAAATATTGTGTTTTCTGATTGTCTTTGGTGACCCCTCTGACACCCCTTCGCAACCCCCCCTCCCAAGGGTTACAACCCCCAGGTTGAGAAAAGCTGCTCTAGAGGCTTTTAAACAGAGGCTGGACAGCCTTCTGTCGAGAGTGCTTTGATTGTGTCTTCCTGCATGACAGAAAGAGGCTGGACTGGATGGTCACTGGAGTCCATTCCAACGCTATGATTGTCTAATTCACTCATTTTAGTCTTCCCTCTAACAATCAGCAGTCAAGTCGTTGAGGCCTGGCTTAATGTAATCTTGGTTAACATACAGCTCTTTTGTAAGAGAACAGACATTCTATTATAACTGTTTAAAAACATCTGTTGGTAATTTAAAGCCTCTTTTTGATTGCTTTTTTAAAAAGTAATTCATTCATCATTATCTGACCGCAAATATGTCTCTTTAAAAAAAAGAACACCGTAATGTCCAACCTGACCTCACACCGCAGATGGAGACAGAAATTTGGATCCCTGTCATTGGGGCAGAGGGAGACAGTAGGCTCAGACTGCATATTTGGGGCAAAATGAAAAGGCTGCCAACTTTGGAGTTCCTAATTTATTATCATCACATTTTTTACTGCCAGGGAGAAAGGGAGGTGGCTGTGGGGTTTTATGACGCGGGTATCAAAATAACTTGATTGGCCTCAGGAACGATATACCTTGACCAGAGCAGGGTGGAGTACATACCTAGTTTATTACAGACAGCAAAATTTGGAGGGTGTCCAGTGCTCGTGGCTGAGAGCAGGCATGGGCAAACGTTCTAAAAGGGAGAGAGAGGGAAAGAGGAAAGGCGCGAAAGACAAAAGGGAAGGAAGGACGAAAGGGAAGGATGGAAGGAAAGAAAGGAAGGAGGAAGGAAAAGAGAAGGAAGGATGAAAGGGAGGCAGGAGAAAGGGGGAGAGAGGGAAAGAGGAAAGGAGCAAAAGACAAAAGGGAAGGAAGGACGAAAGGGTGGAAGGGAAGGATGGATGGAAGGAAAGAAGAGAAGGTGGAAGGAAAAAGAGAAGGGGGAAGGATGAAAGGGAGGAAGGAGAGGAAAGAGAAAAAGGGAGAGAGGGAAAGAGGAAAGGAGCAAAAGACAAGAGGGAAGGAAGGATGAAAGGGTGGAAGGGAAGGGTGGAAAGAAAAAAAGGAGGAAGGAAAAAGAGAAGAAAGGAAGGATGAAAGGAAGGAAAGAATGGAAGGAGAAAGAGGGAGAGAGGGAAGGAGGGAGGAGGGAAGAAGAAAAGAAAAAGGAAGGAAGGATGAAAGGGTGGAAGAAGGAGGAAGAGAAGGAAGGGAAGGAAAAAGAGAAGGAAGGAAGGGAAAGGAGGAAGGGAGAAGGAGAAAGAGGGAGAGGGAAGGAGGAAGAGAAGGAAAGAAGAAGGAAAGACAAAAAGGGAAGAAAGGATGAAAGGTGGAAGGGAAGGATGGAAGGGAAGGAAGAAGGAAAAAGAGAAGGAAGGAAAGGGAGAAGGGAAGGATGGAAGGAGAGAGAGGGAAGGGAAGGAAAGAGGGAAGGGAGGAAAGACAAAAGGAAGGAAGGACAAGGGTGGAAGAGAGGGATGGAAGGAAAGAAGGGAATGAGGAAGGAAAAAGAGAAGTGAGGAAGGACAGACACATAGAGCTAGGAAGTTGAAGTCTGTCAGATGGGTATAAATAGCAGGTTTTATTTGTTTTAAAACAAAAACCACCCACAGTGCACAAGTGAAATCGAGAAAGCAGGGATTCATTCTCCTTAAGCAAATAAATATTTGGAAACCACATACAAAAAAGGCTAAAGTTGCCTTCCTCCCTCTTTCCTCCTAGTCCTTCAACCTGCTCATCCCCAGGCTCCTGCTTCTAATTTTAGGGTTGGAGGGGTTCTCTGCTTTTTCAGATTATGGTGCTTTATTTGCTTTCTCAAATGGCCAGGGTGGGAAAATGTGGTCCTTTGGATGTTTTTCATCCACATTTCCCGTATGTCTTTCTTATCAGCTGTGGCAACCAGGACTGATGGGAGTTATAGACTAAAAAGAACTTGGAGAGTTATAGGTGTCCCCTTTTGGAGTAGGTCCATACCAGGTACGGGCAAACCTGGGCCCTCCAGATGTTTTGGACTTCAACTCTCACAATTCCTAACAGCCGGTATGTATTGACTATTCTAAAACCTGGATCACAGTAACTTGTGGCAAATTCTTGGTGGTATTGGGATACCAAGTCACCTTGTCTGTCTAATGAGGAATCTGTATAACGACCATGTAGCAACAGTAAGAGGAGACCACAGAACAACAGACTGGTTCCAGATTGAGAAAGGAGTATGGCAGGGATGTATACTCTCACCCTACCTATTCCATTTGTATGCAGATCACATCATGCAACATGCAAGGCTTGATGATCCAAGGCTGGAGTTAAAATTGCTGGATGAAACATTAACAACCTTAGATATGCAGTTGATACCACTTTGATGGCAGAAAGCATGGAGGAACTGAGGAGCCTGATGGCCAAGGTAAAGGAAGAAAGCACAAAAGCTGTGTTGCAGTTAAATATAACTGGCAATAAGAGGGAGAAAACAAGGAGGCAGAGACAAACTTTGTATTTCTAGGCACGAAGATGACTGTAGACGCAAACTACAGCCAGGAAATCAGAAATCTTCTTGGGAGGAGAGCAATGGCCAATCTCGATAAAATAGTGAAGAGTAGAGACATCACACTGGCAACGAAGATCCGCAAAGTTAAAGCAATGATATTCCCCATAGTAACCGATGGATGGGAGAGCTGGACCATAAGGAAGGTTGAGTGAAGGAAGAGAGACGCTTTTGAAGTGTGGTGTCGGAGGAAATTTCTGAGAGTGCCTTGGACCGCGAGAAGATCCAACCAGTCCATATGCCAGGAAATAATGCCCGACTGCTCACTGGAGGGAAGGATAGTAGAGGCAAAGATGAAGTACTTTGGCCACATAATGAGAAGACAGGAAAGCTTGGAGAAGAGAATGATGCTGGGGAAAATGGAAGGAAAAAGGAAGAGGGGCCGACCAAGGGCAAGATGGATGGTATCCTTGAAGTGGCTGGCTTGACCTTGAAGGAGCTGGGGATGGCCACGGCCAACAGGGAGCTCTGGCATGGGCTGATCCATGAAGTCATGAAGAGTCAGACGCAACTGAACGAATAAGCAACAACATGTACAGTTGTCTGTCTTGTCATTGTATAACAGCATTGAAAATTTGCCGTATATGTGTTCTGTGATCTGCTGAGTCCCCTTCGGGGTGAGAAGGGCGAAATATAAATACTGTAAATAAATGGGTTGTTGTAGGTTTTTTGGGCTATATGGCCATGTTCTGGGCTTTACAGGCCAATGGATACTCCACCACAGACATCAGAAGAGCTACAAGACTGAGAACAAGCCACGAGAATCAAGACAAAGATCCACCCAGAGGAAAAGTGTTCTTGCCATACATCAAGGGAACCACTGACCGCATAGGGAAGCTGATGAGGAAACACAACATACAAACTATCTACAGACCCACTAAGAAAATCCAACAAATGCTACATTCAGCAAAGGACAAGAGGGATCCTCTCACCTCTGCAGGAGTCTACCGTATACCATGCAGCTGTGGACAAGTCTACATAGGGACCACCAAACGCAGCGCCCAAACAAGAATCAAGGAACATGAAAGGCACTGCAGACTACTTCAGCCAGAGAAATCAGCCATAGCAGAGCACTTGAGGAACCAACCTGGACATAGCATATTATTTAAGCACATTATTTGAGAACACAGAAATGCTGGACCATTCTAACAACCACCATGTCAGGCTACCCAGAGAAGCCATTGAAATCCACAAGCATGTGGACAATATCATCAGAAAGGAAAAGACCATGAAAACAGCATATAAAGAATAATACTCAAACACAGGGGAACTCCAGACAAGAAACAATCAGGGACAGCTAATCACCTCTCAACAAAGGGTTCCCCCAGGCAGTAACAAGCCACACCTAAAAACTGTCAGTCCATAAAATGCTAATCAAGGTGGCCAACTGAAACATTCACACCTAACTCCAACAGACAAGAGTTTTTTCTCCCTCCCTGGACTTTCCACAGATATATAAACCCAAGTTTCTAAGTTTCCAACAGACCTCACAACCTCTGAGGATTTTTTTTTTTTTGGTCGTGTCAGGAGCGACTTGAGAAACTGCAAGTCGCTTCTGGTGTGAAAGAATTGACTGTCTGCAAGGACGTTGCCCAGGGGACGCCTGGATGTTTTGATGTTTTGCCATCCTTGTGGGAGGCTTCTCTCATGTCCCCGCAAGGAGAGCTGGAGCTGATAGAGTGTGCTCATCCGCCTCTCCCCGGATTCGAACTTGCGACCTGTCGGTCTTCAGTCCTGCCGGCACAGGGGTTTAACCTACTGCGCCACCAGGGGGATGAGGATGCCTGTCATAGATGCAGGCGAAATGTCAGGAGAGAATGCTTCTAGAACATGGCCATTCAGCCTGAAAAACCTACAACAACCCCGTGATTCCAGCCATGAAAGCCTTTGACAATACACTGTAAATAAAATTAAATAAATAGTAAATATAGTTAGGTCCCTGTATGGATAAAGCCAGGGAGGAGAGTCATATAGTTTTCTTGGAGTTTGCTGGAGGGAAAGCAGGAAGTCAATGTCACACCGTAAATAGCAACAAATAATACATGTTTTGTTTCGAAGAGGGATGTTTTTGCTTTTTTGCTCGGCAGGGGTGGGAGGTCTTATAACCCGGTTGCAACATCTGGCAGGTTACCATTGCCACCAGGTTGGCAGTGGCTAATGGGAGCCGGAGTCCGACATCAGGAGGAACCTAATGTGCTTCTATTCTCGATCCTGAGCTTGCCCTTTGCTTCCATCCAAGGAAGGGAGAGTAGAAGAAGAAAAAGTCCAAATGTTCCCCCCTTTTCCACCTTTGAAACAAATACTTTCGGAGAACTTTTGGCAAAGGGAAAGGGGGTTTAGAAAGTTTCCCCCAACCTTGGGCCAATCTTCTCCAGGCCTCCACCCTGTTTTGTGGACAGGAGACAAACCCCAGGATTCAGAAAGGGAGAAGGTATGAAGGCAAAGAGGGGGGTAAGACTGCCAAGGAGGGGTTGCCATCTGAACCCAATTAAAGGGCCATTTCCCAAAGCCCCAGGCTCGCTTGGCAAGGACCCCAGTTACTGAGGAAACAAGACGAAAAGGAAAATTGCACTGTTGCAAGAAGCTAGTTGAAACCGTATGCAAGAAAGAAAGAGAAGGGAGTGTGTGGGGGGAAAGGCATCTCCCCTTCCCCATTTGCTGCCATTTCTTTCCTTCTCTCGTTTCCCCCCTTTCTTTAATCCCACCTCTGCTCCCCTCCGGTGGGGATTTCAAGGCTTTGGACCAGGGCCAGTCTAGGGAGGGCTCAATGCTGTGGGATCCTGAGGCCCTTTTCGGCTCCCATCTGGATTTCATTTGAACCAGACGTTGCATGCCCAGAGACAGTTTGACCTTTCTCGCTGGGAAAGGGGGGGAAAAATATCCCAGTTTCCTACCTCCGCCTTTCCTATGGCTTCTATGGGGTTGCCAGTTTCTGCAGTGCCAGGGCAAAGATATTTGGGGGCACAATGCTGGCTCAAACTGAGCCCCTTTGTCCTTTCCATGATCATCATATGCCCAAACCCAGAAAGAGCACAGAAATAGGCAGAAATTACAAGATATTTTACAACAACCCTATAGAATAGGAAAGGATTAAGCCACCAGACATGCAGCAGCCAAGGGTCACCACAAATGGTCCTATAGTTCATATAGGATTGTTAATTTCTTTAGTGCCATATAAGGATAATTTAGGGACACAGTCTTAGCTGCAACTGAGCCCCATTATCCTCTCTGTGACCATCATATGCCCAAACCCAGAAAAGGAAGAGAAACAGGCAAAAATTGCAAGATATTTTACAACAAACCTATAGAATCGGAAAGGATTAAGCCACCAGATATGCAGAGGCCAAGGATCGTCACAAACGGTCCTATACAAGCATGTGGACAATTTCAACAGAAAGGAGGAAACCATGAAAATGAACAAAATCTGGCTACCAGTATTAAAAAAAACTCTAAAATTGCCACAGCACAACAACAGAGAGGAAGCAGGTAGGGACATCTAATTACCTCTCAACAAAAGTTTGCTCCAGGCACAGTCATTTTATGCTAATCAAGGTGGTCAGTGGAAACATTCACACCTACCTCCAGCAGACAAGAGTCCTTTGTCTCACCCTGGTCATTCCACAGATATATAAACCCTTTTTCCTAGTTCCAACAGACCTCACTACCTCTGAGGATGCTTGCCATAGATGCAGGCGAAACATCAGGAGAGAATGCCTCTAGACCATGGCCATACAGACTGAAAAAACCTATAACAACCCAGTGATTCCGGCCATGAAAGCCTTCGACAATAAACTGTCCTATAGTTCATATAGGATTGCTAATTTCTTAAGTGCCAAGATAAGGATAATTTAGGGACACAGACTTGACTTCAACTGAGCTCCTTTATCTTTTCCATGATCATCATATGCCCAAACACAGAAAGGACACAGAAACAGGCAGAAATTACAAGATATTTTACAACAACCCTATAGAGTAGGCAAGGATTAAGGCACCAGACATGCAGCAGCCAAGGGTCACCACAAACTGTCCTATAGTTCATACAGGATTGTTAGTTTCTGCAGTGCCACATTCAGGATAATTCAGGGACACAAACTTGGCTGCAACCAAGTCCCATCATTCTACCATAGTTGGTTCTACACTGCTCTATGTCCCAGAATCTGATCCCGATTATCTGCTTTGAACTGGATTATATGAGTCTACACTGTCAGATAGTCTGGGATAAGCAGATAATCTGAGATCAGAACCTGGGATATAGGGCAACATAGACCCAGCCCTTGACAATCATAGGCCCAAACTCAGAAAAGACACAAAGTCAACAGGAAATTAAAGATGTTAAAGCAGCGTTTCTCAACCTGGGGGTGAGGACCCCTAGGGGGTTCACCAGGGGGGGGGGTGTCAGAGGGGTTACCAAAGACCATCAGAAAGGCGTTAAAGCAGCGTTTCTCAACCTGGGGATCAGGACCCCTGGGGGGTTCACGGGGGGGGGGGGGTGCCAAAGACATCAGAAAACACAGTTTTTCTGTTGGTCATGGGGGTTCTGTGTGGGAAGTTTGGCCCAATTCTATTATTGGTGGGGTTCAGAATGCTCTTTGATTGTAGGTTAACTATAAATCCCAGCAACTACAACTCCCAAATGTCATCTATTTTCCCCAAACTCCATCAGTGTTCACATTTGGGCATACTGAGTATTCATGCCAAGTTTGGTCCAGATCCATCATTGTTTGAGTCCACAGTGCTCTCTGGATATAGGTGAACTACAACTCCCAAACTCAAGGTCAATGCCCACCAAATCCTTCCAGTATTTTCTGTTGGTCATGGGAGTTCTGTGTGCCAAGTTTGGTTCAATTCCCATCGTTGGTGGAGTTCAGAATGCTCTTTGATTGTAGGTTAACTATAAATTCCAGCAACTACAACTCCCAAATGACAAAATCAATCCCCCCCCCCCCACCAGTATTCAAATTTGGGCATATCGGGTATTTGTGCCAAATTTAGTCCAGTGAATGAAAATACATCCTACATATCAGATATTTACATTACGAATTCATAACAGTAGCAAAATTAGTTATGAAGTAGCAATGAAAATAATGTTATGGTTGGGGGTCACTACAACATGAGGAACTGTATTAAGGGGTTGTGGCATTAGGAAGGTTGAGAAACACTTCTGTAAATGAAAAGGGGGCCTCTGTCTGTGTATTTTCTGTCATTGTTGTTAATCATATAACGGCATTGAATGTTTGCATATATGTATTCTGTAATCCGCTCTGAGTCCCCTTGGGGAGATAGAGTGGAATATAAATAAAGTATATTATTATTATCTGCAAGTAAACATGGAGCTCTGTGTGATTCAAAAGCTACCATTTTTTTCTGTCTCTCTAGGTCAAAATCTATTTTCCCCAGACTCCACCAGTGTTCACATTTGGGCATATTGAGTATTCGTGCCAAGTTTGGTCCAGATCCACCATTGCATGAGTCCACAGTGCTCTCTGGATATAGGTGAACTACAACTCCCAAACTCAAGGTCAATGCCCATCAAACCCTTCCAGTGTTTTCCATTGGTCATGGGAGCCAAGTTTGGTTCAAATCCATCGCTGGTGGAGTTCAGAATGCTCTTTGATTATTGTTCATTCGTTCAGTCGTCTCCGACTCTTCGTGACCTCATGGACCAGCCCACGCCAGAGCTACCTGTCGGCCGTCACCACCCCCAGCTCCTTCAAGGTCAGTCCAGTCACTTCAAGGATGCCATCCATCCATCTTGCCCTTGGTAGGCCCCTCTTCCTTTTGCCTTCTCCTTTCCCCAGCATAATTGTCTTCTCTAGGCTTTCCTGTCTCCTCATGATGTGGCCAAAGTACTTCAACTTTGTCTCTAGTATCTTTCCCTCCAGTGAGCAGTCGGGCTTTATTTCCTGGAGGATGGACTGGTTGGATCTTCTCGCAGTCCAAGGCACTCTCAGAACTTTCCTCCAACACCACAGCTCAAAAGCATCGATCTTCCTTTGCTCAGCCTTCCCTAAGGTCCAGCTCTCACATCCGTAGGTTACTACAGGGAATACCATGGCTTTGACTAGGCGGATCTTTGTTGCCAGTCTGATGTCTCTACGCTTCACTATTTTATCGAGACTGGACATTGCTCTCCTCCCAAGAAGTAAGCGTCTTCTGATTTCCTGGCCACAGTCTGCATCTGCAGTAATCTTTGCACCTAGAAATACAAAGTCTGTCACGGCCTCCACATTTTCTCCCTCTATTTTCCAGTTGTCAACCATTCTTGTTGCCATAATCTTGGTTTTTTTGACGTTTAGCTGCAACCCGGCTTTTGCGCTTTCTTCTTTCACCTTGATTAGAAGGCTCCTCAGCTCCTCCTCGCTTTCGGCCATCAGAGTGGTGTCATCTGCATATCTGAGGTTGTTAATGTTTCTTCCAGCAATTTTCACCCCAGCTTTGCATTCATCCAGCCCCGCTTATTTATAAGTGAATTATAAATCCCAGCAACTACAACTCCCAAATTACAAAATCAATCCTCCCCCAACCCCACATATGGGTGTATTGGGTATTTGTGCCCAGTTTGTTCCAGTGAATGAAAATGCATCCTGCATATCAGATATTTACATTATGATTTATAACAGTAGTAAAATGACTGTTATGAAGTAGCAGTGAAAACAATATTATGGTTGGGGGTCACCACAACATGAGGGACTGTATGTACTAAGGGGCTGCGGAATTAGGACTGTTGAGAAACACTGCTGTAGATGAAAAGGGGGCCTCTGTGTATTTTCTGTCATTGTTGTTAATTATATAACGGCATTGAATGTTTGCATATATGTATTCAGTAATCCGCTCTGAGTCCCCTTGGGGAGATAGAGCAGCATATAAAAAATTATTATTATTATTATTATTATTATTATTATTATTATTATTACCTGCAAGTAAACATGGAGCTCTGTGTGATCCAAAAGCTACCTCTTTTTTCTGTCTCTATATGCATCTACATTGTAGGATTAATGCAGTTTGACCTCACTTTAACTGCCATGGCTCAATGCTATGGAATCCTACGAGTCTTAAGTTGGTGAGGCATCAACACTCTCCAGCAGAGAAGGCTAAAGACCTTGCAATACTACAGCTCACATGATTGCACAGCACTGAGCCATGGTGGTTCAAAGTGGCGTCAAACTGCATTCATTTGTCAGTGTAGATGTCGTCATTCCAACTGTGAATAGTGAGAAGTGTATGGAGAATGGCAAGAACCAGCCCGGGGGGGGGGGGGGGGGGGGGAGTTCCAAATTCCATCTTGGAAAAGAGAAAAAGCATAACAGAGAAAGGGGAAATGCACTCCGTGTTGCTACCACCGCCACCGCCTCCGCCTCCTCCCCATCCCCTCCCTTGCTCATTTTTCAACTACGCCTGTAGAAATCCATGTCACGCAACCCACATTTTTCCATTTTGGAAGGCAAAGCCTGGATTTCCAAACGTGATATTTTGAGTTTTAAGTTCGCCGCCTGACGTGACCGCTTTCCAAGCATCCGACAGCAGTGGGGTTTGGCCCACGAAAGAAGGGCTCGCGTCCTACTAAATTTGTTAAAGGTGCCGCAGCAGCAGATCCAGCCAAAATAACAATACCACTGAGAGTTCGTCCGGAAAAAAATTTGGGAGAGGAGCAGTTTGACTTTGAAAGATGAAGAAAGCATCAGGAAAATAAAAGACAGCTAAGAAAAGAAAAGTTGGTGGGGAAAGCCTTGGAAATGCAAATATTTACCCAAATGATTGCAATAGATGTGGGAGAAACATCAGGAGAGAATGTTTCTGGAATATGGCCATATAGCCCAAAAAAATGCACAGCAACCCAGTGATTCCAGCCATGAAAGCCTTTAACAACACTTTTACCCAAAATCCTGATGGGCATTAGGAAAACTTTTTCTGATTTTGGCACTTACCTACAAAAACATAAATTGATTTGGGGCCTATCCTATCACTACGTAACAGGATTTTAGTTCCTGGGTTATAAATGCCATTTCCTAATTGAGTTCTGTCATGAAAACATAGGAAAAGTTTTTGAGGGACATCCTGCAACACATTTTGCTATAGTTTTTCAACTTGTATTACACAAAGTCTCAACTCATTCAACATATAGTAGAGTCTCACTTATTCAACCTTCGCTCATCCAATGTTCTGTATTACCCAACGCAGTTTGCCTCCTGCATGGATCCACAGCTATTTCAATACATTGCAATGTTTTGCTGCTAAATTCATAAATACAGTAATTACTACATAACATTACCATGTATTAAACTGCTTTTTCTGTTGATTTGTTGTAAAACATGTTTTGGTGCTTAATTTGTAAAATCTTAATGTAATTCGACTTTTAAAAGGCTTTTTCTTAATCCCTCCTTATTATCCAACCTTTTCACTTATCCAACGTTCTACTGGCCTATTTATGTTGGAAAAGCAAGACTCTACTGCAGTGTTTCTCAACCTGGGGGTCAGGACCTCTGGGAGGGTCGCAAAGGGGTGTCAAAGGGGTCGCCAAAGACCATCAGAAAACACAGTATTTTCTGTTGGTCATGGGGTTTCTGTGTGGGATGTTTGACCCAATTCTATCATTGGTGGGGTTCAGAATGCTCTTTGATTGTAGGTGAACTATAAATCCCAGCAACTACAACTCCCAAATGTCAAGCTCTATTTTCCCCAACCTCCACCAGTGTTCACATTTGGGTATATTGAGTACTTGTGCAAAGTTTTTGGTCCAGATCCATCATTGTGTGAGTCCACAGTGCTCTCTGGATGTAGGTGAACTACAACTCCAAAACTCAAAGGCCAATGCCCACCAAACCCTTCCAGTATTTTCTGTAGGTCATGGGAGTTCCGTGTGCCAAGTTTGGTTCAATTCCATCATTGGTGAAATTCAGAATGCTCTTTGATTTTAGTTTAACTATAAATCCCAGAAACGACAACTCCCAAATGACAAAATCAATCCCCCCTCCCAACCCCACTAGTATTCAAATTTGGGCGTATCGAGTATTTGTGCCAAATTTGGTCCAGTGAATGAAAATACATCCTGCATATCAGATATTTACATTACAATTCCTAACGGTAGCAAAATTAAAATTACGAAGTAGCAACGAAAATAATGTTATGGTTGGAGGTAACCACAAGGGGTTGCTGCATTAGGAAGGTTGAGAACCACTGCTCTACTGTATGTGTTGTCGAAGGCTTTCATGGCCGGAATCACTGGGTCACTGTGAGTTTTCCGGGCTGTATGGCCATGTTCCAGAAGCATTCTCTCCTGATGTTTCACCCACATTTATGGCAGGTATCCTCAGAGGTTGTGAGGTCAGTTGGAAACTAGGCAGATGAGGTTTATATATCTGTGAAATGATGTCCAGGGTGGGAGAAAGAACTCTTGTCTGTTTGAGGCAGGTGCACATGTTGCAACTGACCACCTTGATTAGCATTGAATGGCCTTGCAGCTTCAAAGCCTGGCTGCTTCCTATCATAGATAGAGTATAAATACAGTAGTAGTAGTAGTAATAATAATAATAATAATAATAATAATAATAATAATAATAATAATAAGGTTGCTGTGAGTTTTCTGGGCTGTATGGCCATGTTCCAGGAGCATTGCCTCCTAACGTTGCACCCACATCTATGGAAGGCATCACCAGAGGTTGCGAAGTCTGTCGGAAACTAGGCAAGTGAGGTCTATATATCTGTGGAATGATGTCCAGGGTGGGGGAAAGAACAATTGTCTGTTTGAGGCAGGCATGCATTCTGAAATTGACCACCTTGATTATCACTGAATGGCCTTGCAGCTTCAAAGCCTGGCTGCTTCCTGCTTGGGGTAATCCTTTGTTGGGAGGTGTTAGTTGGCCCTGATTGTTTCATGTCCAGAATTCCCCAGTTTTCTGAGTGTTGCTCTTTATTTACCATCCTAATTTTAGAGTTTTTTGAAAATACGGGTAGGCAAAAACCATTGAAATCCATAAGCATGTGCACAATTTCAACAGAAAGGAGGAAACTATGAAAATGAACAAACTCTAGCTATTGGACTCAGATAATCCAGTTCAAAGCAGATATTGTGGATGATCTGCCTTGATATTCTGGGTTATCTGGCTGCGTGGAAGGGCCTGAAGAGCCCAATATGTGGCCAGCACCTGAAATGCTTTTATTACACCCCTTTCGGACAGATGTGAACAACAATGATCATGGAAGCCTAATTCACAAACTATTAAAATGTTCTGGAAAAGCTGCCGTGCCATTATAATAATAGTCTGGCTGCGATATTTCACAATATTTTCCATCACCAGTGCCTGGGCATGCTCTTCCCACCATGATTGCTACCATGCTGCATACTTTTCAAACAAGCCCAGATTTATGGAACTACTTTCTCTCCCTCGGACATTGAATATGCTTTGCAACAGGCCTGGGCAAACTTGGGGCCCTCCAGGTGTTTTGGACTCCAACTCCCACAATTCCTAACAGCCTACCGGCTGTTAGGAATTGTGGGAGTTGGAGTCCAAAACACCTGGAGGGCCCAAGTTTGCCCAGGCCTGCTTTACAACAACCTGACAGAGTCGACAAGGATTCAAATCGCCGCATTGCAGCCAAGGCTAGCAGAGCATGGGTCACTTAAAACCAACAGACGTGTTTGTAACAAGACTTATCATTAAACATACCTTATCATTAAACAGCATGACTTCTCTCTTTGTACAGATACATAGCATCTGCAAAAACCAGTTTAGCCATCCCTTTGACATAGAACTCTGCCTCTTCTTTCTTGCTCTCTCTCACTCTCTCTCTTTGGGGACATCTACACTGTAGGATTAATGCAGTTTGACCCTACTTTAACTGCCGTGGCTCGATGCTATGGACTCAAGGAAGCTGTCATTTGATGAGATCCCAGCACTCTTTGGTAAGGGAGGCTAAAGACCTTGCAAAACTATAACTCCCAATAATCCACAGCAAATAAGGTGGTGTCAAACTGCATTAATTCCATAGTATAGATGCACTTTTAGTCAAAAGTACAATGAAATACATCTCTTGCTGTCTCTTTCGCCCACATTCTTCCCTGTGATTAAAAAAAAGCCTTGGAAGAAACACTCTTCCAAAGTTTTCTGGGCTGTATCGCCATATTCGAGATGCATTCTCTCCTAACGTTTCACCCACATCTGGAGCATTGAATAGCCTTGCAGCTTCAAAGACTGGCTGATTCCTGCCATAGATAGCAGGGTATTATTGTTATTATTATTATTGTAAATTACGACAGCAAAACAGAGAGTAAACAATCAGGCACATCTAATCAACTCTCAACAAAAGATTCCCCCGGGCACTGCCAAGCCATCAAATGCTAATTAAGGAGGTCAGTTGAAACATTCACACCTAGCTCCAGCAGACAAGAGTCCTTTGTCCCACCCTGGTCATTCCAGAGATATATAAACCCATTTTCCTACTTCCAACAGACATCACTACCTCTGAGGATGCTTGCCATAGATGCAGGAGAAACGTCAGGAGAAAATGCCTCTAGAACATGGCCATATAACCCGGAAAAACCTACAACAACCCAGTGATTCTGGCCATGAAAGCCTTTGACAATACATTGTTGTTGTTGTTGTTGTTGTTGTTGTTGTTATATTTATACCCTGCTATCTATGGCAGGAATCAGCCAGTCTTTGAAGCTGCAAGGTCATTCAATGCTAATCAAGGTGGCCATTATTTATACCCTGCTGTCTTTGGCAGGAATCAGCCAGTCTTTGAAGCTGCAAGGCCATTCAATGCTAATCAAGGTGGCCAACTGCAACATTCACACTTGCCTCCAACAGACAAGAGTTCTTTCCACAACCTTGGACCTTCCATAGACATATAAACTTCACTTGCCTAGTTTCCTACAAAACCTCACAACCTCTGAGGATGCCTGCCATAGATGTAGGCAAAACGTCAGGACAGAATGCTTCTGGAATATGGCCAGACAGCCCAGAAAAAACTCACAGCAAGCCTATTATTATTATTATTATTATTATTATTATTATTTATACCCTGCTATTTATGGTAGGATTATTATTATTTTATTTATTTATCTTGCTATTTATGGCAGGGTTATTATTATTATTATTATTATTATTATTATTATTATTATTATTATTTATAGCCTGCTAACTATGGAAGGGTTGCTATTATTATTATTATTATTATTAATAATAATAATAATAATAATACCCATCTATCTATGGTACAGTTATTATGATTATTATTGTATGATATATAATGGCGTGCCATGCAGTCATGCTGGCCACATTTCCTTGGGGGCGTCTATGGACAATACCGGCTCTTTGGTTTAAAAATGGAGATGAGCACTACCCCCCTCCCCGCAGAGTCAGACACGACTAGATTTAATGTCGAGTGGAAACCTTTACCTATTATTATATTTATTTATACCCTTCTATCTATGGCATGAAACAGCCAGGCTTTGAAGCTGCAAGGACATTCGATGCTGGACTTAATGTCAAGTGGAAACCTTTACCTATTAATATATTTATTTATACCCTGCTATCTATGGCAGGAAACAGCCAAGCTTTGAAGCAGCAAGGCCATTTGATGCTAGACTTAATGTCAAGTGGAAACCTTTACCTATTATTACATTTATTAATCCGCTGCTATCTATGGCAGGAAACAGCCAGGCTTTGAAGCTGCAAGGCCATTCGATGCGAATCAAGGTGGCGAACTCCAACATTCACACTTGCCTCCAACAGACAAGAGTTCTTTCTCTCACCCTGGACATTTCACAGACATATAAACTCCACTTGCTTAGTTTCCAACAGACCTCTATGCAGAGACCCTCACTGATTGACTTTGCCGCTGCAAGGCCATTCAATGCTACTCAAAGCGGCCAATTGGAACATTTACACTTGCTTCAAACAGACAAGAGTTCTTTCTCCCACCCTGGACATTATTCCACATAGAAACTTCACTTGCTTATTTTCCAATATGCAGAGACCCTCACTAATTAACTTTGCAGCTGCAAGGCCATTCGATGCTACTCAAAGTGGCCAATTGGAACATGTACATTTGCCTCCAACAGACAAGAGTTCTTTCTCTCACCCTGGACATTATTCCACATACAAACCTCACTTGCCTATTTCTTAATAGCCCTCACAACCTCTGAGGATGCCTACCATAGATGTGGGAGAAATGTCAGGAGAGAATGCTTCCAGAACCTAGCCATACAGTCCAGGAAACTCACAGCAACACAGTGATTCCTGCCATGAAAGCCTTTGACAATGCAACACACATCACTCATCTGTATGAAACGCCTGCAAATATTAATTAAGGCTAAATTACCATTTGGGGTTTTGACTAGGTGCATTCTCAAGCTGTGTAGGAAGGTGGGAGGGTTCACTTTGACCCTAAAATACAATTTCCTAGCTGCATCAGCCACATCAGAACATATTGCATTAATTGCAATACAGAATTAAGCACATATTGCATTAATTTCAAAGAAATATTTATTATTATTATTATTATTCTTTGTTTACCTGAATCCAGGGGGACTCCCATAGCTGGGGGTTCTTTCTCTTCCTCTCCAAAAATCAGCTTGAACTCCAGATCTTCATCTTCACAGTTGGCTGCTCCCATCCTGAGGTCTTCTTTCTTCCCCCAAGAAGTGGGGGAAATGGGGCAATGGAACCTAAGGGAGTGATCCACTTTGGTGTCTTGACCTTCCCCCACCAAAAATTGAAATTGGGGACCAGGAGAGGTTCTAAKGCCTCCTTCTCCTCCTCCTCCTCCTCCTCCTCCTGCCTTTAATATTTAAATAAAAGTTTCAGGAGAGAGAGGAGGGGCGAGTTGGGAAAACTTTYCCCTCTCCTCCAAGGGCTCCCCCCTCCCTCCCTCTCTGCTGCTCCCTCCTGATTGGCTGGGTTCTCAAATAGGAAGCCAAACCATGCCCCCATATGTCAAATTAAGCCCCGCCCACTTAGGGAGGGGGAAGTGTGGGATGAGGAGGGGGGGGAAGAATGCGAATTGGGCTGTTCTAACAGGAAGGAGGAGAGGAGGAGGAGGAAAAAGGAATCTCGTCCTCCCCCCTTTTTCTCCTTCCGAATGGAACAGCCCACCTGGAGCCTCATTGGGCGGTGGCTTTCAAAGCCACACCCACCTCTGGGGGGGGGRATAAAGCCACGCCCACTTTGGTATAAAAGCCTTGAAGCTGGCAGGCAGATCTATACTAAAGAGTGATATATTATAGTATTACAACATATATTATATTATAATATTGTAATATAATATAATAACATAGTATGATATAGTATATACTATAATATAATATTATGTTATATATTATAATATATATATTGTAATATAATAACATAGTATGATATAGCATATACTATAGTATAATATGTTATACATTATAATTTATATATATATATTGTTATATTGTAATATATACTAACATAGTATGATATAGTCTATACTATAGTGTAATATTATGTTATATATTATAATTTTTATATATATATATAATATTTGAATATAATGTAATAACATAGTATGATATAGTCTATACTATGGTATAATATTATGTTATATATTATAATTTATATATATATATATTATAATATTTGAATATAACTTAATAACATAGTATGATATAGTATATACTATAAAGGTAAGGTAAAGGTTTTCCCCTGACATTAATTCCAGTCATGTCTGACTCTGGGGTGTGGTGCTCATCTCCATTTCTAAGCCGAAGAGCCAGTGTTGTCCGTAGACACCTGCAAGGTCATGTGGCCGGCATGACTGCATGGAGCGCCATTATATATAATTTATATATAATAAAAAGCAATGGTATTCCCCATAGTAACCTATGGATGTAAGAGCTGGACCATAGGGAAGGCTGAGCAAAGGAAGATAGATGCTTTTGAACTGTAGTATTGGAGGAGCCTTCTAATCAAGGTGAAAGAAGAAAGTGCAAAAGCTGAGTTGCAGTTAAACATTAAAAAAAAAACCAAGATTATGGCAACAAGAATGATTGACAACTGGGAAATAGAGGGAGAAAACGTGGAGGCAGTGACAGACTTTGTATTTCTAGGTGCAAATGTTACTGCAGACATGAACTGCAGCCAGGAAATCAGGAGATGCTTACTTCTTGGGAGGAGAGCAATGACCAATCTTGATAAAATAGTGAAGAGTAGAGACATCACACTGGCAACAAAGATCCGCCTAGTCAAAGCCATGGTATTCCCCATAATCACCTACGGATGTGAGAGCTGGACCATAGGGAAGACTGAGCAAAGGAAAATAGATGCTTTTGAGCTGTGGTGTTGGAGGAAAGTTCTGAGAGTGCCTTGGACTGCGAGAAGATCCAACCAGTCCATCCTCCAGGAAATAAAGCCCAACTGCTCATTGGAGGGAAGGATACTAGAGACAAAGATGAAGTACTTTGGCCACATCATGACAAGAAAGGAAAGCTTAGAGAAGACAATGATGCTGGGAAAAAATGGAAGGAAAAAGGAAGAGGGGGCAAGATGGATGGATGGGATCCTTGAAGTGACCGGATTGACCTTGAAGGAGCTGGGGGTGGTGACGACCGACAGGGAGCTCTGGCGTGGACTGGTCCATGAAGTCACGAAGAGTCAGAAATGACTGAACGAATGAACAACAACAACAACAGGGTGCACCTAAAATGTAGAATTAATAGTTTGACATAACTTTATCTACTATAGCTCACTGCTGTGGAATCATTGGAATTGTAGTTTTCCAATGTCTTTAGCTTGCTCTGCTAAAGAGTGTCGTTTCCTAACCAAACTACAGATAGATCCCAGCATTGAGCCATAGCGATTAAGCGGCTGAGGGGGAAAAGGAAAGGGCCTGAGGCTGTTAGGAATTGTGGGAATTGAAGTCCAAAACACCCGGAGGGCCCAAGCTTGCCTATGCCTGGCATAGAGCCATGACAGCTAAAGGGACATCAAGCTGCATCCATCCTACAGTGCAGATGCACCTTGGTTTAGAGATCAGGAAAAAACGAGTGAGAGGAAATATCCAAGATCTAATTTCCCCAGTCGAGCATCCTCAGACAAATTGGGCACATGTTCCTTATTATAGGGGAGGTCCTCCATTTGTGTGGTGTGGAGCTTTTCCTTTTATGTGCGCTAAACTAGATACAAAAATAAATGTTATTATTTCAGAGTCTGGGCTCTCTATAAAGACCAAAATGTGTGTGTCACTTAATTGACAAATGCAGACAATATGTTAACTTTAACAGAGAACTATATGGGTAGGTTAATTGATGTTAGAACTATTATTTTGGCATTTGGGGCAGAACGCAAGCGGGCCTCGGCTCTAAGACACCCCTTCTTCTTCCCTGTGGACACCAAAACCCATGGATGCACAAGTCCCATTATGTACAATGGCATAGAAAAACAGTGCCCCCTATATAAAAGGGCAAAGACAAGGGTTACTTTTTCAAATTGAGGAAAAATGCATATTTTCAAGCTGTGGATGGTTGAATCTATGGATTTGATTAGAGCAATGCTTCTCAACTTGGAGGTCAGAACCCCTGTGGGGGTCACAAGGGGGTTTCAGAGGGGTCGCCAAGACCACCAGAAAGCACTTATTTCTGATGGTATTAGGAACCCCTTTGGCAGAGAAAGCTGAAGATCTCTCCGCCTGTACTTCTCTTCCTTTTTTTGGTGTTAGTGAACTACAACTCCCAGAATTCAAAAACACCCCCCTCCCAAACCCCACCAGTATTCAGTGTTGGCCATGTAGGTAATGTGCCAAGTTTGGTGCAGTAAGATTGTGGGCTGAGTTCAGAGCGCTCTTTGACTGTAGGTTAACTTTAAATCCCAGCAACTACAACTCCCAAATGTCAAGGTCTATTTTCCCCAATCTCCACCAGTGTTCACATTTGGACATATTAAGTATCCGTGCCACGTTTGGTCCAGATCCATCATTGTTTGAGTCCACAATGCTCTCTGGATGTAGGTAAACTACAACTCCAAAACTCAAGGTCAATGCCCACCAAACTGTTCCTATTGGTCATGGGAGTCCTGTATGCCAAGTTTTATTCAATTCCATTGTTGGTGGAATTCAGAATGCTCTTTGATTGCAGGTGAACTATGAATCCCAGCAACTACAACTCCCAAATGTCAAGGCCTGTTTTCCCCAAACTCCACCAGTGTTCACATTTGGGCATATTGAGTATTCATGCCAAGTTTGGTCCAGATGTATCATTAATTGAGTCCACAGTGCTCTGGATGCAGGTAAACTACAACTCCAAAACTCAAGGTCAGTGCCCACCAAACTGTTTCTGTTGGTCATGGGAGTACTGTATGCCAAATTTGATTCAATTCCATTGTTGGTGGTGGAGTTCAGAATGCTCTTTGATTGCAGGTGAACTATAAATCCCAGCAACTACAACTCCCAAATGACAAAATCAATCCCCACCCCCAACCTCACCAGTATTCAAATTTGGACATATTGGGTGCCAAATGTAGTCCAGTGAATGAAAATAGTACATCTTGCATTATCAGATTAACAGTAGCAAAATTACAGTTATGAAGTAGCAACGAAAATAATGTTATGGTTGGGGGTCACCACAACATGAGGGACTGTATTAAGGGGTCGTGGCATTAGGAAGACTGAGAAAAATTGTGTTAGAAGATAGAAACAGATATTTTACATGATAGTGGGACGATAGCTAATCTTGCCCTTAATATGACCGGGTTGGAAAGTGTGATTTTAAAGTGGGAGTGTAGTTTGGGTGGGCAGCAGGAGGCGAAAGACCTTGTGAAACTACAAAATCCATGCTTCCATATCCTTGACCCATGGCAGTTCAAGTGATGTCAAACTGCATTCGTTCTACAGTGTAGATGCGCCCTGGGGGAGCAATGGGCCAGCTGTTTCTCTGTGGAAAGCGGGTGACGTGCCTGTCTTTGGAGAGCTTGCCAATGACCCTCTCTGGAGAGTCAGACTGGTCCCTTTGGTGCAGCGGCATTTGGTGCCGCAACGGGAAGGCAGACAGTAGGACTCTCCAAAGAGCCAGCCTGGCTGCTGCTTGGCTATGGGGTAGTTGCCACAGACAGAAAGGGGCCAGCCCAATGAGAGTCTCTGGAGCAAGAGCGGAAAGGGCGGCCAGACTCTTTGGAGACCCCACCCAGCTGTTCCCCAGCTGCAGAGCAGCCACCAAGGCAACCGCCTCTCAAGCACAACTGCCTGAGGCCGGGTTCGTTGCCTTGCCTCACTGGAGGGCAAGCACTAAACATCGTACTTTAAGCACCAATGTTCACTTTGCTGGATTTTGTCTTGGAGTTTGTTGATGCAGCAAATTCAGGGACCTGGTCATCTTGTATGGAGCAATATGGACATCATCCTCCCTGAAAATGTTGAAGCTGAAGAATCTGTATTATGCATCGTCAAAGGCTTTCACAGCCAGAATCACTAGGGTGTTGTGTGATTTTCGGGCTGTGTGGCTGTCTTCTAGCAGCATTTTCTCCTGACGTTTCACCTGCATCTGTGGCTGGCATCTTCAGATCCTCTGAAGATGTTAACAACAGATGCAGGAGAAATGTCAGGAGAAAATGCTGCTAGAAGATGACCTTGCAGTCGAAAACCACACAACATCCCAATCTGTATTATGTTTCTACTGGATGTTCCCTGTCATGAGATGTGGGGCAGAGTGCAATATGTTGTCAAAGGCTTTCATGGCTGGAATCACTGGGTTGCTGTGAGTTTTCTGGGCTGTATGGCTATGTTCCAGAAGCATTCTCTCCTGATGTTTCACCCATATCTATGGCAGGCATCTTCAGAAGTTGATGGGTCTCTCCTGATGTTTTGCCCACATTTCCAACAGACCTCACAATCTGCTATCTATGGCAAGAAGCAGCCAGACTTTGAAGCTGAAAGGCCTTTCGATGCAGGAATCAGCCAGTCTTTGAAGTTGCAAGGCCTTTTGATGCTAATCAAAGTGGCCAGTTGGAACATTCACACTTGCCTCAAACAGACAAGACTTCTTTCCCACACCCTGGACATTATTCCAGATATATAAACTCCAATTGCCTAGTTTCCAACAGACCTCACCACCTGTGAGGGTGCCTGCCCTAGATGTGGGTGAAACATCAGGATTGAATGCTTCTGGAATATGGCCATACAGCCCTGAAAACTCACAGCAACCCAGTGATTCCAGTCATGAAAGCCTTCAACAACACTTCCAGTGCTGTTGGTGATGCCTCTCTTTGCCTGCTCTAAAATGATATAATTATAAAGATGGAAAAGACCACAAGGGTCATCCAGGAAAACACAATCAAAGCACTCCCAACAGATGGCCATCCAGCCTCTGTTTAAACCTCCTTGAACTTTCCTAGCAGTCTCAAACCCATTGGTTTAACCTCCAGCCACAGTTTCTCGTTTTCCCTGGAACACGAGGGAGAGTGACGCATGTGCCCTTTTGCAAAAACAGGACTCCATCCCAGGGCCGGAGCATGCGTTTGCCTCCTTTTTCATTAACTTAATCAAAACCACCCGTCCTCTAGCATGCAGGCTCGCGGAGGCGGGATGTGGGCCTCCTTTGAAATCCTTTTTGGGGGAAAGAAGGGGGGCTTGTGGTCTGGGCTTGGCTTTTTGGGTCTTTTGGGAACCTCGCTGCCCCATCCTTGAGAGAAGGATGTCTGGAGGACCCTCCCTTCCTCCTTTCTGGCCCACCAACCGAACCTCAATCGGCCCGTCCAACTCTCCCCAATTTTCGGTGTCTCTTTCCGAGTCCAACATCTGTCTGGCTTCTCTCTATTAAAAAAAAGCCATGTTGCAAGCAGCCTGACATGGAAATTACTTCTCAGTAAATCTCTCCCTCCCCACACCCTCCTTCTTTCTTTTTCTTCTTTCTTTTTTTAACAAGCCAGGCAATCCCAGGGTTTCCACCAAACTGAACGAAACAGAGAAGGAAGATTTGCTGTATCTATGTATGATGAGCATGGTCCAAGGCTGGAAGAGGTCCCTCTGTGGAATCATCAGTGAAGATCTTGGAGTCCTGGTCTCTTAATCCCCTGTTATTTTCTCCATCACTTTTCCTTTCATTGAGCCAGAATGACAAGTACGTACTGTCTCTTCTTCGTAACGTCTGGATCGATGGACCTTTTCTCTATTTCGTGTTGTTTCCCCCAAGTTCAACCATTAAATCACCCCTTCCCTGATCTTTCCATCTTCCAGTAAGCAGGACGGGACCATTTACGTATTCATTTTTATGAAAATAATTGTTTGTTGTTGTGTGACTTCAAGTTATTTCCAACTTTGTGGGCTTTTATGAGGTTCAGAGTATGTGACTCACTCATGGGTTTATATGGATGAGGAATCGACCCCTGGTCTTCAGAGTCATATAGTCCAAAGCTCAAATCATTACACAATAGTGTGAGGTGCTTTGCATCTCAATCGCAGAGATAAATGCAGGATTCAATAATAATAATAATAATAATAATAATAATAATAATAATAATAATAATAATAAATCTGTCAACTGCAAAAGGCCACCTTACTTGGATCTGTGTGCATCATTCGAAAATACATCACATAGTCTTAGACGCTTAGGAAGTGTTCGACTTGTGATTTTGTGATACAAAATCCAGCATATAGATCTCGTTTGCTGTGACATACTGTGCTTTTGTGTCAGTAAAATAATAATAATAATAATGATAGCAGAATAATAATAATATAATATGATAATAATTAATAATTAATATAATAATATAATAATCACAGAATAATAACAATAATATACTATTATTAATAATAATAATTCAAAGTGCTGGCTTTAGCCTTTAAAGCCCTAAACGGTTCTGGCCCGACCTATCTGTCCGAACGCATCACCCCCTATGAACCAGTTAGGACATTAAGATCGTCCGGGGAGGCCCTGCTCTCGATCCCGCCAGCCTCACAAGCACAGCTGACGGGGACGAGAGACAGGGCCTTCTCAGTGGTGGCCCCTCGGCTGTGGAACGCCCTTCCCGCAGACGTTAGATCGGCCCCCTCCCTGCTGGCGTTCAGGAGAAGAGTAAAGACCTGGCTCTTTGAACAGGCGTTTAATTAAGCAGTGCAACCAACTGATTGATCTTGGAACTTGGAATAATGGACGAGGAGATCGGATTATGATTTTACTGTTGAGACGTGATGGATTAGTTATATAGATGTATAGATGCTATACTGATGTTCTGTTGTATTGTTATATTGATGTCGTTGATTTAGTTACTGTTTTAAATGCTAATGTTGTGCACCTTGTATATTGTCCTGGCTGTGAACCGCACTGAGTCGCCTACGGGCTGAGAGAGTGCGGTATACAAGTAAAGTAAATAAATAAATAAATAAATAAATAATAATAATAATAATAATAGAAGAAGAAGAAGAAGAAGAAGAAGAAGGCGGCTCTCCATGGACAGTTCCTGGGATGAGGAATCTAACAACAAAAGTGGTGGTGATAACATATTAACTCTAGAACTTCCATAGTAGAATTACGGAGAGATTTCTTTCCTGAATTTGAGATGCCAATAAATATGAAAATAATAATAAGAAGAAGAAGAAGAAGAAGAAGAAGAAGAAGAAGAAGAAGAAGAGTGTCTGCTGTGGACTCATCTTGTTGTGTTTCTAATAATAATAATAATAGTAGTAGTAATAATAATAATAATGTAAAAACACAATCCAGAGCAGAAGAGAAAACTGGCAAAAGAAGGCTCTCCATGGGCAGTTTCTGGGGAAAATTGAGAGCCAAATAGACAAAGAAAAAACATGGCTGTGGCTCACAAAAGGAACTCTGAAAAAGGAGACAGAGGGCCTGATTCTGGCAGCCCAAGAACAAGCCATTCGAACCAATGCCATCAAAGCCAGAATTGAAAAGTCAACGACAGATCCCAAATGTAGACTCTGCAAAGAAGCAGATAAAACAATAGATCACATCCTCAGCTGCTGCAAGAAGATCGCGCAGACAGACTACAAGCAGAGGCACAACACCATTGCTCAGATGATTCATTGGACCTTGTGCCACAAATACCATCTGCCTGCAACAAAGAAGTGGTGGGATCACAAGCTGGAAAAAGTTACAGAGAACGAACACTCCAAACTCCTCTGGGACTTCTGGATTCAGATAGACAGAGTTTTGGAGCATAATACTCCTGACCTCACAATCGTGTTAAAAAACCAAGTAAGGATCGTCAATGTCGCAATCCCAGGTGACAGCAGGATTGCAGAGAAACAACTGGAAAAGCTGACATGATATGAGGATTTAAAGATCGAACTGCAAAGACTCTGGCACAAGCGAGTAAAGGTGGTCCCAGTGGTGATTGGCACACTGGGTGAAGTGCCAGAAGTGTTGGGATCACAAGCCGGAAAAAGTTACAGAGAATGAACACATCAAGCTACTCTGGGACTTCTGAATTCAGACAGAAAGAGTTTTGGAGCACAAGGTTCCTCACCTCAAAACAGCAGCAAAATAGCAGTTATGAAGTAACAATGAAAATAATTTTATGGTTAGGGGTCGCCACAACATGAGGAACTGTATAAGGGGTCGCATCATTAGGAAGGTTGAGAACCACTGTTATAAGTGGTGGCATTTCCTGGGAAATACTTCAGGATGTGGTAGATGCCAGGTAGATCTCCCTTCACTCAAAAAAATATCAGAAAGGATTGGAAAAAAGCGAGGAACGTTGGTTTTTCCAGTCCATCCAGACGAGTCCTAAGAGTACAATATGAGTTCATCAAGATAGCCATCTTGGTGAACTCATATTACACTTTTGGGGCTGAAGGCTAGTGTTGCTGACACGAGGCCAGCTGAAGCCGTATTGAATCCCCTCCCTGCCTAGGAATTTTGGAAATGGCTTAGGACTACCTTGTCCCTGGCTTGACTTTCTGCTGGCATGATGGCTGTGTCCCTGAGCCGGAGGCAGTGCGGATTTGGCATCATCTACTCCCTTTCTCCAACTCTTTTAGGCACTTTTTCCAGTTCTTTCACTGGCTGATCTCAGCTAACAAATCCTTTTGCCAGTTTAAGCTCATACTGGAAGTAAAAAAAAAAAAAAAACCTAGACAGATGAAGTACAGATATCACTTGCTCTTTGGTTACACTTCTCTGCTTCTTTCTTTGGTTACCGTCTTCAAGATTTCTCATTTTTTTTCCTACCTTGCTTAGGAAAGGGGTATCCATGGGACTCCAATCCCAATAATAGATGCTAGCTTACACAAGGGCTTTGTAAATCAGGAGGTGTATCTTTTTGGAAAGGCATTACCTTTTAGAGGTCATAAACTTTTGGGAAACCAAAAATCTCCATAGCCAAATGTAAACCTTTTGGAGATTAATTGACATTCACACTATTTGGAATAATTATAATTTTTTGTAAAGTATGATCTTCCTGAGAAGAGTTAAATACTTGTTTGAGTGAATCTTCTCCTTAGTGGTAAATATCCACCAGTATTCATGCAAGGCAAATTAGATTTCTCAGTTGTTAGACTGATATACCTGGTTATCTCTGAACTGTTAGGAACAAAGATATGCCAATGCACAAAATATATAGCAGATCTCCAGAAGTGTTATTTCAGTTGCCCATAGACATCGACTCCCCCATAAAATATATTGCTTTTATATAAATCACAAATAACTAGTATAGGAGGCTTATAGAAGATTGCGATTTCCAACAGTCTGCACTGTAGAATTAATACAGTTTGACATCACTTCAACTGCCTGGCTGTTGTAGTTTAGAGAGGCACAAGCACTCTAGAGCAGAGAAGGCTAAAAACCTTGTAAAACTACAACTCCCCAATTCCAAAGCAATAGGCCACGACAGATGAAGGGATGTTAAAAATGCATTTGTTTTACAATGTAATTGTGTATGTGTTGCATCTCAGCTTATGTTGACCCTATGAATTTCATGGTGTTTTCATAGGCAAGGGATGCTTAGGGTTGATTTTGTCACTTCCTTCCTCTGAAGTTAAACCTAGAGCACCTGGACTTTCTTGGAGGTCACCCATCCGAATACTAACCAGAGCTGACACTGCTTAGCATCCAAGATCAGACTGGATCTGGTGCCTTTAGGGCAGGCATGAGCAAACTTTGACCCTCCAGGAGTTTTGGAGGGCTGAAGTTTGCCGATGCCTGCCCAGCTGTTAGGAATTATGAAAGTTGAAGTCCAAAACACCTGGAGGGCCGAAGTTTGCCCAGGCCTGCTTTAGGGTATTGACGCTGTCCTGCTTAACACTGACCATCCCTCCCCTTCAAACATCAACAGGCCAGTTCAGCCAGCACAAGAGGCTCTTTTGGAGTTTAGGACTGCGCTGTAAACAAAGCCACTGACTCATGCACATCCAACCTTGGTGTCCTGGCCGCAAGGCTACATGTTGTAATTAATGTGTGGGTGTTTGCTGCTCTTGTTGTTATAGTTTTGCTGCCATGGATGTCACCTTGAATTCTTTGAAGGGAAAATGGGACACAAATGTGACCCAGCAAAGAAAAGTATGCGCATGAATGAGACACGGGGGTGGCCGCTTTTGGCACGCAGACCCCAAAACAGCCTCCGCTGTTGCCAATCTGCCAGAACAAAACAAAAACCAAACCACAACCTCTGTTCTAATCCTTTTTTGCTTGTGGAGACATTAGAGGGGGAAATGCCTGCTACATTTTATCCATCATTAGGATGTTGTTGTTGTTGTGTGCATTTAAGTACACTGTGATTTACGGCAATGCTGGGAGATGCCTTTCGAGGAGGTTTCCCACTGTGTTGTCGAAAGCTTTCATAGCCGGAATCACTGGGTTGCTGTGAGTTTTCCGGGCTGTATGACCATATTCCAGAAGCATTCTCTCCTGACATTTTCCCACATCTGTGGCAGGCATCCTCACAGGTTGTGAGGTCTGTTGGAAACTAGGCAAGTGAGGTTTATATATCTGTGAAATGTCCAGGGTGGGAGAAAGAACTCTTGTCCATTGGAGGCAAGTGTGCATGTTGCAGTTGGCTACCTTAATTAGCATTGCATGGCCTTGCAACTTCAAAGACTGGCTGATTCCTGCCTGGGGGATTCAAGGTGGACAATTGCAACATTCACACGTGCCTCAAGCAAACAAGAGTTCTCTCTCCCACCCTGGGCATTCCACAGGTATGCTATTGATTTCCTCTCGCTGTATACATTGTAGAATCAGCACAGTTTGACCCCACTTTAACTTATACCATGTTTCCATGGTATAAGTTTTGTAGTTTTACAAGGACTTTAGCCTTCTCTGCCAAAGAATGTGGTCTCACCAAGCTACAAATGCAGGATCCCATATCATTGAGCCATGGCAGTTCAAGTAATGTCAAATTGGGTTCATTCCACAGTGTACAGGTACACTCAGCCTCAAATGGATATAACAGCAAAGCTTCTCAGAAGAAAACATGCCAAGAAAACCCTGGGATAGGGTTTCCATAAGTCAAACAACTTTAAGGTGCACAACAATAACAAATATCAGCTTAGGGTTGCTGTGGGTTTTCTGGGCTGCATGGCCATGTTCCAGAAGTGTTATCTCCTGACGTTTTACTCACATCTATGGAAAGAAGCATCCAGTCTTTGAAGCTATAAGGCCATTCAATGCTAATCAGGATGGCCAATTCCAACATTCATAGTTTGTTTCAAACAGACAAGAGTTCTTTCTCTCACCCTGGACATTCCAAAGGCATATAAACCTCACTTGTCTCATTTCCAATGGACCTCATAACCTCTGAGGATGCCTGCCATAGATGTGAGCGAAACGTCAAGAGAGAATGCTTCTGGAACATGACCACACAGCCCAGAAAACTCACAGCATCCCAGTGATTCCGGCCATGAAAGCCTTTGACAACACACTATTGGCTTCATTGTAACTCAGTGGCCTGAATCCCAATGATAGCTCCAACTAGAACAAACCTATTTAATCAGTGGAATTTACTTTTATATTAACTCAGCATCCCCTGGACATGAGAGATGGACATGAGAGAAGCCTCCCACAAGGATGATAAAACATCAAATCATCCAGGCGTCCCCTGGGCAACGTCCTTGCAGACGGCCAATTCTCTCACACCAGAAGCAACTTGCAGTTTCTCAGGTTGCTCCTGACATGACAAAAAATCCCCTGGAATACTCTTAGGCTTTGTGTTTTACAACAGAAGGGCAGTTTCCTGGGAGTGACGGTCAAAATGCATCTGTTTAAATTGTTCACATATTTTGCAATGCATAGAATGAGTTAACATGGAAAGTCTTCTCCCAAAGGTATGAAGTCTGAAATAGACCGCCTAGTCCTTCTATAGCTGTATTGTTTATATTCGGGCAGAGATAATTAACTGCAGACTATCCCTTTAACTCAATCCAACCCAACTTCTGTATGTTCATGCATAGAGATGGGGAGGAGACATTATGTGGTTTCCAGCCTAGTACCCACTTTCTAAGAGTAGACAGCAATTTCCAAGAAGGGAGCAAACAAAGCATACCAAGTTTTAACCGTACTTTAGTCCTTGCAGCAATTGCTATCCACCGATACACTGCCCCTGAACAAGAAGGTTTCACATCAACAGCCTTCGAAGACTGTTCAGGAGCTTCAAATGGTCCAACGGGCAGCAGCCAGGGAGCACACAACTCCTCTGTTGCGCCAGCTCCACTAGTTGCCAGTTTGCTAATGGGGACAACTGAAAGTGCTGACTTTAGCCTTTAAAGGCCTAAACGGTTCCGTCCCAGTTTACCTGTCCGAACGCATCTCTCCCTATGAACCATCTAGGCACTTACGATCGTCTGGTGAGGCCCTGCTCTCGGTCCCGCCCCCTTCGCAGATGCAACAAGAGACAGGGCCTTCTCAGCGGTGGCCCCTCTGCTATGGAACACCCTCCCTAGGGATATTAGATCTGCCATAGAGAGTTTCATCTATGCAGACTATCGCATCATCACCGCTCAAGCAGGCAGCTTTGAAATGGTTGAACAGAAGCTCTCCGAGGCTTTAGGTGTTCTTACTGTCTGATACAAGAAAACCAGCTGATTCCTAATCAGTCTAGAAAACAGACGAGTGCTTTCCATCTTAAGAACAGACAAGCATCTTGAGCTCTGAGGATCACCTAGGAAGGAATCCCACTGGAACACATCAAAATACCTGGGAGTTACTCTGGACTGACTACAAGAAGCACTGCTTGAATATCAAGCAAAAAGTGGGCTCTAGAAACAATATCATACAAAAGCTGACTGGTACAACCTGGGGATCACAACCAGACACAGTGAAGACATCTGCTCTTGCGCTTTGCTACTCTGCTGCTAAGTATGCATGCCCAGTGTGGAACACATCTCACAACGCTAAAACAGTGGATGGGGCTCTTAATGAGACATGCTGTATCACTACAGGATGTTTATGCTCTACACCAGTGTTTCACAACCTGTGGGTCCCCAGGTGTATTGGCCTACAACTCCCAGAAATCCCGGCCAGTTTACCAGCTGTTAGGATTTCTGGGAGTTGAAGGCCAAAACATCTGGGGACCCACAGGTTGAGAACCACTGCTCTTCACCACTGGAGAACTTATCCTGTTTAGCCAGTATTGCACCACCTGACATCCATCGGGAAGTAGCAGCCAATAATGAAAGGACCAAGGCAGTGACATCTCTGGCCCATCCTCTGTTCGGATATCAGCCAACATGCCAATGCCTTAAATCAAGAAACAGCTTTCTAAGATCTACATACTCGCAGGAACACCTTGGCAAGCAAGAGTCCAAAAGTGGCAGGTTAAAACCCAGAAGCCCAATCAGAGGCTGATACTGAATGAGAGACTCCCTCCTGGGCACACAAAAGTTGAGCGACTTGGAAGGCACTGAACAGACTGCGCTCTGGCACCACGAGATGCAGAGCCAACCTTAAGAAATGGGGCTACAAAGTGGAGTCCACGACATGCGAGGGTGGAGAAGAGCAAACCACAGACAACTTACTACAATGCAGTCCATGCCCTACCACATGCGCAATGGAGGACCTTCTTATAGCAACACCAGAGGCACTCCAAGTGGCCAGCTTCTGGTCACATTTAGTATAATACCAAGTTTTTAACTTTGTTTGTGTTTGTTTTTATAAAAACATTGTAATGTACTCTCAATAAATAAATAAATTTTACCAGATATTGGACTACATTTCCCATCATCATACCTGCCCGTGCCAAAAAGCCGATGGGAGTTGGACTCCAACTATGTCTAGAAGTGACACAGGTTTCTCGCACTGATGCTGTCATAAAGGAAGCATGGAAAAATTCCCTGCCTTGCCCAATTCCCTATTCCTTGCTGCCATCTAGTGAAAAGAGTGGCACATAACCATTCATTCACAAAGAAACAATCAGGGCCCAAGGAAGGATTCCCCCAAGCAATAAGAAGCCAGACCTTGAAACTGCTAGGCCATTTAATGCTAATCAAGGTGGACAATTGCAACATTCACACCTACCTCAACCAGACAAGAGTTCTTTCTGGTCAGCCTCACGTCGATACCAGGCAACATTCTGGAAAAGATTGTTAAGGAAGTGGTCTGCAAACACTTAGAAACAAATGTGGTCATCGCTAATAGTCAACATGGATTTATCAAAAACAAGTCATGCCAGACTAATCTGATCTCTTTTTTCGATAGAGTTACAAGCTGGGTAGATGCGGGGAATGCCGTGGATGTAGCGTACCTGGATTTCAGGAAGGCCTTTGACAAGGTCCCCCATGACCTTCTGGCAAGGAAACTAGTCCAATGTGGGCTAGGCAAAACTACGGTGAGGTGGATCTGTAATTGGTTAAATGGATGAACCCAGAGGGTGCTCACCAATGCTTCCTCTTCATCCTGGAAAGAAGTGACGAGCGGAGTGCCGCAGGGTTCCGTCCTGGGCCCGGTCCTGTTCAACATCTTTATTAATGACTTAGATGAAGGATTAGAAGGCAGGATCATCAAGTTTGCAGACGACACCAAATTGGGAGGGATAGCCAAGCAATACTCCAGAGGACAAGAGCAGGATTCAAAACGATCTTGACAAATTAGAGAGATGGGCCAAAACTAACAAAATGATGTTCAACAGTAACAAATGCAAGATACTCCACTTTGGCAGGAAAAAAGAAATGCAAAGATACAGAATGGGGGATGCCTGGCTCGAGAGCAGTACGTGTGAAAAAGATCTTGGAGTCCTCGTGGACAACAAGTTAAACATGAGCCAACAATGTGATGTGGCAGCAAAAAAAGCCAATGGGATTTTGGCCTAGCATCAATAGGAGCATAGTGTCTAGATCTAGGGAAGTAATGCTACCCCTCTATTCTGCTTTGGTTAGACCACACCTGGAATATTGTTTCCAATTCTGGGCACCACAATTGAAGAGAGATATTGACAAGCTGGAATGTGTCCAGAGGAGGGTGACTAAAATGATCAAGGGTCTGGAGAACAAGCCCTATGAGGAGTGGCTTAAGGAGCTGGGCATGTTTAGCCCGAAGAAGAAAAGGCTGAGAGGAGATATGATAGCCATGTATAAATATGTGAGAGGAAGTCACAGGGAGGAGGGAGCAATGAAAGCCTGCGACAATACATTCATTCATATCATTCTTAATGCTTTCATCTGCCCTATGGTGCATTTCTGCACACACTGAGACATTATTTCACTATCACTAAGCATGCGCCATCGTCACTGGCCCACTTTAGGGATTGTTTCCACCCCTTAGGGATTCCCCTCCTACAAGAAGTGACTTTCCTTGCTATTTCTGTATATCTAAGCCACACCTTCTGCGTGGGTGACTTCTGTGGGCGCAGGGGCAACTTGCTGTTGTTGGAATTCACCAGACTGCCCAAAATAAATATATTACATAGTACAGGGGGCATGACATATATTTGGAAAGTGACGCATGAAAATTCTGTCTTTTTTTCCTCTCTCTCAAATTGTTGAATTAATGCAGTTTGACACCACTTGCATTGCCATCGCCATGCACTCTGCACTCTTGCATGCCAAGCACTCTGTCAAAGGAGCCTAAAGACCTGGCAAAACTACAACTCCCAGAATTCCATAGCACTTTGCCATGGCAGTTCAAGTGGTGTCAAACTGCCAATTCCAACAGGTTAAATGCACCCTTAGACCTCTTCTACACTGCCATATAAAACCCAGATTATCTGCTTTGAATTGGATTATATGGCAGTGTAGACTCATATAATCCAGTTCAAAGCAGATAATGTGGATTATCTGCTTTGATAATCTGGATTAGACAACAGTGTAGAAGAGATCTTAGTCACCTTGTAGCATCATGATTACTTTTCAACTGCTATGATCATATCATATAGAAGGATGGGATTTGCAGTTTAGGGAAGGGCATCGAATATTTCAGCCACAGATTGCTAGTTTCTCAGCAAACTACAAACCCCAGGTTTCCACCATTAGAGCCACAGTGGTAATTAATATAACAATGCAATGCTGGAGGGCAGTGATTCCCACAATGAATGCAGTCTGACACCACTTTGACTGCCATGGCTCAATACAATGGGAATTGTAGTTTAACAAGGTCTCCCAAATAGTGTTGGTGGCTCACCAAACTGCAACCCTCATGTTTCCACAGCATTGAGCCACATTAGTTTGACACTCTTTTAATTGCCATGGCTGAATACTTTCTATGGGTTAATGGGAATTGTAGTTCTGCAAGGTCTTTCTCCTTCCCAAGATGCTGGTGTCTTGCCTAATTACCAATCCCAAGGTTCCCTAGCATTGGCAATTAAAGTGGTGCCAAACTATAGTGTAAATCAGGTATGGACAAACTTGGGCCCCCCAGGTGTTTTGGACTTCAACTCCCACAATTCCTAACAGCTGGTAGGCTGTTAGGAATTGTGGGAGTTGAAGTCCAAAACACCTGGAGGGCCCAAGTTTGACCATGCCTAATGTAGATGCTTTGCTTTGCTTTGCTTTGCTTTGGCCATCACCTTGGCCTTGGCCTTTCCCTTTCCCTTTCCCTTTCCCTTTCCCTTTCTTTCTTTCTTTCTTTCTTTCTTTCTCCCTCCCCACCTCTTCGCCTTGATTGGCTCTCTCTTTCTTTCCTGGCGTGGCTTCTCTTCGCCTTCCGCTTCTGCAAAACACATGAGCCACTTCCTCGAGTCAAGCAAGTCTTGTCCTGGAGGGGAAACAACTTGTATTTGCTGCCCCAAAAAAAGTTGAGCCAACTTTGCCAGGTAAGTTGTAAAAAGGAAGAGGCAGCTTCATTGCACCAATGAGGTCTCTTTTGTCCTCTGGAGAAGAGAAATGCAATATATCTGCTTTTGTATTGTTGAAGGCTTTCATGGCTGGAATCACTAGGTTCTTGTGGTTTTTTTCAGGCTATAGGGCCATGTTCTAGAGGCATTTCTCCTGACGTTTCGCCTGCATCTATGGCAAGCATCCTCAGACCTCTGAGGATGCTTGCCATAGATGCAGGCGAAACATCAGGAGAAATGCCTCTAGAACATGGCCCTATAGCCCGAAAAAACCCACAAGAACCATATCTGCTTTTTTTTCATTGGGAGACTGATATTTATTTTGTTTCTTTGCTTTTCCAGATGTGTTGGACTACGAACCACATCACCCTTGGCCACATGGCTAGACTGGGAGTTGTAGTCCAACACATTTAGGGCCCTTCCACACAGCCCTATATCCCAGAATATCAAGGCAGAAAATCCCACAGTTTTGAACTGGGTTATCTTAGTCCACAGATATTGTGGGATTTTCTGCCTTGATATTCTGGGACATAGGACTGTGTGGAAGGAACTCTAGTAGGGAGGAAGCTATCTATTTCCTACACTCTGCTACATAGTTGTGGATACTATGATATTGATACTATGTTGACAGACCTGCAAGGGAAATGTTCTGGGTGTTGTTTCTGTTGTAGTTTCTTTGTATAGTAACATCCAAGATATGTGTCGCTTTAGAAATAAACAATCAAAAGTGTTTTTGTCGTGTCAGGAGTGACTTGAGAAACTGCAAGTCGCTACTAGTGTGGGAGAATTGGCCGTCTGCAAGGATATTGCCCAGGGGACACCTGGATGATTTGATGTTTTTATCCTTGTGGGAGGCTTCTCTCATGTCCCCGCATGAGGAGCTGGAGCTGATAGGGGGAGCTCCTCCGCCTCTCCCCGGATTTGAACCTGTGACCTGTCGGTCTTCAGTCCTGCCGGCACAGGGGTTTAACCCACTGCGCCACCGAGGGCTCCATCAAAAGTGTTAGAGGTGTACAATCTAAATATAGGTAAAGGTAAAGGTTTTCTCCTGACATGAGTGGTGCTCATCTCCATTTCTAAGCCAAAGAGCTGATGTTGTCCGTAGACACCTCCAAGGTCATGTGGCCGGCATGACTGCATGAAGCGCCGTTACCTTCCCGCTGGAGCAGTACCTATTGATCTACTCACATTTGCATGTTTTTGAACTGCTAAGTTGGCAGAATAATATATATGTATGTAAATATATATGTATATAAACATAACAAGGACTGGGTGCTGGTGTCCTACCTAACTACAAATCCCAAGATTCCCTGTCATTGAGCCATGGCAATTAAAGTGGTGCCAAACTACAATGTAGGTCAGGCATGGACAAACTTGGGCCCTCTGGGTGTTTTGGACTTCAACTCCCACAAGAAGGACAGAAGAAGGAAAGTACACAATTGTACCTTCACGTATTTATACATGGCCCTCATCATGTCTCCTCTCAGCCTTCCCTTCTGCAGGCTAAACAGGTCTTTAAGCCATTCCTCATAGGGCTTGTTCTCAAGACCATTGATTATTTTAGTCGCCCACAAGAAGGACAGAAGGAGGAAAGTACACAATTGTATCAATAGCAAAGCAAAGCGCTCAGATAAAATGTCAATCAAAAGCCTAAAAGAAGTAATAGAGAAGAAGAAGAAATTGAGAGGGTTTATCACTCCTTGGGAAGCTATTTCTTTGCTCCTGCTCCCTTCGCATTTCTTTGTAGAGTTCTAATAATTCGGGAGTAGAAATACATATTAGTGCTTCTCATTTCTCACAAACCAACACAGGTCCACCTAAGTGCTGGAAAATAATCTGGAATGCCTACACTGCTCAAACACAGCTGTGTGATTGTACTTCCAGTGCATCTACATTGTAGAATGAATGCAGTTTAGCTCCACTTTAACTGTTCATATAGAATCATAGTATCCTAGAGTTGGAAGACACCTCATGGACCATCCAGTCCAACCCTGACAGAGGGCCAACCAGCCTCTGTTTAAAAGAAGGAGTCTCCACCACACTTCGGGGCAGAGAGTTCCACTGCTGAACAGCTCTCACAGTCAGGAAGTTCTTCCTAATGTTCAGGTGGAATCTCCTTTCCTGTAGTTTGAAGCCATTGTTCCATGTCCTAGTCTCCAGGGCAGCAGAAAACAAGCTTGCTCCCTCCTCCCTATGACTTCCCTTCATGTATTTATACATGGCCCTCATCATGTCTCCTCTCAGTCTTCCCTTCTGCAGGCTAAACATGCCCAGGTCTTTAAGCCACTACTCATATGGCTTGTTCTCCAGACCATTGATTATTTTAGTCACCCTCCTCTGGACACATTCCAGCTTGTCACCATCTCCCTTCAATTGCAGTGTCCTGAATTGGGCACAGTGTGATTCCAAGTGTGGTCTGATCAAGGCAGGGTAGAGGGGTAGTATTTTATTTATTTATTTATTTATTTCAATTACTTCTATCCCGCCCTTCTCACCCCCGAGGGGGGACTCAGGGCGGCTTACAAACGAAGGCACAAGTCTATGCCTAAATCAATAAACAAACAATACATAAAAACAATTTAAACGATTAACAAGTTAAAAACATTAATACATAGTAAAATAGCAAAACAATCTCATGCTCAGTGTTCAGAGTCCGTTTATCCATTCCATTCCGTTCGCCCTTGTTTATCGTCAGATCTTTCCTTAGCTGCCAGAATATCCAAAAGCTTGGTCCCATATCCAGGTCTTCAATTTTTTTCTGAATGCCAAAAGGGAAGTCGCTGTTCTAATCTCCCCGGGGAGTGAGTTCCACAGGTGAGGGGCCACCACTGAGAAGGCCCTGCTCCTCGTCCCCGCCAACCTCACTTGTGATAGTGGCGGGGTCGAGAGCAGGGCCTCCCCAGATGATCTTAAATTTCGAGATGGGATGTAGAGGGAGATCCGTTCGGACAAATACACTGGGCCGGAACCGTATAGGGTTTTGTAGGTCAAAACCAGCACTTTGAATTGTGCTCGGAATTGGATCGGCAGCCAGTGGAGCTGGCGTAACAGAGGGGTGGTATGCTCCCTGTACGCCGCTCCGGTGAGTAATCTGGCTGCTTCTCGCTGGACTAGTTGAAGTTTCCGAGCAGTCTTCAAAGGCAACCAAAGGCAACCCCACGTAGAGTGTATGACTTCCTTGGATCTAGGCACTAGAGTCCTATTTATGCAGGTCAAAATCCCATTGGTTGTTTTTTTAGCCGCCGCATGACATTGTTGGCTCATGATTAATTTGTTCTGTAGAAGAAACTTATTTCAAGGACTCAGGGCTCTTCCAGACAGGCCCTATATCATAGGATCCGATCCCAGGTTTTCTGCTTTAAACTAGATTATATGAATCCACGCTGCCACATAATCTGGGATAAACAGAAAGCCTGATGTCAGATCCTGGGATATAGGGCTTGTCTGGAAGGGCCCACAGTGACTCGCAGAAGTCTGTTTGTTTGGCAGCCTTGACAGGACATTTTCCGGGTGTTGTTTCCAGATTCTGGAAAGCAGAATTATGACTTATTGTTTTGCTGCTTTTAGCAAACACATCACAGGGTCTCTTCTTAATTTGGCCTTTTAATTTTTTAAGTGTTCCTTTTTTTGTAATGCTTTTATTTTTAATTGTTTAATGGTGTGGTACTTGGCAGTACAAGCAGTTCCCAGGCTAAGAACACGATAGGTTCTGTAAGTTTGTTCTTAAGTTAAATTTGTTTGTAAGTTGGAACAGGTACATTTTTTAAGTGTAACTCATACACGCACACATGCCTACAGACAGCAAAACAAACATCACAAGGGTACTACTAACCTTTCCGTGTGTTATCCAAAGCATATGTGTGTGTATATATGTATAGATATATAGATAAGGTAAAGGTTAAGGTTTCCTCTTGACATTAAGTCTAGTCGTGTCTAACTCTGGGGGGTGGTTGCTCATCTCCATTTCTAAGACAAAGAGCTGGCATTGTCCATAGACACCTCCAAGGTCCTGTGGCCGATATGATTGCATAGAGTGCCGTTACCTTCCCGCCAAAGCAGTACCTATTGATCTACTCACATGTGCATTTTTTCAAAGTGCTAAGTTGGCAGAAGCTGGGGCTAAAAGCAGGAACGAATCCCAATTTGTTTATTTACTTATTTATTTATTTATTTACAGCTTTTATATTCCGCCCTTCTCACCCCGCAGGGGACTCAGGGCGGATTACAGTGTACACATATATGGCAAACATTCAATGCCAATTTTTGACATACAAACATATACAGACATACACAGAGGCTATTTAACTTTTTCTGGCCACCAGGGGAGCTGTCGCTTTCATCGTCCATCTGCAATGCTGATGAAGTGCTTCCGCATTCCCCGCAGGCTTCCCTGCTGGAATGCTTTGCTGGAGTCTTCTTTATGGCCTCATAAATTAGTTAATTTAGCCTTCCCACTAAGGTGGCACCTAATTTTCCTACTTGACAGATGCAACTGTCTTTTGGGTTGCAAAGGTCGACAACAGGCTACACATAATTGGTTGGAAACCCACTCCAACCCGAGCTGGCTTCGAACTCATGACCTTTTAGTCAGAGTGATCTTAATGCAGCTGACACTCAGCCAGCTGCGCCACAATCCCTTGGATTCAAACCGCCGACCTTTCAGTCAGCAAGTTCAGCAGCTCAACAGTTTAATCTACTGCGCCACCGGGGGGGGGGGGATATATGTATGTCTATGTGAGTGTGTGTGTGTATACACACACACACACACAATACACACACACACACACCTACAGACAGCAAAACAAACAGCACAGGGATGTTAACCCTTCCCTATGTTATCCAAAGTGTGTGTGTGTGTGTGTGTCTGTATTCATGGATTTTGAACAAAATGGGCTTGTTGCAGAAACAAGGATTGGCTATAAAGCTTCAGTGGAGACCCCCTTAGCCCATAATAACACTTTCCAGAGTGAATCTCCCTTCCTAGAGGTAAATTTCTCACCGTTCTTAACTATGAGTCATTAATAAATTGGCTGTTTGTAACTTGGGACCTGTCTGTAGTTAACTATCGCCACTTGGGAAAATTAACTTTTCTGACTCCCACAATTCTCCACTCAAGATATCAACTTTTTTCAGTCCCCCAAAAAGCAACATTTCCATGTTTTCTTAATTATGTGACCAGCCCTCCATGTTGGATCAATGCTGTGAAATTCTGGGTTTTGTAGTCTTTCACTGTCTTTAGCCTTCTCTGCCAAAGAATGCAGGCACCTCGCCAAAGTACAACTCCCAGGATTTCACAGCATTAAGTCATGCAGTTAAAGTGATGTCAAACTGCATTCAATTAACAGTGCCTATGTACCCATGCTGGCCAAATGACCTTGGGGGTGTCTACCGACAACGCAAGCTCTTCATCTTAGAAATGAAGATGACCCCTCCCCCCCCCAGAATTTGACACGGCTAGACTTAATGTCAGGGGAAAGCTTTACCTTTACCTTTATGTACTCATAGTCCTTTAGATCAAATTGCACTAAAAGATGAGTGTAGAATTTTCAGCATGACTTTATGACAAGTACAGAATGAAGTTGACCTTGAGAGTTGCACCTGAGGACCTAGACATCCCTAAATAAAACATTTTAATCATATCTGTGAATAATCAAATGCTCACAAGTCAAACCCACAAATACGGAGAGCTGACAATAAATAAGTCTGGGTTGTTGTAGGTTTTTTCAGGCTATATGGCCATGTTCTAGAGGCATTCTCTCCTGACATTTCACCGGCATCTATGGTAAGCATCCTCAGAGGTAGTGAGGTCTGTTGGAACTAGGAAAAGGGGGATTTGTATATCTGTGGAATGACCTGTTTCCTAGTTCCAACAGACCTCACTATCTCTGAGGATGCTTGCCATAGATGCAGGCGAAACGTCAGGAGAGAATGCCTCTAGAACATGGCCATATAGCCCGAAAAACCTACAACAACCCAGTGATTCTGACCATGAAAGCCTTCGACAATACAATAAATAAGTCTGTTTTTTCTTCTTTTATAGTGATGAAGCCCCGCCGATTCTTCATTGCCACGAAAGGCTTTATGGGAGAAACGACTGCAGGTGGAGAAGTGAAGGTATCCAAAGGCAGCCTCTTGAGCCAAGAAGACCCCCAAAGAAACTCCCCAGATGGAACATTTTGTGCCAAGATTGTGGACACAGAAAAGATGGTCTGGGTGCCTCCGTGGGCCACTTGGGAACTGAGTGGGTCTCAGTCAGGTCTCCTGGAGGCGGTGACCAATGGAGATGAACGCCTGGCTCTCCTCAAACAAGAGCAGTTGATGCGCCGGCTGAGCACCCTCCGGAAAGGGGACCGGGTCAAGGTCCAGATCACATCTGCCTCTGGGCGGAAAGTTCAGGGCATCATCCGATACCGGGGACCCATCGACAAGAGCAAGCATGATACGAGTGTCATCTTTGGGGTGGAACTTGTGGTGAGTTCTTATGAGAAGAGGACCTCTCTGCTCACTGGCAGATATCACTGTGTGCAAATGTTGTTGGGTGGCTCAGGCTCCTTCTACACTGCCTTATAATCCAGATTATGAAGACAAATAATCCAGATTATCCGCTTTGAACTGGGTTATCTGAGTCTATACTGCCAGATAATCCAGTTCAAAGCAAATAATCTGGATTTTATATGGCAGTGTAAAAGTGTAAAAGGGGTCCCAGTCTAACCTACCTTGAAGGTTTACTAGGAGAATAGAATGGATTGTGGGTGGGTGTAAGAGTGCTTCTCCACTGTAGAATTAATGCAGTTGGACACCACTAGCAATGGAGCATTGTTGGTGCCTGAAATATCCTATTGCTATTTGAATATTGTATTTCTTTGATTCTAAGGCTGGATCTACCCCTGCCCTACATACCAGAAACTGATCCCAGATTATCTGGTTATCCCAGATTATCTGGCAGTGTAGACTCATATAATCCAGGTCAAAGCAGATAATCTGGGATCAGATCCTGGGATATAGAGCAGTGATCCCGCCTATGATGTGCTTTCCCTCCATAAAAACATCTTTTATGGGCTGTGTCTTATAATTGTGGATCATTCTCATTCAAATATATATACACACACATACATATAGATATACATACACACACACACACATACAAACATACATGGCCTTTTTCCTGTTGGTGGTACTGAAATTGTTGTGTGTTATATAATCAATGGCATCTTTAAACTGAAGAAATACAGAATTATCCATTGTGAGAGGTTGTGATTTGTCCAAAGATACTTAACAGGTTTCTGTGACAGAGTGGGGTTTTGAACCTGGTCTCCAGACCCATAAGATGCATCTACACTGCAGAGTTAATGCAGTTTGAGATGTTTTTAACTGCTATGGCTCAGTGCTATGAAATCATGGCAGTTGCAGTTTTACAAGATCTTTAGCTAAAGTGTGCTGGTAGCCCGCCAAACATCACACCCAATGATTCCATATCATTGAGCCATGGCAACTAAAGTGGTGTCAAACTGCATTAATTCTATAGTATAATATATGCACCCTACGATAAAGAAAGTGGCGTCAAACTGCATTAATTCTGTAATCTAGAATATGCACCCTAAAATAAGAATTCCACACCTTTAAATTCTACTTTTCCTTCATTGTAGGGTTCTGCTGCTGGGGGAGGCTTCACTGATGGTTCCTTCAAAGGCCAGAAGTTCTTCTCTTGCCGGGAAAACTGTGGCGTCTTTGTGCCTGCCAATCGAATTGAGCCAGACGACTCGCCGGAGGGCAGCCCACCAGCGCCTCTGAGAGACCGGATCCGGGAATGCGCTCGAATCCAACTGACATCAGGAGACCCCTTGTCCTCTCCAGGGTTGGAGATTGGGGACCGTGTTTACTTCAGGATGGAAGACAGCACCCCTACCGGCACTGTGGTGTACTGTGACCATCTTCCCAAGAAATTGGAAACCGGGGTCTTCGTGGGGATTCTTTTGGTAAGAAGAGTAGTGCAGCTATGGATATGAAGCAATACAAGTAGGAGTATTGTCCTCCCCATTCGAATTCTTTCCCCAGAACAAACATTTCCAAATTTTCTAGTATTTGAAGAAGTGAGACACTGAAAATTATTCATGCCTAGAATTCTTATTTGCACTGTTTATTTGCATGGACATTCCCTTGGTAACTGTTGTCAGTATTCTTCCCAAGACGAAGTACAGTGATCCATCACTTATTGCGGGTGTTACATTCCAGGACCACCTGCGATAAGTGAAATTCTGTAAAGTAGGGATGCCCCCTGACCTTCCCTTCTTGCCCTCCTTACCTTCCTCTTCCTCCTCGTCACCACATGGGGCCTCTTGTTGCCGCTTGGGCCCCACAACGCCTCCTCAGTCGCGGGGCCTAAGCGACAGCAAGAGGCCCTATGCAGTGATGAGTAGGAGGAAAAGGAAGGTAAGGAGGGTGAGGGGGCAGCTCTCCCCTCGCCCTCCTTACCTTCCTCATCCTCCTCCTCTTCACTGCCTGAGCCTCTTGTTTCAACGTCGCATGGGGCCTAAGCAGCAGCCTTACATATCCTGCTTCCCTGAAAATAAGACATCCCCTGAAAATAGGACCTAGTAGAGGTTTTGCTGAATTGCTAAATAGAAGGCCTCTCCCGAAAGTAAGACCTAGCTTCCCCTGGTGGCTGGAAGTTGCAATACCGTCCCTTCTGTACAAGTGGTCCAGGAACTGCTGTCAGAGATCGTTACAGTCTCCAGACAGTGTGTTGTGCGTGAAATAATGGCAGTAACAAGAAATTATTGATAGGATTCACCGTTTGTCTGGTTATGCTGGTTTCTGACAATCCCTGAAAATAAGACCTAGCACATCTTTGGGAGCAAATATTTATATAAGACGCTGTCTTATTTTCAGGGAAACAGGGTACATAAAAACCAAATCATAAATCTAAACAACACATAACTCTGCATAAATCCAATAAGACAATTAATGCTAAGATAAAAGGACATTTAAACATGAAAGCATAAAAATTAAAAACACATAACAAAAACATTAAAATAACATAATCCAAACTCATAGACTGGGCCATTAATAAATTAATAGTAACCAGTAATACATTCCAGACAACTACACTATTTTTGTTGGACAATGCTAGACCCACTGCTGTGAGTCTGAGCTCAAATGGCTCTCCATGGTTTGGAGTCTGTCTGTCCCAATTTAAGATGCTGTATGGCCTCATGTATAAGTCAATAACATGCATAAGTTTAGGGCAATTTTGGAAGCTAAAATTATGGAATTTGCCACAACTCATGGATATGTCTGAGGTCATTCTGCAAAAAAGGGAAAGCTGAAGTGCGGCTTCAGGTGGACACCGTTGTCATCATTTCTCCTCCAGACATTCAAAAATGCCAGAAGTAGATATTGGTTCTTCTTTTAAGTTCTCCTGAGATAGACCAAAAGTTATTGCCTTTTGCCACTTTGGGAAAGAGATGGTTCCTTTATAAAATAAGAGTACCTAAATCCAGTACCTAAATTGGCATGGGTAAGTTGACCCAGGTTTGTTTTTTGTTTTTTTTTGGGGGGGGGGTTAGTATAGACAGGAGTATAGACAGTAAGCGGCCACTGTCTCATTTCGTGTTGGGTTGGAACACTTTAAGGTCTGTCCCTACTATTCCCTGTCAAACCAAGCACTCTTATGTAAGGAGAGATGATTACCACCTCTCCTCCCCATGCCAAGAACCCACACTGTAGAATTACAAGCCACCTTTGCATTTTCCTTCTAGGACAAACCGGTGGGTTCATGGGATGGTCGCTTCAAAGACCATGTCCTCTATCGTATGCCGTCTCCAGAGTTTGGGATGCTTCTTCCAATTTCTAAAGTATTTAAAGGTGAGCCCTGTCATGTCTGCAGTTCTGGAGAAGCCATTCAGGGTTTTGCTTGTTAAACATTATGGTCACATGTATATATCACACAATTTTATTATTATTATTATTGAGTTTGCATTTGAATAGAGAGGCATGTGTACATTGGTTGTGAACCCTTTTCCTAAAACAGTGAAGTAAATTAGCTATGGCAAAATATCTGGGACAAGTTCAAGATGTGCATTTCACTTATGACTTTCCCCATTTATCCCCAAATGATCAGATACTGGGATTTTTCTTGCACCATGCTTGATTATACCATGTTTTGTTTCATTGCTTGTCCAGCTGTACAACACTTGTTGGAAATAGCAACCTTCTATAAGCCTTCTATACTAGTTATTTGTGTGTATATAATTCAAATTGCTTACTATGATGATTCCCATCATATGATGTAGTCAAGAACTGGCATTGTCCATTCAAATGTGGTTGGACTTTGGTGCAAACAGCTCCAGTTCCAGCGCAACCCCACTGTTATTGATGAACACACCATCCAGCAAGTGGAGGTCGCCATTTTGGAAAATCGCTGTGTAACTATTTACCACCTAGTTCAAAATGTCAATATTAGTGTGGGGTCAATGGAAAAAAATAATCTAAGACCATATTCACATCCATAAGGTATCTGCTCACTAGATCCCCCAGGTTGCTTACACCTTTCTAGAAGCAGGAACGAGTCGAATGCTCTCAGGCTTTATTGATGACGTGCCATGAAAACCAGGAGGACTTTTTCAACAGACTGATCAGACAGGGTGAAAGCTGAGTCCATCACTATGATTCTGAGACTAAATTCCAGTCGATGCAATTGAAGCATCGTGACTCACCCTCTCCAAAGAAGGCACATGCACAACTCTCAGCAGGCTAAGTCATGCTCACAGTATTTTGGGACCAGCACAGTCATATTGATGGATATTCCTAGCAAAGGAGACCATGATCACTGGGGCATACATGATTCACTGCTATGGAAATTGCGGGAGGCCATCAAAACCAAGAGACGTGGCATGGTCATTAAAGGTGTCCACCTTCTGCAAGACAATGCACAAGTTCACAACTTACATGTCACCCAAATGGAAGTATGCTCCTTTTGGAGGGTCACGCCTCCAAAAGACTATGGAGATTCCTGGTTTTCCAAAAGGTTATGACTTCTAAAAGGTCATGCTTTTCCAAAAACAGTGATGCCCCATTGTGTTAAAGCTTTCATTGTGTTAAATTCTACCGCATTTCCCTTATTCACCTGACCTCGCACTATTGGACTTCTACCTCTTTCCAACAGTGAAGTTATTTTTTAAGGGCAAGCATTTTTCAGATGATGAGACTCTGATTTCCAAAGTCACAACATGTTTTTTGGAGCAACCTGTTGACTTCTACAAGCGAGGTGATTACAGTTATTTATTTATTATTTATTTATTTATTTCTTGTACTTATTGACCGCCACTCTCAGCCCTAGGGGCGACTCGTGGCGGTGAACAGCAACATAGAAAGACAGCATACAAAAATCATAACAATACATAACAAACTACTACTACGACATATACTTATACTAAAAATCCGCTTCGTCTAATCCTAGGGTCATAGCCAGGTTCGTAGTCGTAGTCCATTCTAACGTCGTTCCACAGATACACTTAGTTGAAGGCCTGCTCGCAGAGCCAAGTTTTCAGGCTCCTACGAAAGGCCATCAAAGAGGGCGCCTGTCTAACTTCCGTAGGGAGGGTGTTCCACAACCGGGGGGCCACCACCGGTTGCATAAAAAGGTGGGAGAAGTGTGTGTCCCTAGGTCGCACCGATGGAGAGAAGAACTAATAACTGTGCCAAGTTTCATTGCTCTCTGTCCACAGGAAGTGGGTCAGGGGAAATCTTTAATGAACACCCCTCATATTATTAGACCGAAGAGAGTGTTAGTTTGTATGCAATAAAGAAGAGACTAAAACAGAATGTTTTGGTTGATAGGTTTAAACTATCAACCAATTAGAAATGTACCTGTATACTGTAATACATGAAGTTTGTAACTATGTTACTTTTAACGAAACTACTTATTTTTGGTCTCTTGAGAGCATGATTTAAAAACCAATATATTTTATGGAGAGTAGTTTTTTGGGGGGAACTGAAATAACACTTCTGAAGGTCTGCTATATATTTTGTGCACTGGCATATCTTTGTTCCTAACAGTTCAGAGAGATAACCAGGTATATCGGTCTAACAGCTGAGAAACCTAATTTGCCTTGCATGAATACTAATGAATATTCACCACTAAGGAGAAGATTCACTCAAACAAGTATTTAACTCTTCTTAGGAAGATCATACTTTACAAAAGGGTTATGGTTATTCCAAATAGTGTGAATGCCAATTATTCTCCAAAAGGGTCACGCCTCCAAAAGGCTATGGAGATTCCTGGTTTTCCAAAAGGTTATGATCTCTAAAAGGTCATGCCTTTCCAAAAACAGTGATGCCCCTTTGTGTTAATGCTTTCATTGAGGTGGGGAGGAATTTGAGATCCCCTCATTGTTGGAAAAAGCAACCTTCCAAGCCTCCACTGTTTGTAAATGTGTATAATTGTTAACCTATATTGTATGCACATTTTGGTTTGTCAGTTTGACTGTACCTCTTTGGTGTGGAAGGGGTTTCAGAGGACTCCATTTTTGTTATACAGTATGCTTTCAGACCTCAATGGAGGTAGATTGCAGTTTGTCTCTTTCCAGACTTCAGTAAATACAATTATACAGTTTGGACTTAAAGATATTGGACTATGAACTGGTATGCTGAATATATATAAGAAATTTGTTATTTTATAGAAGACTATTTGTTTTTTTATCTCTGAGTGCATAATTTAACTAAGAGGTTTCAAGGGAATGTATAGCTTTTGGGCAACTGCAATTACAACTGCAATTACAACTTCAACGAAACAGCCATCCTCTGCTCACCAAATATATTTTGTAGTGGCATGTCTTTATCCTTGGCAGTTTAAAGACATGTTTCTTCAGTTTAACAGCTGAGTTACCTGTGCGCCATTACATGAATGCTTGTGAATATCACTTGTTCAAAGGGTCGACTTCTAACAAGATCATACTTTTCTTGACTAGTGGTTTTCAAAAGGTGGTCTCTATGTTCATGGAAATTCACATTTGCCAAACAGATACAACATAGGGTTGTTATAGGTGTTTTGGACTGTATGGCCATGTTCTAGAAGCATTCTCTCCTGATGTTTCACCTGCATCTATGGCAGGCATCCTCACAACCTCTGGGGATGCCTGGCATAGATGCAAGTGAAACGTCAGGAGAAAATGCTTCTAGAATATGGCCATGCAGCCCGAAAAACCTACAACAACCCAGTGATTCTGGATATGAAAGCCTTCAACAATAGATTGGATGCGACATAATTTTTACCTTTTCAATAAGGTTATGGTGCACTTATTTCCAATAGGTTATGGAATTTCCAAAACTCATTTTTCAGTACCCCCAAATTCTAAAGTAAATTTGGTATACATGTCCCCCATCTTTGGCAATTTCACCACATTTTTGTCAGATTGGGACAAAATTAATTCTGTTTTGGCAGATATAATTCTTATGGGGTCACTTCTCAGTGAGGTTTACCATAGAATTACTTGGAGCACTTAGCAAGTTCTTAGAGATATTGTTTTTCCGGGCACAGATGAAACTGTCGATATGAGTACCATGTTTTCAGGGGTGTTATTGTTCTGTATTGTTGCAATATCTCATATGTATCCCTCCTCTTCCTCCTACCATCTATGCCTACCTGAAGAACAAGTCGATAGAAGTCCTGAGATATTGGCCAACCATTCACCCTCATCCATTTCAGAGGAATATGAGGATTGCTTGTCCTTGTCATCCATCCGTTACCCTCCCAGGATGGAGGAGTGTTCTCCAAAGGAAATCCCAAGAGGAGCGCCTTCTGATGATCCACGGGGCTCCAAGAAGAAAGAAGTAGGAACTTTAGAGCTGAAACAGAATGAAGATGAAGAGGAAGAGGTGGAGGAAGAGGATGATGATGATGACAGTGATGAGCAGTATAACCACCATCTCCTAGAGATCAACTCTGTGGTGGAGGTTAACAATCCACCAATCTATGGGGTGATCCGCTGGATCGGGAAGCCACCTGATGTAGCTGAGACCATTGCTGGGCTGGAGCTGGTAAGAATGAGAAAATGTTGGATATGCTCAGCTTCTCATCACAGCTAGATGAATTGGAGATATCTTACTGTTCTGTATTTCCATATGGCTTTCTGCCAATATGGAACAGTGGAACATTCAGCCTCACAAAGCAAATTCAGAAAAGGTGTTTCTCCCCGGTTCACAGTACATGAGGAAAGAGTTGACTTGCCTCCAATCTGCCTTCTGCAGTGATAATAGTGATGGTAAATGATACAATATGTAAGCAAATTTCTCATAACTAGTGTATATGTCAAGCATTACCCGGATGTTGGATGGGCCGCTGCTTGCCTGTTGTTATCCCTTCTTTCTCTTTCCCTTCCCACTGCCATTTCCCCATCCAAGCCTTCAAATAGGCAAGGCAGCTTCAACTTCAGGTTAGGGGGTGCAGACTTTATAGCATATCGCCAATGCAACGTGCCTTCTACACTTCCAGGAGGAGCCACTATCTTCCGGCTGTACCGATGGGCAATATCGAGGGGTCCGCTATTTCCACTGCCAGCCAAACAAAGCCCTGTTTGTCAAGCTACGGCGTTGTCGCCCTGATTCCAGATTCGGCGCTCTGCAGCAGCTAGAGAATCCTGTTTTGCGATGCAACTCCCTGGGTAAGTTCTAAACCAGAGCTCTAGTTTCTTAGATATGATTATCATGGTTTTCTGTAGACAAGCAGATGACAACTGGTAGATGGCATATGTTTTGTATCTCAAAAACTAGAGCGGATAGGGGGAAACCGGTGTCATTTTTGCAACCAGCAAGTCAAATATTCCCAGAAACAGGTATAACATTTGAGGCACCAAAATTTGTGTTGGCCTATGTAATCAATTCATCCAAGTGAAACCCACAAATGTGTAGGACCAAGTGTAATGTTATTATCTTTCATGGGGAAGCCCCCAGTGGCGCAGTGGGTTTAACCCCTGTGCCGGCAGGATTGAAGATCGACAGGTCGCAGGTTCGAATCCGGGGAGAGGCGGATGAGCTCCTTCTATCAGCTCCAGCTCCTCATGCAGGGACATGAGAGAAGCCTCCCACAAGGATGATAAAAACATCAAAATCATCCAGGCGTCCCCTGGGCAACGTCCTTGCAGACGGCCAATTCTCTCACACCAGGAGTCACTCCTGACACAACAAAAAAAATCTTTCATGTGTTATTCTGGGGTGAAGCAAGGGCATATTGTTAAACAAGGGCATAATATTGTTCAGTGCTGATAGCTAATATTATTTTGACAGCCACAAGTTACTTTCTTCTATTTTTCACAATGATTCCCAAACTGGATTGCAAGATTGGCTGATGCATAACTTGGGAAATGAAACTGCCATATTCTCTTCCAGGGGTTGAGAAACATGTGGTCCTCTCGATGTTATTGAGAGGCACATGCCACCCACCCCAACCACCTTGGTGTTCATTGGTGAAGGATGATGGCTATTGTAGTTCAGTGACATCTGTAAGGGGTGGATCCACATGGACATCAAAGTGGAAGCCAAGTGGTTCCATCCCTATCCTGCATCATTTTGCTCCCTTCTCCTTACACAGATTTCCGTGTCTATGCCAGTGCGCGAGTGGAAGAAGACACACCTCCACCTCCACTGGGTGATGAGGCCATGGAGCATCTCTCAGGATGGAAGAAGGGCATTCAGGGGCATTGCAATTCCTGCTATCTGGATGCCACTCTTTTCTGGTAAGGCTGCCCTTTGCGACTCCTAAGACAATACATTGTTTATCTTTTATTCCTGTTGTATGTCGGCCTTTTCAGCCTGTGATTGTGTCTGACGTTCATGTCGGGAATGGGGATGATGTCCCTGATGGTGGGCCTGGGTCTGTTGGCATTTAGGATGAGAGTTTGCTTGGGCCTGAGTTAAGCTGAGACAATAGGCCTGAGCTGTTTCAGGAAGATTTGCAAGGCTACATTCTTGAGAGAGGCCCTTCACAGCTTTTCTCAGGGCAACTATCTGAAGATGATTTGTCAGGTGCAGAAGTTAATGAGAGAGAAGATAATGAGAGTTTAGATAGAAAGCAAAGTTTTTGTAAATAGAGACAGAGTCTTCAGAGACTAAGACGCTGGTTTATAGGCAAAGAGAGATAACAAACCTTTATCTGATAGTAAGGTCAAGAGAAATACTTTCCTTTCAGTTTTGGAATCTGAAAAAGCCTTATATTGATTCATGGAAAAGAGTTGGGATTTAATCACGGTCTTGCTTTCAAGTGCTTTTAATTTCATGTACTAAGATTTTTTTGCCAAGTTCCAGTTTTGTGTATGAGATGTTTCCTACTATCTAGTTTCATGGATTCAAGTGCCTAGTTTCATGGATTTTTATGTACCTTTGGATCTTGTTTTCCCTTGAAGCTTACGAAGTATTTTATATATTGGACCTTTACTGTTCTTGCTATTTTTGCTGCTTTGCCTACTACATTTACTGCTTGCTGATTATACCAAGCTGGTGTGATGTTTAAGATCAGAGGTCTTCCTGATCTGGTGTATGACAATTCCCAGCTTGATCCCAAGAGGCCCAGATATAAGATACTGGAAAACCAGCTAAAAGAGAGGGGAATGTGTTGCTAACAATGCTAATCTTTCCATTAGACCAGGATAGTGGAATATGGACCACTTTTCAGTCTTCAGAAAGCAGCAATATGACCTTGTGATCCCCATTTTTGGTGCCCAGCAGGCAAAACGTCAGGAGAAATGCCTCTAGAACATGGCCATATAGCCCGAAAAAACCCACAAGAACTGAGAGAAAATCCTAATTGTTCGAAAGGGTTTCTGTGGCTGATGGCAAGTTTTGGGGAACATGTTACTGAGAAGCTAAACCTCAGAACTGAACAAACATAGACATCCTAACATCAGTGTTCCTTTTTCTGTTTATAGTATGTTCACTTTTACCTCTGTGCTGGATTCAATGCTCCTACGCCCGGCAGACAAGAACGATGGGGAATCTTACACTGAGACGCGAGATCTGCTCCGAACAGAGATAGTCAACCCTTTGCGCAAGTGAGTTGGTATCTTCTCTTCTCTGTGCTAAAACATCTGGCTACTTTGTTAGAAAAGTTGAGGTAAATCTCCCGTTCTTATCTCAGCTGCTTTGACCTTGCAAGGAACTTCTTGAAGGCACAAAGTCAAATAAACCCCAAACTCATCAACTCAAGCTTTCAACGAAAGTGCCACTCTTGCTTTATTTGCAAAAATATGTACAGCACATTCTCTGGTCATATCCGTTCACATCTTTGCGCACTGCATGGAGCACATTGTCCATTCTTTTCTGGTTTGCCCAGGAAACTCCAAATGTGGGACTCTATACACCTCTATTGTTTCAACCCATGCAATACTGAGACTGTACTATATTAAATTTTCACACAACTAACCATTATATACTGCCAACTGTGTTGTGTGTCTTCATTTCTGACTTATCTTGACTCTAAAGCATGCCTATCACAAGGTTCTCATGGCAAGATTTGTTCAGAGGCCATTTGTTTTGACCTTCCATGGATGCTGAGAGTGCGTGACAAGCCCAAGACCATCCAACACATTTTAGCATCTCCAATATGTTAGTTGTTTCTCATTATGTTTGTGTGGCACAATGCAACTGACACACTAATGTATGGAGCCCCCGGTGGCGCAGTGGGTTAAACCCCTGTGCCGGCAGGACTGAAGACCGACAAGTTGCAGGTGCAAATCCGGGGAGAGGTGGATGAGCTCCCTCTATCATGCTCCTCATGCGGGGACATGAGAGAAGCCTCCCACAAGGATGATAAAAACGTCATATCATCCAGGCGTCCCCTGGGCAACGTCCTTGCAGATGGCCAATTCTCTCACACCAGAAGCGACTTGCTCCTGACACGACCAAAAAAACAAAACACTAATGTATCACGACACACAGTTTGGAAAGCTCTGATTTACACTGTTGATCATCCCATTTGTCTCTTGATGTCTTCACAAATAACCAGACTAAATGGGCATCTCTATGCCATATTTTAAAATACTGTACATGCAACTTTAAAATACATGAAATTGTGTGGGGTGCTTTTTTGGGAGGGTGCAGGCATGTAGCCAGGGGTGGCTCGGGGGGCTTCAGCCCCCTCCCCCCGAAATTCACATGGTGGTTCGCAAAAAGGCCTTACTGGTGCATTATTTAAACTGTTATGTTTATTCATATCATGATCTGATCACCATACTCAATATATCCCATATGCATGGGGGTATTGGGGTAATGATACAAAAGGTTTGCTAGGCTAGACCCTCTTTCACTCAGACTCAGCCCCCCCCGAAACTCAGCCCCCCCAAACCCCCCCTGAAAAAAATTCACACACCCACCCCCCCCAAAACGAAATCCTGGCTACGGGCCTGGGGGGTAGTTTGAGTTTTAAAGGTAATTTGAATTGTATTAATTGTATTTTACCTCTTTAACTATGCACAAATATTTATTTATTTATTTTTGTATTTATTTTAAATTGTTGTTAGGCACCTTGAGTCCCTATGGGGAGAAAGGTGGGATATAAATAAAGAATATGATGATACTTGTGGGGGAGTAGGTTACTTTTGAAAATGTAAACTTAGTGAACACACATTCATTGTTTGTTTTTGTTTACGGTGGGAATAGGAACGGGTATGTCTGTGCTACCAAAATCATGGCTCTACGGAAGGCTTTGGAAAAAGCTGGACATTCCTCAGGCTTCACCAGCGAGGAAAAAGGTTTGTGAATTCTGTCTATGTTCAAGCATGAGGTATGCAAGCAGTTTTGACTACTATAAGGGAGGAAAATGAGATGTGTTGAAACCATGGCATCACCCACATGACTTAGCAGACATTTACTTGTAGTCTTGGGGCTGCCCCAGGTTTGACTAAAGATGCACCACACCGTTCTATCAGTTTCATACAATTTTAATTATCATGAACCCATCCTAATGAATCCTGGGATTTACAGGGCCCCTGGTGGCGCAGTAGGTTAAAACGCTGAACTGCTGAACTTGCTGATCGAAAGGTTGCAGGTTCGAATCTAGGGAGCAGGGTGAGCTCCTGCTGTTAGCCCCAGCTTCTGCCAACCTAGCAGTTCAAAAACATGCAAATGTGAGTAGATCAATAGGTACCGCTCCGGCGGGAAGGTAACGGCACTCCATGCCACATGACCTTGGAGGTGTCTATGGACAATGCCAGCTCTTTGGTTTAGAAATGGAAATGAGCACCAACCCCCAGAGTTGGATACGACTGGACTTAATGTCAGGGGAAAACCTTTACCTTTACCTAATCCACAGCTGTAGAGAAAATATGTATACTGTTTTTTAACAATTGTATGTTATATGTGCACCCTGGAGTTCTTTGGGGAGATGGTGGCAGGATATTATTATTATTATTATTATTATTATTATTATTATTATTATTATCATTATTATTATTATTCATGTTACAGTATTAAGTACAGCATTTTGTCTCCCCTTTTCCTTTGTAGACCCAGAGGAATTTCTTACCCTTTTATTCCGGGTACTGAAAATGGAGCCTCTCTTTCAGATCCGGTGAGCTTAGAGTTCCTTTGCCCCTTGATGTTTAGAAAGGATTGTATTCAGAGAGAGAGGCTGTTTTAGCCTAAAGACATTATGGAGCACCTTTGAGACCAACTTGTGTAATGCTATATTAGGAATTTTAGGTCCTCCCAGGTAACTCTAGGGCAGTGGTTCCCAACCTTTTATTGACCAGGGACCACTTTCCAACAATAGTATCAAAAGGGTTCCGAATAGATTTTTGATTAACTTTAGATTCGGTTTGGCTATTTGGGGTGCCGAATCAGAAAATTGCATTGGATAGACCACATCAGCTCTAGTTTCTGATACAGAACATATGCCATCTAGTAGTCACCATCTGCTCACAATATAGAAAACTATATTTAATAAGCCYCAGCACTATAAGAGGGATTTGCAAGACCAGTCACTCTTGTTGCAATGGTGTAGTAACAGTGAGGCCACTGACTATTGGTGGTCAATGGACCACAGGTTGGGAACCACTGCTCTAGGGTGATATCTGACAGAATCACCTGAAGGACTTAGAAAATTCCTAAAGAGAATATAAACTGTGGGTATAAGAGTCATACTGTATAGGATTTTGTGTTCAGTCCAAGCAAAAACAAAACAGATCATTTCACAATTCAAGACCATGTTAATTATGGAATAAAATTTTCAATTTGTACATAAGAGGTGGAATCAGTGCGATATCTACCTGTCTATTTTGTCAGCACAGTTTCAAGCTTTTCTTTGTGACCATAAAAACTAGAAACTTTCACAAAGAGTAATGTGCAGTTTGATGCTAAAGTTATGGTGTTGGGGGAGGTGCACAAAACAGAAATAATTAAAGATCACCGCAGGTGTTCTCTGTGTCCACATGGGAAAGGCGCAATTACGGGAATCCCCGTGGAGAGGAGACCGGTATCAACACTGCAAATGTTTTGCTGCCACCTCCAAACCCTCTAGTGTCTTAAGACATTTTAATTGGATGATTAATTTTAATGAGCAGTCCTCTGTTGTTTTCTTCCTTTTGGCAACTTTCAGAGGAGTTTGCATTGTTTTCATCGCAGTTTTGCAAAGTTAGCCATATTGAAGGGCATGAAAAAGTGAATCAAAGTTTAGCATTGTTTTAATAAATTAATGAGTTTAATAATAATAATAATAATAATAATAATAATAATAATAATATGTATTTATGTGTTCAGGAGAGTGTAGAACTAAAAATGAATTTGAAACTTAGTATAACTTAGTTACATGTGTTCACAGATCTCCTTCACTCTCCCTTTGCCACTTACCTAGTTTCTGTGATGTTGTCCCTTCTTTCCCCTTTCCTCCCAGCTCGGCTGGTAAAGATCCCCACGGCTGCATCTTTTACCAAATCTTTGTTGAGGACCACCCACCTCAAGTGGTGCCCACAGTGCAAGAGCTTCTGGAGGGGTCTTTGGTCACTGGAGACCTCAAGTTCACAGAGGTGAGAGTCAGAAATGACAAGTTGGTAGCAATGGTGGCATGCGGCCATGTTCCTTAGCTGCCCTGCAAAAGGCAGGACTTCTCAAATCTTTTCCACCCCTTTCGACCTCTTTCTGCCGTGCAATCTCGGTTATATAAGTATATAAAATAGATACAAAAAGTAATCCTTTACTGCTAATAGATCAGTGGATGTAAAGTTAGCTAAACAAGCTGATTTTCATTTTTTACAAAGTACAGCTGAAGCATTTTCTGCAAAGTCCACTGTAAATACTGCTCTTTGTTGCTAACAGATTAGTGTAAATGAGTAAAACAGCCACTAGGTGGCATTCAGAATGTTTTTAAATTGTTGACAATGGGGTTTTGTAGGTTTTTCTGGCTGTATGGCCATGTTCTATAAGTATTCCCTCCTGACATTTCGCCTGCATCTATGGCAGGCATCCTTAGAGGTTGTGAGGTCTGTTGGAAACTAGGAAAATTGGGTTTATATAACTGTGGAAAATCCAGGGTGGACTTTCCAACAGACCTCACAACCTCTGAAAATGCCTGCCATAGATGCAGGTGAAACGTCAGGAGAGAATGCTTCTAGAACATGGCCATACAACCCAAAAAACCTACAACAACCCAGTGATTCCGGCCACGAAAGCCTTCGACAATACATTGCTGACAATTTTTCACTGCTCCCATTTTCAGTTACTACAACCCTATTTGGGGCTGGGACCCACAGTTTGAGAAACAGTGTGTTATGGAATAGCTGCTGAACCAGCCAAAATTGTCTGCTTGGCACTGGAGGATAAGAGGGTTGAAGCCCATGTTCCTAATCATATTTGTCCTTATGTGTAATTTTATATTAAAAATATTTTTCTGTTTATTTATTTATTTACCTCATTTATATCATGCCCTTCTCACCCCAAAGGGAACTCAGGGTGGCTTACTACAAAGACACAATTTGGTGCCTTGAATACATATAAAATTATATATATATATATATATATATATATATATATATATATATATATATAATTTAAAATCACATAGTTAAAACATATCAATTAAACAATTATTTATTTTTTAAAATTATGCAGTCCAAAAACATATACCAGGAGCCATTCCAATTGTCATTGTATTGTTCATTATTGCTCTGAAACATCGATTGTTGTGCTAGAAATCACTGTGCAAATGCTTGGTCTGGAGGGAGGGGACTGATCTAATTCCCCTGGGGAGGAGTTCCACAGCCGAGAGGCCACCACTGAGAAGGTCCTGTCTCTCGTCCCCACAAATTGCACTTGCGAGGGGGGTGGGATTGAGAGCAGGGCCTCCCCCCGGACAATCTTAACCTCCGAGATAGTTCATAGAGGGAGATACGTTCAGACAGGGAAGGGACTTTGGGGATCCCAATCTTGTTAGTCCCTTGTAGAAGACTTTGTTGACCCATTTCCTTCTCAATGGAAGTGAACTAAGCCAACATGACATACTGCAAGGGCAACCCTAAACCTGGAACTGTGGTCACATTAGCTGGTGTCATTGATGAGGACATGGGTGCAACATTTCTTTTCCACCCTCCAATTCCCCTTCCTTCATTTTCTAAAGCATTTCTATCTTCATCTGAATTCTCAGTCTGGAGTGATTTCGTGTCACCTCCGAATGCCATTTTATGAAGAGCTCTGGGGAACGTAGAAGATCTGAAATATTCTGAAAGGGATGCGCTTATGGAGGAGGCCCCCTCCATCATAACCTTATCCATTCTCCTACCTCACTTCTTGCTTACGTCTTTGGTAGGCCCCTTCCTGCCTCATCCTCCAGATGCCACGGAATGGAAAGAACTTCAAGGCCTTCCGCACCATTCAGCCCAGCCTGGAACTTGACCTCACTGACCTCCTAGAAGAAAGTAAGGGATGAAACCAAAAGAGGGGAAAGCCATTGATATTTCATTTGGGGTCGCACAGAGGGAGTTGACTAGAAGGATATTGAGAAAGGAATGAGAAATTAGACTTAATTTGCAAAACCTTCTATCTCCACCTCTCCTGGAAGGAAAGCAAGTGCTTTCAGGTTGTCCATGGTCATTCCTCTCCTTGCTCCAGACCTCTGTTTCTTTGCCATCAGTTTAGTCTTGACTTACAGCTACTACATACCCTAAAGCAGCATTTCTCAACCTGAGGGTTGGGACCCCTGGGGGGGTTGTGACGGGGTGTCAAAAGGGTCACCAAAGACTATCAGTAAACACAATATTTTATTTTGGTCATGAGGGTTCTGTGTGGGAAATTTGGCCCAATTTTATCATTGGTGGGGTTCAGGATGCTCTTTGATTGAACTATAAATCCCAGCAACTACAACTCCCATATGTCATGTCTATTTTTCCCTCAAACGCCACCAGTGGCATATATTTGGGCATATTGAGTATTCGTGCCAAGTTTGGTCCAGATCCATCCTTGTTTGAGTCCACAGTGCTCTCTGAATATAGGTGAGCTACAACTCCAAAACCAAAGGTCTATGCCCACCAAACCCCTCCAGTATTTTCTGCTTGTCATGGGTGTTCTGTGTGCCAAGTTTGGTTCAATTCCATCATTGGTGGAGTTAAGAATGCTCTATACAATAAATTCCAGCAACTACAACTCCCAAATGACAAAATCAATCCCCCCCAACCCCACCATTATTCAGATTTGGGTGTATCATGTATTTGTGCCAAATTTGGTTCAGTGAATGAAAATACATCCTTCATCTCAGATGTTTGCATTACAAATCATAACAGTAGCAAAATTACAGTTATGAAGATGCAATGAAAATAATGTCATGGTTGGAGGTCACCAACACACGAGGAACTGTGTTAAGGGGTCGCGGCATTAGGAAGGTTGAGACACACTGCCCTAACGGCACCAGATCAGGTCTTGGAAGCTAAGCAGGAGGAGAAACAGCCAACAAATACCAAATACTGGAGGCTGTGTTTCAGAAGAGATAACTGGGAAAACCAGTATTTCTTGTCTAAGAATTATGAAATTAATAAAGTCACCATAAGATGGGTTGCTGTGAGTTTTCTGGGCTGTATGACAATGTTCCAGAAGCATTTGGATGACTTGAAGGCTTGCCCAAATGGATGAGAGACCTCAAATAGCTGCCGTCATCCACAGTTTTACTCAAATCTTGCAAACTCAATACTACAGCTATCATGTCTCCTCTTAGCCTTCCCTTCTTCAGGCTAAACATGCCCAGCTCTTTAAGCTGCTCCTCATAGAGCTTGTTCTCCAGACCCTTGATCATTTTAGTCCACATGCAATACGGTCTTCTCCATTACCTATTGTCTTGAGATTTACAGAGCATTAGCCAATGAGTCATCTCTTTTCATGAGCTGTCTAAAGTACAGCAGCATCAGCTTATTTATTTTGGCTTCTCGTGAGGTTTTGAGCTTGATTTGTTCCCAAACTCTTCTTTTTTTTTGTCCATTTCTTTGATTGAACAAAAATGTGTCTCACTAATCCATTGCAGCCCCTCGGGAGTGTTCGATCTGCCAAGAATTGGCTGTAAATGAGTGTCTGGATTGCTATGGAGACCCTAGCTTTGGCATTCGACGCATCAAACAGTTCTGCAGGGTTTGCAGTCAGCAGGTATGTTTGGCTCTGCTTCTTAGCGCAAGGGAGAATCCTCACTGAACATGGAAACATAGAATTGGATGGATGGCTGTAAGACATTAGTCTAATAACACCCTGCTTGATTCTGTCCAGCATTGATAGAACCCCAAACTCTTAGAGTTGGAAGGGGTTGCAAAAGCCACCTGTATTTTGATGTTTCTTAACCCATTTTGACTCCAGTGGATCCATTGAGGATTACTAATCAGGAAAGTGAGAGAGATATTTTGTTTATATATAGCTGTACCTGCCACGCGTTGCTGTGGCCAACCTTCCCTCCCTCCCTCCCTCCCTCCCTTTCTTTCTTTCTTTCTTTCTTTCTTTCTTTCTTTCTTTCTTTCTTTCTTTCTTTCTCTCTCCTTCCTTCCTTCCTTCCTTCCTTTTTTCTTTCCTTCTCTCCTTCTTTCTCTTCCTCTTCCCTTCCTTCCCCCCTTTCTTTCCCTTCCTCTTTCTCCCCATTCTTCCTACTCTACCTATTCTTGGACTGCAACTCCCAGCGGTCCTGAGTTGTCGTAGGCTTTTTGGGCTGTATAGCCATGTTCTAGAAGTATTCTCTCCTGACATTTCACCTGCATCTATGGCAAGCATTCCCAGCAGTCCTCCTGATCTATCTATCTATCTCTATCTAATCTAGCTATCTGAAGGACTGCTGGGAGTTGCAGTCCAGGAATAGGAAATTGGAAATATGCAGGGATTGGGATGCTGTCAAAGAAATCCAAGGAGAAGAAAGCTTGCATCTTGGAAGCAGTGCATTTGGATCATCTTCCTCTCCTAAAGAGACTGGTCTAGGGGATGCTGGTAGCTGTAGTACAGAAGGGAGTGTGGATATGCCATTGTGTATTTTGTTTGCTGAGGGAGTCATTTTTGCACATGTGCAGTAGCATCTTTTGGTTTTTTTTACTTTTTAAGTCCCTTCAGTGTTTTGATGAGTGATGGTCACTCATTGGCCTGATAGGTGTATTGTGTCCAAATTTGGTGTCAATTCGTCCAGTGGTTTTTGAGTTATGTTAATCCCACAAACTAACATTACACTTTTATTTATATAGATTTTGGGGGAGAAGGGGAGAGTGGTGTCTGTGGTGGCCTTTTGGAAGGCTTTCTATCCAGGAAAAATCTTTTTGTTCTGTCACTTGGTTGGCTCTGCAGGTCCACAAGCACCGAGCCCGCCGTGGCCACCATCTGCGAACTCTGCATCTGCCCAAGGAACTCTCCCATTCCGCGTCTCTGCCAGAAATAATCCCCCGGCAGACCATGCAGCTCTTTGGGGTCCTCTGCATTGAGACCAGCCACTATGTAGCTTTCACCTGCCAAGGCCCAGATGTCCACCAGTGGCTCTTCTTTGACAGCATGGCTGACCGTGAAGGTAAGGTACCACACATTCTCTCCTTAATGGAGAGAACTCTGTAGGGAGTGATGACACAACACTTGTGGTGTGGTAAGGAGGACCATTGAAGAGCCTACCAAACCTGGCCCCAAACTAAAGGTGTGGAGTGTGGCAAGTTGTCAACTAACAACATGGGGGGGTTGTCCGCTCCTGTGTTTTTATTGTCAAGTTGACTTTCTTATGGCATCCCTATGACTATGAGCCCTCTAAGGACTTCAGTCATCAGCTGTATTGCTCAGGTCTTGCAAAGTCAGGACTATCATTTCCTTGGTTGACTCAGTTCACCAGCACTGAGGCCATTCTCTTAGTACACATGTCAAACTCAAGGACTGCAGGCTGAATTGGCCTGCCATGTCATTTTATGTGGCTCTCCATATGGTGGACTACAACCCCTGTACTCCTCATCATCAGACATCATGACTAGAGCTGATGGGAGTTATGATACCGTAATATCTGGAAGGCAACCGCTTCTTCTGTTTAGTCAGGGGTTGCATTTAGATACAAGGCTGATGGATTTATTTATTTATTTATTTATTTACTTTATTTGTATACCGCTTTTCTCAGCCCTTAGGCGACTCAAAGCGGTTAACAACAGCAAAAATTCAATGCTAAACATCATAAAAACAGTTAAAGGACAGTTAAAACAGTAACATAATAAACAATTAAGCATCAATATAGCAAATCATTAGCGTCTCATCAGTAGAGTCAAGATCCAATGTCATCATCCGTTATTCCGTATTCCTATATTCATTACATTGCCTAATCAAATGCCTGCTCGAACAACCATGTGTTCACTTTTCTCCGAAATGCCAATAGGGAGGGGGCCGATCTAATATCTGTAGGAAGGGCGTTCCACAGCCGAGGGGCCACCACTGAGAAGGCCCTGTCTCTCATCCCCGCCAGGCGTGCCTGTGTTGAAGGCGGGACTGAGAGCAGGGCCTCCCCAGATGATCTTAATGTGCTAGCTGGTTCATAGGAGGATATGATCGTTGGGTGAGTAAGCTTATTAACAAAAGACCCTCCTCATAAATCTACAGCAGAATAACTTATCAGCAGCAGCATGACCCAGCACCAGTACCCAAAAGTGAAAACAAAACAAAACAAAACACAGAGACCAATGTTATCTCTTCCATAGGACGCTTTTCTTTATAGCAAAATAATATGGTTGCACTATTTACAAGAATAAGGTTTCCATAACACAAATAAAGTTCAACCTTCACACATCAGCTTCACACATGAGGCCTTCTCATACCGAGGCTTACCTCACACAGAGGCTTCTCTCACAGAAGCTTCTCACAGACTAAGGCCTACCTCACAGACTGAGACCTTTCTCCCACTGAGGCAAACTAACATAGAGGCCTATTAAGCTACAGACACACACCTGCTTATCTAGAACTGCAGCTTTTGCTGAGTCATTACATCAATTTACCTGTTTCAGTGCTTGACTCATATTTTTTGTAATTAAAAATACTTAGTTAATTTTTAAATATTTCTGACGTTAAAATGTCCTCTCACCTTACCCCAACCTCAAAGCCACAAGTGCTGTTGGGTTGCCATTCCCATTAACCCCAGTCTACATGGCAAATAATCAAAACTGATTGGAATTGTCATTGAAAACCATTTGGGGACTCAAACTGGGCAAAAAGTAAAGAGCACTGACTATTATGTTAAAAAAAATTGAAGTTGGCCCTCTGTATCCATGGATTCTCCATCCATGGTTTCAACAGCACTTTGAAGGTCACCATAAGGCAGATATGGCCCTTGATGAAAATGAGTTTGACAACCCTGCCCTACTAAATCCAAATTAACAAGGCGGTATAGTCTCTTCTGTTAAAGCGGTTCATTTGAGCTGCTTTGAGTCTCCTTTGTGCAGTGAGAAAGTGGGGTATAAATAAACAGAATAGGAAGATATCAAGTGTATAACTGCGTTTATCCTTTTCTCATTCTGTGTCCAATTCTGGGCACCACAATTGAAGGGAGATGTTGACAAGCTGGAATGTGTCTAGAGGAGGGCAATTAAAATGATCAAGGGTCTGGAGAACAAGCCCTATGAGGAGCAGCTTAAAGAGCTGGACATGTTTAGCCTGAAGAAGAGAAGGCTGAGAGGAGACATGATATAAGCCTGTTTTCTGCTGCCCTGGCTTCAAACTACAAGAAAGGGGATTCCATCTGAACATTAGGAAGAACTTCGTGACTGTGAGAGCTGTTCAGCAATGGAACTTTCTGCCCTGGAGTGTGATAGAGGCTCCTTCTTTGGAGGCTTTCAAACAGAGGCTGGATGGCCATCTGTCAGGGATGCTTTGAATGCGATTTTCCTGTTTCTTGGCAGACAGGAGTAGGACTGGATGGCCCACGAGGTCTTGTCCAACATTATGATTCTATGATCCGGTGTTTATCCCGTCCTCACTCTCTTTTCCAGGTGGCCTGAATGGCTTTAACATCCCACGCGTCACGCCCTGCTCAGAGGTGGCAGAATACTTAGAAATGTCCCCAGAGGAGCTTCGGAGCCTGGACCCCAAATCCTTGCCTGCTTGTGCCCGACGGCTGCTCTGTGATGCCTACATGTGCTTCTACCACAGCCCTTCACTTGGCCTCTACAAATAAGAGCCCGGATGGAAGAATGTCACAAATGCAAACTGTGGGACCCCAGGGATCTCTCATTGTCGACCTGGGGCCTTTGATCAAAAAATATTTATGTCCTGGAATGGTAAACTATCCAGAAATAAGTGCTTCGGCTACATGGGGGCCATTTATGGCTGAGGCCAGATTGGGTTTGCCAAGTTCCTTAGGATGGAGTTTTACAAAGCATTTAAACCAGAAGTACTTTCACAGTACAGGTTTGCTGGCGCATGTAGAGAAATCAGCTAATGTGTGTGTGTCAACTGTAAAATAAGATGCATGAAACTGATTGGTCAGGTTATGACTGCGGAACAGGCTGAGCCTGGGATTTTGGTTACTGCTGCATTTTTGTTCAGGCTTGAGCTATGCGGATTGAGAGAGAAAAATAGAAGAAGGGAGAGAGAGAGAGAGAGACGGTGTGGTGTGTGCTCACACTTCATGACCTGCTGAAGTTTGTCCAACATGGACAAAAAACCCATTTTAAATCTCTCATAAAAGGACATAATGTGAGCTGTTGCAACTGATCACATTGTATATATGTCGTTCTGAACTACAAAGCGTAAACTACTTGTTCTTTGTATTGTTGATTGGAACTAGGAAAAAGGGTTTATAAAATGCTGTGCCCATCAGCCATAGCAGAGCACCTGATGAACCAACCTGGACACAGCATTTTATTTGAGAACACAGAAATGCTGAACCACTCTCACAACCACCATGTCAGATTACACAGAGAACCACTGAAATACACAAGCAGCTGAACAATTTCAACAGAAAGGAAGAAACCATGAAAATGAACAAAATCTGGCTACCAGTATTAAAGGACTCAAAAATCACAACAGCAAAACAACAGAGGGGAAACAAACAGGCACATAAAATCACTCTCAACAAGGGATTCCCCCCGGGCACTTCCAAGCCTTTGAATGCTAATCAAGGTGATCAGCTGAAACATTCACATCTAGCCCCAGCAAACAAAAGTCCTTTGTCTCACCCTGATCATTCCACAGATATATAAACCCTTTTTCCTACTTCCAACAGACCTCACTACCTCTGAGTATGCTTGCCATAGATGCAGGCGAAATGTCAGGAGAGAATGCCTCTAGACCATGGCCATATAGCTCGAAAAAACCTACAACAACCCACTACTTGTTCTTTATTATTCATCTGTGTGGCATGTTTTCTTTCTCTGGCAAGGCAGAGTGTGGGCTGATCAAATGTGAACTACACGTGGTTTATTTTACATTATGCCACAAGGTTGAGCATCCTTCCAACATTCTCCAAAATGGTCTGCATGGCTGGCTGAGAGGGTCACACTTTGGCTTTTTGATGATTCCATGTACATGGGCTTTTTTTCATACAAAACGTTGTTAAAAAACATTGTGTATACATCTACCTTCAGTCTATATGTATAAGATAAATCAATGTTGTGTTTAGTTTTGAATCCACCTCCAAGATAGTTCATTATGCATTATATTATGCATTATTTGAAAATACAAGTATTCCAAAATCCACCCAAAACTCCACCAAATTTACAAAAATAGAGGTGTTTCAGGAGATGTGGCGATGATAACATATTAAATCTAGAACTTCCATAGTAGAATTACGGAGAGATTTCTTTCCTGAATTTGAGATACAGATCAATATGAAAATACTACTACTACTACTACTACTACGAGGAGGAGGAGGAGGAGGAGGAGGAATGCCTGCTGTGGATTTATCTTGTTGTGTTTCTTATTATTATTATTGTTGTTGTTGTTGTTGTTGTTGTATTGTAAAAACACAATCCAGAGCAGAAGAGAAAACTGGCAAAAGAAGGCTCTCCATGCATAGTTTTGGCAAAAAATTGAGAGCCAAATTGACAAAGAAAAAACATGGCTGAGGCTCACAAAAGGAACTCTGAAAAAGGAGATGGAGGACCTGATTCTGGCAGCCCAAGAACAAGCCATTCGAAGCAATGCCATCAAAGCCAGAATTGAAAAGTTGACAACAGAACTCAAGTGTAGACTCTGCAAGGAAGCAAATGAAACAATAGATCACATCCTCAGCAGCTGCAAGAAGATCACACAGACAGACAACAAGCAGAGGCATAACACCATTGCTCAGATGATTCATTGGAACTTGTGCCACAAATACCATCTGCCTGCGACAAAGAACTGGTGGGATCAACAGCCGGAAAAAGTTACAGAGAATGAACATGCCAAACTCCTCTGGGACTTCTGGATTCAGACAGACAGAGTTTTGGAGCATAATACTCCTGACCTCACAATCTTGTTAAAAAACAAAGTATGGATCGTCGATGTCGCAATCCCAGGTGACAGCAGGATTGAAGAGAAACAACTGGAAAAGCTGATACAATACGAGGATTTAAAGATCGAACTGCAAAGACTTTGGCACAAGCCAGTAAAGGTGGTCCTAGTGGCGACTGGCACACTGGGTGCAGTGCCTAAAGACCTTGGCCTGCACTTAAACACAGTTGGTGCTGACAAAATCACCATCTGTCAGCTGTAAAAGGCCACACTTCGCAGATACATCTCATAGTCTTAAGACACTTGGGAAGTATCCGACATGGGATCAAATACAAAAGCCAGCATAGTGATCTTATTTGCTGTGTACTAATCTTGTGGTGTATCAAATAACAACAACAATAACAACATCATCACACAGTCCTTAATTGCTTGGGAAGTGTTTGACTTGTGATTCTGTGATACAAAATCCAGCATATATATCTCATTTGCTGTATCATACTGTGTTTTTGTGTCAGTAAAATAATAATAATAATAATAATAATAATAATAATAATAATTGTATTACCCGCCTCTCCCTGTGGCTTGAGGCATGATACAACATCATGTTTTAAGAGATAAAACACTATTAAGAAATAAAACACTATTAAAAGGCATACAGAAAAAATACAAGTTAAAATCCACTGATAAAATGCAGGTTAAAATTGACCATTATGCTACTGATCCTCTTCACTCATGAATCTAGGATATCGGAGACTACAAAAGGGTTAAAGTCCTGCCATAAAGTTGAGAAAGAAGCTAGAGAGAGGTGGAGTTTAACTTTTTTTTAAAGCCTGTGCTCACATGAACTCTCACATTTACTTCCTGGAGAGCAAATCCTACCAGCTGTATCTGCAGATGAAAGGATTTCTGGAGAAGGGGAGGAGGAATCCGGTCGACAAACCAGCACTCAGCAATTACGGGGTTCACCCTCATTTTGCCAAGTTGGACAAGAAGAATTGAAAACCACCAAAGGACCTGAAATCCACTGATGAATTGACATCCACCAAGCAACTGAAGAAGTTGAAAGTGACGTCTGAAAAAATCTGGACTCAATTTCATACCCTTCTCCTCTATTGCTTAGGTTCAGTTCAACATGGATGTTGGTTGTTACCTCCAACGCATCGGATACCAAGGTCCTACCCAACCATCTTGGGAGACCTTGTTTGGTCTTCACCGCTGCCACCTCCTCTCTGTGCCCTTTGAGAGTCTCAGCATCCACTGTGGAGAACCCATCACTCTGGATTTACCCCACATCTATGAAAAGATCATCCGGCGTCACCGAGGCGGCTTCTGCTATGAGCTGAATGGACTTTTCCTGTGGCTACTGAAAACCTTGGGATTTGAGGCCAAAGGTGTGTCTGGACGTGTCCGAAACCGCATCACCGGGTGTTACGGTCCTCCCTTGGACCACTTGGTGATTTGGGTTCAGCTGGACGGGAACCACCTACTTTGTGATGTTGGATTTGGTGAAGGGTTCATGGATCCATTAGTGCTGAAACCAAACATGGAGCAAGTCCAGGATGGTGGTATTTTCCAGCTGGGTCTGACTGGGGACATCTGGGTCTTGGAAAGACGAGTTGTGTCTGGAAAAGAGGGGAGGCCCTTATATAAGTTCACCCTTGAAGAGAAGAAACTGGATGACTTTACTGACATGTGCCTCTACCACCAGACTTCACCCAGCTCCGTTTTCACATGCAAATCCTTTTGCTCGTTGCACAAAGAAGATGGTGGGCGCCTGACCTACATAGGTTGGCGTCTCATCACTACAAGAGGAGAAGAACGTACAGAGACCACTCTGGATGGCTCTGATATTCTAGCAGTACTCAGTGAAAAATTTGGAATCAAACTCCAGAAGACCATGAAACCCAAAGATGAACAAATTCTGCCTCCTTCTGAGGAAAACTTTTGATGGAGAAATTGAATTGTTATTCTATTGATACCGTGATAAGATTTTGGAGCTGGTCAATACTGGAGCATAGATAAAACACTTCTTAAAAGGACAATCCACAAATAATCTGGTTAGTATGGGCACCCAGAATCCGCACTTGCCATACTGGCGTGAGAATTTTGAGCATTGTCTCAATAAAAGAAGCTTCTCTGACATGCTCTTTCAAGGACTTCTTCCAATACAGTTCTGTAATTGAGACACAGACAGTCTTTCTTAATCAATTTCCCTCTAAATCAGTGTTTCTCAACCTGTGATCAGGACTTCTGGGTGGAGGGTCATGACGGGGTGTCAGAGGGGTCATCAAAGACCATCAGAAAATACAGTATTTTCTGTTGGTCATGGGGATTCTGTGTGGGAAGTTTGGTCCAATTCTACCTTTGGTGGGGTTCAGAATGCTCTTTGATTTTAGGTGAACTATAAATCCCAGTAACTATAACTCCCAAATGTCAAGGTCTATTTTCCTCAAACTCCAGCAGTGTTCACATTTGGGCATACTGAGTATTCGTACCAAGTTTGGTCCAGATCCATCATTGTTTGAGTCCACAGTGGTCTTGGAATGTAGGTGAACTACAATTCAAGAATTCAAAGTCAATGCCCACCAAACCCTTCCAGTATTTTCCGTTGGTCAAGGGAGTTCTGTGTGCCAAGTTTGGTCCAATTCCATCATTGGTGGAGTTCAGAATGCTCTTTGATTGTAGGTGAACTATAAATTCCAGCAATAACAACTCCCAAATGTCGAGGTCTATTTTCCCCAAACTCCACCAGTGTTCACATTTGGGCATACTGAGTATTCGTGCCAAGTTTGCTCCAGATCCATCATTGTTTGAGTCCACAGTGGTCTTGGGATGTAGGTGAACTACAACTCCAAAACTCAAAGTCAATGCCCACCAAACCCTTCCAGTATTTTCTATTGGTCATGGGAGTTCTCTGTGCCAAGTTTGGTTCTGTTCCATCATTGGTGGAGTTTGGAGTGCTCTTTGATTGTAGGTGAACTATAAATTCCACAACTGCAACTCCCAAATGACAAAATCAATCCCCCCCCCCAAAAAAAACCCCACCAGTATTCAAATGTGGGCGTATCGGGTATTTGTGCCAAATTTGGTCCAGTGAATTAAAATACATTCTGCATATCAGCTATTTACATTACAATTCATAACAGTAGCAAAATTACAGTTATGAAGTGGCAATGAAAATAATTTTATGGTTGGGGGTCATCACAATATGAGGAACTGTATTAAGAGGTCGTGGCATTTTTTTGTGTCAGGAGCAACTTGAGAAACTGCAAGTCACTTCTGGTGTGAGGGAATTGGATGTCTGCAAGGACGTTGCCCAGGGGACGACTGGGTGTTTGATGTTTTACCATCCTTATGGGAGGCTTCTCTCATGTCCCCGCATGGGGAGTTGGAGCTGACAGAGAGAGCTCATCCACACTCTCCCTGGATTCGAACCTGTGACCTATCAGTCTTCAGTCCTGTGGCACAAGCGTTTAACCCATTGTGCCACCAGGGGCTCCTGTCGCGGCGTTAGGAAGGTTGAGAAACACTGCTCTAGATTACCAGGATGGATGGGGATGGTGGGAGCTGTAGTCCTAGACATATGGGGGAAGTATGGTGTTGGGGAATGCTGGGTTTACTGGTCAAACAGCACCCCCCTGTGGCAGGAACAAAGCACAGCCTCCAAAAGATGCTGAATGATGAGAAAAAGCCTAAATATTCCTCTATTTGTTGTCTGTCTTGTCATTGTATGATCGTCATTGAATGTTTGCCGTATATGTGTTCTGTGATACGCCCTGAGTCCCCTTTTGGGTGAGAAGGGTGGAATATAAGTACTGTAAATAAACCCTCCTGTAAGCTCCCCAATTGAAAATTCTTCCTCTAAGATGCAAACATACAGAATGGGGGATGCGTGGCTCAAGTGAAAAAGATCTTGGGGTCCTCGTGGACAACAAGTTAAACATGAGCCAACAATGTGATGTGGCGGCAAAAAAGCCAATGGGATTATGGCCTGCATCAATATGAGCATAGTGTCTAGATCTAGGGAAATAATGCTACCCCTCTATTCTGCCTTGGTTAGACCACATCTGGAATATTGTGTCAAATTCTGGGCACCACAATTCAAGAGAGATATTGACAAGCTGGAATGTGTCCAGAGGAGGGCAACTAAAATGATGTGGAGAAAAAGCCCTATGAGGAGCGGCTTAAAAACCTGGGCATGTTTAGCCTGCAGAAGAGAAGGCTGAGAGGAGACATGATAGCCATGTATAAATATGTGAGACAAGTCATAGGGAGGAGGGAGCAAGCTTGTTTTCTGCTGCCCTAGAGACGAGGACACGGAACAATGGCTTCAAACTACAAGAAAGGAGATTCCATCTGAACATTAAGGAAGAACTTCCTGACTGTAAGAGCCGTTCAGCAGTGGAACTCTCTGCCCCGGAGTGTGGTGGAGGCTCCTTCCTTGGAATCTTTTAAACAGCGGCTGGATGGCCATCTGTTTGGGGGTGCTTTGAATGCAATTTTCCTGCTTCTTGGCAGAATGGGGTTGGACTGGATGGTCCACGAGGTCTCTTCCAACTATATGATTCTATGATTCTAAGTTTCCAAACTCTTGCCTCTTCTCAAATTCTGCTGAACATCCAGATAAGCCTTTTGCAAAACATTGATAGCTGCCTTTTGCCTTATGGACTTAGCAGATAAAAGGGAGGGATTTCATCTCAAGAGAATTTGCGCATGAAGATAAGTTGGTTCCCTTCTGTCACAACTTAGGAAGAGAAAAGAGTACATGGCGCTGCCAGAGAAAAGGAGAGGGCATATCAAACAATTTGTGGCTGGGAATGCAAAGGAAGGCGTTCTTGGTTAAAAAGGAGAGACCAAAGCTTGAAGGAAGGGACAAGATTTTTCGACTGGCATAGACCAATAACGTTGACAACCAGCGTGCAACGCAACAAGTGTAAGAATTGGGAATGGGATGATGGGTGGATCGAATCAGGATAAACTTGAGAAATGGAGGGGGTTGTCAAAAGCTGAAAATTACTGGGAATGGCAAATCAGGTTGAAAATAGGGTGGTTTCCAGTTTTTATGGTGAAATCTCTTTGCTTTCCACAAATGTGCTAACAGATGTAAACTCAATAAGTAAAGTTTTACCTATGACTGCTAACTCATTGTTCCAGGTGGGCAAAGGTTGTATCTGTGTAATATTTACCTAATTGCATATGGCTGTTTAAAAGGCTAAGGTAAAAGGTAAAGGTTTTCCCCTGACATTAAGTCCAGTCATGTTCAATTCCGGGGGTTGGTGCTCATCTCAATTTCTAAGCCGAAGAGCCGGCGTTGTCCGTAGACACCTCCAAGGTCATGACTGTATGGACTGCCGTTACCTTCCCGCCAGAGCAGTACCTATTGATCTACTCACTCTTGCATGTTTTCAAACTGCTAGGTTGGCAGAAGCTGGGGCTAACAGCGGGAGCTCATCCTGCTCCTCAGATTCGAACCTACGACCTTTCAGTCAGCAAGTTCAGCAGCTCAGTGCTTTAACCCACTGCGCCATCGGGGGCTCCAGTAAAGCGGTATCAACTGCATTCATTGTACAGTGTAGATGCACCCTTGGCTAGGAATATGCTAGATATCATTCCTGTCCAACTTTTCCTTACAAATAAACCTGCACAGGACGAACACATCCATCACCTTTTTAAATCCCCACGGATCAAACTTCAAATTGAGAAGAGTCGCTGGTACTTATATTTCATTGTGAGCAGTAGCTGATGGAATATGTGTGCTGTGGGAAGGATAGAGTTTATGGAACTTAAGTCACTTATTTTCTTATTCTCCATCTCTGTTTTCCATCTTCTTCCCCATAAAGGCCTTAGATACAATGGCCCCACAGAAGGACATACCCAATGTCCACATTTTCAGCACCAGGGTTGGAGATGTGATTGTCCGCCCGGATCTGAATTGTTACCTGCTCCTGCCTCCTTTGCCGACCTCGCCTTGTGCCGATCTGCGTCCTCTCCACTCTTCTTTAAGGGGCGGCCAACACTATTTCGGCTCCCGATGGCACAACTCCATCTACATCATAAAAGACAACAAAATCCTGGAAGCTGAAGACCTCCACACTGGGACCAGCAAAGAACCTCGTCTTTTGCACCCCAGTTGCTGTGATGGGCAGCATTACTTTGCCATCACCAGTGGATCCTTTGGCATCATCTTCAGCCCAGGCAGTGTCACAGCGGTGAAAGACCTGACAACAGGGGAACCAGACCTAGCCACTGTTCCGGGACAACATTGGTGGTCCAAAGAGAAGATGGAAAGCCACCAGAGCTACCTCTATTGGCAACTGCAGGACAACTTCAGCGGAGAGCTCTTTTCTTTCCATCCCAGTTTCCTCAGCTTCTTGCTGGGGGGTCTTGGCTTCCTTAAAGGGTCGGCGTTTGGGGCTTGGGAACTGGTGGACACCATCCACAACCACTCCGACGACCCCATCACCAGCACGCAAGGCATCTTCATGAAGGTGGGCTGCGCCAAGGAGAAACTTGCCAACATTGGGACCAGTTGGACGGCCTCGCTGTCGGATTCTCCAGACCCCGGCTCCATTGCCATTGCAATAGCCAAGTCCCAGTTTGCGTTACCCATCCAATACGGAGGTCTTGGCCTCGACGCAAAGCAGGAGGAATGGGAAGAAGCCTGCGAGGTTGAGATGAGTGTACAATTCGCACTGCAACCCAATGAAGTTTCCTATGTGTGGCAATACCAGCTGGGTCTTGGGAAAGAAGTCATTTTGTTTTGTAGACAAATCAAAGTTACCAACAGTCGCGATCCTCCCAGTGAGATCCCCTTGCTTCCTTCCTCCTAAATTTTAGCTCAATTGTTGCTGTAGTTCACGCATGGGATGTTGTGGTTCAGCCAGCTGATGATAATGAGGGGTTTGGAGGTACAGGGCCTGCTGGTTCTGTGGGTGCCCAGACAGAGGGGGTGTTGGAGCAAGATGGTCCTGTCTGGGAGAACGGAAGGATTTTTGGAGCAAGATGTTGTTTCTGAGTGTGGGAATGAAACTCCTTTGGAAGCCGACAGGCAAGGAAGGGAGGATAACATGAGCTCATCCAAAGAAACAGCTGGCTTCTCCTGCAGGGGAAGAAATTCAGGTGCAAGCAAAGCCATGGGAAGGATAGGCAGAAGTGGCCTCTCAAGGTCAAAAGAATGTGTCCATGTATTGCAGCCCTTAAATGAGAGAAAGAGCTGCTAAGATTTCAGATCAAGCAACGTCCTGTCTTGTTCCTGGTTCGTGCCCCAAGCTCTAGGCCAGTGTTTCTCAACCTGGGGGTCAGGACCCCTGGGGGGGGGGGATGTCACGAGGGGGTGTCAAAGGGGTTGCCAAAGACAATTATAAAGCATAGTATTTTCTGTTGGTTGTGGGAGTTCCATGTGGGAAGTTTGGCCCAATTCTATCATTGGTGGCATTCAGAATACTCTTTGATTATAGATGAACTATAAATCCCAGCAACTACAACTCCCAAATGTCAAGGTCTAGGTTCTTGTGGGTTTTTTCGGGCTATAGAGCCATGTTCTAGAGGCATTTCTCCTGACGTTTCGCCTGCATCTATGGCAAGCATCCTCAGAGGTAGTGAGGTCTGTTGGAATTAGGACAATGGGTTTATATATCTGTGGAATGGCTGGGGTGGGACAAGGAGCTCTTCCCTGCTAGAGCTAGGTGTGAATGTTTCAGCTGATCACCTTCATTAGCATTTGAAGTCCTGCCTGAGCCTGGGAAAAACTTGTTTCTGGGAGGTGTTAATCTGTGCCTGGTTTTTTCCTCTCTGTTGTTTAGCTGTTATAATTTTAGAGTTTTTTAATACTGGTAGCCAAATTTTGTTCATTTTCATGGTCTCTTCCTTTCTGTTGAAATTGTCCACATGCTTGTGGATTTCAATGGCTTCTCTGTGTAGTCTGACATGGTGGTTGTTGGTGTGGTCCAGCATTTCTGTGTTCTCAAATAATATGCTGTGTCCAGGCTGGTTCATCAGGTGCTCTGCTATGGCTGACTTCTCTGGTTGAAGTAGTCTGCATGCCTTTCATGTTCCTTGATGCGTGTCTGGGCGCTGCGTTTGGTGGTCCCTATGTAGACTTGTCCACAGCTGCATGGTATACGGTAGACTCCTGCAGAGGTGAGAGGATCCCTCTTGTCCTTTGCTGAACGTAGCATTTGTTGGATTTTCTTGGTGGGTTTGTAGATTGTTTGTATGTTGTGTTTCCTCATCAGCTTCCCTATGCGATCAGTGGTTCCCTTGATGTATGGCAGGAACACTTTTCCTCTGGGTGGATCTTCATCTTTACTCTCGTGGCTTGTTCTTGGTCTTGCAGCTCTTCTGATGTCTGCGGTGGAGTATCCATTGGCCTGGAGAGCCCAGTTGAGGTGGTTCAGTTCATCTTGGAGGAGGTGGGGTTCGCAGATTCTTTTTGCACGGTCTGCCAAGGCTTTAATGGTGCTTCTTTTTTGACTTGGGTGATGGTTGGAGTTTTTATGTAGATATCTATCTGTGTGTGTGAGTTTTCTGTAGACGGTGTGACCCAATTGTTGATCTGGTTTGCGGATGACTAGGACATCTAGAAAAGGCAGTCTTCCTTCATTTTCTTTTTCCATGGTGAACTGGATGTTTGGGTGGATGCTGTTAAGATGGTCCAGGAACCTGTTGAGTTCTTCTTCTCCATGGCTCCAAATGGTGAAGGTGTCATCCACATATCTGAACCATATCGTGGGCTTTTTGGCTGCTGTCTCCAGGGCTTGTTCTTCAAAGTGTTCCATGTAGAAGTTAGCTATGACCGGGCTGAGAGGGCTCCCCATAGCTACTCCATCTTTCTGTTCGTAGAATTCATTGTCCCACTGAAAGTAACTGGTGGTGAGGCAATGGTGAAACAGAGCCGTGATGTCTTCTGGGAACCTCTGGTTGATGAGTGCCATGGTGTCTGCTACCGGGACCATGGTAAATAGAGATACCACATCGAAGCTGATCAGTTTGTCGTTTGTATTTAGCTTGAGATTGCTGATTTTTTCTATGAAGTGGGCTGAGTCCTTGATGTAGTGTGTAGTGAGCCCAATATGGCTTTGTAACTGTGCAGCAAGAAATTTTGCTAGGTCGTATGTGGGGGATCCAATGGCACTCACAATGGGTCTGAGTGGGGTGGAGTCCTTATGGATTTTTGGGAGTCCATAAAGCCTGGGTGGATGGGCTTCCGATTTACATAGCTGTTGTCGTATGTCAAAGTTTATGGAGGAGTTCTTAATCAGGGTGTTGGTTTTCTTGGTTATTTTGGCAGTTGGGTCTTGCTTGAGTTTTTTGTATATAGTAGGGTCCAGGAGTTTTCTGATCTTCTCCTTGTATTGTTCTGTATGCATGATTACTGTGGCATTCCCCTTGTCTGCTGGCATAACGAGGATATCAGGATCTGAATTCAGTTCTCTGATGGCTTGTCTTTCCTTCCTAGTAATGTTACTGGAGGGAAGTTTTGCCTTTTTCAGGATCCTTGCTGTTTCTGCTCGTACTTCTTCTGCTTCCTCCTCGGGGAGGCGATAAATTGCTGATTCAACATTGGCAATGATGTTTTCTACTGGGATCCTGGTGGCGGTTACAGCAAAGTTTCCTCCTTTCGCTAGTATGGATACTTGGTCTTCAGAGAGTTGTCTGTCTGTCAGGTTGATGATGGTCTGTGATGTATCCAGTTGTGGTTTCGGCTGTTGCTTTTGGCGTTTGTGGAATTTTTGCTTTTGTCTGTTGGTATGGACAGCCATGTTTTTCTCCATTTTCCTGTAAGTGAGGTTGTCTATTTTGTCCCAGTCCTGGGAATTCATCTTCTGGCTGATGTTGATATGGAGGTGCAGCAATTCCTTGTCTGTGTTTGCGAGTTCTTTGCGGATGGTGTGAATTCTCTCTCGTAAGAGGTTGCGTTCTAGGCGGTCAAGGTCTATTTTCCCCAACCCCACCAGTGTCCACATTTGGGCATATTGAGTATTTGTGCCAAGTTTGGTCCAGATGCATCACTGCTCTCTGGATGTAGGTGAACTACAACTCTAAAACCCAAGGTCACTACCCACCAAACCCTTCTAGTATTTTCTGTTGGTCGTGGGAGCTCTGTGTCCAAAGTTTGGTTCAATTCCATCACTGGTGGAGTTCAGAATGCTCTTTGATATTGTAGGTGAACTATAAATCCCAGCAACTACAACTCTCAAATGACAAAATCAATCCTCCCCTTAACCCCACTAGTATTCAAATTTGGGCATATTAAGTATTTGTGCCAAATGAATGAAAATACATCCTGCATATTGGTTATTTACAAGATGATTCATAACAGGAGCAAAATTACAGTTGTGAAGTAGCAATGAAAATAATGTTATGGTTGGGGGTCATCACAACATAAGGAACTGTATTAAGGGGTTGCGCCATTAGGAAGGTAGAGAACCATTGCTCTAGGCCTACAATTTCTAGTCAAGTTTTGCTTCCTGCTTTAAATGTTTACCTATGGATTCCTGCTCTTGTTTTGTTCCTTGTTTTCTGGATTAATGTTCAAGTTTTAACTCTTACTTTTGGATTTACCTTTTGCCTATGGGGCTTGCTTTCTACATGCACACTTGGGATTTTCACTCTATTATTTGCTCAAGGTGTCTTTAGCTTTTTCTTCTTACGTGTTTTACAAATAAACTATTCATTACCACGTCTGGTTTCCTGGTGAGTGCTTTGAGCAAGGTGAATTCCTGCTGAGGTTCAACATGGGCAAACTTCGGCCCTCCAGGTGTTTTGGACTTCAACTCCCACAAAACACCTGGGGGTTGTAAATTTGCCCATGCCTGCTCTGCTTCTATAGTTGCCTATCCTTTCCTTCATTGGAATATTATTGCCAAAATATATTTTTCTTTGGAGAAGCTTCTTCATGTGCATCTCAATGTGCAAAACTTAAAGTGTTTTTTAAAACAAGGGTTTCCTTCTCCCAGGGGTTCATTTTGTACCAGCAACTCTCACTACAAAGAATGCCAACAGTGTTAGTGCTGTGCACCCATCATCACAGTTTGGAAAGGCTATTTTGGAAGGTCTAAACGTACCCAGAAGGGTCCCTTGGTGGCACAGTGGGTTAAACCACTGAGCTGCTGAACTTGCTGAATGGTCGGCGGTTGGATTCCGGGAAGCAGGGTGAGCTACCGCTGTTAGCCCCAGCTTCTGCCAACTTAGCAGTTTGAAAACATGAAAATGCGAGATGGATAGGTACCACTTCTGCAGGAAGGTAATGGTGCTCCATGCAGTCATGCTGGCCACATGACCTTGAAGGTGTCTACGGACAACGCCGGCTCTTCGGCTTAGAAATGGAGATGAGCACCCCCCTCCCCCCCCCAGAGTCGGACACAACTAGACTTAATGTCAAGAGGAAACCTTTACCTTAAACGTACCAGAATCCTCCTCCAGCCAACCAAACAAGGCCGCAATGTTTGGGGAATTCTGGGAAATATAATCTCCAAAAGGTTTTGCAGAGACAATTCTCACTACAATGGAGACATTGTGGGATTCTGGAGAATGCAGTCCCAAAAATAATTTAACTGCAGAGTTGTGTTATTGAATGTTCCAGGAATTGTAGTTTTCCAAGATCTTGAGCTTTCTCTGTCAGAGTGCTGGTGCCTCATCAAACTACAACCCCCAGGAGTCCATAACATTGAGCCCTGATGGTTAAAAGTGGTGTCAAACTGCATTCATTCTATAGTGCAGATGATATTTATAACTCAGGAACAGAAATTGTGTTATGTAGCATTATTATGATGTTTATTTATACCCTGCTTTTTCTCTCCACATAGGAAATAAAAAGCATTTTGATACCATTTGAAATCCAAACATATGCAAACATTAAGGAAAATACATATGCGATACATAAAAAGCCCTCCCGACAGATGACCATCCACTGTCTGCTTAAAAATCTCCAAGATCTCATCATCCTTGGAAGCAACATATTCCTCTGTTGAATAAGTCTTACTATAGAATCAAAGATTTGGAAAAGACCCAAAGGGCTATCCAGTTGTGCAGGAATGCACAATCAAATCCCTCCTGTCAGATGGCCATGCAAAACCTGTTGAGATGGTGCATCCTTTAAGCATGTTCCATTGCACAAATGTCGTCAAGTTGTGCAGGAATGCACAATCAAATCCCTCCTGACAGATGGCCATGCAAAACCTGTAGAGGAGGCACATCCTTTGAGCCTGTTCCATTGCCCAAGAGTCGTCCAGTTGTGCTGGAATGCACAATCCAATCCCTCCTGACAGATGGCCATTCAAAACCTGTAAAGGAGGCACATCCTTTGAGCATGTTTCATTGCCCAAGGGTTGTGCAGGAATGCACATTCAAATCCCTCCTGACAGATGACCATGCAAACCTTGTCGAGGAGACACATCCTTTGAGCATGATCCATTGCCCAAGGATCATCCAGTTGTGCAGAAATGCACAATCAAATCCCTCCTGACAAATGGCCATGCAAAACCTGTCGATGAGGCGCACCCTTTGAGCATGTTCCAGTGCCCCAAGGGTCGTCCAGTTGTGCAGGAATGCACAATCAAATCCCTCCTGACAGATGGCCATGCAAAACCTGCTTAGGAGACACATCCTTTGAGCATGTTCCATTGCCCAAGGGTCATCCAGTTGTGCAGGAATGCAGAATCAAATCCCTCCTAACAGATGGCCATGCAAATCCTGCCGAGGAAGCACATCCTTTGAGCATGTTCCATTGCCCAAGGACCATCCAGTTGTGCAGGAATGCAGAATCAAATCCCTCCTAACAGATGGCCATGCAAATCCTGCCGAGGGAGCACATCCTTTAAGCCTGTTTCAATGCCCAGGGGTCATCCAGTTGTGCAGGAATGCACAATCAAATCCCTCCTGACAGATGGGCATTCAAAACCTGCTTAGGAGACACATCCTTTGAGCATGTTCCATTGCCCAAGGGTCATCCAGTTGTGCAGGAATGCACAATCAAATCCCTCCTGACAGATGGCCATGCAAAACCTGTAGAGGAGGTGCATCCTTTGAGCATGTTCCATTGCCCAAGAGTCATCCAGTTGTGCAGGAATGCACAACCAAATCCCTCCTGACAGATGGCCGTGCAAAACCTGTCGAGAAGGTGCATCCTTTGAGCATGATCCATTACCGTCCTGACAGATGGCCATGCAAAACCTGTCGAGAAGGTGCATCCTTTGAGCATGTTCCAATGTTTCAAATGTGTTGGTGGGATCCTTTTTTCCTGCACCAAGAGAGGCCTCTTTTTTTTTTTTTTTTGCATGCCCTCCTGTGCCTTTAACTTGCAGCCAATGCTACACATCAGTTTCCCTTTGCTTGGGCTTGTTCAAGGAGGAGGAGCCCAGTTGCCAACCACGGTGCGCATGCGCAATCGAAGGACTGACTGAGCTTTGGAGAGGAAGCAAGGACTGGAGTGTGCAGGGTGAAGAAGAGGTGCGTTGGTTTGCATTGCAGGCTTTCTCTTCCTTCCCTTCATCCCCTCCTCCCCAGAAAAAAAGGTTATGCAATCCAGGGAGTTGTAGTTTGGTGAGGCACTTGCACTCTTTAGGCAGAGAAGGCTCAAGACCTTGTAAAACTACAGATCTCAAGATCTGAGCCACTCCCACGTTCCAGCTTTGACAGATCTTGAGCCTTCTCTGCTTATCAGTCCCTGAACACCTTCCTGCTCGTTGCACTGGTGTCTCACCAAACTACAACTCCCAGGATTCCATAACAGTTAAAAGTAGAGTCAAACTGCATTCATTATATAATGTAGACGCAGCATGTGATCTAGTTTTGTTTGCATCATTATGCATAAAGATAATATTAATGCATTTTAGATGATGCACAAACCATTAGTTAGAAGGGACATTTCCATGCCACAAGGTCTTTATCCTTCTCTGTTAAAGAGTTCTGGTGCCTTGCCAAACAACAACTCCTAGCTTGGGTTGCTGTGAATTTTCTGGGCGGTCTGGTCATGTTCCAGAAGCATTCTCTCCTGACGTTTCTCCCACATCTATGGCAGGTATCCTCAGAGCTTGTGGGGTCTGTTGGAAACTAGGCAAATGGGGTGTGTGTGTGTGTGTGTCTATATATATATATATATATATATATATATATATATATCCATCCATCCATCCATCCCTGTGGAATAATGCCCAGGGTGGGAGAAAGTTGCAATTGGCCACCTTAATTAGCATTGACCGACCTTGCAGCTTCAAAGCTTGGTTGGTTGTTGTCTGGGGGAATCCTTTGTTGGGAGGTGTTAGCTGGCCCTGATTGTTTCATGTTTGGAATTCCTCTTTTTTTTTTTTTAGTGTTGCTCTTTATTTACAGTGTTGATTTTAGAATTTTTTTTAAATACTGGTAGCTGGATTTTGTTCATTTTCATGGTTTCCTTCTTTCTGTTGATGTTAGCCATATGCTTGTGGATTTCAGTGGCTTCTTTGTGTATTCTGACATGGTACTTGTTAAGAGTGGTCCAGCTTTTCTGTAATTTTCAACAACTCTTAACAACCAACAAATCTGTTGTCACCTGGGATTGCAACATCGATGGTCCATGTTTTGTCCCCCCCCCCCCCCCACGATTGTGAGTCTTTGCTGTTCTATCTTTAAATCCTCTGCATTTGGCCAGATGATGATAATAATAATAATAATAATAATAATAATAATAATAATAATAATAATTGTTCTGTCGCCGCTGGACCTGAAATGAAGTGCCTTTAAGAGAGGATGTATGGCTTGGATCCAGTGGGAAGCTAGGCCCCCCGAAAAGAAGCCTTTAGAGAAATTTCCCTTATTAAACAGTCTTTATGAGGCTTGAGCTTAAATATAACAGTCTTTTATTGATGACCAAACAGGAATTGTAAAACTTTCTTAATAATCTCTTGGCTCTTGCAATCTTGTTCACAGGAAACAGGCACTATCTTCAAAAACCTTGTTTAAAGGAAAATTCCCCTTTCTAGCTCCTCCAAGGCTGCTGTGAACTTAAACCTTACTGATGTGGATTCACTACCGGGCTAAACTGCGTCTCAACGCCGAGCAAACCTATCAAAAGGCTTGTAATCACTTAGCTGCTTTGATGGTTAGAGTTGTTATTCCCTCCGGAATTCCTCAGGGCTGTAAGGCTGTTTCCCTGGAACCTTTGGGAATCTTCAGAGGCTCTCAAGACTGTTCTCCCCTGGGAAGTCTTAAGGGACGAAGCCTTTGCACAGGAGGACGTCTGTATACATCCTCTGCATTGACTTCCTTTGCTGAGACTAACTGAAAAATGGCCCCTTCCCTCCAAAAAACCCAGAGAGGGGCGGGACCAGGGATCCTAACTATAATAGACAGGTAGCTTGCCCTATGATTGCAAACTATAACAGGAAGCCATCCTGCTGCAAAATCCCAAGTCTGGGATTGCAAACCAACATTTAATTCAAAGCAAATAAAATTGGAGCTCCTGGACCAGCTGTTCCAGAACAACAACAACAATAATAAATAATAATAAAGACAGAAGGCCTGATTCTTGCAGCCCAGAAGGAAGCTATCAGAACCAATGCAATTAAGGCCAGGATTGAAAAATCAGCGGATGACCCAAAATGCAGACTGTGCAAGGAAGCTGATGAAACCATGGACCATATCCTCAGCTGCTGCAAGAAAATTGCCCAGACGAACTACAAACAGAGGCACAACTCTGTGGCCAAAATGATTCACTTATGTAACAAGTACCACATGCCAGTAGTAAAGAACTAGTAGTAAAGATCATAAACCTGCAAAGGTAGTGGAAAATGAACACGCAAAAATACTGTGGGACTTTCGAATCCAGACTGGCAAAGTTTTGAAACACAATACACCAGACATCACGATTATGGAAAAGAAAAAAGTTTGGATTATTGATGTCACCATTCCAGGTGGCAGTCGCATTGAGGAAAAACAACAGGAAAAACTCAGCCGTGATCAGGACTTCAAAATCGAACTGCAAAGGCTCTGGCATAAACCAGTACTGGTGGTCCCACTGGTCATCGACACACTGGGTGCCGTGGCAAAAGATCTCAGCCGGCATTTAGAAACAATAAACATCGACAAAATCACAATCTGTCAACTACAAAAGGCCAGCTTACTTGGATCTGCGCACATCATTCAAAAATACATCACACAGTCCTAGACGCATGGGAAGTGTTCGACTTGTGATTTTGTGATACTAAATCCAGCATATAGATCTCGTTTGCTGTGACGTACTGCACTTTTGTGTCAATAATAATAATAATAATAATAATATAGGAGACAGAAGGCCTGATTCTTCCTGATCGAAAAATGCAGGCTGTGCAAGGAAGCTGATGAAACCATTGATCATATCCTCAGCTGCTGCAAGAAAATTGCACAGATGGACTGCAAACAGAGGCACAACTCCGTGGCCCAAATGATTCATTGGAACTTATGTCACAAGTAACACCTGCCAATAGTAAAGAACTGCTGGGATCATAAACCTGCAAATGAACACATATATCTTGTTTGCTGTGTCATATTGCGTTTTTGTGTCTATCATCATCATCGTCATCATCATTATTAAAGGCAGTCAAGAACCAACATTGATGGAAGTCAATAGTAGGAAACTGCTTAAAGTGCAAAAGACAAAGAGTGAATACCATAAAAATACAATCCATTATGCATTATATTATGCATTATATGCAAATACAAGTATTCCAAAAACCAACCAAAACCCTACCAAATACAAAAATAGAGGTGTTTTGGGAGAGGTGGGATGAGGACTCTAACAACAAAAGTGGTGGTGATAACATATTAAATCTATTAACTTCCATTGTCGAATTACGGATTATTGATCTGTATCTCAAATTCTTTCCTGAATTTGAGATACAGATCAATAATCCGTAATCAATATGAAAATATTACTACTACTACTACTACTACGAGGAGGAGGAGGAGTGTCTGCTGTGGACTCATCTTGTTGTGTTTCTAATAATAATATTGTAAAAACACAATCCAGAGCAGAAGACACAATTGGCAAAAGAAGGCTCTCCATGGACAGTTCCTGGGAAAAATTGAGAGCTAAATAGACAAAGAAAAAACATGGATGTGGCTCACAAATGGAACTCTGAAAAAGGAGACGGAGGGCCTGATTCTGGCAGCCCAAGAACAAGCCATTAGAACCAATCCCATCAAAGCCAGAATTGAAAACTCTACAAGGAAATAGACAAAACAACAGATCACATACTCGGCTGCTGCAAGGAGATCCACAGATGGACTAGAAGCAGAGGCATAACGCCATTGCTCAGATGATCCATTGGAACTTGTGCCACAAATACTATCTGCCTGTGACAAAGAACTTGTGGGATCACAAGCCTGAAAAAGTTACAGAAAATGAACACATCCAACTACTCTGGGACTTCCAAATTCAGACTAACAGAGCTTTGGAACGCAATACTCCTGACCTAACAATCGTGGGAGGGAAAAATATCTGGACTGTTGATGTTACAATCCCAGGCGATAGCAGGATTGATGAGAAGCAACTGGAAAAGCTGACATGACATGAGCATTTTAAAGATAAAACTGCAAAGACTCTGGCACATGCTAGTAAAGGTGGTCCCAGTGGTGATCGGCACACTGGGTGGAGTGCCTTGGTCTGCACTTAAAAACAATCGGTGCTGACAACATTACCATCTGTCACCTGCAAAAGGCCACCCTACTCGGTTCTGCATGCATTATTCGCCAATACATCACACGGTCCTAGACACTTAGGAAGTATCTGACATGTGATCAAATACAAAAGTGATCTTGTTTGCTGTGTACTTACCTTGTTATGTATCTAATAAGAAGAAGAAGAAGAAGAAAAACAACAATATAATTGGTTTTCAATTAACAGCATCAATAGGAACTGCTAGATGCCTATTATTAAAAATAGGCCTAATACTCTGCCCCATAATATGCCCTGTCATCAACTTTTTATTGACTTGATATGTATATTGAAATACAGTAATTAAAGACATACCACGAAGACCCTACACTTGGAAGGTATTCGTATTTGACGTGGGGGATCACTTATGATGGTGATGATTACAGTAATTATGGCTAAACTAGCCGTCCCCTGCCACGCGTTACTGTGGCCCACATTTGGATTCTGTGTGGGAGGTTTGGCCCAATTCTATCATTGGTGTGGTTCAGAATGCTCTTTGATTGTAGGTGAACTATAAATCCCAGCAACTACAACTCCCAAATGTCAAGATTCTATTTTCCCCAAATTCCACCAGTGTTCACATTTGGGAATATTGAGTATTCTTGTAGAGTTTGGTGCAGATCCATCATTGTTTGAGTCCACAGTGATCTCTGGATGTAGGTGAACTACAACTCCAAAACCAAAGAACACTGCCCACCAAACCCTTCCAGTATTTTCTGTTGGTCATGGGAGAACTGTGTGCCAAGTTTGGTTCAATTCCATCATTGGTGGGGTTCAGAATGTTCTTTGATTGTAGGTGAACTATACATCCCAGCAACTACAACTCCCAAATGACAAAATCAAATGTTTTTGAGTGAAGGACATACATTGGGTTGTTAGGTGTCTTGTGTCCAAATTTGGTGTCAATTTGTCCAGTGGTTTTTGAGTTCTGTTAATCTCACAAACAAACATTACATTTTTATTTATACAGATAAAGACAAATTACAATTCCACTTTAAAATAAATAATTTTTATTTTAAGTATTGTTTCTTCCATTTTTACTGGTTGCTTGAGAATTCTGATTGCTTGAGTTCTGTTCAATGGAGAGTCTACTCTATATTAATAAGGAATATTTTTCTCCATCCCTCCCATGCATAGGCGTCATGGCTGCTGTCGTTCCCCGGACCATTTGCCCCGGTACAGATGTATTCGCCACTCGCCACGGCTCCTTCATCGTTCGCTCCGACCTGGGTTGCTACCTTCAAGTGCTGGACTTCTCCTCAGGGCAGGACATCAAGGTGTGGGATCTGCACCCAGCCTGCCGTGGCAAAGGCCACTATGTGGGAGACCCCACCAGTTCTGACATCTACCTCCTCGATGGGGACTCCTTTTGCAAAGTGCTGGACTTGAACTCAGAGCCTCCCTCCAACACCTTGCCTTTGCACCCCAGCTGCCAAGGAGGTGACCATTACGCCTCCTGTGAGGGCCGTTTCTTCATCTTCTTTCTCAAGCGTGGCGTGGCCCTCTCCGTGGCTGACCTTTCCACTGCGGCTGCAGCAAAGGAGGTCTCCTTGGAAGGCCCGCTTCTGGATGGGTTGTATTATTACGGTGCCAACGCCACCCAGATTGCTTGCTTCGGGATGAACGAGGGCCGCCTTTGTGGCCATCTTCTTGCCACAACGGGAGACAAGGAGACCTTCTCAATCCACCCTGATGTGGTTTGTTTCCTCCCTGGAGGCCTGGCTCTCATTCACGGGCCGGCTTTCGGTGCCTGGGAGTGTATCAAACTGATCTCCAACGCCACCAACATGCCCATGCCCAGCAGCCACGAAATCACCCGGCAGGTTGGCTACATCAAGTCGGCTTTCGGTCCAAAGTACCAGGAGTGTGGTGCTGCCGATTCCAACTCCTTGACCATCTCGCTTCTGCAAGCCCAGTTCTCCCTCCCTGCCGTTTATGGCGGGATGGGAGTGCAGACCGAACAGGAAGAATGGGAGGCGGTGGCCGAAGAAGGGGAACCTCTCCGGGTGATCTTGCAACCCAGGCAGAAGCTCTACTGGTGGCATTACCGGCTGGGCTTTGGCGAAGAAGCCGTGCTGTTTTGCCGGGCGCTTAAGATCACCCGCAGCCCTTCCCCGCCTACGCATATACCCCTTCCGCTGGCCCATTCTTGACAGGAGAACTGAGCAGCGAGAAAGTAACATCTTTTTTGCTTGGGATGAAAATTAAAAGGTGCAAAATCCTGTTATATTCTTTTTTGGCAGTTTCTATTGTTCCCATTTCAGAGATGGTTAAGTTCAGTAGTGGGGTCTCTCCTATATAAAAGATGTATTACTTACTTTGGGGATCCTCCTGGATTCAGCGCTGACGCTTGATGCTCAGGTGTTGGCGGTGGCTGGGAGGGCCTTCGCACAGTTAAAGATTGTGTGCCAGGTGTAAGCGTACCTCAAGAAGTCTGACTTGACCATGGTGGTCCATGCCTTAATTACCTCAAGATTGGACTACTGTAATACACTCTACGTGGGGCTGCCCTTGAAGACGGCTTGGAACCTACAGTTGGTGCAAAGATCGGTGGCCAGATTGTTAACTGGAGCAAGTTACAGGGAGCGGTCAACCCCCCTGTTTAAACAGCTCCACTGGCTGCCGATAAGTTTCCGGTCCCAATTCAAGGTGCAAGTTGTCAACTACAAAGCTCTAAACCAGTGGTTCTCAACCTGTGGGTCCCCAGGTGTTTTGGCCTACAACTCCCAGAAATCCCAGCCAGTATACCAGCTGTTGGGATTTCTGGGAGTTGAAGGCCAAAACATCTGGGGACCCACAGGTTGAGAACCCCTTTAAACGGTTCAGGACCTGCCTATCTTCGTGACCATATCTTCCCTTATGAGTCCACACGCTCTCTATGATCCTCTGGGGAGGCTCTTCTCTCGCTCCCACCCTCGTCTCAGGTCCCTGGTGACCCTCAGGTTAGTGGGGATGGGAGAAAGGGCATTCTTGATGGTGGCCCCCCATCTCTGGAACTCTCTCCTCAGGGAGATCAGGCTAGCACCCTCCCTATCCACGTTTCATAAGGAACTAGAGATGTGGATGTTCCGCTTCTGCATTCGATTGACATTCCTTTGACAGATGGTCCTTTACCATAGCCTAAAATCAAGTTCATGTATTTGATTACTGCACTTTTAAGTTAAAATGACCCTGTTTCAACTGCTCTATTTTTTTTTTATTTTTTTTGTGATGGAGATGGAGGCGGGGTATAAAAATAAAGTCCTCTTTCTTCTACCCCACCTTTGTCACCCCTCAGGGAACTCAATTCCGGCAAGAATTCAATGCCCGTAAAATCAACAATCAGCAATAGACTATAAAAACACCCCCTCAGTTAAAACCAATTAACAGTTAATCAATAAAACACATAAAAACAGCCATGTTTTGGATGAATGTGTAGTTCCGTCCATCCAAAATCCTTGCACATAATCGTTATTCAGACGGTGTCGAAACCCATAGTAACTTATTCTATGAATGCTTGTGTGCAAAACTAGGTCTTCAGCTTTTTTATAGAAGGGATGGGGCCTTCCTGATGTCACAGCTGAGGAACCACCAACAAGAAGGCTCTGTCTCTCGTCCCCACTAATCGCGCTTGCAAAGAGGGTGGGACCGAGAGCAGGGCCTCCCCAGATGATCTTAAAGGTCCAGTAGGCTCATAGGAGGAGATGTATTTGGACAGGTAAGTTGGACTAAAACCATTTAGGGCAGTGTTTCTCAACTTTCCCTATGCGCGACCCTTTAATACAGTTCTTTATATTGCCGTGACCCCCAACCATAACATTTTTGTTGCCACTTCATAATTGTAATTTTGCTACTATTATGAATCATAAGGTAAACATCTGATATTTTCATTTGCTGGACCAAATTTGGCACAAATACTCAGTACGCCCGAATTTGAATACTGGTGGGATTGTGAAGAATTGATTTTGTCATTTGGGAGTTATAGTTGCTGGGATTTATAGTTCACCTACAATCAAAGAGTATTTGGAACTCCACCAATGATGGAATTGAACCAAACTTGGTACATAGAACTCCCATGACCAACAGAAAATACTGTAAGGGTTTAGTGGGCATTGACCTTGAGTTTTGGCGTTGTAGTTCACCTACATCCAGAGAGCACTGTGGAGCACTGATGGATCTGGACCAAACTTGGCACGAATACTCAATGTGCCCAAATGTGAACACTGGTGGAGTTTGGGGGAAATAGACCTTGACATTTGGGAGCTGTAATTGCTGGGATTTATAGTTTACCTACAATCAAAGAGCATTCTGAACCCCACCAATGATAGAATTGGACCAAACTTTCCACACAGAACCCACATGACCAAAAGAAAATACTGTGTTTTCTGATAGTCTTGGGTGATTCCTCTGACACCTCCCTCGTGACCCCCCCCCCCCCCCCCCCCCCCCCCCCCCCCCCGGGTCCTGACCCCCAGGTTGAGAAACACTGGGTTAAACCCTTATGCCGGCAGGACTGCAGACTGAAAGGTCAGCAGTTCGAATCTGGGGAGTGGGATGAGCTCCCATCTGTCAACTCCAGCTTCTCAAGCGGGGACATGAGAGAAGCCTCTTACAGGATGGTAACAAATCACCTGGGCGACATCCTTGCAGACAGCCAATTCTCTCACACCAGAAGCATTTTGCAGTTTCTCAAGTCGTTCCTGACACGAAAAAAAAGTCTTAAAAACATTTCATTAATAAATAACCAATGAAAACACGTTTATCTTTAATGTTCAAAAACAGTTCCAAGTGCTGTACAAATGCTATAAAAAGCTGTCAAACTTATACTTTGGAAATCTGAAAATAATTTTCCATTTAGAAAAAAATAATCTTGAATTTTGTTTTCGAGATGTGGGAAGGGGCAAGTGGAGTAATAATAGGATGCTCAACATTTTCAGAATCTACCACAAGTCTAAATTTCAATCTGGATGTCCTTTGAAATTGGGAGGTTTTTTTTTGTTTTTTTTGCCAGTGACATCCAAACAATTCTTTTAAAATATAAGCATAAGTCAACCAATGGTCTCTGGGGGAACCAGAAATAGAACTGAAATGGCTTTTGCTTATCGTCGTTGACCATCGTATAGCCTTCATCTGTCCTGTATGTGATTTCTTCCCTGATTCAAGGCATGGGCCAACTTGGGCCCTCCAGATGTTTTGGACTTCAACTCCCACCATTCCTAACAGCCTCAGGCCCCTTCCTTTTCCCCCTCAGCCGCTTAAGCGGCTGAGGGGGAAAAGGAAAGGGCCTGAGGCTGTTAGGAATGGTGGGAGTTGAAGTCCAAAACATCTGGAAGGTCCAAGTTTGACCATGCATGGACTAGATTCAAAAAGAGGCTACATCTGAGCTTTGCCTACTCTAAATTAGTTTGGGCTCCAGTTTATAGGACTTTATAACACACATTATTTTGTAGATACCGAGAACCCTTCTGCAAATTCCTCTTACAAAACCATTCCCAGAATTTCTCTGGAGCAGGAGAGGATCATGGAAATTAAGACTGAATGTCCATTAAGTAGAGACATCTCTACAAAGGGAAATTTCCCACCAGGAGGTTATTGCTCTCGCATACCTTTGGCTGCACGTACAGTAGAATCTCGTTTATCCGACCTTCGCTTATCTGACATTCCGTCTTATCCGACGCTCCCCTTTTCCTCCAGCATTTCCCCTTCAATTAAAGGAGTGCACCCTAACCCATTCCCAGTAAGTGAAAAAGGCAAGTCAAGGAGGCCTTAAGAAAACCACTCCAGGTACCACCAAAAATGTGGTCATCTGACTTTCCTTGCCCATGCTCCTCTTCCACATCTGAGCACTTCCTATTGGGGCACTCTAGCCCTGGGGCATTGTCTTGCTTTAACTTTTTGAGTCCCTGTTGTTAGTAATCTGGGTGTCTAGCACCACATCGGACAGGTAAAAGTAGGAGACACCCTATTATCCGACATTTTTGTTTATCCGACGTTCTGATGTCGGATAAGCAAGACTCTATTGTAAATGGGCTTTATTGCATGCAGTAATTTGAGTTAAGAGTAGAGACATCACACTGGCAACGAAGACCAACATGGTTAAAGCAATGGTATTCCTCGTAGTAACCTAAGGATGTGAGAGCTGGACCATAGGGAAGGCTGAGCGAAGGAAGATGGATGCTTTTGAACTGTGGTGTTGGAGGAAAGTTCTGAGAGTGCCTTGGACTGCGAGAAGATCCAACCAGTCCATACTTCAGGAAATAAAACCCGACTGTTCATTGGAGGGAAATATATTAGAGGCAAAGATGAAGTACTTTGGCCACATCATGAGGAGACAGGAAAGATTAGAGAAGATAATGATACTGGGGAAAATGGAAGGAAAAAGGGAGAGGGGCCGACGAAGGCAAGATGGATGGATGGTATCCTTCAAGTGACTGGCTTGACTTTGAAGGAGCTGGGGGTGGCCACGGCCGACGGAGTTCCGGCGTGGGCTGGTCCATGAAGTCAAAAAGAGTCGGAAGCAACTGAACGAATAAACAACAACAAAACCTGAGTTATTTCAATGCCACTTTTAAGATCGCCTCTTTCTAGAACGGAGCTTTTGCTACTCGACTGGTAAATGGGACACAATCCATTGTCCAAGGAATGTCTGATTTGGTTGTCAAAGGCACTGAGTGGTGCTAAATATCTACCACACCATAAGCAGCCAGTTTCTTCTGCCCCTCTCCTCAAAGCGCGGTACCCCAAAGAAGTCACTCCAAGAGTCCTGGTGTTCCAAAATTATCTTGGATGCAAATATCTTAATGTACTCCTTCCATGTTTTTGGAGTGGAACAATGTTCAGTTGCTCAGAATGTGAGGCTGAGAAGTGCCTCTGAAAGCTTGTTCAGGTCTCGACAGCAAGGATCCCTCATGAGTACAAAATCAACTTTCCTGTCTTGGTCCACAAAGATCTCCAGAAGGTCTCTCCTGAGCCTTTCTGTTTCTACATCAGGCCGAAGCGCCTCCTTCTCAGTGGAGGTATCTTGAGGATCCCGCCTTCGGTCTCCAAGCAAAACCCCAGGTGGTTTCCTGTCTCGTAAATGAAGGACCTCCGTCTGCGATGTGGGACGTATGGGGAGGGGTGGGGGGGCCGGCCGGCCACTGAAGGAATGGCAACTTGGAGTCTTGGTCTTGCTGTTGGGAACATAAAACAAGAAGAGTTTGCATCTGGGCTTTTTAAAGGAATTGGGCTATTAGGTTCTCCAAACGACTGCTTAGCTATGAAAATATATTTGGTCAAGTTGGTCAACATTTTTTTCTGGAGGTACTTAATACAAAACTTTTATTCCTTTGAGATCACAAATTAATTTGTAAGAACTAGTGTGATGTCTCAATGATTCGTAGTTTTTCTTCTCAAAATCCATGCACCCTTCACTGCTGGCCAAATGATGGAGCAGTGCCAATGTTTATGGCAAGATTGTCAAAAATATTAAAAATTAACTAGGTATTTTTAATTACAAAAATGTGAGTCAAGCATGAAAAGGATTAAATAGATGCAATGACTTAGCAAAAGCTGTAGTTCTATACTGGGGGGGTGGGGTCGAAAAATTTTTTTTTAGCAAATCATGAAGAGTAGTTCCATAACACAAAATAATTTAAATAGTATGGTTCATTCTATATTTTATATAGGCTTAATTAAACCAATTTAATTTTTGCTTCTCACAGACTTAGCACGGGGATTTGGTTAACCAGTTAAAATTCATGAGTAAACCAGGTTTTTTTAAACCTTAAAAAAGGGGGGGGGGGGAACTGAATGCCAAAACACCTCCCCACCCCCATATACAACCCTGAAGGTGTGCCTGTAACTTAGTAGGTCTCTATGTTAGTTTGCCTCAGTGAGAGAAAGGTTTCAGACTGTGAGAAAGCCTCACAGTGTGAGGTAAGCCTTAGTCTGTGAGAGACTTCGGTGAGAGAAGTCCCAGGTTGAAGGCCTTGTGTGTAAAGCTGTGTATAGAACTACTGTGTGAAGCTCCTGAGTAAGTTCATTGTGAGAAAAGGCTCTGTGAGAGTGAAGCTGTTTATCTGCATGAGGAAGAAGCCCAGCATGGAAGCAAAGAAGGAAGTATAAAGGACTTTATTTGTGTTATGGAAACCTTGTATTTGTAAATAGTGCAACCATATTATTTTACTACAAAGAAAAGGCACCTATGGTAGATATAACATAGTAAAGGTAAAGGTTTCCCCTGACATTAAGTCCAGTCCTGTCCAACTCTAGGGTGTGGTGCTCATCTCCATTTCTAAGCCGAAGAGCCGGAGTTGTCCATAGACATATCCAAGGTCATGTGGCCAGCATGACTGCATGGAGTGCCATTACCTTCCCGCCAGAGCGGTACCTATTGATGTACTCACATTTGCATGTTTTAAAACTGCTAGGTTGGCAGAAGCTGGGGCTGACAGCGGAAGCTCACGCCGCTCCCCGGATTCGAACCTGCAACCTTTCGGTCAACAAGCTCAACAGCTCAGCGCTTTAACCCACTGCACCATCGGGGGCTCCTTAGATATGACATATAACTTATATATATAACATATATAAGATATAACTCAGCAAAAGCTGCAGTTCTATATAAACAGGTGTGCCTGTAGCTTAGTAGACCTCTGCCTCAGTGGGAGAATGGTCTCAATCTGTGAGAAGGCCTCACCGTGTGTGGTAGGCTATAGTCTGAGAGAAGCTTCGGTGAGAGAAGCTTCAGGTTGAAGGCCTCACGTGTAAAGCTACTGTATGAAGCTCCTGTGTAAGTTCAGTGTGAGAGGAGGCTCAGTGAGAGCGAAGCTGTTTATCTGCATGAGAAAGAAGCCCAGTGTGGAAGCAAAGAAGGAAGTACAGAGGACTTTATTTATGTTAGGGAAACTTTGTTGTAAATAGTGCAACCATATTATTTTGCTATGAAGAAAAGCCTCCTAAGGAAGAGATAACATTGGTCTGTGTGTTTTTGTTCTTTTTATCACTTTGGGCAACTGGTGCTGGCTCCCATTTAAAGGGATTCCCCTCTCTGGACTTTTCTATATCAATTTGTTTAGAGGTACTTCCATCATATCATGTCTTGGCTATTTTAATTCAAAATAGAAAATGTGACTTACAGGTATCATACAATCAGGGTTAGACAAGACCACAAGGGCCTATTTTGCAGCCCATGAAAATTGGTGAAATTTTAAGTTTTTTAATTGAAAAAAAACCCTAAATTCCATAAGAAAACCACTCCAAGTACCACAAAAATGTGGTTATCTGACTTCCCTTGTCCACTCTTACACACCAAATTGTGGGCATCAACTGGGTGATTTCCAAAACCAGAATTGACATATCTCAATTTGCAATTGTATTGGAACAACCACCCCACCCGTGGCAGGAGTAATGTCTCCCACTTCCTCATTAGTGGCTCTTTCTTGTTTTAATTTATGCACGACAATCTCAACCAAGCTCAGGGTAAGATGATTATTTCCAGCTGTTGATGGATACCTGGGATTTTTCTTCAAGAATTCTATTAAGGTGGGTCCTTCTCTTCCTAAGGGGTCATCAGGAACCATGAAGATGTTCCCCACGAAAATGTACTGCAGTAGGCTGGGTGAGACAGAAACAGAGACGTCAAGATGAGCCTGTGAGATTCCACCATTTGTTCAACCACTGCCTTCAAATACCAGGACTTCTAATTGTCTCACTGCTCCGGTCCCAAACATAAGAAGGATCTAAATGCTTTCATGATTTCTCTGTGAGACTGTTGTACAGTAGGTCCTCCACTTTTGCAAGTGTTTGGGGCTCAAGACCCCTATGAAAGTGGGAAAAACTATAAATAACAAATTTAAGTTTTGCTACCCCCTTCCTCACATGAGAACACCTTTCAAGGTATCTTTACGTCCTCTTAGTGACTCTATGTCAGTGGTTCCCAATCTGTGGTTCGTGGAGCACCAATGGTCCGCAACAACTAAAATATGGTCTGTGGCCTCACTGTTACTATACCGTTGCAACGAGAACAACTGGTCTCGCGAAACCCTCTTATAGTGCCAAGGCAATGGGGATGTTGGGAGGGGAGAGGCTGACTACCCAAGAAAGGCACAACAACAAGCCTTCTGACTACTGCTTCTCCTCCTCCTCCCTTCCCTCAGCAGAGCCATTCCATGAGCCTGGAAGCGGGGCACTTTAGTGTCTTCGTTTTTAGGGCTGTTCCTGGAGTAATTTGGGGTGCTGATTCAGAAAATTACATTGGATAGACCACATCAGCTCTAGATTATTAAATACGATTTTCTGGGGGCGAGTAGATGGCTACTACTGGATGGCATATATTCTGTATCAGAAACTAGAGCTGATGTGACCTGTCCAATGCAATTTTCTGAATCAGCACCCCAAATAACCAAACCAAATCTAAAGTTGACCAAAACTGATTCTTAACTCTTTTGGTGCTAATATTGGAGAGTGGTTCCTGGTAAAAAAAAAAAAGGTTGGGAATCACTGTCATAGTGACTCTATATGTCCGAATTCAACCAGCAGTGCTATTGTACTATTCTCAGACGTAGCATACAAAAACCACTTTATTAAAAAGAAGTGGCATACAGAAATTACTTATCCAATAGTTCTTAAACATTACCAAGCTTAACTGACTCACATCTCATTTATTTATTTATTTATTTATTTATTTATTTATTTATTTATTTATTTACTATATTTGATTCCCGCCTTTCTCGACTCCGAAGAGGACTCAAGGCGGTTTACAACATAGGCAACGATTCAATGCTTTAAAAACAATATACAATTAAATAAACATTTCAATTAAAAAAATAAAATCAAGGTTAGAAAACATTAAAACATTGCAATTACTATTATAAACCATGCTATCCGTAATCATAGCCTAGGGCCTAGGCCATTCTTGTAGTCATTGCACATAATTCCAAATCCATCCATTGCACTGTATTATTCTCCAAAGGTTTGATCCCAAAGCCACATTTTACTCTCGCATCTGATGGTCAGGAGGGAAGGGGCTGATCTAATGTTGCTAGGGAGAGAGTTCCACAGCCGAGGGGCCACCACTAAGAAGGCCCTGTCTCTCGTTCCCACTAATCGCGCCTGTAAAGGAGGTGGGACTGAGAGCAGGGGCTCTGGACGATCTTAATGATGGTTCATACGGGGAGACACGTTATGTATTCCTAAATCTAACTCTTTCTAATTTCGACAGACTTCTGCCTCTTACTCTAACCTCTTGTCTTTCCAACTAAGTGTCCTCCACTTTTTAAGATTTTTTTCCAACATTCAGCCAATCACAAACTGTTCCAAACATTCCACATGCTTA
>NW_026847660.1:13084962-13095167 GCF_025583915.1 Anolis sagrei ordinatus
TATCTAGGTATATTTTGTTGGAGCATGCAAGGAATCAGTTAGTGTGTGTGTCTCAACTGTTAAATAAGATGCATGAAGCTGATTGGTCGGCCAATGCGGGGAGCAGGCTGAGCCTGGGGCTTTGGACACTGTTACATTTTTGTTCAGTTTGAAGAGCGAAGCAGAGAGAGACAGGGTTTGGAGTATGCTCTTGCTTCATGAGCTGCTGAAAGGAGTTTCTCTACGTCGACAAAGAAATACAATTTAAAATCTATCCAAAATGAAACTATTTGAGTTCATGCAACTGATCACAAAATTGTAAATATGTTGTTCTACGTTACGAAGAGTAAACTCCTTGTTCTTTACGTGGCATATTTTCTTTCCCTGGCAAAGTAGTATGCCGGCTGATCAAACGTGAACTACACATGGTTTATTTTACATTCTGTCACATATTTGACCTGCCAATTTAAAAAAATGCCACCAGCTCTAGTTTTTGAGATGCAGGATATATGCCACAAATGAGCCTTCCTCATCCACATAACGTCACAACAACCATATCTAAGAAACAAGAGCTGTTGCAGTCTATCCAGTGCAATTTTCTGAATCAGCATCCAAAAATAAACCCCCTCAAAAGCAGGCCTAAAAACCAAAACACCAAGAAACACGAGATTCTGTTATCTGCACATCCCTAGAAGTTTGCAAGGAATTCTAGAATTGGTGCTCAATGAGTCCACATTTATGATTCCACCCTCCATGGGACACATCCTTGTCTTCTTTCCAATTACATATTGGAGAAGAAGAGTTGACTATGACTGTATAGGGCACACTACCTCCTGGAGAAACATATCTGTAATTATTGATCATATTCCACACTGAGAAAGCCAGAGGTTGGACTGGATGACCATTGGGTTCTTTTCCAACTATATGATGCCATAGAAAAGTATGTCTTCTGTAGGTATGTTCTAGGTCAGTGGTTCCCAACCTTTTTTTGACCAGGGACCACTTTGACCAGGGACCACTCTCCAACATTAGTACCAAAAGTTACAAATCAGTTTTTGGTCAACTTTAGTTTTGGTTTGGTTATCTGGGGTGCTGATTCAGAAAATTGCATTGGCTAGACCACATCAGCTCTAGTTTCTGATACAGAAAATATGCCATCCAGTAGTCATCATCTGCTCAGCCACAGAAAAGCATATTTAATAAGCCTCTGCACTATATGAGGATTTCGCGAGACCAGTTGCTCTCGTTGCAATGGTGTAGTAACAGTGAGGCCACGGACCATATTTCAGTTCTTGCGGATCACTGGTGGTCCATGTACCATAGGTTGGGAAGTACTGTTCTAGGTCCTCCAGCGTGACTCCATGGCACACTTGGACTTTCAAAAGGGTTAACTATTATCTGCAGTTTTGCGTATCTTTGTGAAGCAGAGAAATGTGTCTGGAATTACTGGAGAATGTTTCTCTAAGTCAGTGTTTCTCAACCTTCCCAATGCCACAACCTCTTAATACGGTTCTTCATGTTGTGGTGACCCCCAACTATAAAATTATTTTTGTTGCTACTTCATACCTGTAATTTTGCTACTGTTATGAATCGTAATGTAAATATCTGATATGCAGGATGTATTTTCTTTCACTGGACCAATTTTGGCACAAATACCCTATACACCCAAATTTGAATACTGGTGGGCTTGGAAGATTTATTTTGTCAATTGAGGAGCTCCTACCCCCAGTACCAACTGCTGCTCTGGGACCAGAGCTAAGAGAGGGGGGCTAGGAAGACAGTTCCATCTTGCCTCCTGTGCTATGCTAATAATATTATAATATAATATAATATAATATAATATAATATAATATAATATAATAATACAATATATTATAATATATTGTATATACATATGCTATTTATAATATTATAATTTAAAATAATATAATACTACTAATAATATGATATTATAATTATATATTTTATATTACATGTAATATTACTAATACAGTATTACAATATAATGGTATAGTACAATATAGTAATATATAATACTGATATTGTGCTATGCTAATTATATAATATATTGTATGAATATATATATATATGTGTGTGTATATGTGTGTGTGTGTGTGTGTATATATATATATATATATATCTCTCTCTCTTGTAAGCCGCTCTGAGTCCTGTTCTCAGTGAGAAGAACGGCATATAAATGTCGTAAATAAATAAATACATTTGGGAGTTGTAGTTCCTGGATTTATAATTAACCTACAATCAAAGAGCATTCTGAACCCAACTAACAATGGAAGTGAACCAAACTTGGCATACAGAACTCCCATGACCAACAGAAAATACTGGAAGGGTTTGGTGGGCATTGACCTTGACATTTGCGAGTTGTAGTTCACCTATATTCAGAGAGCACTGTGGACTCAAAACAATGATGGATCTGGACCAAACTTGGCACGAATACACTGATGGGAGTTTGGGGAAAATAGACATTGACATTTGGGAGTTGTAGTTGCTAGGATTTATAGTTCACCTACAATCAAAGACCATTCTGAAAGTCACCAATGATAGAATTGGGCCAAACTTCCCACATAGAACCCCCATGGCGTGAAGGGACTCACTAGCGCGAGCCTCCCTCCAGCTTCGCACGCTCTCCCTTGCATGCACATGCACGACCCGCTCTCCTCTCTGTGCTTGGAGTCTCAGAAACAGCCATGCTTTTGACTGAGAGGCTGGCCAATCACAGCAGAGTCACCGTCTGTTTCCAAAAAGGAAGAGAAGGACAGGCGGAGAGATCTTCAGCCTTTTCTGCCAAAGGGGTTCCTAAGAGCATCAGGAATATGTGTTTCCTGATGGTCTTTGGTGACCCCTCTGAAACCCTCTCACGACCCACAGGTTGAGAAACGATGGGATATAGGCTTTAAAAATGATCAAGAACAACAAGGGTATTTTCCTGCAGGGAAGCGCTTTCTCATTCCATCTCCTGGTCCACCACAATGGGCTTTTGTTCCTCTGTGCATTGCATCCACCCAGCACCATGACTCAAAAGTCATGCGTGTGCCTCACCCTCCTGGGCTCCGTCTGCTGGCAGATTCATTTCCTGCTTCTGCTCACAGCTGTGGCTCATGTGACCTCATCAAACCATCAAGGTATCCGGTGCCTTGCAAACTGGAAAGCCCAGCCTGGGGGAAATCCCAGGGACAGTCCAAGTTTGGCCCCAAAATAGATAAAAATCAAAACGGAAGAAGCGTTTTCGGAAGTGTCCGCCACCACAAGTTTTCTCAGTCTACATGAGATAATACCAATTCCCACTTTCCGAGCATCGCTAAAAGGAACCTTTCTCCTCCTGCGAATCCTAAAATCTATTTTCTGTCTGCCTATGAGTGTGTCTACACTGTAGAATTAATGCAACTTTTAACTACCATGGAGCAATGATATGGAATTGTGAGAGCTGTAGTTTGGTGAGGCACCAGCCCTCTTTGGAAGAGTTCTTATAGAACTCCCAACTATCATGATTCCAAACTGCATTAATTCGACAATGTAGATGCGCTGTGTGTATCTCTCTTTCTCAAACCATTGAACTGTTGTATCTGCTGATCTAAAGGTTGGGAGTTCAAATCCGCGGGTCGGGGTGAGCTCCAGCTGTTAGCCCTAGTTCCAGCCAATCTAGCAGTTTGAAAGCATGCAAATATGAGTAGATCAAGAGGTACCAGTCCAGCAGGAAGGTAATAAAGGCACCCATACAACCATGCTGGCAACTCAACCAGGGGGTGTCTATGGACAGCAGGCTTCTCAGCTTGGAAATGGAACAAGAGCACCTCCCCATGGCCAGAGTTGAGCACTGCCTCCAGAAAGCCGGAGATGAAAGGGGAAGCCTTTATCTTTGTTCTGTGTATTTGTGTGTCATTGTTATTCCACTATATTAAAGGCATTGAATGTTTGTCTATCTGTATATGTTGTAATCCACTCCCAAGTCCCTTCAGGGAGATAGAGTAGAATATAAATATAGTAATATATAATAATAATATTGTGCTATGCTAGTAATATAATATATTGTATGTACATATAATATTGATCATAATAATACAATATAATACGAATAATAATACAATATAATAATATAATAACTATATATTATAATGGCGCAATAGGTTAAGCCCTTCTGCGGGCAGGACTGAAGACCAACAGGTCGCAGGTTCAAATCTGGGGAGAGCATGGATGAGCTCCTTTTGTCATCTGCGGCTCTCCATGTGGAGACTTGAGAGAAGCCTCCCACAAGGATGGTAAAACACCAAAACATCTGGGCATCCCCTGGGCAAAGTCCTTGCAGATGGCCAATTCTCTCACACCAGAAGTGACTTGCAGTTTCTCAAGTCACTCCTGACATGAAAAAATATTACCAATAATATAGTAAGAGGCCTCCTAGTGCAGTGGGTTAAACTGCTGAGCTGCTGAACTTGCTGACTGAAAGGTCAGCGGTTCAAATGCAGGGAGCGGGGTGACCTCCCACTGTTAGCCCCAGCTTCTGCCAACTTAGCAGTTTGAAAACATGCAAGTAGATCAATAGGTATGGCTTCTGCAGGAAGGGAACAGTGTGCCATGCAGTGATGCTGGCCACATGACCTTGAAGGTGTCTATGGACAACGCCAACTCTTTGGCTTAGAAATCGAGATGAGCACCACCTGCCAGAGTCGAACACGACTAGACTTCATGTCAGGGGAAACCTTTATCTTTACCGTAAAATATAGTAATATATAATTCCAATATTGTGCTCTGCTAATAAGATAATGCATTGTATGTACATGTAACTTGTAAGCTGCTCTGAGTCCCCTTCGGGGTGAAATATGGGGTAGAATATAAATATAGTAAATAAATAAATAAAGTGTTGTTGTTATTTGAAACACAAGGAGTCATAGAATCACAGAATCATAGAATCAAAGAGTTGGAAGAGACCTCATGGGCCATCCAGTCCAACCCCCTGCCAAGAAGCAGGAAATTGCATTCAAAGCACCCCCGACAGATGGCCATCCAGCCTGTTTAAAAGCCTCCAAAGAAGGAGCCTCCACCACACTCCGGGGCAGAGAGTTCCACTGCTGAACGGCTCTCACAGTCAGGAAGTTCTTCCTCATGTTCAGATGGAATCTCCTCTCCTGTAGTTTGAAGCCATTGTTCCGCGTCCTAGTCTCCAGGGAAGCAGAAAACAAGCTTGCTCCCTCCTCCCTGTGGCTTCCTCTCACATATTTATACATGGCTATCATATCCCCTCTCAGCCTTCTCTTCTTCAGGCTAAACATGCCCAGCTCCTTAAGCCGCTCCTCATAGGGCTTGTTCTCCAGACCCTTCATCATTTTAGTCGCCCTCCTCTGGACACATTCCAGCTTGTCAATATCTCTCTTGAATTGTGGTGCCCAGAATTGGACACAATATTCCAGGTGTGGTCTAACCAGAGCAGAATAGAGGGGTAGCATTACTTCCCTAGATCTAGACACTAGTCCACAGCAGGCACTCTGCTGGCTGTTGTATTGGATCACACGTCGGACACTTCCCAAGTGTGTAGGACTGTGTGATGTATCGGCGAATAATGCGTGCAGATCCCAGTAGGGTGGCCTTCTGCAGCTGGCAGATGGTAATTTTGTCAGCGCTGATTGTTTTTAAGTGCAGACCAAGGTCTTTAGGCACTGCACCCAGTGTGCCGATCACCACTGGGACCACCTTGACTGGCTTGTGTGTGTTAAGCATTGTTGTTGTTGTTGTTGTTGTTGTTGTTGTTATTATTATTATTATTATTATTATTATTATTAGACGGCTAACGACAAATAGAAGCAAGGTTGCTCTGTTAGTGACCAAAAAGGTGGAGAGAAATGCTATTTGAGATGTCGAAATAGGAACCCTCCATTGGGTCTGCAAAAGGTTTCACTGACCTGTCATCGTACGGGACGATGCCTTTCCCGTCTATTTTGCGCGAGGGGGTGAGAGAGAGGATGCTCAGCTTGTGTAACTCGACCAAGTAGTGCTTCTCTGCATTTGGGAAGAGGACAAGGAGGGAAAACCCCAACAAGAGTCATCACCAAAATTGCAGCAACAGAGCCGGGAAGTTGCTATTTCTCATTCACGCATTTTTTACTTCTTACTAAAGCTGCAGCTGTCAGACCCAATCTCTTATTTGGAACCAAGCTGAACTAAAATCAGTAAAATTACTTTTGCTGGGGAAGCATGCAAAAGATTGCAGACTTAGATAATATAATGCTGAAGGAAAGGACAGCCAAGCTAGTACCCTCTATGATTGCAATTCCCATTATCCCCCACCAGCAGGTCTTTTGATGCCGTTTCAAACTAGTTTTACTGTGAAAGTTATGAAATCTTGGAACTAGTTTGAGGCTCGGATGATGATTATGCTTAAATGGCTGAGAGGGAAAAGGAATGGGACCGAGTCTGTTACAAATTGTGGGAGTTGAAGTCCAAAACATCTGGAAGGCCCAAGTTTGCCCAGGTCTACTCTAACAGTATGAGTATGAGTCTACTCTACTCAGTATGAGTCTACTCTAACAGACTGAGTATGGTTCAATGGTATGAAATACTAGAATTTGTAGTTTGGTGAGCCACCAGCACTCTTGGACAGAGAAGACTAAAGGTCTTGTAGAACTACAATTCCCATGATTCCATAGCTTTGAGGCATGGCAAAGTGGGGTCAAACTGCATGAATTCTACAGTGCAGATGCACCCTGGAAATATCTCTGTGAAATGGGCAGAAATCTTCCATTTTTCTTACCTCTCACGTTGGAGTCTTCTTCCATCCGGTGCTGAGGGACTAAGACGGTCACTTCCCGGTGCCCCCGGTCCCAGAAATATTGTACCGCCAAAGCGATGCCTCGGCACGAGAAGAATTGGTTGAGACCGTGCCTAGAAGAACAGAAAGTGCCACTTTAAGGTTCAAGTATGCCCACTCATGTCTAGGAAAAATCTGTTTGGTAATTCCACCCTGACTTACACTTGTAGAGGTATGGCGTAGAATGGGAAGCACTTCATTGAAAACGTCAACAAACGCTACCATGTCTTTTAGACTGGACTACAACTCTTACAATCCACCAGAAAGTATCACTGGCACAGCCACTTTATTCCAAATCAGAACGTTTCCAAGCTCTGGTTTCAGAGAATTGGTGACACATAATATTCAAGGACCAAGGGTTCCCAAAGAGAAGCGATCCTTAATCTTTATGTATAAAAACACAGCCTGTGTATGTTTGTGCTCACAAAACTCAAAAAGTAGTCTGTCGATTGGCTTGACATTTTGACACAACCTTGCATTCCAATCCCCCATGACCCACTTTACATCCTAATGCGGTTTGGGGGAGGGTGGACCATGGATGATGGGATCTGCAGTACCTTCACCTGAATTGCCTCCTGCAGACCACTGCGACCCGCATGAATGAGAGATCTGGACCAAACTTGGCACACAGAGCCCCCCCCCCCCCATGACCCACTTTATGTCATGCAGTTTGGGGGAGGATGGACCATGGATGATGGGATTTGCAGTACCTTCACCTGAATTGCCTCCTGCAGACCACTGCGACCCCCATGAATGAGGGACCTGGACCAAACTTGGCACACAGAGCCCCCCATGACCCACTTTACATCCTGGTGCAGATTGAGGGAAGACGGAGCAGGTATGATGGGATTTGCAGTTCCTTCACCCGATTGGGATCTCACAGACCACTGTGACTCACACCAATGGCAGATCAGGACCAAATTTGACACAGACCCGTCTCCTCCCACATGACCCACTTCATGCCCAGGTGCAGTTTGGGGAGAATGGACCATGGATGATGGTATTTGTAGTACCTTCACCTGAATTGCCTTCTGCAGACCACTGCGACCCCAATGAATGAGTTACATCCTGATGCAGTTTGGGGAGGATGGACCACGAATGATGGGATTTGCAGTACCTTCACCTGAATTGCCTCCTGCAGACCACTGCGACCCCCATGAATGAGGGACCTGGACCAAACTTGGCACACAGAGCCCCCCATGACCCACTTTACGTCCTGGTGTGGACTGCGGGAAGACGGAGCACAGATGATGGGATTTGCAGTTCCTTCCCCCGATTGGGCTCCCACAGACCACTGCAACTTAGATCAATGGCAGATCAGTACTAAACTTGACACAGACCCCCCCCCCCCCATGACCCACTTCATGTCCTGGTGCCAAGATGGAGGTTGGACCATGGATGATGTGATTTGCAGTACCTTGGCCGAAGTTATGCAATGGCACACAATTAGTTAAAAAATTGATGAACAATCCAATTAAAGCAACAATTCTGAATGGACCTCATAAACGACCAATATGGCGTTTGAGTTCAAACGACTTCTATTTCCAATATGCCTTGCACTCACTATGACTATCAATAAAGTGCAGGGGAAATTTTTGCAAGTGTGCGGTTTGAATTTAGAAAACAATTGCTTCTCTCATCGGCAATAAGACATCGCATGCTCAAGAGTTGGTAAGCTGTCAGATCTTTATGTTTATGCAGAAAATGGGCAAACCAAAATGTAGTCAATCCACTAGCTTTACAATAAAAAATGATTTCTGGTAAAAAAAAAAACCCTCCTTTTCTTTCCTCTCCTTTCATTCCACGTAGACACAGCAACGCACGGCAGGGTATTGAATTGAATGATGTGTTTCCTCGGTGAATCTATGTTCGCAACAATACTTTACTTTCACATTCATTTCATATCAGACTGAGCCACAGCAAAGCATGGCCGGGTTTAGCCATATATGATTGAAAAACTCCTTGAGCACATTCACACTGGGTATAATTAAACATTATGGATGTCGGCATCTTTGGAATGAGGCGGCCTACAAAAATGGTCCAATACAGATATAATAAGGCTTTAATTTCCCAATCAGATATGACTGTTAAGGTGCATTTGTAGAATTCATATAGCTTGACATTACTTGAAATGCTATGGATTCCTGGGATTAACAGTCTGGTGGAGAAGACCAAAGAGCTTATAAAATGATAGGTCTCATGATTCCATAGAAGTGAGCCATGGAGGTTAAAGTGCTGTCAGGTTGCATTAAATCTATAGTATAGATTTATAGTATAGTATAGTATAGTATAGTATAGTATAGTATAGTATAGTATAATATTGCAGCACACCCAAATACCTGGGAGTCACTCTGGACCGTGCTCTGACCTACAAGAAGCACTGCCTGAATATCAAGCAAAAAGTGGGCGCTAGAAACAATATCATAAGAAAGCTGACTGGCACAACCTGGGGATCACAACCAGACACAGTGAAGACATCTGCCCTTGCGCTATGCTACTCTGCTGCTGAGTATGCCCCAGTGTGGAACACATCTCACCACACTAAAACAGTGGATGTGGCTCTTAATGAGACATGCCATATTATCACAGGGTGTCTGCGCACCATACCACTGGAGAAATTACACGGTATTGCACCACCTGACATCCGCCGGGAAGTAGCAGCCAATAGTGAAAGGACAAAGGCAGTGACATCTCCAGCTCATCCCTTGTTTGGGTATCAGCCAGCACGTCAACGACTTAAATCAAGAAATAGTTTTCTAAGATCTACAGAGACACTCGCTGGAACACCTCAGCAAGCGAGAGTCCAAAAGTGGCAGGCTCAAACCCAGAACCTCAATCATTGGCTGATACCAAATGAGAGACTCCTGGGCACACAGAAGACTGGGCGACTTGGAAGGCGCTGAACAGACTGCGCTCTGGCACCACGCGATGCAGAGCCAACCTTAAGAAATGGGGCCACAAAGTGGAATCCACGACATGCAAGTGTGGAGAAGAGCAAACTACAGACCACCTGCTGCAATACAACCTGAGCCCTGCTACATGCACAATGGGGGACCTCCTTGCAGCAACACCAGAGGCACTCCAAGTGGCCAGATACTGGTCAAAGGACTTTTAATCAACTATCACAAAGCTTGCAAACTCTGTGTCTTTTGTATGTTTGTTAGTTAAAAATGCAATACAACTGTTTGGTTTGATCCCAACACAATTAATAACCCTAGGGCGATGGATGGAATGGTTTTCCTAATAGCACCTCCATTCTATCTAAGAACAAACATGACGGAAAGTTAAGACAGTGATCATAAGGCCAAAGGAAAGTAGACATGTGCCAAAGGGGAAAATATACACTCATACTGTGACAAAGTTTATAAACTCTTTGGAATCTCAAGGTGAAAAAAGAAGCCAAACTGAC
>NW_026847660.1:13095789-13170267 GCF_025583915.1 Anolis sagrei ordinatus
ACCACACCATCATTACTATCCTCAATATTATTATCCTTCCTATACAGATCTTCTGTATAGTCTCGCCACCTTCTCTTGATCTCTTCAGCTTCTGTTAGGTCCCTGCCATCTTTGTTTCTTCATACCAATTTTTGCCTGGAATTTACCTCCAATGTTTCTAATTTTTAGGAGTCTCTGCACTTGTCCTTTCCTATCTGTTGTTTGATGGTTTTTCTATAATTTTTTAAAGACTATGTTCATTTTTTTGGGGGGGGGGGGGGGTTTTGTTATCTCTTCTGGCTAAACCTCTTGCTTGTGCCATTTAACTCGGGCATATCTCCCTTACCTATTCCTATTTTCCTTTTGCTTTTCTCCTTTCTTGGGCTACTTCCAGTGTCTCAGCAGACAACCATTTTGCCTTCTTGGTTTTCTTTTTCTTTGGGACGTACTTTGTTGCCGCCTCCTGAACAATGTCGGACTTCTGTCCATAGTTCTTCTGGGACTCTGTTTACTAAATCTAGTCCTTCAAATCTGTATTTCCAAATATAGCATGGCACATTTTGCCACTAAAGGCACCTGTAAAATTACTGTTTATTTTATATAACTGTCATAGCAGTTTATGAGTCAACCATTGAAGCAGCATCACTTTTACAAAAGTGTAATATGTAAAAGCATGCTGGACAGACACTGAACTTGCCGGGTTCCACAGCCTTTTCACGCAACACAATTATTGTTGGAGATAGCAACTTTCTCAAGCCTCCTCTATTTGACGTTTGTCTGTTTATAATGGCCTCATCACACTAGAGAAAAAATCCACCTAAAATCTGGTTTCTGCCTCCTGCAGAATTCTGGGGTTTGTAGTTTAGGGAGGAGCCTTTAGCAGCCTTTAACAGCCTCATTAAACTGTGACCCTCATATTCATGTGGGATCTGCCCTAGGTTCAAGATTGAACAGACTGGTTCAAGAGTGGGAAAGGAGGACAGCAGGGCATGCATTCGTCATGCTCGTAGGGCTTGACGAATGCAAGGTTGGAGTTAAAATTGCTGGAAGAAATATTAACAACCTTAGATATATAGATGATACTACTCTGATGGCTAAAAAAGAGGAGGAGCTGAGGAGCCTTCTAACCAACGTGAAAGAAGAAAGTGCAAAAGCTGAGTTACAGTTAAACATAAAAAAACCAAGATTATGGCAACCAGATTGGTTGATAACTGGCAAATAATTAGTTCTTCCTCGAGCCTGAAAAAGAACAGTGTGAGCTATTTAGAAGGCTCAAGTGTTGGGAAAACTACACTGGGTTGGTCGTGGTCTTCTCCAAAGGTGCATGCTATCCACCAAAAGATAGCCTTGTGTCACGATGAAATATGATATATGGTTTGACTGGAATTGTATGAAAGGAATGAATTAATGGGAGCAAATAATTCTGAAGACACCATTCAAAAATATTAAGACCTGCAATGACTAACTACCTGCTTGCTAAACTGTAATTAAAAGTTGATTAACTGCTGACATCGATAAGAACTGTGACAGTGATAAAAACTTTTGGGGAAAACAATGTGTTTACATTAATCAGAGACAATGGCTCTTTTAAGTCAAGGTTGTTAAGAAGGAAGTCAGCACAAGACCAACACCTATTAGAAAGAGTCAACATCTGCCCGGAAACTGAGACGCAATCATCATGTTTTAGGCTGGCCAAATAACCTGTCAATAATTTACAACTTTGGGACAACATCAGCAAAATATTGCTATATAAGAGATCTTATTACAGTCCAAAAATTGTGACAGACAGCAGAGCTGCTCAACCGCCATGCTCTGGTCCATGGGAAGGACAGAGATGTTGTATGCCTCCTTTTCTCAAGGGAAAAGGGGTTTGTGCAGGGAAGTTAGGTTCTACTGTATGGAAAATAGAGGTCTGATCTTTGGCATTGTGCTTAGAGAAATGGTGCATTTTGGTGTTTTGCAGTTTTGAAGTTATGGAACGATGCGTTGGCAGATTTGCAAGGAAGCAGTCTGGTCTAAGAGATGTTCTTCATGGAGGAAGAATGGTGAAATGGTGATGTATGCATGGTGATGGATGAATGTTTATATGAGATGTGAATGCAGAGTGAAAATGCAATTCCCCTTTGTTTGCTAGCCAATGTAACTGTAGGTTTGTGAATCCAATGTAGTTACATAGAACGTGTATGTCTGTATGTCTAAATATTGTTCTGTAAAAGTTCTGATACTCTTTTTTTTTTTTACTGGAAAATTGCAATTAAAAGAACCCATGCTTTGAGTTTTTGAAAAATGATTCATAACACTTGTCCACGATTATTGACACAACCACATGAAATTATTTTAAAACGACTGCTCTAGATATGACCATCTCTCATCCAAAGGACCATCTCAAGAATTAGAATGTCTCCTCAGGCCTCCTCTCACCAGCTCATACTCACATCATGGCCACGTTGCTGCCATCAATGATGATCATCCGCAGGTTCTTCTTCCCGGGTGTGTTGGCCAGCTTGAGCTTGAACTGCGTCTGGAGAGCCTCCTCAAAGCGCTGGGCTCCTGTTACCGTAGACACTGGGCCATGGTGGGAAAGCCCAAAGCTGGTGCTTTCTGAGGAATGGTTCTCCTCAGAATCTGATGTAGAAGACAAAAAATTACCGGCGGAGGGAATGTCAGGAGAAAAAGCAACAACTACTGGGTTCGGTGGTAAGCCGTGGGGCTCCTCATGGAATGGGGACCCACTGTTTTGCTCGGTATTATTATCACGTTTCCGCAGCAAGGGTTCCTTGTGATTCAAAACAGTTGCCCTCCGGACACCAGGCTGCCCACCATGTTCTGTCTTCATTGCCGAGGTTCCCGTCGCACCTTCTTGTTCTTCTCCTTTCTCATGGAGACGCCTCAGTATATCCGCGAGTGGGGCTCCTGTGTGTATCTCTGTGGAGATCTCACTAGGCGAGTGACCACAGTTGGCCACTGCAGTTCTGATGATCTCCCTCATGTACTCATTTTCATCCTGCATCTTTTCAGGTGAAGGAGGGGGAAACTCTTTCCCCCCAGGCTCTATCTGGGGGAGGACGAGATCTCTCTGGCTTGCTTCTGCCATGTGGACCTTATCCAAGATGGTGGAAGGCGCTTCCCGCACACCGCCCTCCAAAAGAATCTTCTTAACCACCCGCTCCTCATAGCCCATGGTTTTAAAGAAGTTTAGCCTCATTTTGAACTCCTTCTCTGTCCACGATGACAACTGGATGTCTGAGGACACTTCCTCCTCAGAGGTTTCTTCAGGCAAGCTAGCAGGACTGGAATCCCTTGCACAAAGAAAACTCTTCCCTTCCTCTTGTTTATCCTCCAAAGACTCAGTTAAACCTGCATAACCAGGAAAAGTGCATGTTTTATGAGTAGTCCTTGCAGCTGGGATGGGTTGGGGGGAACTCTTAGGAAGCGCTGGCCTTGAAGCACTTGTCTCATGCCAACCCTGAAGACCGTTCATACCATATCGGAAGTCCTGAGGCCTCGCATTCAATTCAGCCTCAGCAAAGCCCCTGGGAAAGTCAACCCTTGATGCCTGAGGCAAAGCTTGGTCTTGGTCAGTCCTAGCACTTCGATGCCTACTAGAAGAACACTGTGGTTGGGTAAAATCATGGGACTTTGGAGGAGATTCTTGAAGTCTGGCAAAACCTGCTGGCAATTCAACACTACAGTCTCTACTTCTGCTCTCTTCTCGGATTATTGTCAGTCCCATTGGCAACCCAAATGTATTCTGAGGTCTTTTGGGTGATTGTGGCCTGCCACCACCCAGAGTTACTGTTTCCCATTCTAGAGAAGAGTTTTGGTCAAGGCTAGGTGTTGTCCAGCATTCACTTCCTTGTCTGTCTTCCTGACTCTCCTTCACCAAGTTGAGTAGCTCCTCTTTGACCGACGTGGGCAGGATCAAGAGGTCCATTGCATGCTTGTCATCGTAGGTCTCCACCAAATCCCGGAAGGCTCGCTTGACCTGGGCCTCCTGTTCCTCTGGAAGCTTGAGGTTCTTCTGGTGCTTTCCCACAAACTCTTGGACCCGGCTCTGGGCCATGACGAAAGCCTCAGCCAAACCTGAGATCAGCAAGACTCCAGGGCGGAGAAAGGTAATGTGAGCAGAAGTCCCTTGGGTGAGGCAGTTCAAGAATAATCCCTGGGCGCCCAAAAAGATGCACTGCATGTCTTTAGGGTAGTAAACCTCCTCACTCAGCTCCGGAGCACAAAGGCCTTTGATGTATTCCTGGAAAACAAAGCATATCTGGATGTGACATTGAAGCCACGAAAACATTTTTGGGCAGAACAACATCTTTTGTTATGAGAAATTTCATATTGCAACAATTTTCTATGAAGTCTATTGCAGTCAACTACTCTCTCCAAAAACTAATGAAGTCAGCCCTCTACATTTGCAGGTTTGATTAATATGTGCTCCACAGCAACGGTTCCCAACCTGTGGTCCGTGGACCACTAGTGGTCCACAAGAACTAAAATATGGTCCACGGCCTCAGTGTTACTACACTGTTGCAAGAACAGCAACTGGTCTTGCAAAACCCTCTTATAGTGCCGAGGTTTATTAAATATGGTTTTGTGTGGGTGAGCAGACGGTGGCTACTGGATGGCATATGTTCTGTATCAGAAACTAGAGCTGATGTGGTCGATCCAATGCAATTTTCGGAATCAGCACCCCAAATAAATATTTTGATTCATTTTTTCCACTTTCAATTCCTGTGAAAGAGAAGGGCCTATTGATGAATTGATATAAAACTTGATCCATGGTATAGTTTCCAGTGCCTCCCTGTTCACTGATTTGTTATCATAATCCAAGAATGGGAATCATGTTAGGTTGTTGGAATGTAGCTCCTGATATGCCTTCACATTGGCAATGTTGGCTAGCACCATGGGGATTTGTAATCCAACAAAATCTGAAGCATCATATGATTCCGCTTCTGGAGAGATTTATTTATTTATCGTGTCAGGAGCAAACCAAACAGTTGTATTGCACTTTTTAACAAACAAACAAAACACAAAGTTTGCAAGCTATGTAGTTGATTAAATGTCCTTTGACCAGTAGCTGGTCACTTGGAGTGCCTCTGGTCTTCCATTGTGCATGTAGCAGGGCTCAGGTTGCATTGCAGCAGGTGGTCTGTAGTTTGCTCTTCGCCACACTCGTTCTGGAGAGATGTGTGATTGCCATCCCATGCTATACAAAGCTACATGCTTCATCTCAGAGCCTTCAGACAAAACAAAGACGGGAGACAACCTGACAACCTCCTTGAGAACCTCCTAAACCTGGTGTCAACCTGACAACCTTTTTGAGAACCTCCTAAAGTGGAGGTGGACAAAAGTGGAAGGCTGGAGGTTCTAGAGAGGGCCATATCACCATCATATCCTTTCATCAACCAAAACAGAAATAATATGTCGCCAAATATCCCCCATGTCCTCTAGGACAGTGTTTCTCAACCTTCCAAATGCCGCGACCCCTTAATATAGTTCCCCATCTGGTAGTGACCCCCAACCATAAAATTATTTTCGTTGCTACTTCCTAACTGTAATTTTGCTACTATTATGAACTGTACTGTAAATATCTGATATGCAGGATGTATTTTCATTCACTGGACCAAATTTGGCACAAATACCCAGTACAGCAACATTTGAATACTGGTGGGGGGCTTTTTGGGGGGTGGGTTGATTTTGTCATTTGGGAGTTGTAATTGCTGGGATTTATAGTTCACCTACAATCAAAGAGCATTCTGAACTCTACCAATGAAGGAATGGAACCAAACTTAGTACAAAGAACTGCCGTGGCCAATAGAAAATACTGAATGGATTTGTTGGGCATTGACCTTGAGTTTTGGAGTTGTAGTTTACCTACATCCAGAGAGCATTGTGGACTCAAACAATGATGGATTTGGATCAAACTTGGCATGAATACTCAATATGCCCAAATGTGAACACTAGTGGGGTTTGGGTAAAATACACCTTGACACTTGGGAGTTGTAGTTACTTGGATTTATAGTTCCCCTATAATCAAAGAGCACCAAGGATAGAATTGGGCCAAACTTCCCACAGAGAACCCTCATGCCTTGAAGAGACTCACTGGCACGAGCCTCCCTCCAACCTTGTATGCTCTCCGTCACCCGCACATGCACACCATGCTGCCATGCGCCAAGCATGCCTGCTCTCACTTCCCCCCATGACCAACAGAAAATACTGTTTTCTGACAGTCTTTGGTGACCCCTCTGACATCCCCTCGCGACCCCCCAGGGGTCCCGACCCCCAAGTTGAGAAGCACTGCTCTAGGAGGACATTTCTGCCATGTTTTAAGGCTCCCCATGGCCATTCTGGTCTCCAGATGCTTCCAGATCCCTTACCTTTGCTCTCTGTAGGTTGTCTCCATGGCCCTGCAGTTGCAACCAGATCTTCCTGGCCTCCGGAAGGTCCCCGCCAGGGCCCTGGTCCAACCCCAAGACCCCCAGGACATTCAGCTCGACCCCAAAGAGCTGTTCAATGCGGGGCCGATGCTGTGTCACCACCTCTTGCGCCTCCTCGGACACGGCAAATTCATCCAAGGTCCTCCCGCTGGTCGGCATTGTGGGAGGCTGCCGCTTGCAGGGTCACACTTTGTTCAGATGACAGTACCTGCTGCTAGGTGGCTATGGGGCAACTGGAAAAGAAAACCTTTGTTAGCACAATCAACTAAGAGACCAACGGATTCTAGATGAGAACTTTACTTTGAATACATTCCTCCCTTGACCATCACTGAGATTAGGGACACATGGCTCCTGTGAAAGTGGGAAAACCATGAATAGAGATTTTTTAAAAAAAAATCATAGAAGACCTCTCTAGAAATCTCTAGGTCTTCCAGTGTTACTTTATGGTTAATGTCCACCATAACATTGTGCTAGAAGACTAAGAAATTCCCAGAGAGGTGTTGTCTCTAAGGATCTTGGGTCCTTCAGCACCATTCCATGGTCAACCTCCGTAGAAGCTGCTGTTGTCATTATTATTATCATCATTATTATGTTTTGTTTTTGTGTCAGGGGCGACTTGAGAAACTGCAAGTCGCTTCTGGTGTGAGAGAATTGGCCGTCTGCAAGGACGTTGCCCAGGAGACGCTGGGATGTTTTCATGTTTTACCATCCTTGTGGGAGGCTTCTCTCATGTCCCCGCATGGGGAGCTGGAGCTGACAGAGGAAGCTCATACGCGCTCTCCCTGGATTCGAACCTCTGATCTGTCGGTCTTCAGTCCTGTTAGCACAAGGGTTTAATCCACCGCGGCACCGGGGGCTCCTTATTATTATGTTTACTCCACTTTTTCTTTCAGCAAGGTAATTAATAGCGGCTTAGATTAAAAGCATTCAAAATCTACTAATATACAAACATTAAAGCAGAATTAAATATCATTGGTATTAGACACATTCAGTTAAAAACCATAAAAACATATTCAAACTGAGACTACAAGGACCTACCTCATTAAAAAAAACCAATGCATAATCAGATTGCAGAAATTAAACCCACAAAGTTGGAGGGCCTACTGTAAAGGTTTCCCCTGACATTAAGTCTAGTTGTGTCCAACTCTGGGGGGTGGGTCTCATCTCCATTTCTAAGCCAAAGAGCTGGCGTTCTCCGCAGACGCCTCCAAGGTCATGTGGCCAGAATGACAGCATGGAACGCCGTTATCTTCCTGCTGGAGTGGTTCCTATTTATCTACTCGCATTTGCATGTTTTTGAACTGCTAGGTTGGCAGTTCGAAACCAGCTGGGGTAACAGCAGGAGCTCATCCTGTCCCACAGATTCGTTCCGCCGACCTTCCGGTCAGCAAGTTTTGCAGCTCAGCGGTTTAACCCACTGCGGCCCCATACATATGGGTTGAGCATCCCTTATTCCAAAAACCAAAATACTCCAAAATCCAAAATTGTCCACCTGGATGGCTAAGGCAGTGATGTCTTTGCTTTCAGATCATTCAGCATACACACATTTTATTTCATGCACAGATAATAATAATAATAATAATAATAATAATAATACTTTATTTATACCCCACTCCACCTCCCCCAAGGGGACTTGGCGCGGCTTACATGAGGCCATGCCCATCAATACAATACAAACAATATAACACAAAACATAATAAAACCAAACAAAATACAAAAAAATTGCGAAAAACAATATAATAAACAACACAACGATATAAAACCAAGTATTAAAAAGACAGAAGATTTCACTGTACAGGGACAGATTCAATTAAAAAAAATTAAAACATTGGGAGATAGGACAGTGTAAATTGTAAGGAGGGAGACCCGGGAATGAGGAAGGATTTCATTGCACAAACCATAAAATAAAGTGCTTCTAACAACATTTTGTGCAACTTACTTACTTAGGCGATCCCTCGTTGGACGAGTAAGATGGTCTTCCATCATGGGTTTCCTTGTGGGTCCGTAGGTGGCTGTGGAGCCCTATTCTTGCTCTGCATCTTCTTCCGCAGTGAGGGCATTGGTTTCCAGGTGGAAGGCGGTCCCGGTCGGGGTTGGCTTGATGCGCCTTCCTCCTGGCACGTTTCTCTCTTTCACCCTCCACTCGTGCCTCCTCTAATTCTGCAGCACTGCTGGTCACAGCTGACCTCCAGCTGGAGCGCTCAAGGGCCAGGGCTTCCCAGTTCTCAGTGTCTATGCCAGAGTTTTTAAGGTTGGCTTTGAGCCCATCTTTAAATCTCTTTTCCTGTCCACCAACATTCCGTTTTCCTGTTCTTAAGTTCGGAGTAGAGCAACTGCTTTGGGAGACGGTGGTCAGGCATCCAGACAACGTGGCCGGTCCAGCGGAGTTGATGGCGGAGGACCATTGCTTCAATGCTGGTGGTCTTTGCTTCTTCCAGCACACTGACGTTTGTCCGCCTGTCTTCCCAAGAAATTTGCAGGATTTTCCGGAGGCAGCGCTGATGGAATCGTTCCAGGAGTTGCATGTGATGTCTGTAGACAGTCCACATCTCACAGGCATATAGCAGGGTTGGGAGGACAATAGCAATATAAACAAGCACCTTGGTATCACTACGGATGTCCCGGTCCTCAAACACTCTCTGCTTCATTCGGAAAAATGCTGCACTCGCAGAGCTCAGGCGGTGTTGTATTTCGGTGTCGATGTTGACTTTGGTGGAGAGGTGGCTGCCAAGGTAGCGGAAATGGTCAACATTTTCTAATGTTACACCATTAAGCTGTATCTCTGGCATTGGAGAGGGACGGCTGGTGACTGCTGGAACAGCACTTTGGTTTTCTCGATGTTCAGTGACAGTGATTTTGTGCAAAATTTGGTTAGGGAGAACTATTAAGAATGTTGTGTATAAAATTACCACCAGGCTATGTCTATAGGGTGTATATGAAACTTAAAATTAAATTCATGTTCAGACCTGGGTTCCGTCTCCAAGATGTCTCATTATCTATACTCTGGACCGTGCTCTTACCTACAAGAAGCACTGCCTGAATATCAAGCAAAAAGTGGGTGCTAGAAATAATATCATACGAAAGCTGACTGGCACAACCTGGGGATCACAACCAGACACATCTGCCCTTGTGCTTTGCTACTCTGCTGCTGAGTATGCATGCCCAGTGTGGAACACATCTCACCACGCTAAAACAGTGAATGTAGCTCTTAATGAGACATGCTGCATCATCACGGGGTGTTTGCACCCTACACCACTGGGGAAACTACACTGTCTAGTGGGTATTGCACCACCTGACATCTGCCGGGAAGTAGCAGCCAACAGTGATAGGACCAAGGCAGAGACATCTCCAGCTCATTCCCTGTTTGGGTATCAGCCAGCATATCAATGACTTAAATCAAGAAATAGTTTTCTAAGATCTACAGAGACACTCGCTGGAACACCTCAGCAAGCGAGAGTCCAAAAGTGGCAGGCTCAAACCCAGAATCTCAATCAATGGCTGATACCAAATGAGAGACTCCCCCTGGGCACACAGAAAACTGGGCGACTTGGAAGGCGCTGAACAGACTGCGCTCTGGCACCACGAGATGCAGAGCCAACCTCAAGAAATGGGGCCACAAAGTGGAATCCACGACATGCGAGTGTGGAGAGGAGCAAATCACTGACCACCTGCTGCAATGCAACCTGAGCCCTGCACAATGGAGGACCTCCTTGCGGCAACACCAGAGGCACTCTAAGTGGCCAGATACTAATCAACTACCAAGCTTGCAAACTTTGCATTTTTTCTGTTTGTTTGTTTTGTTAAAAATGTAATACAAATGTCTGGTTGCTCCTGACACGATAAATAAAATCTATATAATACTATTGATCTACTCATGCATGTTTTCGAACTGTTAGGTTGCCAGAAGCTGGGGCTAACAGCAGGAGCTCACTTCGCTCCCTGTATTTGAACCGCTGACCTTTCAGTCAGCAAATTCAGCGGCTCAGCGGTTTAACTCGCTGCGCCACCGGAGGCTTTGTTTACTGTATAACAAATTATAGAAAAGTAACTCTTAGAAGTAATTGCATCAGGAAGAAGTGGTGTCTCAATGCACAGGAGCACCTTGGGACAGTCCCCACAGTGACCTTTGGAGCCCTTCAAGTAGAAGCTCAGAAAATCGAAAGCCACATTGGAACAGGTAGAACAAAGACACAGCGATTCTGTAAAGTTCGTGGATCTTAATTGATCATTCAAGACTAAAACTTCCCTTTGCAAGAGGGATGGTTCATGACTATTTATTTATTTACTTACAGTATTTATATTCCGCCCTTTCACCCCACAGGGGACTACAATGCACATATATATGGCAAACATTCAATGCCATTTAGACATAGGACATATATAGACCGACACAGAGACAATTTAACATTCCAGCTTTTTCCGGCTTCATGAGGGTGTGCTTGGTTCCGGCCACAGGGGGATCTGCCGCTTCACTGTCCACTTGTGACACTGGGTCCTTTGATGGAGTACTTTCTCATTCTTCTGCATGCTGCTGGAAGGTTTTATGGCATTGTAAATTAGTTAAATTAGCCTCCCCGCATAAAGCGGTACCTAAATTTCCTACTTGATAGATGCAACTGTCTTTCGGGCTGCACCTTGGGAAGCCTGACTTGGCCATGGTGGTCCACGCTCTTGTTACATCCCAAATAGACTACTGCAACACACTTTACGTGGGGTTGCCTCTGAAGACTGCCCGGAAGCTTCAACTAGTCCAGTGTTTCTCAATCTGGGGGTCGGGACCCCTGGATGGGTCGTGAGGGGTTTCCAGAGGGGTCACCAAAGACCATCAGAAAACAGTATTTTCTGTTGGTCATGGCAGTTCTTTGTGGGAAGTTTGGCCCAATTCTAATTGGTGGGGTTCAGAATGTTCTTTGATTGTAGGTGAACTATAAATCCCAGCAACTACAACTCCCAAATGCCAAGGTCTATTTTCCCCAAACTCCACCAGTGTTCACATTTGGGCATATTGAGTATCCATGCCAAGTTTGGTCCAGATCCATCATTGTTTGAGTTCACAATGCTCTCTGAATGTAGGTGAACTACAACTCCCAAAACTCAAGGCCAATGCCCACCAAACCCTTCCAGTATTTTCTGTTGGTCATGGGAGTTCTGTGTGCCAAGTTTGGTTCAATTCCATCATTGGTGGAGTTCAGAATGCTCTTTGATTGTAGGTGAACTATAAATCCCAGCAACTACAACTCCCAAATGATAATAATCCCCTCTAATCCCACCAGTATTCAAATTTGGGTGTATCGGGTCTTTGTGCCAAATTTGGTCCAGTGAATGAAAATACATCCTGTATAACAGTAGCAAAATTACAGTTGTGAAGTAGTATGAAAATAATTTTATGGTTGGGGGTCACCACAACATAAGGAACTGTATTAAGGGGTTGTAGCATTAGGAAGGTTGAGAACCACTGAACTTGTCCAACGTTTGGGAGCCAGGCTGCTCACTGGGGCTGGGTACAGGGAGCGCACAACACCCTTGTTACACCAGCTCCACTGGCTGCCTATCAGCTTCCGAGCACAATTCAAAGTGCTGGCTTTGGCCTATAAAGCTTTTAACGCTTCTGGCCCAGTTTACTTGTCCGAACGTATCTCCCGCTACGATCCACCTAGGGTCCTAAGATCATCTGAGGAGACCCTGCTCATTGTCCTCCCATTGTTACAATTGCATCTAGCGGGAACAATGGACAGAGCCATTTCTGTGGTGGCCCCCCGGCTATGGAACTCCCTCCTGAGTGAAATTAGATCTGCTGCATCCCTCTTGACCTTCCAGAAACAAGTAAAATCCTGGCTATGGGATCAGGCCTTTGGAGAATAGGCTGACCTACTGACGTGTTGACTTATTTAGAACTGATGGACTGCCCTTGGATAATGATTTAAATTGGTGACCACTGATTATTTGTCTGTTTTTATATTGTTTATACGGTTTTATACTGTTTATATTGTTTTATATTGTTGTTACTATTACATTGCTGTTAATTGTATATTTATGTTTTGATGTGGGCGCCATGGGGTGCCACTTTGTTAGCCATCCTGAGTCCCTCTACAGAGGTTGAGAAAGGACGGGATATAAAAGCCCTAAATAAATAGGTCAACAGCAAGCTAGACTATAAATGATCGGGAGCTCATTCCGACCCGGACTGGCTTCGAACTCATGACCTCTCGGTCAGTAGTGATTGAATGCAGCTGGCTACTAACTAGCTGTGCCACAGCCCAGTCCAATGTCCAATACAATACAATGAGGGAAGCGTATTGGAAAACAGAAATATTAGCATAAGAGGAATTTACCTACAAAGCCACAGTTAAGGCTGTTCGCAACCCACCATGACATGACATATGGGGAAACTGTCTTGCTTTCAAAACTAAGCCTTTCAAGAATGTCACCTTTCTGGTTTGCTTTTGTTCATTTTTATTTAAATAGAAGGATCACGTTGCTAGTCCTTATGTCTATACGTATTTATTTCCAAGTGGCTGGGCCACACTTGCGGAAGCCAAACAGATTACTGTGTGTTTCCAGAGATTAAGAGCTAGGGTTTCCCCATTTCTACCATCCGCCCACTTGCCTCACCTTGCCACAAAGTTTTCTGAAAGCCATCACCCACAAAAATGCAGAATAGTCCCATAATAATAAAGACGACCCTAGGAAACATTTCCTCTATCTGCACACTTTATCCAGGGCAGATGATTATACGTATTATTTGCAGGATTGCAATCAGTATTTCACACGGGGCTGATCAAGCTCAAACATATATTTCCTCCATTAAAACATGCCAGGAGAAAGCGAAAGCAACAAAACAAAGGGTGCGTCTTCACTATATAATAGTTTGGATCGGGTTGCGGCGCAATTGGTTGGTAGTCAATTGCATTAAAATCAAAACTGACCGAAGGTCATGGGTTTGAAGCCAGCCTAGGTCTGAGTAAGCTCCCAACCATTTGTCTAGCTTGCTGTTGACCCAAAAGATAGTTGCTTCTTACAGGGAGCACTCAACCCTCCTGTTTAAAGAGCTCCACTGGCTGCTGTTCATTTTCCGGTCCCAATTCAAGGTACAGGTTCTTACCTACAAAGCACTGAATGGTTTGGGACCCGCCTACTTGCGTGACCGCATTACTGTGTACAAACCCACACAATCTCTTCGATCATCTGGAGAAGCCCTGCTCACGCTCCTTCGCAGGCACGATTGGTGGGGACGAGGGAGAGGGCCTTCTCTGTGGTGGCCCCTCGACTCTGGAATTCATTCCCTAAGGACATCAGACATGCCCCAACTCTGGCAGTCTTTAGGAGGAGCCTGAAAACGTGGTTGTTCCAGTGTGCCTTCCCAGACTAAGGCAAACTCTTAGCAATATGTCCTCAAATGCACTTTAATGTTGATTTAGGATTGTCTGTGTGCCCTCATCTTTCTCTGAAAACCCTATCCTAGTTTACCTCCTTGTTCATGTCCAGCATTTTAAATTTTAATTATTACATTTGGCCCGGCCATAGGTTTTTAAATGCTGTATGTTATTATTGTTATTGTTTATTGCTTATTGTGTATTTTTTGTTTTTGAGTTTTATTTATTTTATTTTAACTGTTTGTATTGATTATTTGTTATTGCCTTTGTTTATTGATGTGCTGTGGGCTTGGCCTCATGTAAACCGCACCAAGTCCCTTGGGGAGATGGTAGGTAAAGGTTGTCCCCTGACATTAAGTCCAGTCATGTCCGACTCTGGGGTGTGGTGCTCATCTCCATTTCTAAGCCGAAGAGCCAGCGTTGTCCGTAGACACCTCCAAGGTCATGTGGCCAGCATGACTGCATGGAGCGCCGTTACCTTCCCGCCGAAGCGGTACCTATTAATCTACTCACATTTGCATGTTTTCGAACTGCTAGGTTGGCAGAAGCTAGGGCTGACAGCGGAAGCTCACGCCGCTGGTAGTGGGGTACTTTACAGCCTGAAAAACAGTTGCATCTGTCAAGTAGGAAATTTAGGTACCGCTTATGTGTGGAGGCCAATTTAACTATTTTGCCATAAAATCCTCCAGCATGTGCAAAAGAATGAGGAAGTACTCCATTGGTGTCACAAGTGGATGGTGAATTCTCCCGGTGGCCAGAATTCGAACATACCCTCATGAAGCTGGAAAGTTAGATAGCCTCTTTGTGTCTGTCTATATATGTTGTATATATGTTGACCTTGAAGAAGCTGGGGGTGGTGACGGCTGACAGGGAGCTCTGACGTGGGCTGGTCCATGAGGTCACGAAGAGTCGGAGACGACTGAACGAATGAACAACAACATATATGTTGTGTGTCTATGGTATTGAATGTTTGCTATGGATGTGTGCATTGTGATCCACCCTGAGTTTCCTGCGAGGTGAGAAGGACGGAATATACATACTGTAAATACATAAATAAATAAATTCAGTTTGACACCATTTTAAACTGCTATGGCTCAATGCAGTGGAATCCAGGAAGTTAAAAGTTTGGAGAGGGACCGATGCTCTTTAGCAGAGAAGGCGAAAGACTTAGTTATATTATAACTCCCACAACCAACTGTAACTAAAACAAAAATTCAAACAGCCTTGCAATGAAGGAAAAACAGCCATTAATAAAAATATGACCCTACCATTGCAGATCTAACTAAATTCAATTTATTGCAAGTACCCATGACCACAGGATTATTATCATATTGTCAGACTCCTCGCTCAAAAAGTTCCAGCCTTTTGGGAAGCTTCAAGTGGACTGTCACTCCAAATCCACACTGTTGACAATTCGGGCAAAGTCCGCAACATTAGCAACCCATTAGCCCACATGACGCAATCCTGTTGTACTCTAGCACTTCCTATCTAGTGTCTAGATAAACACCAGTAACAACAGTGGCTACCATAGCGCTTCAGACACCTGTAGGCTTTAAATAAATAAATAAATGATCAGGCTATAAATAAAGTGTTATATTATTATTATTATTATTATTATTATTATTATTATTATTAATTTACTGACACAAAAACACAGTATATCACAGCAAATGAGATCTATATGCTGGATTTCGTATCACAAAATCACAAGACGAACACTTCCCAAGCGTCTAGGACTGTGTGATGTATTTTTGAATGATGCTTGCAAATCCAAGTAAGGTGGCCTTTTGCAGTTGTTGTCGTTGTCGTTATTATTATTATTATTATTATTATTATTATTATTATTATTTGAAACACAACAAGATGAGTCCAAGGCAGACAGAATCACTCTGCTGGCTGTTGAATTGGATCACACTTCGGACACTTCCCAAGTGCCTAGGACTGTGTGATGTATCGGTGAATAATGCGTGCAGATCCCAGTAAGGTGGCCTTCTGCAACTGGCAGATGGTAATTTTGTCAGCGCCAATTGTGTTTAAGTGCAGGCCAAGGTCTTTAGGCACTGCACCCAGTGTGCAGATCACCACTGGGACCACCTTTACTGGCTCATGCCAGAGTCATCATCATCCTCATCATCATCATCATCACCATCATCATCATTGTTATTATAGTGAGGACCAGGACTAATGATTCTTCCTGTGGAAACAGAGCTTTTTCGATAACCCATAATTGGAAATGATAAGGCTGCGACGGGTAAGGCATATCAATTAAGGCTATCTCGGGCTTGACAACGTAAACAAACAGAGCTTTAGGATGTCCCACCCATGGAAGAAAAGCGGGATAAAAATAAATATGAATAATAATAATGATCATAGATCCATAGCGTTGGAAGGGACCCCAAGAGCCAACCAGGTCAACCTCTGGTCGCGATGGAAAGCACAAAGCTCTCCTGACAGATGGCCATCCAGAGAAGGCAACTCCGAGGCAGAATATTCCACTGTCAAAGAGCTCTTACTGTTGGGAAGCTCTTCTTAATGTTTAGGTGGGATCTCTGGAGTAAACAAGCGGCTCAATGTGACATCCCATGAGTTGTGAGTTTTCCCATGAGTTGTGAGGCATGGGCAAACTTGGGCCCTCCAGGTGTTTTGGACTTCAACTCCCACCATTCCTAACAGCCTACTGGCTGTTAGGAATGGTGGGAGTTGAAGTCCAAAACACCTGGAGGGCCCAAGTTTGCCCATGCCTGGCTGATGAATGCAGCTGGGGATGTCATGGTTCAAATGCTATGGAATCAAGGGAATTGTAGTTTGAGCAAGTCTTGCCTTTGCAAAACCTGAGCTGGTGTCCTGATGTCAGGATGAGTTGGGAGATCTCTCATCCATAGTTTCAGGGGAAAGTCAAAGCCAGCAACAAGAAAACATGAAGATAGATGGATGGATGGATGGATGGATGGATGGATGGATGGATGGATGGATGGATTGGATGAATGGATGGATGGATTGCTAGATAGATAGATAGATGATAGATAGATGGATAGATAGGTAGGTAGGTAGGTAGATAGGATAGATAATAAATAGAAATAGATGATAGATGAGATAGATAGATAGATAGATAGATAGGGAGAGGAAGGGCTTTCCAAGGAAGGATGGGCATCCTCCTCTTCCTTACCCGAGTCTTGGAGGCCAAAGGGTGCCAGGATCTGGTCCTATTCTCCTTCCAGCCATCCTCTGCTGCCTCCTCTTAAGTTTTGCTTTAGTTTCTCGGTGAGCCCCAGAGGCGGGTGGTTTTCCTTTCTTGCAAACCCTTCAAGCCTCTGCTCCCATTTTGGAGGCAGGCGGAACAAGGCAGGCTCGGAGTTTCCCGAGTGGGAGGTGCAGCATCTTGGGTCAGGTGGGGAAAGGAGGAGGAGGAGGGCTGGCTCTTGGCTGCTTCCTGGCAGGCAAGCTAGGACTCTGCACCCAGCCTGGGCAAATGTGCTAACTTGGGAGCCGAATGCTAGCCCTCCCTGCTAGGAGACTGGCTCCCAGTGAAGGGAAGGAAGAAGGAAAGGAGGAAGGAAAGAGAGAGGAAGGAAGGAGAAAGGGCAGGGGAAGGATGGAAGGAAGAAAGAGAGGAGAGGAGAGAAGGGGAAGAAGGAAAGGAAAGGGAAGGGAAGGAAGGAAGGAAGGAGAAGGAAGGAGGAAGGAGGAAGGAGGAAGGAGGAAGAAGGAAGGAAGGAAGGAAGGAGGAAGGGGAAGGAGAAAAGGAAGGGAAGAAAGAAAAAGGAAGGAAGAAGGAGAAGGTGGAGGAAAAGAGGGAGAAGGGAAGAAAAAGAAAAAAGGGAAGGGAAGGAAAGGGTGGAAGGAGAAAGAGGGAGAGAGGGAAGAAAAAGAAAAAGGGAAAAGGGAAGGATAAAAGGGTGGAAGGAGAAGAGAAGGGAAAGAAAGAAAGGAAAAAGGAAGGATGAAAAGGGTGGAAGGAGAAAAGAGAAAGGAAGGAAAGAAAGGAAAGGGAAGGAAAAGGAGAAAGAAGAGAGGGAAGGAAGAAGAAAAAAGGGAAGGAGAAGGGAAGGAGAAAGAGGGAGAGGGGAAGGAAAGGAAGGAAGGAGGAAAGGAAGGAGAAAGAGGGAGAGAGGGAAGGAAAAGAAAAAGGGAGGGAAGGAAGGATGAAAGGGTGGAAGGGAAGAGGAGAGAGGGAAGGAAGAAAGAAAAGGAAGGGAAGGAGGAAGGAAGGAGAAAGGGGAGGAGGGAAAGAAGAAAAAAGGGAAGGAAGAAAGGGGAAGGAGAGAAGAGGAAGAGAGAGAAGAAAGAAAAGGAGGAAATGAAAGGGGGAAGAGAAGAGAAGGGAAGGAAAGAAAAAAAGGGAAGAAGGAAGGAGGAAGGGAGGAGAAGAAGGAGAGAGGGAAAGAAAAGGAAGGAAAAGGAAGGAAGGAGAAGGAAGAGAAAGAGGAGAGAGGGAAAGAAAGATAAAAGGGAAGGAAGGAGGAAAAGGGAAGAAAGGGGAGAGAGGGAAGGAAAGAAAGGAAAGGAGGAAGGAGAGAAAGGGGGGAGGAAAAAGGGAGAGAGGGAGGAGAAGAAAGGAGGAAGAAGGATGAAAGGATGGAAGGGAAGGAGAAGGAGAGAGGGAAGGCATTTTAGAACTACTTCAGCACGAAGTCACTTTAATCTAAGCTAGATCCTGCTTGAACCCACATCATTATTCTAAGCACTCTAGATCTTGCTAGATCCTATACCTCTACTAAGTGGTCCAAAATCCCAGGTCAAGTGGTCATAGCCATTGCACTTTATGTTCTGTTCTTGGGTTCCTGTTAACTGTTAACATCAGCATACTACCTCTAGGTCAATGTTTACTTCACCTTTGCTGCTATTGATATCCCTCCAATTTCCAGCGCAAGTGCACTTTATAACAACTCTAGCACAAGTGCACTTTATAGCATTAACACAAGTGCACTTTACAGCTTGTTCAGCGCAAGTGCATTTTATAACAACTTTAGCACAAGCGCACTTTATAGCATTAACACAAGTGCACTTTACAGCTTTTGCTACACTGGAAGGAATAGATAGCATTAAGAGGTGGGAATATTGGGACCCAGAGACGGATAATCAGCGCTATGAGTAGGAAGGATGAAAGGGTGGAAGGAGAAAGAGGGAGAGAGGGAAGGAAAGAAAGATAAAAAGGGAAGGAAGGATGAAAGGGTGGAAGGAGAAAGAGGGAGAGAGGGAAGGAAAGAAAGATAAAAAGGGAAGGAAGGAAGGAGAAGGAAGGAAGGAAGGAAGGAAGGAAGGAAGGAAGGAAGGAAGGAAAGGGTGGAAGGAGAAAGAGGGAGAGAAGGAAAGAAAGATAAAAGGGAAGGAAGGAAGGATGAAAGGGTGGAAGGAGAAAGAGGGAGAGAGGGAAGGAAAGAAAGATAAAAAGGGAAGGAAGGAAGGATGAAAGGGTGGAAGGAGAAAGAGGGAGAGAGGGAAGGAAAGAAAGATAAAAAGGGAAGGAAGGAAGGATGAAAGGGTGGAAGGAGAAAGAGGGAGAGAGGGAAGGAAAGAAAGATAAAAAGGGAAGGAAGAAGGAAAGGGAAGGAGAAGGAGAAGGAAGGAAGAAAATAAAAAGGAAAGAAAGGAGAGGGAAGGAGGAAAGAGGGAGGGAGGGAGAAGAAAGGAAAGGAAGGAAGGAAGGAGGAAGGGGGGAGGAAAGAGGAGAGAGGGAGAAAGAAAGAAAAAGGGAAGGAAGGATGGAAAGGTGGAGAAAAGAGGAGAGAGGAAGGAAGAAGAAAAGGGAAGGAAGGAAGGAGAAAGGGGGAAGGAAGAGGGGAGAGGGAAGGAAGAAAGAAGGAAGGAAGGAAGGAAGAAAGGGAAGGAGAAAGAGGGAGAAGGGAGGAAAGACAAGAAAAGGAGAAGAGGAAAGGGAGGAGAAAGGAGAGGGAAGAAGAAAGAAAAGGGAAGGAAGAGGGAAGGAGAAAGAGGAGAAGGAGAGAAGAGAGAAAAGGAAGGAAGAGAAGGGGGGAAGGAGAAAGAGGGAGAGGGAAGGAAAGAAAGATAAAAGGGAAGGAAGGAAGGATGAAAAGGTGGAAGGAAAGAGGGAAGGGGAGGAAAAAAGAAAAAAGAAGGAGAGGAAAGGGGAAGAGAAGAGGAAGAGGGAAGGAAAAAGAGAAAAAGGGAAGAGGGAGGAGAAAAGGGTGGAATCGGAAGGGGAGAGGAGAAAGAAAGATAAAAAGGGAAGGAAGGAAGGATGAAAGGGTGGAAGGAGAAGGAGGGAGAGAGGGAAGGCATTTTAGAACTACTTCAGCACGAAGTCACTTTAATCTAAGCTAGATCCTGCTTGAACCCACATCATTATTCTAAGCACTCTAGATCTTGCTAGATCCTATACCTCTACTAAGTGGTCCAAAATCCCAGGTCAAGTGGTCATAGCCATTGCACTTTATGTTCTGTTCTTGGGTTCCTGTTAACTGTTAACATCAGCATACTACCTCTAGGTCAATGTTTACTTCACCTTTGCTGCTATTGATATCCCTCCAATTTCCAGCGCAAGTGCACTTTATAACAACTCTAGCACAAGTGCACTTTATAGCATTAACACAAGTGCACTTTACAGCTTGTTCAGCGCAAGTGCATTTTATAACAACTTTAGCACAAGCGCACTTTATAGCATTAACACAAGTGCACTTTACAGCTTTTGCTACACTGGAAGGAATAGATAGCATTAAGAGGTGGGAATATTGGGACCCAGAGACGGATAATCAGCGCTATGAGTAGGAAGGATGAAAGGGTGGAAGGAGAAAGAGGGAGAGAGGGAAGGAAAGAAAGAAAAAGGGAAGAAGGAAGGATGAAAGGGTGGAAGGAGAAAGAGGGAGAGAGGGAAGGAAAGAAAAATAAAAAGGGAAGGAAGGACGAAAGGGTGGAAGGAGAAAGAGGGAGAGAGGGAAGGAAAGAAAGATAAAAAGGGAAGGAAGGAAGAAAAGGTGGAAGGAGAAAGAGGGAGAGAGGGAAGGAAAGAAAGATAAAAAGGGAAGGAAGGAAGGAAAGGGAGAGAGGGAAGGAAAGAAAGAAAAAGGGAAGGAAGGATGAAAGGGTGGAAGGAGAAAGAGGGAGAGAGGGAAGGAAAGAAAGATAAAAAGGGAAGGAAGGAAGGATGAAAGGGTGGAAGGAAAAAGAGGGAGAGAGGGAAGGAACATCCTGTGGGAGGCTTCTCTCATATCCCCGCATGAGAAGCTGGAGCTGACAGACAGGAGCTCATCCCGGTGTCCGGATTCAAACTGCTGACCTTTTGGTCAGCAGGCCTGCCGGCACAAGGGTTTAGCACTTAGACTGATTCCTTATCAGGATGCATCTGCACCATAGAATGAATGCAATCTGACGTCATTTTTAATTGCCATGGCTCAATGCTATGGAATCCTTGGATCTGTAGTTTGGTGAAGCGCCAACACTCCTTTGCCAGAAAAAGGCCAAAAAAACCTTGTAAAACTGCAGCTCTCATGATTCAATAGCAGTTAAAGTGGAGTCAAACTGTCAAACTAAAGTGTAGAATGATGCACCTTGCGGCTGGGTCGAACTGCATTATATGGTAGTGAGGATCAAGTGTATATCACCCAATGTTTGGGTTGGTTGGAGAGAACAAGGAAAGCTGTTCCTTTTGCTGCTTCCTTCACTTTTTACAAGTTCTTCCTGGCTTACTCAAACACCCTCGGCACTGTTCAGACATGCGGTTGCACCCACAGCCGTCAACGGGGAAATTCCAGATTGCAAAATCCTCCCGGCCCAGAGATAGGTGGAAAGCCGTGCGACAAAGCGCGTCTGCGTTTTATTCTCGACTGTCATCGCTTTTCAGAATTTAATCTGCATTAGTAAAAAAGGAAGTCACCCCAAGGCTGATCTCACTCACCCCATCATAGTTTGGAGCTTATGATGATGGCACAGTTCCCTTTTTTAAAGATAGCCATGACACCTGCGGGTTAATATTGCTCCTTTTAAGGTAAATTCAAAACAAGGAAATAAGCAATCATCATTATCATCGATACATCTATACGTTGTACTGGGTTCTGGCACAGCAGGTTGGGAGTCAGCTGCATTAAAAATAACTACTGACTGAAACGTCATGAGTTCAAAGCCAGCCCGGGTTGGAGTAAGCTCCTGACCATTTGTCTAGCCTGCTGTCGACCTTTGCAGCCCAAAAGACAGTTGCATCTGTCAAGTAGGAAATTTAGGTACCACTTATGTGGTTAGGCTAATTTAACTAATTTATGACGCCATAAAACTCTCCAGCAGAGTGCAAAAGAATGAGGAAGTACTCCATCAGTATCAGAAGTGAAGCAACAGCTCCCCTGGTGGCTGGAATTCAAAAAGCATACCCTCATGAAACTGGAAAATTAAATAGGCGCTGTGTGTCTGTCTATATATGTTGTGTGCCTATGGCATTGAATGTTTACCATGTATATGTGCATTGTGATCCGAGGGTTGACCATGGATGATGGGACTTGCAGTCCCATCACTCACTTACTGAAACCACTGCGACCCTGAACTAATGACTGATCAAGACCAAACTTGGCACACAGAGCCCCCACGACCCTATCTACATCCTGATTCAGTTTGGAGGAGGGTGGATCATGGATGATGGGACTTGCAGTACCTTCACTCACTTGCTGAAACCACTACCACCCTCATTCAATGACTGATAAAGACCAAACTTGGCACACAGAGCCCCCATGACCCACTCTATATCCTGCTGCTGTTTGAAGGAGGATGGACCATGGATGATGGGACTTGCAGTACCTTCACTCACTTGCTGAAACCACTACTACCCTCATCCAATGACTGATAAAGACCAAACTTGGCACACAGAGCCCCCATGACCCACTCTATATCCTGCTGCTGTTTGGAGGAGGGTGGACCATGGATGATGGGACTTGCAGTACCTTCACTCACTTACTGAAACCACTACCACCCTCATCCAATGACTGATAAAGACCAAACTTGGCACACAGAGCCCCCATGACCCACTCTATATCCTGCTGCTGTTTGGAGGAGGCTGGACCATGGATGATGGAACTTCAAGTACCTTCACTCACTTCCTGAAAACAATGCAACCGTCATCCAATGACCAATAAAGACCAAACTTGGCCTACAGAACCACCATTACCCACTTTCTCTAATAACCCGGGCAGCACCGGGTCCCCAAGCTAGTACTGTAAATAAATAAATGACATCTATACACATAATAAAAGTGAAAATCTGCATGTGGAAAAAATGGGGTTTATATATCTGTGGAATAATGTCCAGGGTGGGAGAAAGGACTCTTGTCTGTTTGAGGTAGATGCGAATGTTGCAATTGGCCACCGTGATTAGAATTGAATGGCCTAGCAGTTTCAAGGTCTAGCTTCTTATTGCCTAGAGGAATCCTTTGTTGGGAGGTGATTAGCTGGCCCTGATTGTTTCCTCTCTGGAATTCCCCTATTTTTGAGTGTCGCTCTTTGTTTACCCATTTTCCTAGTTTCCAACAGACCTCACAACCTCTGAGGATGCCTGCCATAGATGCAGGCAAAACGTCAGGAGAGAATGCTTCAGGAACATGGCCATACAGCCTGGAAAACTCACAACAACCCAATGATTCCGGCCATGAGAGCCTTTGACAGCTCCAGAAGTGATCTCCAATGGGAATAAAGTTTGTGAAAGGCATTTAAAGATACTTTAATCCACTCTTTTTTCTCTCTCTCCCCACGTTCCTCTTGCATTACTATTTCATTTATCGCAAGGCTAAAGGCAGGTTTTGAAGTCCCACCCTGTGGAACGCCTTGAATCAATACAGATCTGTCTCGAAATTTGGAAAATGTAAGCGACACATCAGCCTTAAAATGTCACTTGAGGTTCTGCCCTTGGTTTTCCATTCCTGTCGTCTTACCTTGAAAATCGGAGTCCTCTTCTTAAAGTCCCCTCGTCCCTGTGCTGAAAAAGTTATAAACAAGTCCAAATGTGGGGCAAAAGAAATGACTGTTGTATTTGTTTGTTTTCTCTGGGAAATTCCCTTCATAATTTATCGCCCGCCCTCTTGGCCTTCGAAGACGTCCGGCAACTGTAGTGCCATCTAGTGAAAGCCTCGGCGATTCGACAATACAATGCCCCAAATAGACTAAAAAAAGTTTCTTAACAACCAAACCGATGTCTCAGTTGCTGTCAGTTTCCCAGGCTGTATGGCCATGTTCCAGAAGCACTCTCTCCTGATGTTTCACCCACATCTATGGCAGGCATAGAATCATAGAATCAAAGAGTTGGAAGAGACCTAATGGGCCATCCAGTCCAACCCCCTGCCAAGAAGCAGGAATATTGCATTTAAATCACCCCTGACAGATGGCCATCCAGCCTCTGTTTAAAAGCTTCCAAAGAAGGAGCCTACACCACACTCCAGGGCAGAGAGTTCCACTGCTGAACGGCTCTCACAGTCAGGAAGTTCTTCCTCATCCTCAGAAGTTGTGAGGTCGGTTGGAAACTAGAAAAATTGGGTTTATATATCTGTGGAATAATGTTCAGTGTGGGAGAAGGAACTCTTGTCTGCTTGAGGCAAGTGTGAATGTTGCAAACTGGCCACCTTGATTAGTATTTAATGGCCTAGCAGTTTCAAGGTCTGGCTTCTTACTGCCTGGGGGAATCCTGTGTTGGGAGGTTATTTATTTCTCGTGTCAGGGCAGCCAGTCAGTTATATTACATTTCTAACAGAACAAAGCAAACAAACAGAGAAAATACAAAATGTGTGAGTTTGGTAGTTGATTAAATGTCCTTTGACCAGTAGCTGGCCACTTGGAGTGCCTCTGGTGTTGCTGCAGAAGCAACCAGCATGTTGGGAGGTGATTAGCTGGCCCTGACTGTTTCTTGTCTGGAATTCACCTGTTTTTGAGTGTTTTTGTTTTTTATTTACTGTCCTGATTTTAGAGTTTTTAAATACCGGAAGCCAGATTTTTTTTCATTTTCATTTTTTTTTTCTTTCTGTTGAAATTGTTCACATGCTTGTGGATGTCAGACTACACAGAGAATAATAATAATAATAATAACAATAATAATAATAATAATACTTTATTTATATCCCGCTACCATCTCCCCAAGGGACTCGGTGTGGCTTACATGAGGCCGAGCCCACAGTACAACAATAATAAAGCAATAGCAAACAAACAATACAAAACAGTTAAAATATAACTCATAAGCAAAAACAAAAATAAACAATACAGTAACACAACAAGCATTTAAAAACCTATGGCTGGGCCAAATGTAAAATTAAAATTTAAAAATAATGCTAGGCATGAGTAAGGTAGGAGATAACTGGGATAGAAATTTTCGGAGGGTATAGGGCGTGCAAATCAATCCTAAATCAATAATAAAGTGCATTTTGAGGACATATTGCTCTGAAATCCACAAGAAGCATGTGGACAATTTCAACAGAAAGGAAGAAACCATGAAAATGAACAAAATCTGGCTACCAGTATTAAAAGAACTCTAAAATCAGGACAGTAAATAAAAAAGGAATAAATAAAGTAAATAAAGAGGAACACTCAAAAAGCAGGGGAATTCCTGACATGAAACAATCAGGGCCAGCTAATCACCTCCCCTAGGCAGGAAGCAGCCAGGCCTTGAAACTGCTAGGCCATTAATTGCTAATCAAGGTGGCCAATTGCAATATTCACCCTTGCCTCAAACAGACAAGAATTCTTTGTCCCACCCTGGACATTATTCCACAGATATATAAACCCCATTTTCCTAGTTGTAATGAACAATACTAAAAAACAGGAGAATTCCAGACTAGAAATAATCAGGGCCAGCTAACACCTCCCAACAAAGGATTTCTCCAGGCAGCAACCAGCCAGGCTTTGAAGTTGCAAAGCCATTCAATGCTAATCAAGGTGGCCAATTGCAACATTCACACACATGCCTCCAACAGACAAGAGTCCTTTCTCCCACCCTGGACATTCCACAGATATATAAACCCCACTTGCCTAGTTTACAACAGACCCCTCAACCTCAGAGGATGCCTGCCATAGATGTGGGCAAAACGTCAGGAGAGAGTGCTTCTGGAACATGGCCATACAGCCCAGAAAACTCACAACAACCCACTCATTTATTACCATTTGAAATATAGTGAAGATGAAATGTATTCTTTGCTGTATCTCTGCTCTATAATGGTAATATAATGATCTTTGGACATATCCGTGCCTTCAAGTAAACATAGTCTTACAGTATAATGCATCTGATAATTTATAACACACCACCAGCAGCATTATATAAAACTGATAACGCCAAGGTTTCTTTTTTATCAGCTCAGACTAAGATATCCCGGAGGGCAGAGGGAAGATCAGGGAACGCAAAGCAGTAGCCGCTCTCCAGAGTCCGCTTGGGCTCCACTCGCTGCCCTTCCAGCAACATGATGCTTCGTTCGGGGCCAAAAATGGCCGAAACGGCAAAACCCGGCAGGGGCAACAGGGCGGGCCGCCTGAGCACTGACCCCATCGCTTGGGCAAAGTCCTTATTTGTGGTGGTAACAGCAGTTGGTGAGACGCCATTCAGGATCCCGCTGACTCCTTCCCGTTCCAACGCATGGGCCAAAATGCCCGCCAAATCCGCCACGTGGATCCAAGGAAAAGGCTGGCGGCCAGAGGCGATGGGCCCTCCCAGGCCGAGGCGAAAGGGCCACAGCATTTGGGCGATGGCACCGCCATCTCTGCCCAGCACAACACCTGTGTGCAAGGAAAGGAACAATAGCCATTTAGAGAGTAATGTTTAGTTCTGAGAACTTTCCACGTCATTTTATTTATACCCTGCCCCATCTTCCAACAAGGGACTCAAAGCGGCTTATGGTCATAAAACATAGTAGATAACATCAAACAAAATAAGTAACATATCAAATTTATTATTATTATTATTATTATTATTATTATTATTATTATTATTATTATTATTTTACTGACACAAAAACACAGTATGTCACAGCAAACGAGATCTATACGAGATTTCGTATCACAAAATCACAAGTCGAACACTTCCTAAGCATCTAGGACTGTGTGATGTATTTTCGAATGATGCGTGCAGATCCAAGTAAGGTGGCCTTTTGCAGTTGACAGAACATAATTTTGTCAATGTTTATTGTTTCCAAATGCCGCTGAGATCTTTTGGCACGGCACCCAGTCTGCCGATGACCACTGAGACCACCTGTACTGGTTGTTGTTGTTGTTGTTGTTGTTGTTATTATTACTACTATTATTATCTTTTCACCACCAATTATGTTTAAGTGCAGGCCAAGGTCTTTAGCCACTGCACCCAATGTGGCTATCACTACTGGGACCACACTGACTGGCTTGTTGTTGTTGTTATTTGAAACACAACAAGATAAATCCACAACAAACAAGATCACTCTGCTGGCTGTTGTATTGGATCACACGTCAGACACTTCCCAAGTGTATAGGATGGTGTGATGTATCAGCAAATAATGTGTGCATATCCCAGTATGGTGGCCTTTTGCAGCTGACAGATGGTAATTTTGTCAGCGCCAATTGTGTTTAAGTGCAGGCCAAGGTCTTTACGCACTGCACCCAGTGTGCCGATCATCACTGGGACCACCTTTACTGGCTTGTGCCAGAGTCGTATTATTATTATTATTATTATTATTATTATTATTATTATTATTATTATTTGAAACACAACAAGATGAATTCACAGCAGACAAGATCACTCTGCTGGCTGTTGTATTGGATCACATGTCGGACACTTCCCAAGTCTCTAGGACTGTGTGATGTATTGGTGAATAATGCGTGCAGATCCCAGTAGGGTGGCCTTTTGCAGCTGGCAGATGGTAATCTTGTCAGCGCCGCTTGTGTTTAAGTGCAGGCCACTTAAATAATTATTGATAAATAAATAATTTGATAATTATTAATAATTAATTTAAATAAATAAATAAATAATATTGATAATATTAATAATTAAATAAATAAATATTGATAAATAAATAATTAAATTATTGTTGTTATATATCAAATTTAAAACAATCACAAAATCAACACAATCCAACCAATGCATTAATAAAGGATGCTCAACCCATCCAATTATACTTTGAGCAATCAGCCTATCCTGTGCTTCGTCTCACCAGATCTCACAACTGCTTGGCGTGTGACATCACCAGGGATTCGAGCCACTGCTTCCCAGCGAGTTACTAGGCGAGAGAAGAAATCGAAATCTCCACCAGGACTGTCTTCTGTGTATTTTGTGGTGTGGCTGGGCCGGTAATATCCTAGATAAAACATTTCACAAACATTTTATTAAGGTACATAGGAGACCTACCACCTTGCACTGCTGCACACAGATGTTTTCTCTATAATTGTGACTTAATGACCTTGTTTTTCTTAACACTCTTAAAACAGGAAGCATTTCGTAAAAGGAGCTTGCAGCAAAATAACAGTTCAGTTAATCACAAGGTGGTGATTTGTCCCCAGAAAACACGATAGCCCTAGGGTTGCCTAAAGTTGAAAACAATTTGAAGACACACAACAACAATCAGGTGATCGTGACATTTTCTTGGCATTTGTTCAGAGACTATTTGCCCTTGAGTTCCTCTGAGGCTGAGAGAGTACGACTTGTACAATGGCTTTCTATGATCAAAGAAGGATTTCAACCATGATGTCCTGTGTCATAGTCCAACATTCAAAGCAATATACCCCACTGTCTCTCATATATGCTACAACCCACCTTGAGCTAAGGATTATCATATCCTTTCCTCAAGCCGGGCATGCACAAACCGATGTCGTCTAGCTCACTGCTTTTTAAAGTGTGGGTCCCAACCACAAATTAGGTCCCCTTTAGCCCAATTTTTTGGTCACGAAAAATTTGGCAACAATAAAAGGTTAACTGAATAATAATAATAATAATAATAATAATAATAATACTTAAAAACAATAAATAATTACTGGGTTGTTGTAGTTTTTTTCGGCTATATGGCCATGTTCTAGAGGCATTCTCTCCTGACGTTTCGCCTGCATCTATGGCAAGCATCCTCAGAGGTAGTGAGGATGCTTGCCATAGATGCAGGTGAAACGTCAGGAGAGAATGCCTCTAGATCATGGCCATATAGCACAAAAAAACCTACAACAACCCAATAATAATAATAATAATAATAATAATATGGCACAAGCCAGTAAAGGTGGTCCCAGTGGTGATTGGCATACTGGGTGCAGTGCCTAAAGACCTTGGCCTGAAGCTTAAGCGGCTGAGGGGGAAAAGGCAAGGGCCTGAGGCTGTTAGGAATTGTGGGAGTTGAAGTCCAAAACACCTAGAGGGCCAAAGTTGGCCCATGCCTGATTTAGGTCCTTGTTGTATACTATCTGAAATGTATGGTGTTTACTTGTTAACCCATGTAATAAAATTAAGCGGAAATCAACAGGAAAGTGGGGAATGTCTAATTTCACACTTTTGCACCATGAACTTATTTTTCTTGTTGTCCCCGTTAAACTTTTTCCAGACTCGTGTCTTCAACCACATCACCTTCTGTCCTTCTCTGTTTCGTAACCCCTATTTCCTTTCAGATGCCTTGCGTATCTTCCTTCCTGCTGACTTCACGCATTACCCTTTGTCCCCAGGTGTTTTCCTCGGTTTTCTTCCTCCAAAGCTTCCCCTTATATAACCTGTGCCATTGGTCAACACTCTTCTAATAATGCCTTCAACCTCAGAAGCTGGAATATCTGGGAGCGTTCCAAAACATCACAGCAATTTGTTTAAAGGTTGGCTTTGGCCAGAAATAGGCAAGTGACATTTGAATTTTAATACGCACCTATCGTTTTGGCTAAGTCTCCTTGGTTTTTCTTACAGGATACATCAGTAGTTGATTCAATAGTGGAAGAACCATATGGGCTGATATCTCTAACACAGTTTCTAACTGAAGGTGTATCTACACCAGTGGTTCCCAACCTTTTTTTGACCAGGGACCACTTTGACCAGGGACCATTAGTACCGAAAGGGTAACGAATCAGTTTTTGGTCAGCTTTAGATTCGGTTTGTTTATTTGGGGTGTTGATTCAGAAAATTGCATTGGATAGACCACATCAGCTCTAGTTTCTGATACAGAACATATGTCATCCAATAGTCACTATCTGCTCGCCCACCATCTATATAAATAAAAATGTAATGTTTGTTTGTGGGATTAACATAACTCAAAAACCACTGGACGAATTGATGCCAAATTTGAACACAATACACCTATCAGGCCAACAAGTAACCATCACCCATAAAAGCACAGCAGAAGAGACTTAAAAAAAACACAGCAGAAGAGACTTAAAAAGCCAAAAAATAAAAATTACATTATAATGCATGTGCAAAACCACATATACGCATGTATATACACACACAAAACACATATACATAGACTGGGCCACAGCAACGCCTGGCAGGGGACGGCTACTATTTAATAAGCCTCGGCACTATAATGAGATTTTGCAAGACCAATCGCTCTTGTTGCAACAGTGTAGTGACAGTGAGGCTGTGGATCATATTATAGTTCTTGCAGACCACTGGTGGTCTACAGACCACAGGTTGGGAACCACTGATCTACACTGTGGAATTAATGCAGTTTGACACCTCTTTAACTGCCATGACACAAAGCTAGAGAATTCCAAGAGCTGCGGTAGTACAAGCTCTTTAGCCTTCTCTGCCAAATAGGTTTGGTCCTTCAGCAAATTAAGTCTCTCATGAGTCATGATACTGTTCCATGGCAGTGAAAGTGCAGATGTCTCCTGCATATGTCATCAGTTGGGGACCCCTCCTCCCAGAGTGGTTTGGGCCAGAGTGAAGAAAGAGGGGGGCAGAAGGCAGTTCCACCTTGTCTCTTGTGCTATGCTAATAATATAATGTAATGAAATGTAATGTAATGTACTGTATATAATATAATATTTATAATATTATAATGTAATGCAATATAATACTACTAATATGATATTATAATTATATATTTATATTACATGTAATATTACGAATAATATTACAATATAATGGGATAGTACAATATAGTAATATTTAATACTGATATTGTACTATGCTAATAATATAATATATTTACAGCAGGCACTGGATGTGTATTTATTTATTTATTTATTTACTGTCCTTGTATACCGCCGTTTCTCAGCCTAACTGGCGACTCAACGCGGTTTACAACAAAATATACAGTGCACAGTATACAATTAAAACCATAAAAACATAATACACAATATTACACGTAAATCACAATCCAATACATCTCCTAACTAAAATCGTGGTCCAATTGCATCATCCATATTACCAATCCGTAATCAACACATTCATTGCACCGAATTAACCAAATGCCTGCTTGAACATCCAAGTTTTTAGTCTTCTTCGGAATACCATCAGCGAGGAGGCTGATCTTACCTCCATGGGAAGGGCGTTCCAGAGCCGAGGGGCCACCACAGAAAAGGCCCTGTCTCTCGTCCCCGCCAGCCGCACCTGTGAAGCAGGCGGGATAGAGAGCAAGGCCTCCCCAGAAGATCTTAGGGTCCTGGTGGGCTGATAGGCCGAGATACGTTCGGATAGGTAGGTTGGGCCAGAACCGTTTAGGGCTTTAAAGGCCAACGCCAGCACTTTGAATTGAGCCCGGTAGCAAATCGGCAGCCAGTGGAGCTGGTGCAGCAGAGGAGTTGTATGCTCCCTGCGCTCCGCTCCTGTTAGTATCATGGCTGCCGACCGTTGGACTAATTGGAGCTTCCGAGCCGTCTTCAAAGGCAACCCCACGTAGAGAGCGTTGCAGTAGTCTAAACGGGATGTAACCAGAGCGTGGACTACCGTGGCCAAGTCAGACTTCCCAAGGTACGGGCGCAGTTGGCGCACAAGTTTTAACTGTGCGAATGCTCCCCTGGTCACCGCCGAAACCTGGGGTTCCAGGCTCAGCGATGAGTCCAGGATCACACCCAAACTGCGAACCTGCGTCTTCAGGGGGAGTGCGACCCCATCCAACACAGGCTGTAACCCTATACCCTGTTCGGCCTTGCGACTGACCAGGAGTACCTCTGTCTTGTCTGGATTCAATTTCAATTTGTTCGCCCCCATCCAGACCGTCACAGTGGCCAAGCACCGGTTCAGGACCTCGACAGCCTCCTTAGTGACAGGTGGGAAGGAATGACAGAGTTGAACATCATCTGCGTACAAATGACATCGCACCCCGAAACTCCGGATGATCTCACCCAGCGGCTTCATGTAGATGTTGAACAACATGGGAGACAATATTGAACCCTGAGGAACCCCACAAGACAAAGGTTGTGGGGTTGAACAGGAGTCTCCCAGTAACACCTTCTGAGACCGACCCTCGAGGAATGAGCGGAGCCACTGTAAAACAGTACCTCCAAGACCCATTCCCGCGAGGCGTCCCAGAAGGATACCGTGGTCGACGGTATCGAAGGCTGCTGAGAGGTCCAGCAGCACCAACAGGGACACACTCCCCCTGTCGAGCTCCCGGCGCAGATCATCGACTAAGGCGACCAAAGCTGTCTCGGTACCATGCCCCGGCCTAAAGCCAGACTGTGCCGATTAAAACTAGTCCTTCCGGAGGTGGAACAGTGGACGCGATGGTAGGCGTCACATGGATGGCAGAGATTCGACACACGTTGCACACAGGATGATAACGCCCCAAGGCAGAGGAATGGTCGGTCAACACAGTTAGTCCATATAACGTACAACACACAATCGGTCAACACAGTCAGTCCGCACAACGGATTGCGCAGCACAGTCAGTTGACAAGCAACACAGGCGTCAGGGCGTGTAATCAGTCAACACAGGCGGCCACAGGTGGAAGTGTAGGCAAGTCGCCAGTTCCCAAGGCCGCGACCGAGTCTCTGCCTTCGAAGAAGATGGCCGCAGTGAGAAGCCAGGCCTCCCTGAGCTTGAGACGTCCAGAAGCCTGGAGCGGCGAGAAGCGCCAGCTCCGCCGAATGCCCGGAGCCAAGGCCAAGATGGTCAGGTGAAAGGCCAGCCAACTGACGAAAGGATGGCACGAAGAAAAGCCAGCCTTCCTTGGGCCAGGGGGTGTTGATGGACCGATAGGCCACAAGGGACGCCGGAACGCCGAGGCGCGAACAACGAGGTGCCAACCGGAAACCAGGCCGAGAGCAACCAGTGTGCCCGGTCCCCCAGCAACAACAGCGGTCGCGACGACACCAGGCGCAGTCCGCTTCCCCCGAAGATCCAATGGGCAGCAAGCGACAAGGGGGCGAGAGCCGGCCCCGCGGCCGTAAAACCGCTGGGCAGCCGGACCGCCAAGGTGGTGGCGCCTGGAGCAGCGGAGGAACGGCGCGCCGGCAGCGAAGCAAAGCGCCAAGCCGGACTGAGCGACGAGCGCACTGGCGCCGGGCCGAACGCCGAGCGACACAGTCAGGGCAGCGCCTCGATAGGCCTTCCTGCAGGCCCTCCTGTGGCAATGGCGTCCGCGGCAACTGCAAGGTTCTGATTCCTCCCGATGGTGAGGGGGGCGGTCGGAGGGCCAACACACCTCCCGGGTCGTGGCTCGGTCGAGGGGTTGGGTGGTCTAGCAGTCGCAGTCCCAACTGGGAGGGAACGCTCTTATTAGGCCCTGGATGGAGACGGCCTTATTAGGCCCTAGCTGGAAAAGGCCTCGGCGTTCTACCTCCCTTCTCCTCCCGTTTCCTTATCACTCCTTTAACTCCGATGAAAACTCGCCAAACTCGCCAAAAAAGCTCCACCAAGGGCTCCTTCGAGTCCCTGGGAGCTGGTGGCGGCGATTGGAGAATTGGGGGAGTCTGGGTGGGGGGAGATTGAGGTCAGATTAGATAGTCTCACCGGACCGCTCTGCAACCCAGATGTTAGATCTCCGCCATCTTAACCGGAATCCACTGAGCAAGAAGTCCTAGGAGCGGGCTGGAGATGTTTGATGCCCCTTCACAGCAAGCACAGCAGACGCAGTCCCTGGCAGGCCAGTGGGCTTAGCTTTATGGAAGTAGAGGCCTCCTTGCAGTTGCTGAGCCACACCTCGCTGGAGGAGACCTGGGCTGCTGGCTACTCACAAGGAGTCCTGGGAGCAGGGTAGAGATGTTTGATGCCTCTTCACAGCTAGCACAGCAGACTCAATCCCTGGCAGGCCTGTGGGCTCAGCTTTATGGCAGTAGAGGCCTCCTTGCAGTTGCTGAGCCACACCTCACTGGAGGAGGCCTGGGCTGCTGGCTACTCACAAGGAGTCCTGGGAACAGGCTGGAGATGTTTGCTGCCTCTTCACAGCTAGCACAGCAGACTCAGATATATATATATATATATATATATATATATATATATATAAATAAATAAAAGTGGTGCCAAACTGCAGTAATTCTACAGTGTAGATGTACCATTTTGGACAAAAAACCATTTCTGATGACACTCAAGTGGTTACCTACGCCGGTGACCAGGACCCAGGCTTGAGGTGGGTGTTCAGCCCCAGCAATGGCTTTTGCCAAGGCTTTTGTAGTCTCTATCCGGCTGGCAACGACCTCCTGGCAAAAGGATTCATTCCACCTGCAAGAGCAAGAAAAACAACCAAGGAGCCATATCTCATATTATTTGGCTCTCTACTCCCAAACAAAACAACAGAGCAACTAACCCCACCACTATTTAATATTTGTTTTAGAAACTATATATAAAACCCACTTGCCTAGCTTGCAACAGACCTCACACATCTGAGGATGCCTGCCATAGACGGGGGCGAAACATCAGGGCAGAATGCTTCTGGAACATGGCCATACAGCCTGGAAAACTCACAGCAACCCAATCCCCTTCCATATTGTTTCTCAAGTGTTGAAGAACTTACCTTCGGAGGGGGTTGAGGACATTTTCTCCAGAAAGGTTGACGACCCCTTCACATGGAGGGAGCCCCAAGCGGGAAAGTTCATCCTGGGAAACACGGAGGGAGAAACAGTAACACAGAAAACAGGCTTTACACAGGTTCAACTTCACTAATACTGGCAATCTTTTAATTGCTTCGAGGTACACTTTATACTGGAGCCCCTGGTTAATTGCTGAGGTGCTGAATTTGCTGACCAAATGGTTGACAGTTCCAAATCCGGGGAGCGGGTGAGCTCCTGCTGTTAGCACCAGCTTCTGCTAACCTAGTCGTTGAAAACATGCAAATGTGAGTAGATCAATAGGTACTGCTTCGGAGGGAAGGTAACAACGCCCCATGCAGTCATGCCGGCCACATGACCTTGGAGGTGTCTATGGACAACGTCAACTCTTCAGCTTAGAAATGGAAATGAGCACCAGCCCCCAGAGTCAGACACTACTAGACTTAACGTTAAGGGGAAACCTTTACCTTTTCCACATATGGCTCCATGTGCAATGGCCATTTAATGCAGTTTCAAACCAGTACTGGAGAAAGTGGCTTCGCTGTGCAGATGATTAAATCACAAATTCCAGAACTAGTCAGAGGACTGGATAGTGATAATACATACCACAGAACATTAGTGCACATTAAAGTCTTTCTTTCCTGCTCTTTTGTGGGAGTTTGTTATCTGGTTGCCACAGCTTGAAGCTAACTTTGAACTGCTTTAAATAGTCAGTATAAATGGGACCACAGTTCCAGGTAGAATCAAAGCCCACGTCACATACCCAGGTAACTCGGTTCTTTCCGGGACTGCGGGAAACCAGGGTAACTTCATGTCCTCGGTCCTTCAACAACCGGGTTAAGGCTCTGCCAACAAATCCAGACCCACCACCTAATGGAAATACAGGTATGTAATTCATAAAGGTTATCAAATTTAACGTTCTATGTATTGATGTGTTTTTGTTAGATATCATTTTTGTGATATGTTTTTTTATTTTAGAGAAATGTGTATATATGTCTATAGGTAAATATATATATAGCTTTGGATGTCTTTTTAGATGTCTGGATGCCTGTTTTAGTCTCGGTGTTTAAATTATTGTGATTTTACATTGTTTGTCTATTATATTGTTTTTGTATTTTATTTTTTATTTTTATATTTTATTGTCGTTGTACGTTTTTTATTGCATTGCTGTATTGTTGGGCTTGGCCTCATGTAAGCCATCTTGAATCCTCTTGGGGAGATGGTGGGACGGGGTATAAATAAAGCTTATTATAATTATAATCATTATAAAACAGGATAGAAAAAAGAACAAGAACAAGAACAAAAACAAAAACAACAACATAATAGTAATAATAATAATAATAATAATAATAATAATAATAATAATAATAACTGTGTCTACTGAGTCTCCTTCGGGATGAGAAGGGCAGGATATAAATGTCGAAAATAAATAATTCAATATACTGCATTCATTCTACAGTTTGGATGCACTGTATTGTCTGCTTGAGCAGGGAGCTCAAGCAGGGAGCTTACTGCTCAAGCAGGGAGTTTTGAGATGGTAGAACAGAAGCTCTCCGAAGCTCTAGGTGCTCTTACTGCCTATTACAGGGAAAACCAGCTCATCCCTAATCCATCTAAAACACAGACATGTGCCTTTCACCTTAAGAACAGACAAGCATCCCGAGCTCTGAGGATTACCTGGGAAGGAATCCCACTGGAGCATTGCAGCACACCAAAATACCTGGGAGTCACTTTGGACCGTGCTCTGACCTACAAGAAGCACTGCCTGAACATCAAGCAAAAAGTGGGTGCTAGAAACAATATCATACGAAAGCTGACTGGCACAACCTGGGGATCACAACCAGATACAGTGAAAACATCTGCCCTTGCGCTGTGCTACTCTGCTGCTGAGTATGCATGCCCATCTCACCACACTAAAACAGTGGATGTGGCTCTTAATGAGACATGCCACATTATCACAGGGTGTCTGCGCCCTACACCACTGGAGAAATTACACTGCTTAGCTGGTATTGCACCACCTGACATCCGCCGGGAAGTAGCAGCCAATAGTGAAAGGACCAAGGCAGAGACATCTCCAGCTCATCCCTGTTTGGGTATCAGCCAGCACGTCAACGACTTAAATCAAGACATAGTTTTCTTAGATCTACAGAGACACTCGCTGGAACACCCCAGCAAGCGAGAGTCCAAAAGTGGCAGGCCCAAACCCAGCACCTCAATTCATGGGTGATACCAGATGAGAGACTCCCCCCTGGGCACACAGAAGATTGGGCGACTTGGAAGGCGCTGAACAGACTGCGCTCTGGCACCACGAGATGCAGAGCCAATCTTAAGAAATGGGGCTACAAAGTTGAATCCACGACATGCGAGTGCGGAGAAGAGCAAACCACTGACCACCTGCTGCAATGCAACCTGAGCCCTGCCACATGCACGATGGAAGACCTTCTTGCGGCAACACCAGAGGCACTCCAAGTGGCCAGATACTGGTCAAAGGACATTTAACCAACTACCAAATTTGCAAAATCTGTGTGTTTTTTTCTTTTCTTTTTAATCTCTGTGTTTGTTTTGCTCTGTTAGAATTGTAATACAATGGTATGGTTGCTGATGACACGATAAATAATAAATAAATAACTGCATTGTCTGCTGAGCTGATCCCATTATAGACCATAAGAATCCTCAGGTGCCAGCACCTTGAAAATATTTATATGACATTTTTCTTAATATAGTAAAAAATAAATCAGGAACCTGTTGTTATTATTATTATTATTATGTTGTTGTTTTGTTGTTGTTTCTATCCTGCTTTATAATAATAATAATAATAATAATAATAATAATAATGGGTTTCTGGGAGTTTTCCAGGCTGCATGGTCATGTTCTAGAAGCATTCTCTCCTGACGTTTTGCCTGCATCTATGGCAGGCAGCCTTAGAGGTTGTGAGATCTGTTGGAAACTAGACAAAAGAAGTTTATATCTGTGGAATAATGTCCAGGGTGGGAGAAAGAACTCTTGTCTCCTTAAGGCAAGTGTGAATGTTGCAGTTGGCCACCTTGATTAGCATTCAATAGGATTCCCCCCAGGCAGGAACCAGCCAGACTTTGAAGCTGCAAGGGCTAATCAAGGTGAGCAATTGCAACATTCACACTTGCCTCAAGCAGACAAGAGTTCTTTCTCCCACCCTGGGCAGATATATAAACCTCACTTGCCTAGTTTTCCAACAGACCTCACTACCTCTGAGGATGCCTGCCATAGATGCAGGCGAAACGTCAGGAGAGAATGCTTCTGGAACATGGCCATACAGCCCAGAAAACTCACAGCAACCCATTGATTCCGGCCATTAAAGCCTTTGACAACACATGCTTATTCTATTTGCAAAACAACAACAAACCCTTTGCATGCATGAAACTTGTTCCTAATTCACTCACCAACTAACACTCTCATGGTGGAAACAGCTTAGCCGCGCATGCGCAGGGAGGGCCCCTGAGCACAGACTTGAAGGAAAATCGAATAAAGGATACTCTGAAGTCAGTCCATTGGCGTTCATCTATTCTTCATAGATCTATGTCTCTGTTTGAGAAACTTTTGTTTTTATAAACATAAGAAATTAATTCCTCAGCCAGGTAGTTTCAGTAATTTTAAAAAGTGATTTTTTTACTCCCAGATTCCCATTAGGCGAATTTTATTGAAGTATTTACATTATTCTGGCATTTGGACTTCAATTCCCAGAATCCTTTGTCATTGGAAAAAACAGCTGAGGCTTCTGGGAGTTGAAGTCCCAAATGGATAAATAGAGAAAAACCTTGAAATTGGAGGCTCTTGCGTGACGTCAGCCGGAAGCAGGAAGCGGTGAGTGGAGCCAAACAGGAAGTGACGCAACCAGTAGGGAGAAAAAGAAGAGAGAAGGCAAGACACAACCGGTGAGTCAAAAGAGATCAATCTTCGCGGTTATTTATTGAAAGGGCCCAGTGTATGGAATATGTATTAGTATTTTTAATACTGTGAAGTGTGTCCAAATATCATTATTCCTAGAATAATGTAAAAAGAATATAGAACTGTTTAGGAACAGCATGTAGCTTTTTATGTGATTTCCTATTGTTCTAATAGGACCTTTCCACACAGCCAGATAACCCATAATATCAAGGCAGATCATCCACATGCTTTGAAATGGGTTATCTGAGGCCACACTGTTCAATATAACGCCAACACCTTAAATCAAGAAATTTCTAAGATCTGCAGAGACACTCGCTGGAACACCTCAGCAAGCAAGAGTCCAAAAGTGGCAGGCTCAAACCCAGAACTTCAAACCATGGCTGAGACCGAATGAGAGATTCCCTCCTGGCACCATGAGATGCAGAGCCTATTCCTACACAGTGGAGTCCATGTCTGGAATTATATTCCCAAAGATATAGGCAATTTTACTACAGTAGCATTAACTAGAGCACATTAATTAGACTTGCGGCATTATCACTGGGTGTCTGCACCCTACACCACTGGAGAAATTACACTGTTTAGCCCAGGGGTCTTCAAACTAAGGCCCGGGGGCCAGATGCAGCCCTCCAAGGTCATTTACCTGGCCCTTGCTCAGGGTCAACCTAAGTCTGAAAGGACTTGAAAGCACATAACAACAACAACAATCCTATCTCATCAGCCAAAAGCAGGCCCACACTTCCCATTGAAATACTAATAAGTTTATATTTGTTAACATTGTTCCTCATTTTAATTATTGTATTGTTTTTAAGTGTTTTTACACTACAAATAAGATATGTGCAGCGTGCTCAGGAATTCATTCATGTTTTTTTTTTTCAAATTATAATCCAGCCCTCCAACAGTTTGAGGGATTGTGACCTGGCCCTCTGTTTAAAAAGTTTGTGGACCCCTGGTTTAGCCGATATTGCACCACCTGACATCTGCCGGGAAGTAGCAGCCAATAGTGAAAGGACCAAGGCAGTGACATCTCCAGCTCATCCCCTGTTTGGATATCAACCAGCATGCCAATGACTTAAATCAAGGAATAGTTTTCTAAGATCTACAGAGACACTCGCTGGAATACCTCAGCAAGCGAGAGTCCAAAAGTGGCAGGATCAAATCCAGAATCTCAATCAATGGCTGATACCAAATGAGAGACTCCCCCCTGGGCACACAGAAGACTGGGCGACTTGGAAGGTGCTGAACAGATTGCGCTCTGGCACCACGAGATGCAGAGCCAACCTTAAGAAATGGGGCCACAAAGTGGAGTCCATGACATGCGAGTGCAGAGACAAGCAAACCACCGACCACCTGCTACAATGTAGCCCGAGCCCTGCCACATGCACAATGGAGGACCTCCTTATCGCACCACCAGAGGCACTCCAAATGGCCAGCTACTGGTCAAAGGACATGTAATATAATGTCAGGTTTTCAAACTTTGTGGTTTTTAAATATATTCCCACTGTTCGCTCCTGACACGATAAATAAATAAATAAATACCCAGTTCAATGTGGATTTTATACAGACGTGTGGAACGGGCCATAGTCTTATATTACAGACATTTGTTGAACATTGTGTTCTAACTTGTATTTAATGTGTTGCATTTTGGGTTGCTGATTACAATAAAAGTTTTTGGTTAAGCTGACGAACCCAGAGGGCGATTCTCCCCGATGCTTTCTTCATCCTGGAAATAAGTGATGAGTGGAGTGCCACAAACAGGCTTCCGTCCTGGGCCTGGTACTATTCAGGACCTTGAATAATGACTTAGGTGAAGGGCTAGAAGGCAGGGTAATCAAGTTTGCAGATGGGACCAAATGGGGAGGGAGAGCCAGTTCTCCAGAAGACAGAAGCAGAATTAAAAACTATCTTAACAGATTAGAGAGATGGACGAAACTAACAAAATGGAGTTCAATAGGGACAAATGCAAGATACTCCACTTAGACAGAAAAAATGAAATGCAAAGATACAGAATGGGGGACAGTACCTGGCTCGACAGCAATACGCGTGAAAAAGACCTTGGAGTCCTCGTGGACAGGAAGGTGAACATGAGCTAACAATGCCGTGCGGCAGTTACAAAAGCCAATGTCTAGTGTCTAGATCCACAAAAGTCATGCTACCCCTCTATTCTGCCTTGGTCAGACCACACCTGGAATCACACAGTGCCCAATTCTGGGCAACATAATTGAAGGGAGATGTTGACAAGCTGGAATGTCCAGGGGAGGGTGACTAAAAGGATCAAGGTTCTGGAGAACAAGCCCTACGAGGAACAACTGAAAGAGCCGGGCACGTTTAGCCTGCAGAAGAGAAGACTGAGAGGAGACATGTTGAAGGCCCCCTGAAGACGCAGGTTCGCAGCTTGGGAGTAATCCTGGACTCACCGCTGAGCCTGGATCCCCAGGTTTCAGCGGTGGCCGGGAGAGCTTTCGCACAATTAAAACTTGTGCGCCAGCTGCGCCCGTACCTTGGGAAGTCGGATCTGGCCACGGTGGTCCACGCTCTTGTCACATCCCGGCTGGATTACTGCAACGCACTCTACGTGGGGTTGCCTTTAAAGACTGCTCGGAAACTCCAACTAGTTCAGCGAGAAGCAGCCAGATTGCTCACCGGAGCGGCGTACAGGGAGCACACCACCCCCCTGTTGCGTCAGCTCCACTGGCTGCCGATCCAAGTCCGAGCACAATTTAAAGTGCTGGTTTTGACCTATAAAACCCTATACGGTTCCGGCCCAGTATCTGTCCGAACGCATCTCCCTCTACGTCCCACCTCAGAATTTAAGATCTTCTGGGGAGGCCCTGCTCTTGGCCCCACCAGTGTCACAAGTGAGGCTGGCGGGGACGAGGAGCAGGGCCTTCTCAGTGGCGGCCCCCCGCCTGTGGAACGCCCTCCCCGGGGAGATTAGATCGGCGACCTCCCTCCTAGCATTTAGGAAAAAACTAAAGACCTGGATGTGGGACCAAGCCTTTGGTCACTCTGATAATTAAATCAAGGACCGGTGACAGACAAGGACAAATGGAATAGAACGGATGTATGGACTCTGACATATGGACTCTGACATGAGATTGTTTTTAGGATTATGTTTTATTATGTATTGTTGTTTTTAACTTAACTGCTGAATTTTATATTTTTTGGATTACTTGTTGTGTGATTTGGGCATCTAATTGTGCCCTTTATGTAAGCCGCCCTGAGTCCCCCTAGGGGTGAGAAGGGCGGGGTATAAGTGAATGAAATAAATAAATAAATAAATAAATATATCAAAATGTGAGGTGAAGTCATAGGCAAGGGGGAGCAAGCTTGTTTTCTGCTTTCCTGGAGACTAGGATGCAGAATAGTGGCTTCAAGCTACAGGTAAGGAGATTCCACCTGAACATGAGGAAGAACTTTCTGTGAGAGCTGTCCAGTAGTGGAACTCTCTGCCCCGGAGTGTGGTGGAGGCTCCTTCTTTGGAGGCTTTTAAACAGAGGCTGGATGGCCATCTGCCGGGGGTGCTTTGAATGCAATTTTCTTGCTTCTTAGAAGGGAGTTGGACTGGATGGCCCACTAGGTCTCTTCCAACTCAATGACAGTATGGGGATGGAAAGGATGCTTTGGTATGTATTGTTTTCTTGATGTTGTTATTATTCAGGGTCTCTCTGCACATCTTTGGCAGGAAACGATGAGTAACCCAGGAGGGTTGGTGACCAATCGCGGGCGGCGTTTCAAATGGGCCATTGAACTCAGTGGACCTGGCAGCGGAAGCAGGTATGTCCCTTGGATGAATGTGGGTGCATCTACACTGTAAGAATGAATGCAGTTTGACACCACTTTAACTGCAGTGGCCAAACACTATGGAATCAAAAGGAGTTGCAGTTTTACAGGCGTTTTAGCTATCACAGACAAAGAGGGCTGGTGTCTCACCAAACTCCATCTACCATGATTCTGTAACATTGTGCCATGGAAGTTAAAGTAGTGTCAAACTGCTTTACTTCTGTGTGTTGCTATAGGCTTTGGTATCCAGAATCACTGGGTTTCTGTGAGTTTTTCATGCTGTATGGCCATGCACCAGTCGTATTCTATCTTGACGTTTTGCCTGCATCTGTGGCTGGCATCTTCAGAGGTTCTGTTGGCAGTGAAGCAAGTGGAGCTATTCATATCTGTGGAAGGTCCAGGGTGGGAGAAAGAACCCTTGTCTGTTGAAGCAGGTGTGAATGTTGCAATTGGTAACCATGAAGCTTCCAAGTCAATCTGCATAGCCTGGGCTTTGTTGCCTGGAGGCATCCTCTGTCTGGGAAGTGTTAACTGGCACTTGATTTTTTTGCTGTTCTGTTTCTGAGGGCCCTTGGACAAAGCCATATAACCCAGAATATCAAGGCAGATAATCTACAATACCTGCTTTGAACTGGGTTATCTGAGTCCACACTGCCGTAGAACCTAGTTCAAAGCAGATAATGTGGGATTTTCTACAGCTGTTTGGAAGAGGCCTGCGTGGTGCCTCTGCACCACGCAGCAAGGTAGATTGTGGCCTGTCTATGTAAGCCAGGCATGGGCAAACTTCGACCCTTGGATGTTTTGGACTCCAACTCCCACAATTCCTAACAGCGGGTAGGTTATTAGGAATTGTGGGAGTTGAAGTCCAAAACACATGGAGGGAGGGCCAAAGTTTGCCCATGCCTGATGTAAGCAGATGGCTGGATCGCTGGTGGATATGCAGGCAGTTCCCAAGTTACAAACAAGATAGGTTCTGTAGGTTTGTTCTTATGTTGAATTTGTTTGTAAGTTGGAACAGGTACGTTTTTGAAAATGTAACTCCTTTGAATTGCATACAGAAGGGTTAACATCCCTGTGGTGCTTGTTTTGCTGTCTGCACCCCTGTTTAGAAAATTTCACCTCATTTTCTATACTTGTGATCATTGGATTTTGAAAAATATGTCTTGTTGTGGAAACAAGAACTGGTGATCAGTCTTCAGTGGGGACGCCTTTTCCCCATGATAATAACTCTTCCAGGATTGAATTTCCCTTTCATAGTGGGAGATTTCTCTCACTTCCTGGTGTTTATTATTTATTTCCTACTAGTTGTCCCCTGCCACGTGTTGCTGTGGCCCACATGGCTGTTCTGTGTGGGAGTTTTGGCCTAATTCTATCGTTGGTGGAGTTCAGAATGCTCTTCGATTGTTTGTGAACTACAAATCCCAGGAACTACAACTCCCAAATGTCAAGATTCTATTTTCCACAAACTTCACCAGTGTTCACATTTGGGCATATTGAGTATTTGAGTAGAGTTTGGTCCAGATCCATCATTGTTTGAGTCCACAGTGCTCTCTGGATGTAGATGAACTAAAACTCCTGAACTCAAGGTCAATGCCCACCAAACCCTTCCAATATTTTCTGTTGGTCATTGGAGTTCTGTGTGCCAAGTTTGGTTCAATTCCATCGTTGGTGGGGTTCAGAATGCTCTTTGATTGTAGGTTAACTATAAATCCCAGCAACTACAACTCCCAAATGACAAAATCAAATTTTTGAAGTGAAGAACATACATTGGGTTGTTAGGTGTATTGTGTCCAAATTTGCTGTCAATTCTCCGAGTGGTTTTTTAGTTCTGTGAATACCACAAACGAACAATACATTTTTATTTATATAGATATTTATACCCCACCTTTCTCCCCACGAAAGGGGACTCACCCCGCTCCTGACTATGAATGGGATTTTGTAACCTGGGACTGCTTGTACTCTTTGTTTTCATTCAAATTGTCACTTTCTCATGTCTCTGCAGGAGCCGGAGTGACCGGAGCAGTGGTCAGGGGGACACTCTCTATCCCATAGGCTACTCAGACAAACAGGTGCCAGATACAAGCGTCCAAGAGACAGATCGCATCCTCGTGGAAAAGGTAGCATATGGCTAGGATTGGAGAACTGTTGGATTCCATCATGGAGTCAGGAGCCCATATATGACCTCGAATATCAGTATTTCCATGAGCATAGAGCAGGCATGGGCAAACTTCGGCCCTCCATGTGTTTTGGACTTCAACTCCCACCATTCCTAACAGCCTCAGGCCCCTTCTTTTCCCCCCTCAGCCGCTTAAGTGGCTGAGGGGGAAAAGGAAAGGGCCTGAGGCTGTTAGGAATGGTATGAGTTGAAGTCCAAAACATATGGAGGGCTGAAGTTTGCCTATGCCTGCCTTTTGACTTCTACCTTATTCTTTTCTATCCTTTTTCTAGCGCTGCTGGGATATCGCCCTGGGTCCCATGAAGCAAATCCCCATGAACTTGTTCATCATGTACATGGCAGGCAACACCATCTCCATTTTCCCCACCATGATGGTTTGTATGATGGCCTGGAGGCCCATCCAAGCCCTCATGTCCATCTCTGCTAGTAAGTGCATTTGTATCTCTGCCCTGTTGTCTTGTTCTTATGCTCTTCTGTCATACTCCAGCCATATTCTAGTTGTGCAAGTAATCAAAGAGGCAGCGGAGTAGATGTTAAAACTTAAGCTGATTAGTCCAAGGACGGAGTGGCAGTAACTGTGAAATCCATATCTGTGGTTTCACTTACCTAGAAAAAATAATCTCTGGGAATTTGCTTGATACTAGAAGCAATCCTATGATAGGCAATCTTATGTTAGGCTTCCCCTTGTAGTTAAAATAGAATTACGTTGGAGCAGCTGGCAAATTCCTTGAAAGGACAACTCTTAAGACTCTAGATTAGTGGTTCCCAACCTTTGGTCCTCCAGGTGTCTTGGACCAAACTTGGGCCCTCCAGGTGTTTTGGACTTCAACTCCCACAATTCCTAACAGCCTACCGGCTATTAGGAATTGTGGGACCTGAAGTCCAAAACACCCAGAGGACCAGAGGTTGGGAACCACTGCTCTAGATCCTCCAATGCAACCCTGTGGTATGCTGGGGCCAGAAGTAAGCTAATTTAATGGTGATCAGTGGTGTGCCTGGTTTCAGGTAATTGCAGTTTGACTGGGAATCTGGGTTTTTGTGGTATATGGATTGTGTACTTGGGCTGGGTTTTGTGTATATGTTGGACAAACTGGGGAAAACAGTTTGTATTCTGTGCTGGCCTGCAACTCTGCTGATGGCGACGTCCAGGTGATGCTCCTGTCTTACTGACAATGTGATCAACTCAAAGTAATGAACTGGGAAGGTGAAACTTAGTCATGTATCCTGTTCTTCTTGACTTTTTGTGCTATTTCCTCTGCAGCCTTCAAATTACTGGAGAGCTCAAGCCAAAAGTTTCTGCAGGGTCTGGTGTACTTAATTGGAAACCTCATAGGGCTGGCCTTGGCGGTTTACAAATGCCAGTCGATGGGCCTGTTGCCAACTCATGCTTCTGACTGGCTTGCTTTTATTGAGCCACCGGAGGTGAGTATAAGTTGGGGCTTCCAAGAGGCTCAAGGGTAAATTAGCACAGGGAGGGATTCATCTTCCTTTTCACTTATGGACAAATCCTAAATGCTCTGGATATTTTTCGAAAGAGTGGGAAAATGGCATCAGATTTGTTTCTCTCAGTGAGTGTTGAGTTCTTGACTCCATGAAAATGAAAATAATTTAACAGATGCACAGAAATGGTGGTGTGTGTGTCTATATTTGTGTGTGTGGGTGTGTCTGTGTATATATATATATATATATATATATATATAGTGCTCAGGAGCCACTGATGGCACAGTGGGTTAAATCGCTGAGCTGCTAAACTTGTTGACTGAAAAGTCACAGGTTCAAATCTGGGTAGCGGCATGAGCTTCTGCTGTCAGCCCCAGCCAACCTAGCAGTTTGAAAACATGAAAAAAAAAATGGTCGTGTCAGGAGCGACCTGAGAAACTGCAAGTCGCTTCTGGTGTGAGAGAATTGGCCATCTGCAAGGACGTTGCCTAGGGGACGCCCAGATGATTTGATGTTTTATCATCCTTGTGGGAGGCTTCTCTCATGTCCCCGCATGAGGAGCTTGAGCTGATAGAGGGAACTCATCCGCCTCTCCCCAGATTCGAACCTGCGACCTGTTGGTCTTCAGTCCTGCCGGCACAGGGCTTTAACCCACTGCGCCACTGCAAATGTGAATAGATAAATAGGTACTGCTCCAGCAGAAAGGTAACAGCGCTCCATGCAGTCATGCTGGCCACTTGACCTTGGAGGTGTCTACGGACAACGCTGGCTCGTCAGCTTAGAAATGGAGATGAGCACCAATCCCCAGAGTCGGACCCAACTGGACTTAATGTCAAAGGAAACCTTTCCCTTTACCTATAGTGCTCATTTTCTATTTGGGATCCTAGCTTTAAAAATAGCTTAGAAATTAGTGGTTTTTTTTAAGTTTATGGCTCACATTATGGGGCCGCAGTGGGGCAGCGGGTTAAACCGCTAAACTGCAGAACTTACTGACCAGAAGGTTGGCAGTTTGAATCTGGGGAGCAGGGAGAGCTCCCATTGTTAGCCTCAGCTTCTGCCAAACTAGCAGTTCGGAAACATGCAAATGTGAGTAGATCAATAGGTACTGCTTCTGCAGGAAGATAATGGTGCGCCGTGCAGTCATGCTGGCCAAATGACCTTGGAGGTGTCTACAGAGAATGCCAGCGCTTTGGCTTAGGAATAGAGATGAGCATCACCCCCCAAAGTCAGACATGAGTAGACTTAATGTCAGGGGAAATCTTTATATGTACTTATGGCTCACATTTCCTTTCTTTCTCCTTATGCCCAGCGCATGGAGTTCACAGGTGGGGGTCTTATTCTATGACCCTACTCAGAAACCAGTGACTGCATTAAATGTCTGGATCACAGGATGTCCTTTTCTCATTCATCCCGATTCCTTCATAAAGCTGCCGATTAAGTGAACTTCTGTGCTAAGGAAGATGAGATGACAAAGGCGGAGACTGAAGGAACAGGCTGCAAAGGACTGATACGTTCTGCCTGGGGAGAAGCAGGAGGCTCTTCCCGACAGGATCTTTTCACCGTTCCCCTCTGTTGAAAGCGGAATAAAAGTTGCTAACACACCCCTGTTTTCAGAGCTTTTCTGGAATAGTGTACTAGCTAAGAACTAGCTTTTGTAGAGTAGAGCAGAGCTACTTAAATTGTGTATCCCTACCGTAGATAGGATCCCGAGTTCAATGTTGGAATCCCGAAAAATTTGACAATAGTAAGTTTTCCGAATGCCACTCTGCTGTTTTAGACATTTACACAAATCTATTGTGCAGTGTTTACAATGAGCTCTGCAGAAGATACTTCAGCTGGGTTGCTGTGAGTTTTTTGGGCTCTGTGGCCATGTTCCAGAAGCATTCTCTCCTGACATTTCGCCCACATCTATGGCAGGCATCCTCAAAGGATGTGAGGTATATTGAAAACTAAGCAAGGGAAGTTTATATATCTGTGGAAGGTCCAGGGTGGGAGAAAGAACTCAGGGCCAGCTAACACCTTCCAACAAAGAATTCCCCCAGGCAGGAATCAGCCAGACCTTGAAGCTGCAAGGTTTTGTGATGCTAATATATTTGTGGTACAATATAACGGTATAGTACAACATATATAATACTGATGTTGTACCATGCTAATAACATAATCTATTGTATATACATATAATATTTATAATATTATAATGTAATACAATATAATAATACAATATTATATTTTATATTACATGTAATATTACTAATAATATTACAATATAATGGTATAGTACAACATAGTAATATATAATACTGATATTGTACTATGCTAATATATAATATATTGTATGTACTTATAATATTTATAACATTATAATGTAATACAATATAATAATAATAATAACATATATTTTATATTACATGTAATATTACTAATAGTATTACAATATAATGGTATAGTACAACATAGTAATATATAATACTGATATTGTACTTTGCTAATAATATAATCTATTGTATATACATATAATATTTATAATATAATGTAATGCAATATAATACTAATAATAATAATGCAATATTATATTTTATATTACATGTAATATTACTAATAATATTACAATATAATGGTATAGTACAACAGTAATATATACTGATATTGTACTATGCTAATAATATAATATTCTGTATATACATATAATATTTATATTATAATGTAATACAATATAATACAATATATTATACTAATAATACAATATATTACATGTAATATTACTAATAATATTACAATATAATGGTATAGTACAACATAGTAATATATAATACTGATATTTTACAATGCTAATAATATAATCTATTGTATATACATATAATATTTATAATATAATTACAATACTAATAATAATACAACATTATATTTTATATTACATGTATTTCTAATAATATTGCAACATAATGGTATAGTACAATATAGTAACATATAATACTGATATTGTACTATGCTAATAATATAATCTATTGTATGTACATATACCTCGTAAGCCGCTCTGTGTCCCCTTCGAGGTGAGAAGGGCAGCATATAAATGTAAATAAATAAATAATCAAGGTGATTAATTGCAACATTCACATTTGCCTCCAACAGACATTCCACAGATATATAGACCTCGCTTGTTTAGCTTCCAATATACCTCACAACCTCTGAGGATGCCTGCCAGAGATGTGGGTGAAACATCAGGAGAGAATGCTTCTGGAACATGGCCATACAGCCCGGAATACTCAAAGCAACCCAGTGATTCCGGCTATGAAAGCCTTCGACAACATTCTTCAGCTGTTTAGCAAGCTGTTTGTTATCAGTAAATCTTTGATTTCTATACCTATTTTTTATTACCTGGGTCACATAAACAATTTTGAAGCAAAAAGGAGTCCAAAGTGGAAAAGATTAAGAAACCCTGGGCTAGAACACACTGATCTCTGATGGCATAAGCATTTTAAAGAATTGTCTTTTGCCTTCTGCAAAAAGTAGGAATGAACTCAAACCAGCATGGTCATGGAGCAAGGACTATTTAATCCATTCATGTTCTTGGCTCCATTTCTTGAAACCGGTGATCTGAACAAACACTCCAGGATCAAATCTTCGTTTGCAGTGGCTTACCGACACTCATCCAACACACCCTTCCACGTAGGACTCATTTAGCTTCCGGCAATTTTCTTCATACTCTAAAGCAGGGGATTGGCACTCTTCTGGAGAGTCCAGGAATTTACATACTTAAACAATCATTCGTAGTCTGAGGATGATGCCCCTCCAAGTGTAGTGTCTTAGCAGAGGATACGTATGTGGCTGTGGAGCCCTATTCTTGGCCCACATGTTCTTCCACAGTGAGGACATCGGCTTCCATGTGGAAGGTGGCCCCAGTCAGGGTTGGTTTGACACACCTTCCTCTTGGCACATTTCTCCCTTTCGCCCTCCATTCGTGCCTCTTCAAATTCTGCAGCACTGCTGGTCACAGCTGATCTCCAGCTGCAGCGCTCAAGGGCCAGGGCTTCCCAGTTCTCAGTGTCTATGCCAGAGATTTTAAGGTTGGCTTTGAGGCCATCTTTAAATCTCTTCCTGTCCTTCAACATTCCGTTTTCCATTCTTGAGTTCGGAGTAGAGCAACTGCTTTGGGAGAATGTGGTCGGGCATCCGGACAATGTGGCCGGTCCAGCGGAGTTGATGGCGGAGGACCATCGCTTCAATGCTGGTGGTAATTGCTTCTTCCAGCATGCTGACATTTGTTCGCTTGTCTGACCAAGAGATTTGCAGGATTTTCCGGAGGCAGCACTGATGGAATCGTTCCAGGAGTTGCATGTGATGTCTGTAGACAGTCCACGTCTCGCAGGTGTATAGCAGGGTCGGGAGGACAATAGCTTTATAGACAAGCACCCTGGTTTCCTTACGGATGTCCCTGTCCTCAAACACTCTGCTTCATTCAGAAAAATGCTGCACTCGCAGAGCTTGGGCGGTGTTGTATTTCAGTGTCGATGTTGACTTTGGTGGAGAGGTGGTTGCCAAGGTAGTGGAAATGTTCGACATTTTCTAATGTTACACCATTAAGCTGTGATCGAGCATTCGGACATGGCCAGCGGAGTTGATGGCGTAGGAGCATCGCTTCAGTGCTGGTCTTTGCTTCTTCCAGCACACTGACATTTGTCTGCCTGTCTTCCCAAGAGATTTGCAAGATTTTCTAGAGGCATCACTGAGGGAATTGTTCCAGGAGTTGAGTGACTGTAGACAGTCCACATTTCGTAGGCATATAGCAGGGTTAGGAGGACAATAGCTTTATGAACAAGCACCTTGGTCTCCCCATGGATGTCTTGATCCTCAAACACTCTCCGCTTCATTTTGAAGAATGCTGCACTTGCAGAGCTCAGGCAGTGTTGGATTTCAGTGTCAATGTTGACTTTTGTGCAGAGGTGGCTGCATGAGAATTTGCTATTTAGCTCTCTCTTTTGTGTCCTATATGGCTATTGAGATCTGGGCTAAAGTGGCTACTAATATTGAAAGGGTTTAGGGAACTGGAGATGCTGGTGAAGCTCAAAAAGGCTGCAAGATTCCAGCTCCTGCTATAAAGTTACTGAGGCAATTTGAAGATTTCCCAAAAATGTATAGCCTCTCACCAACAACGGAGTGTCAAGCTACCCCCCTTCAGTGCTGTAAAATATGGCGATGTACCAGGACTTTTTCAACTAATAGTCATGAAAATCATTAGAATAGTTAACTTGTATGGCTACCCAGAGCTCCCAGTGGCGCAGTGGGTTAAACCACTGAGCTGCTGAACTTGCTGACCGAAAGGTCGGCAACTCAAATCTGGGCAGCGGGATGAGCTCCCACTGTTAGCCCCAGCTTCTGCCAACCTAGATGTTTAAAAACATGCAAATGTGATTAGATCAATAGATACCGCTTCTGCGGGAAGGTAACAATTCTGGCCACATGACCATGGAGGTGTCTATGGACAACTCCGGCTCTTCGGCTTAGAAATGGAGATGAGCACCACCCCTTAATGTCAGAGGGAAACCTTTATCTTAAATGTACCAGAATCCTCCTCCAGCCAACCAAACAAGGCTGCAATGTTTGGGGAATTCTGAGAAATATAATCTCCAAAATAACTATTTTGCAGAGACAATTCTCATTACAATGGAGACATTGGGGGATTCTGGGGAATGCAGTCTCCAAAATAATTTGACTGCAGAGCCGTATGTTATTGAATCTTCTGGGAATTGTAGTTTTCCAAGGTCTTGACACACCTGGACTTAATGTCGAGGGGAAACTTTTACCTTTTCCTATGGGAACCAAACGCCTTGTGGTCATTCATAACGACAAAGAAACCAGAAACTATATATAAAATGTTTATTCTTTACATAATTCAGGAAGCCAAAAATAATAATAATCACACCCCTCAAAACCTGATGCTATGTAAACAAGGTCACACCCCCAATAAATTAAAAGTCTCCCCCAAAGTAAAAGAGGTGAGGAAAAGTATGTGAAATTCCCTTTAAAAATAAAAACAACGAGGAGAGGCTAGAGATCCGTCTGCTTTAAGGCTATCTCAAAGGAGTGGTCCCTGTACGCGATTCTTGAGCAAGGGATTGAGAAAATTTAGACATCCATCATTGAAACCGAAGGGGACAACACAGACAAGGCCATTTGCCCATGTCGGGATAGGAAGGACTCACTCTCAGCACTCACAAAATACAAGTTGTAGGGCTTCGCTATTGAGACACTTGTTCTAAAAAGAGGCAAGCATAATAGTTTGGTATAGAAAGAGCTGTGTCCCGCTTTCCCAACTTTGGGGGTAGAAGGGAAGAGGGGGTCGCTGTTGACAGTTATGCAAGTCAGAAGATATTGCTGTTTTGCCTCCTGTTTGAATTTAGGAAAGATACTTTCCTCTGCATGATAACTATGAGTGCAGTTTCTTCTGCTTTTCAGTCATTCTGCAAAACGTCTGCAAACACCGAGACTCTGAGCTTCCTTGCCCAGAGAGGAGAATGGGAGCCACAGAGGAGAAGAACTGGCAGGACAGGTGCCATCACCAGTATGCCACTTCTACCCTGGCTTCAGGAATCTATCATTCTTCACCATGCCTTGACAAAGAGTGCAATGGGATTTCAGCATCCCATAAGGGTCGAGGGTGGAGGATAAGTACAAGAAGTCAGCTCCATCTTTCTAAACACCCCTCCCTTTGCTTTCAGAGGGAAAGAAAGCAGAAAGATTTTGGCACTGACCACAAGAGAATGGCACAATGCAGGCGGCATCTCGTTGCTGCCAGCTCTACAAACAGCATCTCCCATCTCCTACTTTTTTAAATAGACAGTGTCCGTTCTGTTGAAATACTCTTGTAAAGGTTAGCAGAGGGTTCCAGCAACAAGTAGGAGACCAAAGCATGAGTTTCTCCCTCCTTCTTTGGCTCCTTTCGCACCCCGAGCAACATTAGGACCCGACTGACTAGCTCCTCTACATCTTGGCAAGAGGCTGAGCCATGTTCCGCTCGAGTCTAAAAGCTTAAGTAGTTCCTAATGTGTATCTTTGTAACCTCATGGAAGGATAGGGGGGAATGTCAACACTCCCTCCTCCAAAAGGAGAAAAACCACCCTATCTTAAGACCCCCCCAACTGCAACTGGAAAAAGAAAGCAAAGGAGGCGTGACGCTGCTAGCTGCTCTGCTGGAGAGATCAAGTAGCAGGTGGTAACAGGCAGGAAGCAGGTGTCAATCTGACAGAACCGAGTCCGTTGGGAGGAAAGCCTCCCGTGCATCTAGGAGTAGATGGTGATCACTTCGCTGCCACCACCCCGCACAAGCAGCACGCGCTCCAGCCCTTCTGTGAGGACCTCCAGGAATTCCATATCTGTGGATAGAGGAGAGTCAAGGAAGGAAAACTGCAGCTGTTTGTTGCCCAACAAGCTTCAGTCTAAGAGAGGCCTCAGTCTAAGTAAACATCTGTGTTAGTAAGCCTCAGTGTGAGGTAGGCCTCAGAGTCAGTATGCCTCAGTGTTAGAGGCCTCAGAGCACATCCCATCTCTCCTGCACCCCAGATGAGAGCATGAAAAAGTGGCTTTTAAAAAGTCTTTAAAAAGCTCAGCTTTAGAACAGCTGGGGGCCGGGCTTTAGCACAACTGGTTAATCGGCAGCAGCAATAGATCTTACCAATTGAAAGGTTGGCAGTTCGAAGCCTGGGTCGGAGTGAGCACCTGACTCCGACCCAGGCTTTGAACTATTTATTTATCGTGTCAGTATCAACCAGAAAATCGTATTACATTTTTAACATTTTTTTTACAAACAGACAAAACAGAGTTTGCAAGCTTGGTAGTTGATTAAATGTCCTTTGACCAGTATCTGGCCACTTGGAGTGCTTCTGGTGTTGCTGCAAGGAGGTCCTCCATTGTGCATATGGCGGGGCTTAGGTTGCATTGCAGCAGGTGGTCAGTGGTTTGCTCTTCTCCACACTTCAGCCCTTTAGGTGTTTTGGACTTCAACTCCCATATTTCCTAACAGCCAGTAGAGTTGAAGTCCAAAACACCTGGAGGGCCAAAGTTTGCCCATGCCTGACCTAAGCAATTCAAAAACAGCTGTGAGTAGAGAAATTAGGCACCACTTAAGTGGGGAGGTATTTTATGGCACCATAAAGGAAATACCAAAAAATAAATGCCAGCGATCGGAGGAAGTTTGTGAACAAGGTTCTTCATCATAGAGGATGGAGCGACAGCACCCCCCGTGGCCAGAATCAAGCACAACCTCCCAGACACCGAAGCTGGGGGGAAAAACACCTCTATCTGTTGTCTGTCCTCTGTTTAACAGCATTGAATATTTGTTGTGTTTGTGTTCTGTGATCTGAGTCCCCTTTGGGGTGAGAAGGGTGGAATATAAATGCTCTAAATAAATAAAATAAAAATTCCTAAAATCTAGAAGACAGGAAGCCAAATCCCCCGTTTTTCCTACCACCTTCCCTCTCCCACCCCTCTTATACCAGCCCATCTTCTCACTCCCCCGACCCTTCCCTGACAATCCCCCTACCACCCCTCTACTCCCTCACTATTCCCTTATTATCCTTACCCTTCTTTTATCCCTATGTTTTTCTTTTATGTAATCGTAAATCTTTTCAATCAAAATTATTATTTTTTAAATCTTAAAACATGACAGGCTGCATAGCCATAGACCCCAAGGTCTGCGTAAGTCAAAGAAGGATACAGTTCTCATCGCCGTCAGGATTGCGTGGTGGACCGGGCATGTTGAGCAGCACTAGTTTAGCCTCATGGGACTTGTTCACAATGACCTCGTTGAGCTTCACAGCCGTGTGCATGCGTCGCACATTGGATTGATCCCTGGAATGGGGATAGGAAGAGACGATTCAGTACCAACATTGAATACATATGTATGGATACACCTTTGCAGGAGGTTTGACAACAGGGATGGGAACTGCACATCTCCGTTATCTGCCAAAAGGCAGAGGGCACTGGATTTGATCTTCACAGAACATGGAGGATACATAAGGTGCCAACTTGCAAAGACTATGCTGGCAGACAGTGGGACTCGGAGTAAAAAGAATAAAACAAACTTCTGAAGATATGAACCAAAAACCAATAATAGTTATGATGAAGTAATAAAGAAGCATCCCTGCTGGTGCAGTGGGTTAAACCTTTGTGCCGGCAGGACTGAAGACTGACAGGCTGGAGGTTCAAATTTGGGGAGAGCGTGGATGAGCTCCCTCTCTCAGCTCCAGCTCCCCTTGTGGGGACATGAGAGAAGCCCCCCACAAGGATGGTGAAACATCAAAACATCTGAGCCTCCCATGGGCAACGTCCTTGCAGACAGCCAATTCTCTCACACCAGAAGCTACTTGCAGTTTCTCAAGTTGCTCCAGACACAAAAAATAAAATCTTTCTTGCAGTTCCCACCATGGTTGCCGGACAAGAAACAAGATGTCATATGTGGTCTTTATTAGAAATATTAAAAAATATTTGTGTAGCTTGCTGTCGACCTTTGCAGCCCGAAAGACAGTTGCATCTCTCAAGTAGGAAATTTAGGTACCGCTTATGCAGGTAGGCTAATTTACGACGCCATAAAAATCTCCAGCAAGCATGCAAAGAATGAGGAAGTACTTCATCAGTGTCACAAATGGTTGGTGAAGCGACAGCTCCCCTGGTGGCCAGGATACTCTCATGAAAAAGCTGGAGTGTTAAACAGCCTCTGTGTGTCTGACTATATAGGTTGTGTGTCTATGTCATTGAATGTCTGCCATGTATACATACATTGTAATCTGCCCTGAGTCTTCTGCGGGGTGAGAAGGGTGGAATATAAATACTGTAAATAGATAAAATATAACATAACTTTGCCAGGGGACACAGGCTATTTTCGGCATCACTACCAAAGAGGAGCCCATAGAAAGCAAGAGATCTTGGGAAGGAGTCAAGCAAAGAGGACTAAGATATCAAGTGTCTCTTACGGCCGCATGTTTAAGAGATCTTGGAAACCCTCCAGCGTCTTCTGCTTTTGCCCACGGGATGCCATGTACTTGTCCTTGGTCCATGTCATGTGCACCTTTTCCTGGTATGTCTCCGTCTCTTCGTCGTCATCTGAGCCAATACTGGTCAGCCGCAACATAGAATTCCTGTCCTTCACAAGCTGAGCCTAGGAAAATATTATTGCAGGTAAAGCAGTAAAGGAACAAACAGAAACTGCTGGGTGTTTTTTTCCTGCAACCTGTTCCCTCCCATCATGTGTCTCAGGAATAACTCACCTCTCGGTCTCGCTCGGTCTTAGACAGGCGCATTTGTCGCAACATCTGACAGCGCTGCTCCATCATCAGCGTGCGCTCGTATGTATAGGCAGAGATGTCGCTGTCATGCTGCCAAGGGGGAAGAAAAATTAGGACAGAGAGCCAGGCTATACTCATTTTACTTCTAGCTAGACCTATCAGACTTCCCCTAACCTTAACCATTCCCACATTTCTCTCTAGTTTAACATTTGGCAGCTCTGCAGGTATGTGGAATTTCCAACATCCCTAAGAATGCAGAGTACCGGGGCTTATAAAGCAGAATTAGATGAAGTGTTAGAAGGCATGATCATCAGGTTTGCAGACAACACCAAATTGGGAGGGATAGCCAATACTCCAGAGGACAGGAGCAGGATTCAAAACGATTTTGACAGATTAGAGAGATGGGCCAAAACTAACAAAATGAAGTTCAACAGTGACAAATGCAAGATACTCCACTTTGGCAGGAAAAATGAAATGCAAAGATACAGAATGGGGGACAATGCCTGGCTCGAGAGCAGTACGTGTGAAAAAGATCTTGGGGTCCTCGTGGACAACAAGTTAAACATGAGCCAACAATGTGATGTGGCGGCAAAAAAAGCCAATGGGATTTTGGCCTGCATCAATAGGAGCATAGTGTCTAGATCTAGGGAAGTAATGCTACCCCTCTATTCTGCTTGGTGACCAATTCTGGGCACCACAATTGAAGAGATATTGACAAACTGGAATATGTCCAGAGGAGGGTGACTAAAATGATCAAGGGTCTGGAGAACAAGCCCTATGAAGAGCGGCTTAAAGAGCTGGGCATGTTTAGCCTGAAGAAGAGAAGGCTGAGAGGAGAAATGATAGCCATGTATAAATATGTGAGAGGAAATCATAGGGAGAAGGGAGCAAGCTTGTTTTCTGCTTCCCTGGAGACTAGGACACGGAGCAATGGCTTCAAACTACAAGAAAGGAGATTCCATCTGAACATTAGAAAGAACTTCCTGACTGTGAGAGATGTTCAGCAGTGGAACTCTCTGTCCCAGAGTGTGTTGGAGGTTCCTTCCCGGAGTGTGTTGGCCATCTGTCAGGGGTGCTTTGAATGCAATATTCCTGCTTCTTGGCAGGGGGTTGGACTGGATGGCCCATGAGGTCTCTTCCAACTCTAGGATTCTATAATTCTATGAACAGCTCCTTAAAATGGTAGGAAATGTGAAACTGTGTAATCCTTCTGTCTACAAAAGGAGAAAAATCACCTTAGAACTCGTGGGAATGCTAACAAAAGACATTTCTTTATTATCTTTGGAGAACATCAATGAAATTGTGGGGTTCAATATATTTTAGACTCTATTGTTCTCTATCCATCAACTGGTCTCACAATCCTTGCCCTCTATTGTCTAGCACCAAATTAAGTTGTTGACCCAAGGAGGAGAAAAGGACTCTTGTGACTCTCAACTTATCCTTGTTTCCTCATTCCTTACGTCGATTTTCAGTGTCTCACCATTTCTACCACTTCCACCTCTGCTTCAATGCGGAGGTGATACAGAAAGGTTGCCAAATCCTTCTTCATCTGGATGCTGTTGTCCTCCAGCTGAGCCACGGTAAAGATGCGGATTTTGCATTTACGCCACACCTTGGAATGGAAGAAACAGAATCAGTCAGCTTGATTTCCCCCCCTTATTGTTGGAAGTGGTAACCTTCCAAGTCTTGGGTTGTTGTAGGTTTTGTTTCGGGCTGTATGGCCATGTTCTAGAGGCATTCTCTCCTGACGTTTCACCTGCATCTATGGCAAGCATCCTCAGGAGTTGTGAGGACCTCACAACCTCTGAGGATGCTTGCCATAGATGCAGGCATAGATACATCTAGTCCTCTTAAAATGAAATACAAATATACAAGTAGCCATAGATATATGCACCAACTATCCTCGTCTCCCCTACACTGCACCCCAATCTGATCAATGTAATCTTATATTAATTCAGTATACAGGCACATTTTTTATTGAGATAGTGCAGTGTCTGCACTGTCTGTTTTTGATAAGGCCAACTGGCTAATCCAGGGGTCCTCAAACTTTTTAAACAGAGGGCCAGGTCACAGTTCCTCAAACTGTTGGAGGGCCAGATTATAATTTGAAAAAAAACAAAACATGAATGAATTCCTATGCACCCTGAACATATCTTATTTGTAGTGCAAAAAACACTTAAAAACAATAAAATAATTAAAATGAAAATAATTTTAACAAATCTATATTTATTAGTATTTCAATGGGAAGTGTTGGCCTGTGTTTGGCTGATGAGATAGGATTGTTGTTGTTGTTGTTGTGTGCTTTCAAGTCGTTACAGACTTAGGTTGATGACCTTGGAGGGCCGCATTCGGCCCCGGGGCCTTAGTTTGAGGACTCCTGGGCTAATCAATAAAATTGTTGAATTAATACAAGATGTTTGTGAGTAAACAAGATACGAGGATTATCCGGAAAGTAAGGTTACAAGGCACGTAGCTCTCACTAGGAATTTTCACGAGGGAAGTTGGTATCACTTCCGTGTAGCAGGAAGCCAGCGGAAGCAAAGGAGCAGTGCCAGTTGTCAGTAGCTCATTGACTGGTGTTGTGAAGGTTAGAGATGAGCATCCTCATTCCGTTTCCCTTTTGTCTGTCTCCTTAATGACATTGCTCATCTGCACACCACTCATGCAACACAAGAGTTGCTGACTTCATTTGGTTAGGATGTTTAAAGTCACCACCTCCCACAGCCCGGATCTCACACCCAGTGACTACCATCTGTTCACTAAATTGAAGGAACATCTGGTTGGAAAACACTTTTCCGGCAATGACGAAGTGAAAATTGAAATGACGAACTGGCTGAAAAAAGGTGATGGGAGACTTCTATGACACAGGCAACAAAAAACCTGTTGCACAGATGACAAAATGTATTGAACTAAATGGTCATTGTATTGTCGAAGGCTTTCATGGCCGGAATCACTGGGTTGTTGTAGGTTTTTTTGGGCTATATGGCCATGTTCTAGAGGCATTCTTTCCTGACGTTTCGCCTGCATCTATGGCAAGCATCCTCAGAGGTAGTGAGGTCTATTGGAACTAGGAAAAGGGGGTTTATATAAATATAAGCATTTGGACAATTTCAACAGAAAGGAGGAAACCATTGAAATGAACAAAATCTGGCTACCAGTATTAAAAAAAATCCTTTAAAATTGCAACAGCACAACAACAGAGAGGAAACAATCTGGGACATCTAATCACCTCTCAACAAAAGATTGCCCCAGGCACTGCCAGGCCATCAAATGCTAATCAAGGTGGTCAGTTGAAACATTCACACCTAGCTCCAGCAGACAAGAGTCCTTTGTCCCACCCTAGTCATTCCACAGATATATAAACCCTTTTTCCTAGTTCCAACAGGCCTCACTACCTCTGATGATGCTTGCCATAGATGCAGGCAAAACGTCAGGAAAGAATGCCTCTAGAACATGGCTATATAGCCTGAAAAAACCTATAACAACCCTAAATGGTCATTATGTGGAAAAATAATGTAATACCTATGCTATAGTCCATGTTTTATTAAAATATATTCATTCTTTGTGTTTTAAAAAAATCTTGTAACCTTATGTTCTTTACTTTTTAAAGAAGACTTTGTTTTTCTTTCTTTCCTTCTCTGCATATTTTTAAACTAAGAGGTTTCAAGGGAGAATATATGTTTTGGGCAATTGCAATTTCAACTTCAACTTCAAAGAAACATTTCAAAATCTGCTAGCTAAGTATATGTTTTTTGTGTAGTGGCATGTCTTTGTCCCTGATAGTTCAAAGACATGGTGTATCAGTTTAGCAGCTGAGTTACCTGTGTGCCATTACATGAATGCTTGTGAACATCACTTTTTCAAAGGGCTGACTTCTAATAAGGTCATGCCTTTCCTTGACTAATGGTTTTCGAAATGTGGTCTCCAGATGTTCATGGAGATTCACATTTGCCAAAAGGATATGACATCATTCATTTTTTCAAAAAGATAATGAATGAGATTTTTCCAAAAACCAATTCCCTTCCACAATAATGCCTCCCAAAAACACCTTGTGTTGCTTAAGAAGAAAGGGGAGCAGCATCAGCATCCCGCCATCGTGCACGATCCACCAGACGTCAATGTTCCCCTCCAAAAAGGGCTCTACATTGCTGGGGAAGAAGGACACATTCTTTGCCACAAGCAAGGCCAGATGGGCAGCTGTAGTCACCCGGACAGTGCCTGCAAAGTAGAAATGTAAAGTCAGGAAGAATGGGTCAACAGGCTGTGATCCACCACCCTTCCCACATTTAACCCTCCACCGCCATACCAATGAAGTTCTTCCAAGACCGGGCATCCTCGCTCTGGCGCCAAGCATTGGGCCAGCCCATCACCACAGTGTTGTGCTTCATACCACCCAGCCCACAGGACTGAATGAGGTGGGAGGTGCCCTCGCGCACCTTGCCAGCCACCACAATCTGGCAGAAGCCTTTCACCCGTTCCGTCTCCATCAGGTGTTTGATGGTCTGAAACAACAGACAAAAGAGGGCTAGAAGACATCAACAGGTAAAAGATTCCTCATTATCCCAGCTTCAGGAAGACACCTTTAAATGGAATCTGGGGAAGAGAGCACATCTTAAAACTTGTATTTCAGGAATACAGTACGGGCACAGGGGCATCATTTGGGGAGCAATCTTTAAAAATGTCCTGTTGAAGGCTTTCCTGGCCAGAATCACTGGGTTGCTGTGAGTTTTCCAGGCTGTATGGCCATGTTCCAGAAGCATTCTCTCCTGATGTTTCGCCGACATATATGGCAGGCATCCTTAGAGGTTGTGAAGTCTGTTGGAAACTCTGCAGGAATCTACCGTATACCATGCAGCTGTGGACAAGTCTATATAGGGACCACCAAATGCAGGATTGCCCAAACACAAATCAAGGAACATGAAAGGCACTGCAGACTAATTGTAGTACACCAGAGCAGGAACACCTTTGGCCTTAAATACCACACCAGTTTGGTAAAATCAGCAAGTAGTTTACTGAAGAATATATGTAGACAAAGCAGAAAAAATAGCAAAACAATACAGATTCAGTATATAAAATAGTCCATAAGCTTCAAAGGAAAACAAGGTCCACGAGTACATAAAAATCCATGAAACTAGACACTTGAATCCATGAAGCAAGACAGAAGGAAAATCTCATAGACAAATCTTAAGCTTGGCAAAAACTTGGTACATGAAACACAGAGCACTTGAAAGCAAGACCGTGATAAAATAACAACATTGACCTGACTGAGGCAACTCTCTCCTAAAGCTTTTTTCAGATCTCAAAACTGAAAGGAAAGCATTCTTTTTGACCTTCCCACCAGATAAAGGTTTGTTATCTCCCTTTGCTGTAGATCAGTGGTCTCAACCTGTGGGTCCCCAGGTGTTTTGGCCTACAACTCCCAGAAATCCCATCCAATTTACCAGCTGTTAGGATTTCTGGGAATTGAAGGCCAAAACATCTAGGGACCCACAGGTTGAGAACCACTGCTGTAGATGAACTGATCGTCTCAGTCTCTGAAGACTTTGTCTCTCGTTACTAAAACTTTGTTTTCTGACCAAGCTTTCATTATCTTCTCCCTCCTTAACGTCTGCACCTGACAAATCATTTTCAGACAGTTGTCCTGAGAAAATCTGTGAAGGACCTCTTCCAAGAATATGGCCTTGTGAATCTTCCTGAGATAGCTCAGGTCTCTCTTCTGAGTTTAACTCAGGCCCAAGCAAACCTCCATCTTCAATGCCAACAGACCCAGGCCCAACATCAGGAACATCATCCCCATTCCCATCATGAGCATCAACATGAACATCAGACACAATCACAGGCTGAACAGGCTGACATACAACACTAATTCAACCAGAGAACTCAGACATAGCAGAACACTTGATAAACCAACCTGGTCACAGCATATTATCTGAGAACACAGAAATGCTGGACCACTCTGACAACCACCATGTCAGGCTACTCAGAGAAGCCACTGAAATCCACAAGCATGTGGACAATTTCAACAGAAAAGCGGAAGCCATGAAAACGAACAAAACCTGGCTACCAGTATTAAAATACTCTAAAATCAGGACAGTGAATAATGAACAACACTCTGAAAACGGGGGAATTCCAGTCAAGAAACAATCATGGCCAGCTAACACCTCCCAGAAAGGAATTCCCCAGGCAGGAAGCAGCCGTTCTTTGAAGCTGCAAGGCTTTGCAACACTAATTGCAACATTCACACTTGCCTCCAACAGACAAGAGTTCTTTCTCCCACTGTGGACTTTCCACAGATATATAAACCTTCCCTTGCTTTGTTTCCAATATACCTCACAACCTCTGAAGATACCTACCATAGATGTGGGTGAAACGTCAGGAGAAAATGCTTCTGGAACATGGCCACAGTCTGGAAAACTCACAGGAACTCAATCTTTAAAAATAATACTACTGGCAGATTTTGTAGTTGTAGCCATAGAATTCAGGTTCAGTTTTGCTAAAGATTGAGACATCAATATGTTTGCGTATCTTTTAAAGAAAAGCGGTCCGTGAACAAGACACCTTTCATAGATGCTTTCCATCTTAAATGAAACAAAGATACCAAGGCCCCATCTACACCACCATATAATGCAGTTTGAAATGGCATTATATGGTCAGTGTAGACTCATATAATGTAGTTTCATTAGGTTAAGCTGCATTATGAGTCTATGCCAGGCATGGGTAAACTTTGGCCTTCCAGGTGTTTTGGACTTCAACTCCCACCATTCCTAACAGCCTATCGGCTGTTAGGAATGGTGGGAGTTGAAGTCCAAACACCTGGAGGGCCAAAGTTTGCTCATGCCTGGTCTATGCTAACCATATAATGCAATTTCAAACTGTATCATATGGACATGTAGATGGGGTATGAGTTGCAGACTGGATTCATCTGTCCTACAGCTTGGCTGATTCTAGCAAGACGAATGCCATCCATCCCACACAAGCAGGTTTGGGTGTGGTAGGGCCATATTTAGAGCTAGAACAGAAGAACCTGCTTAAGACCAGATCCAACACAAACAAACTTTGTAAGGATTCATCTCTAAGAAGAAAAGGATCCAGACTGGGATCCTCCCACACTTTACTTCTCCACTACTTTTAAGCAACTCACTTCTGATGCTGGAAGAAAACTAGTCTAAGGAAAACAGTTTAAAGCACCACTGCTTAATGTACCAGTTTATATTTCAAACTGTTTCAAATGTTCAGTTACTAATTATTTCTGCCGCTTACTCCTCTTTTAAGAAAAATACGCATATCTGTGTTGGGTTTTAGCTGGTCATGGTCCAGGATCTGCTTCAACAACTAGGGCTAGGAGCTTTGAATCCAATCACAGGGGAAGAATTTTGTACGAAGCCAGTTCAAACTTATCCAGTTTTTCCAGTTCATTTGATTTTAGTTAGCAAAGCCTGGAAAGTCCAAGGCTTCCAAGGTTGTGGAGAGCTGCTTGCTGTTAGACAACAGTATTTGTTTATTTACTATATTTTTACCCCACCCACTCTCACCCCACAGAGGACTCAGAGCACCTTACAAGTTATATGTACATACAATATATTATATTATTAGCATAGCACAATATAAGTATTATCAATTAGTATATTGTACTATACCACTATACTGCAATATTATTAGTAATCTTACATGTAATATATAATATGTAATTATATTATTATATTGTATTATTAGTATTATATTGTATTATAACATTAGGATCGATATTATATGTACATACAATATATTATTAGCATAGCACAATATTAGTATTATATATTACTATACCACTATATTGCAGTATTATTAGCAATATTACATATAATATATAATATACAATAATTATATTGTATTATTATTAGTATTATATTGTATTACATTATATCATTATCAATATTATATGTATATACAGTATAAAATATTATTAGCATAGCACAATATTAGTATTATATATTACTATATTGTACTATACCACTATACTGCAATATCATTAGTAATTTTATATGTAATATATAACATATATAATTATTATATTATATTATTATTAGGAGTATATTGTATTACAATATTATGAACAATACTATATGTACAATATAATTTTGACATATTATATTGTAAATAGTAAAACAGTACTGGAATACTGATCGGTGGCTGCTCAGGTACAAGTTAGACACTTACATTCCTTGTGATTCCTGACTAATGGAAAACTTAATGAACCATAGACAGCCTTTGTGTGTTTGAGACCAAGAGGTAGGGTTTCCAAGCCTGGTGGTTTGGACGGCAGGTAGCACTGGGGCTTAAGCCGTGGTTCTCAACCGTGGGTCCCCAGATGTTTTGGCCTTCAACTCCAGAAATCCTGGGATTTCTGGGAGTTGTAGGGCAAAAAACCTGGGGATCCACAGGTTGAGAACCACTGGCTTAAGCTGTCTTATTTAACCATACAAAGCCCATGAAGTTGAAAGGGACGTCGGCAAAGGTTCACCTGCTCAGCAGCCAGTGCCTCACTGTAGCACTCCAGGAAGTTGCCCACCATGACAGAGCCTACAATAGTGAGGCCCTTGCCAGCTTTCAGCTGGGAGGCAAAGGTGAGCAGGCGTGGATGCTTCACGTGCAGGTCCTCATCCAGCTTTAGCAACACCAGGAGCTGTGGCCTAGGAAGAAAAGGATGCCCAAGATGCACATATGAAGGTGAAGTAGCAGGATGAGTTTAGGCTGTTACACCGAAGCACAGTTCCACAAACACAAATGGAGCAGTTGATAGCACAACACACACACACGAATGCGTAGAGACAGAGATACATACACACACGTGCAGAGGTCTCTGCCTCGTGTACCCCACAACGAGGCAGCGGAGTCAAGAAGCAGCATGTTTGTTCCCTACCTCCAGTTCTTGGTGTGGGGTGGCCCTTCCTCAAGGCGCAGCAAGGCAAAGCGGGCTGCGCTCAGGGACAGGCCACGGATGCCGTCTCCCCACTCCTTCTCAGCCCTGGGAGGGATGCACAAACCGTTCAGCTAAATTCGGAGCAAATCACATAACGTTCCTCCTTTTCCAGAATCCATTGAGGGGTGGAGTAAAAGGGCCACAGGTGATCATGCACAAGGGAGAAGAAGTGTTGTGATTCCCACCCTCACTACCGCTGAGTTCTGAATCATTCAGCCTTTCACAGAGATCTTGATTCAAAATATCTATGAAAGTGATTACATTTTGTCGAAGGCTTTCATGGCCGGAATCACTAGGTTGTTGTAGGTTTTTTGGGCTATATGGCCATGTTCTAGAGGCATTCTCTCCTGATGTTTCGCCTGCATCTATGGCAAGCATCCTCAGAGGTATTGACCTCACCACCTCTGAGGATGCTTGCCATAGATGCAGGCAAAACGTCAGGAGAGAATGCCTCTAGAACATGGCCATATAGCCCAAAAAACCTACAACAACCCACAGTGATTACAGTTTTCCCATTAGGGAGAGAGATCAGCAAAAATCCTGATCCTGCTTGTTCTGCCAGTGAAGAGAAAGATCCCAAGGATTTTAGCTGCAGCAATCTATTTCTGAGAGTTGAAAACATAATTCACAAACCCACAACCACACTTTTGCCTTACGATTTCAACCAGAGTGCAAACTGGGACAGAGAAACCAAAGATTATGCACACTTCCCATTACAGACCGGGTGGGTAATTACAGGGATAAGGAAGGATCTCGACTCAAGGAAAAACGAGGCTATGCAAAGGTGGGGTCCGGATCCCAGGGCTTCCAAACACTAAAATGGAACTCACCCGTGGTACTCAATATATTTGTAAATCATCCCAGCTATCACCATGGCGACAATGGCATAATACCAGGAGGAAATGAACATGAGAGCCACACAGATACTCATGCCCATGAAGGAGAGTGCCCTGCAATGAGAGAGAAAGGGAAGGACCCTATTGTTAAGGAAAACTACCCTAAAATAATTCAGAGCATCAAAAAATAAACAGGACACTTAAAGTTGAGCATTCAGCTCACTAGCGAGCAGAGCGTTAAGTGCCGTGTGGCTGTAAATAATTCAGTGCTTAGGAGTTCAATCTTAAAAAATCACAAAAGGTTTATTTACAATAATATGAAATAACTGCATTTCTCAATAAATCAAGAACTGGGTCTGAGCTACACCAACACTCAACTCCTCTAAGATTTCAAGAGAGGGAAAAACTCAATCACTACATCTCTCCTGACACACAAGCAGAGAGAGATCTCAAAGCACACAGCACTTACTCTCCATACTAGTGTAAAAGGCAGACGTTAGCTTGCACTGGAAAACTGTCCATTTTAAACAACCAATGAGAGCAGAAAGAGATAATTAAAATTATACATCCCCTACTGTCATTCAGGAGACATGGGGGAAGGAAAACCTTTACTCTATACTTGTCGTACACCAGAGCAGAAACACCTCTGAAGATCAAATTATGGTCTGATTTCACCAGCTTGGTAAAATCAGCAAGCAGTTTATTGAAGGATATATATAGGCAAAGCAGTAGAAATAGCAGACATTGTAAAGGTCCAATACAAGGAAAATAGTCCATAAACTTCAAAGGAAAACAAGATCCAAAAGTACATAAGAAGTCATGAAACTTGGCACTTGAATTCGTGAAACTAGACAGAAGGAAAATCTCATACACAAAGCTGGAGCTTGGCAAGAACTTGGTACATGAAACTTGAAAACAAGAACATGATCAAATTCCAATGTTGACCTGAATGAGGCAACTCTTTCCCATGCATCAATATAAGGCTTTTCCAGGTTCCAAAACTGAAAGGAAAGCTTTTCTCTTGACCTTACTACCAGATAACGGTTTGTTATCTTTCTTTTGCTATAAGAAAATGGAGGGTCTGAGTCTTTGAAGACTCTGTCTGTTTACAGAAACTTTGCTTTCTGTCTTGGCTCTCATTACCAGCTCTCTCTGAACTCTCATTATTTTTCTGCACCTGAAAAATCATCTCCAGGCAGTTGTTCTGAGAAAAGCTGTGAAGGGCCTCTCCCAAGAATGTGGCCTTGTGAATCTTCCTCTTCCTGAAACAGCTCAGGCCTCTCGTCTGAGCTTAACTCAAGCCCAAGCAAACTGTCATCCCCAAAGCCACCATCAGGAACATCATTCTCATTCCCATCATGAACATAAGCATTAACATGAACATCAGACACAATCACAGGCTGAACAGGCTGACATACAACAGTACTAAACTAACTAAACTGTTCTTCATTGAGGACTTGAGACTTTGGGAAGTGAGGGGTTGAATTCCAACACCTATTAGAGGCCAATAGAATTACAATTAGTTGTTTCTGCTGCTTCAAGGCATGATGAGGTATTTACAATGACGATTTCTGATTCTACATTAAAACTGAGTCAGACCCAAAAAACACTCCGTTCCCCAATTCCATTTAACCTGCAGACCCTATTCTCCTGGTACAACTAGGTCCAAAACCTGCAGGTCTACCTCCTATCACAGCCGTATAAGCACGGTATTATTTTTCCCTCTCCCTCTATCCATTATTACAGCACTCTTACCAGTGGTAGTACCGAAAGCGTGGTCTCCAGTTGGGGGTACGCAACAGGGTTTGTAAGGCACAGGCCAGGTTGACAAAGAGGTAACACATTAGGAAAAACCTAAGAGGAAAAGAGCAAATGGAGTCAGTGGTGCTGTGTATCCTGGGAATCCCAACCCATAATAGATATCAACACTTACATGGAAAGAATAGGGGCAACCATGTCCAAAGAGGCAATCAGGATCCCCAATTCTGCAATGCCTGCTGTCAGGAGCAAAGCCCAGGTAGGCTCCCCATTGGCTTTTCCGTGGCCAAATACCTAGAGTGTGTAAAGGAGACAGACCACACAGGTTAGATACCAGCTCCTCAGATCAAAAATGTGCTTTAATGATTGATGAGACAATGTAATGACGTTGCTCTTACCCTCAGAAAAGGTATAATGTTGTCCTTGGCTATTGCCTGCAACAGTCGGGGTGCGCCAGTGAGGCTTTGGAGCCCAGCTCCACATGTGGAGAAGAACGAACCAATGACGATGACCCATGGAGAAGGCCAGGACAGCGTCCCCACTACTAGGTTCCCCTTCACCGAGTCACCAAACCTATCCAATAAAGGCAAATAATAACACCATCTGCTGCCTTCCTAAGGTTGAGACATGCAGTAAAAACAAAACACCCAACTGCAGCCAACACTGTCACAACATTGCATCCATAAAGAACCGCCCCAGAGAACCGTTATGAGTGGTCAGGGGATTTTAAAACCCTGTTCAGCCAGGTTTGTTGTGAAGAATTTTTAGGTTCTTTGAGGATAAAGTCACTCTGATCTTCTCTGACTCAGATGCCAGTGTTAATGCAGTCCCTGTGAATGTGACTGAGGCACCTGCTTGTCTCTGTTTAATGGATTCTTTTCAGCTTGTGCAGTTCAAGGATGTGGACAAGATCTTAGGAGAAATGAGGCCAACCACCTGCACTCCTTAATAGCAAAAGGTGTCACCTCAACATCTTTAAACTTATTCGCCCAACAACGCACAGTACTCACATCAACACAATTACCACAAACAGCTTGCATTCTCTGATTAATCTCCTTTGGGTTGACACCTTCTGCTGTCAAGAATTCAATGACTGAACGTTGCTTAAGTCGCACTGAGTGACCGTCTGCGCAGGGTTCCATACTTCGCACTTTAACAACACAACCATTCAATGCTAAGGCTTTCCACCAAAATGGAACTGTAGAGGAGAATCTACTGAACAAGCCAGTACCTGCTGCATACCAGTACTGCCATCTGTTGAGGAGTTACAAAGCTAGAGGCATTACTTTTCATTCAACCCTCGTATTTTGGGATTGCATTATTAGGGAAATGCAAGTCAGTACTACTTACTTGTCTCTCAGGACAACACCTTCCACACAAGCCCCAAACAGTACTACATTGCTAAGATCTGGCGTGACGAACCATTAAGGATAGTAAGTGATTTTTGCCCAGCATAAAGTAAATGAGTACCCACTCTGCTTTACATGCACAAGCTACCCTCAATATTGTATTTCTCTTTCTTACTGACTCTATGTTGCTTTGTTCATTTTCTGAGAAGGATACACACAAAAGAAGTGGTGAGGATGGCCAGAATGGTACCAATGGGAATAGATTTTTGGGCATCTTTCAGGTCCCCAGAACGATTTGATCCAGCCATGATTCCTGTGAAGATAAAACATTGGGTGACTCAGTTATTGATAGGTGAAGACAGCAACGGTGACACCTGTGAAACCTGCACCAAGGCCATGAGGAAACCCATATTTGGGAGCTCAAGAAAATCAAATTCTATAATTGATTTACTGTAAAGATCCCCCAACAGAACCTTTCTAAAGAGGGCCCATTACCGTGGTTTGGGCTAAACACCAGCTGAAGCTCACCCCATATGTAACCTCAAGAAGGGGTAAGCCTCATTCCTCCAGACCAGGGGTTCTCCCAACTTTTTCAGGTGCAGAGCCCTTTTTGAAGGAAAAGTTTCTCAAGGAGTCCAAAGAAATGTCTTTATATTATATATTATACTAGCTGTACCCGACCACGCATTGTTGTGGCCCAGTTTGGTTAAATGGAAAAGAAATAAAAGAGAAAGAGGTGGGTTTCTAATTCACAATGCTTGTGGGTATACAATATTTTTTGTTGTTCCATATTTTTACCTGTCACAGGTGTGACATCGATATAATAGGAGGTATGTGGAAACATAAAAACATGCACCTATTTGAATGCTACATTGTGTCAATATTTCAAAGCACTTGGTGAAGTGTTTAGGGAGATTTAAGGTTTGGAGCAAACAAACATTTACATGTTTAATTATATACATATTAGTCCATATAATAATAATAATCCTGGTTTATTTATTTATTTATTTACAGTATTTATATTCCGCCCTTCTTACCGCGCAGGGGACTCAGGGCGGATTACAATGTATCTATACGTGGCCAACATTCAAACATTCAATGTCATAGACACACAACATATATAGACAGACACTCTATTTAACATTCCAGCTTCTAGCCACCAGGGGAGCTGTCGCTTCCTCATTCTTTACATACTTCCTGGAGATTTTTATAGCCTCGTAAATCAGTTAAAATTAGCTTCCCCACATAAGTGGTACCTAAATTTCCTACTTGACAGATGCAACTGTCTTTCAGGCTGCAAAGGTCGACAACAAGCTACACAATTTTGGTCGGGAACTCACTCCGACCCAGGCTGGCTTCGAACTCATGACCTTTCGGTCAGTAGTGATCTTAATGCAGCTGACTCCCAGCCAGCTGCGCCACAGTACAAAATAGAATACACCCCCACAAGCCCCAGAACATCCTAGAGTATAGCCCTGAGTGTAATCTGGAGCGCTGTGTAAGCAATGAGGTATTTCTTCATAAGGGAAGAAATATAACAACAATAACATTTATTTATTTATTTATTTATTTATTTATTTATTTATTTACTTCACTTGTATACCGCTATTCTCAGCCCTTAGGCGACTCATAGCGGTTAACAACAATAATAGCAAAAATTAAATGCAGCATAACAAGGTATTTAAAACCAATTAACACAATAGCAGACTAAGCAATTAAACAACAATAAACATTCATTCATTGGTGTCTCATAACTAGAATCATGATCCAAACTCGTCGTCCATAGTTCCATTTCCTAAAATTCATTGCACTGCCTATTCAAACGCCTGTTCAAATAACCAGGTTTTCACTTTTCTCCGAAATACCATCAATGAGGGAGCCGATCTAATGTCCGTGGGAAAGGCGTTCCACAGCCATGGAACAATGGTATGAATAATAATACTGGTCTATATAATAATAATCTATGTAAATAAAAATGTAAATATCTGTTTGTGAATAACCTCAAATCTCCCAAAATATTTCACCAATTGCTTCGAAATTTGGGCACAACGTAGCATTCAAACAGGTGAAGGTTTCCTGTTTTCACATACCTATGATTATATAGATGTCACACCTGTGACAGGTAAAAACATGCTTTGCATCAAAAACAGTGCCATCTGCTGGACGGCCAAGCAAGGGCAGGTAGGGAAATCCAAGTCGGGGAGAGGGGCAGAGAAGGAAGGGGGCAGGCAAGGAGGTAGACCCAGCCCAAGCCCAGAGCTCCGGTAGCCTCATGCCCTGCCTGGTGTTTTCTGGCACCGTCTCACACCCACGCCTCCAGGAAGACTAGAAACTCAGAACGAAGAAACGATTGAATGGTAGGCTTGTCTTAAGGCCTCCTTGAAGCACAGTTTAAGAACTAGACAAAGAGACTTCAGCCACAAAGATGTGTTAAGAAGATAACATTTTCAGATTCAGCATCGGTGGCCTACTTTTCTGATGCTCTACAGAAATGTGAACTATTTTCAGTTATGGAATAGCTCTTACCAGTGACAGAGGGGAAGAAGATGCCCACAAGAAGGGTGAAAGAGGTTGTGATGTCAGCCAGCACGTACTGCTGATTGAGGGCTCCTCCTGCATCAACCGAGTGCAATGAAGGTTTCTCAATGATCTCTCCTTTCATCAGATAGCTGCTCCAAAGGTTCTCTGAAATTATTATTATCAGCAACAACATCATCCACAGCATCAACATCCTCCTTTCTCTCTTCAATTCTAAGAAGCTAAGCATACTAAGCAAACTTCTTCTCACTATCTGCTCAACAATCCTCCTGGCTATAGACTTGCTACCTGGTGAGATTAGGCAAGCCCCCACCCTAGCAGCCTTTAAAAAAGATCTAAGGGCTTGGCTTTTCCGATGTGCCTTTGGAGAGTGACCATATATTCCATTTTTGTTGTTCCACCTACAATGTTTTGCACTTTGACCCACCCTATTGAAAGTTTAACTCCACTGTTCGGTCCCCTATGAGCTCCTTCCCTACAAATTGCACTTTTCATTGCTATCTCATCCAGAGTTTTATCGTTTTAAGTCATTTGGCTCGCCCACTGTGTTTGAATTTCTGTTATGTTATTTTGTATTATTTATTTTATTTGATTGGTTTATTTTTACTGTGATGTTATTTTGTTGTTTATATTTTATGTTGCTGTACTGAATTGCTGGGCCAGGCCACATGTAAGTCACTCCAAGTCCCCTTTGGGGAGATGGTGGCGGGGTATAAATAAAGATTATTATTATTATTATTATTATTATTATTATTATTATTAAGCTGAGAGATGCTGACTGAACCCAGTAATGGGGTGCGTAACTGTGGACGGCTAAAGGATGGTACTAACCATTGAATAGCCATACCCTCACCATATTACCTACAAGGAAATGTATTTTTTTCATCTCTCAAATACTTTATATGGGGTGTAGGATGCATTTTCCCATATTTTAGGGCCAGAAGAGGGTTTTCTTTAAAAAGGACAGCAAGTAAACAGAAGCTATTTCTAGTCCGTAGTTTTTCTTAATGTCTTCTCTTAGGCCTGGAGGATGAAAACTGGAGAAAATGCCTCCAGATGTGTTCGAGCAACACATCTGGAGACCCACAGGTTGAGAACAACCGCCCTAGAGATTCTGCACTTCTGCCTCATTATGACAGCATGCAGGACACCTTTGGGTCATCTCACAATGAGAAACATAGTGCTAGATTGAGATAGAAGAAAACATTGAATTGGGGACCCCTTCCCCCAGCACCAACTACCGCCCTGGGCCAGAGTGAAGGGGTGGGGGCAGAGGACAGTTCCATCTTGTCTCCTGCATATGTCATCAGTTGGGGACCCCTCCCCCCATCACCAACTGCTGCTCTAGGCCAGAATGAAGAGAGAGGGGTCCAGAAGACAGTTCCACCTTGTCTCCTGTGCTATGCTAATAATATAATGTAATGTAATATCATATATTGTATATAGTTATAATATTTATAATATTATAATGTAATATAATACTACTAATAATATTATATTATAACTAGCCGTCCCCTGCCACGCGTTGCTGTGGCCCACATGGGGGTTCTGTGTGGGAGGTTTGGCCCAATTCTATCGTTGGTGGTTTCAGAATGCTCTGTGATTGTAGGTGAACTATAAATCCCAGCAACTACAACTCCCAAATGTCAAGATTCTATTTTCCCCAAACTCTACCAGTGTTCACATTTGGGCATATTGAGTATTCGTGTAGAGTTTGGTCCAGATCCATCATTGTTTGAGTCCACAGTGATCTCTGGATGTAGGTGAACTACAACTCCAAAACCAAAGGACACTGCCCACCAAACCCTTCCAGTATTTTCTGTTGGTCATGGGAGATCTGTGTGCCAAGTTTGGTTCAGTTCTATCATTGGTGGGGTTCAGAATGCTCTTTGATTGTAGGTGAACTATAAATCCCAGGAGCTACAACTCCCAAATGACAAAATCAATCCCACCCTCAATCGGTTGTTAGGTGCCTTGTGTCAAAATTTGGGGTCAAATTGTCCAATAGTTTTTGAGTTCTGTTAATCCCACAAACGAACATTACATTTTTATTTATAGATTATATATTTTATATTACATGCAATATTATTAATAATATTGCAATACAGTGGTATAGTACAATTTAGTAATATATAATACTGATATTGTACTATGCTAATAATTTAATATATTGTTTGTATATATATCTTGTAAGCCGGAGTGAGAAGGGCAGCATATAAATGTCGTAAATAAAATAAAATAAAATAAAATATTTTCCTCACCAGTGATAATACCACTGGCCAATCCTGGAATACCCTGAATAACGGTAACATTGTTGTGCAGAAAATAATCATCACAGGAGGCATTGAGGCGCTTGGTTGAGTTGCAGAAGGAATCCCATAGGCGAGTGTGTACTGTGATGTTGTCCCGCTCCTCCGTCTTTGCGCATTTGTCAATCTGGTGTTGGGAGAGGGAACGGTTCCCCAGCATACAGACACTGGATGGGGAGGAGACACAGAAAAATGAGCAAAATAGAGATCACAGTGGTGGAGTACCAGCATATATACTAGCTACAGAGTCCTGACTCTATGGAACTGTAAATGTACTGAGAGCTCCGTGGTCTTGCCGAACCGTCTACCAGGTTTCCTTGCCAAGAGCAGAAAATTAAAAACACCATAGCAGAACTGGATTTCCCAACATTAATTGGTAGGCTGATGAAAAGTGAAGGTGACACTAACCTTCTCCGAGCAAACTATTAACTTACGGGAAATTAGGAGGTGCGAAGGAGGACTTGATGGCACCAGCGTAGATGGCGAGGATGGAGACGATGACGCAGGCGAGAAAGAGAGAG